>CM059780.1:60242845-61442845 GCA_030435695.1 Brachymystax lenok tsinlingensis
CCCGCATGCCCTGCCCACATGACACAGGGATTCTTTAGCTAAATAGCCCAGTACTGTACTGCCGACCGTCACGTTATACAACGCCATATTTTCCGTTCCATCCTAATAGAAACCCAGAGGTTTCATTTTTTTCTTGGAATAGAAACACCATAGTATTAATCAAATTAATTTAATTCATTTATTTATTTTATTTCACCTTTATTTAACCAGGTAGGCAATTTGAGAACAAGCTCTCATTTACAACTGCGACCTGGCCAATATAAAGCAAAGCAGTTCGACACGTACAACAACACAGAGTTACACATGGAGTAAAACAAACATACAGTCAAAAATACAGTAGAAAAAACTAATCTATATACAAAGAGTGCAAATGAGGTAGGATAAGGATGGTAAGGCAATAAATAGGCCATGGTGGCAAAGTAATTACAATATAGCATTTAAACACTGGAATGGTAGATGTGCAGTAGATGAATGTGCAATGTAGAAAAACTGGGATGCAAAGAAACAAGATAAATAAATAAATACGGTAGGGGATGAGGTAGTTGGTTGTGCTATTTACAGATGGGCTATATACAGGTCCAGGGGTCTATGAACTGCTCTGACAGCTGGTGCTTAAAGCTGGTGAGGGAGATAAGTGTCTCCAGTTTCAGAGATTTTTGTAGTTCGTTCTAGTCATTGGCAGCAGAGAACTGGAAGGAAAGTCGGCTAAAGGAGGAATTGGCTTTGGGGGTGACCAGTGAGATATACCTGCTGGAGCGCGTGCTACGGGTTGGTGCTGTTATGGTGACCAGCGAGCTGAGATAAGGCGGGGCTTTACCTAGCAGGGACTTGTAGATGACCTGGAGCCAGTGGGTTTGGCGAGGAGTGTAAAGCGAGGGCCAGCCAACGAGAGCGTACAGGTCGCAGTGGTGGGTGGGATATGGGGCTTTGGTAACAAAACGGATGGCACTGTGATAGACTGCATCCAATTTGTTGAGTAGAGTGTTGGAGGCTATTTTGTAAATTACATCACCGAAGTCGAAGATCGATAGGATGGTCAGGATGTGGTGATTGACAGAGTCGAAAGCATTGGCCAGATCAATGAATACGGCTGCACAGTAATGTCTCTTATCGATGGCGGTTATGATGTCGTTTAGGACCTTGAGCATGGCTGAGGTGCACCCATGACCAGCTAACTGGATTTGGGAAAAGGAGAAATGGGGGAGGCTTTGGCGAGTTACTGAGGGGGGTGCAGGGCTGTTGACCGGGGTAGGGGTAGCCAGGTGGAAAGCATGGCTAGCCGTAGAAAAATGCTTATTGAAATTCTCAATTATTGTGGGTTTATCGGTGGTGAAAGCGTTTCCTATCCTCAGTGCAGTGGGCAGCTAGGAGGATGTGCTCTTATTCTCCATGGACTTTACAGTGTCCCAGAACATTTTTGAGTTTGTGTTACAGGAAGCAAATTTCTGCTTGAAAAAGCTAGCCTTGGCTTTCCTGACTGCCAGTAGGTTCCTGACTTCCCTGAAAAGTTGCATATCACGGGGGCGTTTCGATGCTAATGTAGAACGCCACAGGATGTTTTTGTGCTGGTCAAGGGAAGTCAGGTCTGGCGAGAACCAAGGGCTATATCTGTTCCTGGTTCTAAATTTCTTCAATGGGGCATGCTTATTTAAAATGGTGAGGAAGGCACTTTTAAAGAATAACCAGGCATCCTCTACTGACGGGATGAGGTCAATATCCTTCCAGGATACCCGGGCCAGGTCGATTAGAAAGGCCTGCTAGCTGAAGTGTTTAAGGGAATGTTTAACAGTAATGAGGGGAGATCGTTTCACCGCAAACCCATTACGGATGCAGGCAATGAGGCAGTTATCGCTGAGATCTTGGTTGAAAACAGCAGGGGTGTATTTGGAGGTTAGTTAGTTAGGATGACATCTATGAGGGTGCCCGTGTTTTGGCTTTGGGGTTGTACCTAATAAGTTCAATGATGATTTGTGTGAGGTTTAGGGCAAGAACAAATTTTGGCCTTTATAAATGTTATTTTGGCCTTTATTCAGATTACAATCGCTCACTGTCGTTTTGTTTTAAACAACATCATCTCCATAATATCGTTGTATATAGCCTTCCCGCTGTGGACGTCTATTTCAGCACGTTTTCGCGCTGCTCTGAGACAAGCATGGAGAAACAAAAACGTTTAATTATATTCCATGATATTTTTAAAATACATGTGTTGACTGAATAGGTTAAAAGAAATCAAAATCTCCAAAATATCGTTACTTTTTAAACAAAGCGATTATTATTATTGTTATTAATTTATTTAGAATTATATTTTTAAAAATGTAGATATTATCAGGTATTCTCACAGATCCTAATGGAAAATGCCCCATAGATATTAATTTAGAATCCTCCAATCCTCTAAATGTAATTATTGACGGAAAGTCACGTCATTGAAAAACATATTTGTAGATATACTGTAGGCCTACCAAAGGCGAAATGAGTATTGGTTACACTACAATTAGGGTGTGGAAATGTTATGCCCCTTAGATATTAATTTAGAATCCTCCAATCCTCTTATGCTGTAGTCTACTCCTGACCGTCACGTTGTACAGCGCAATATTTTCCATTCCATCCTAACGGAAACCCTGAGGGTTTCGTTTTTTCATTTTTCTTGGAATTGAAACACCATAATATTAATCAAATTAATTAAGCCAAATTTCTTAAAATCAATGTATTATGTTATTACATTGTTTTTTTTTATTCTCTAGTAATGCCAATATGGGAGACTATCAAATGCTTCTCAAAGATGCCCTCTGGTTGTCAAACTAGCACTAACTTGCATTAATATAAAAAATGGCTGACAATTAAATGACATGCCATAGAATGCATAGTGTGACGCAACTTTTAAAGGAGGAACCACTGTACACCAATAACAAAAAGGCCTCGTATTGTATGTTTAGTCCTTGTTTACTTGCCCTCTATGAAAAGTATTATCTTTCACATTAGTTGAAAGTGGTCTGATGGACAACCTCTACTGTCAAGGCACAAATGTATCTTGTTTAAAGAATGTATATATTTTGTAAGTAAGTACAATATTGTGAATTTCTCATGAGAGAGTCTAGTACAAAAAAATATATAATGCCTGTGAGTGTTGCAGTTGTGTATGTGCGTTGAGACAGATATATCTGCTTCCATTCATTCTACAGTAACCTTGAACTACAATATTGCATGCTCAAGGCTGATGTATGAAAAACATCACTAATATAAAGTCAAACTAGAATGCTTGAAGCAACTTGCTTTATTTCACTGGACAGATGTCTTTTTTGTTGTTCAACCTTTGTCATTAATGAAATGTTATGTTTGAATGGGCTACAGTCTCAAATCTGTCTTTGTAGGTTTTGACCTTGTCAAGTGTGAAGAACCAGGAACTCCAAATTACGGATACAAGATTCAAGATGATGGCCATTTTGCAAACACATTTGTGTTGTACAGTTGTAACCCTGGCTATACTCTCCATGGAAGCAGCACTCTGACATGCCTAAGTGGTGACCGTAGGGTTTGGGACAAACCTTTACCTTCCTGTCTAGGTGAGTGAGTCACAGCTGAAAAGAGACAAATTTCACCATCAAGGATACATTTCCTTATTATGGTGAAACACTTACCATTCCTAAGTAACATTTTGTTTACATTTTAATTACCATGGTAATGGTCAAGTTCAAGATGCCCATACCAAAGCATTCATTTTCATTCGATGCGTTTGAAAACATTATACCGTTTTACCAGTCAACATGGAATTTGTAGTGTTGTCTGCATTCTGTCCCACTGTTATTAATATCGTACTGATTCCATTATATGACCAGCTTTGCCAGTTACGCTCTCTCAGGCTGACTCCGAGTCAAACCCCTGTCATTTATAGTATACTGAAATAGTTACGCTAGTTAACAGCTATGAACATTTATCCTCTAATGCTGGCTATATTATTGCCCCTAAAGCTATACAAACCGTGTGTGTCTCCCTCTTAATTGAAGTATGGACAGTCTGAGCTTTCTGTACTGGAGAGAACTGATACATTACAGTGTCATTCTTCAGCCTCATTCCTTAATTAGCCTAGCTCGGTTCAGACAAATTTTCATACAGCCGAAAAGTAGCATGGAAAATAGATGACATTGCCTTAGGCTGCCATTGTATTTTTTATTTCCTTAGAACGATGCGTCATAATAGGGATATCCTCTCCTCTTTTTCAGTGTCGTCAGCAGTCACTAAAATAATACACATATGTATTTTGAGACGCTTGAAAACATATTTGATTCTTTCAAGTGCATGTAATGATGTGATGTATTATATGATGTTTATAAATTCAGCTGGTTGATGCCAGAGAGAGAAGGCTTATTGCATCTGATTTCTATTGTGATGATATGAATCATTTTGGTTTCCTTATCTAGCTGAATGCGGAGGCCACATCGCAGGTGCAATATCTGGACGGATACTCTCCCCGGGTTACCCTGCGCCGTATGACAACAACCTCCACTGTACCTGGTCTATCGGAGCGGACACAGGCAAAACCATCAGGTACAGTATCTCACAATAGGGACACACCCCCTTGGAATAGGCAATTAGATACACAATAGCCCAATTTTTCTTGCCTCCATTTAAATTTGAAATGAAATCAGTGAGTTTATAGCGAGGCGTGTCTAGTATAGCGGAGCAATTGTTCTGCTGCACTTTTGGAAAATAAGCTGTGATTAAATGTGCCATTGCTGATTGCATTTCACCCCACTGCTAGCCTTCCTACCATTAGCATCTATTCCTTCAGGTCCATTACTGGCTTCTTAAAAACAAAACAATAACCCCCAAAGATAAACCAATTATGCGTGCTTGAAATGCCATAGAAATCAGATATGCCAATTCAGTTCAAGCAATTTACAGATGAAGGAGGAGGAGAGATACAATTGACATCACTGGCTGTTAGACTTTTGTAAGGAAATCTTCTGAAACGTGACCTCTAAAGAGTATCTTAAATAAATCTCATGGCACTTGCCTTTTCCTACTAGCACTGACTTTGCTGATAACTACTTTGTTAAGGGAAAATGTAATTGCTACGATAGTGATATGTTGTTGTCTCACCTTTATGAATGCACTAATTAAAGTCGCTCTGGAGCGTCTGCTAACTGAATAAAATGTAAAAATCGAAGGAATTTATCCTCTCCTTAATTATTGCTGAACATATCTGAAACATTCCTTAAATGGTTTGGTGAGCAAGAATGATCTAATATAGATGTTTCATCGGTCTGAGACATTACTTGAGAACTGGTTCTATAGAATTCCAATGATATTTTCTTATTACACGTCAGTAGCAACCCTTGGTCAGTTGATTTATGGAGTATTGTTGACTGTATAGGTGTTTGTCACAGATGTAAACCAATGGTAAGACCAGACTTCAGTATGAAAGGTTCTAATTCTTAAAGAGGTGCATAGTGTGTAATCAATATCCCCCTCCCTCTCTCTTTTTAGCCTCCACTTCATAGTGTTTGATACAGAAGTGGCTCATGACATCCTGAAGGTGTGGGACGGTCCAACAGAGGGGGGTTTCCTCCTGAAGGAATGGAGTGGGTCAGCTCTGCCCGAAGACACCCACAGCACCTTCAACATTCTAACGCTCCAGCTTGACAGTGATTACTTCATCAGCAAGTCAGGCTTCTCCATTCAGTTCTCAAGTAAGTAGTACCTGTCACAATTGACCAGAGGAATTCGTACATGACATTCTATTCAGTAGCTTTTCAGACAAAGGCTGCAGTATGTTTCTTGCGATTTCCCTCCCTTTATCCTACTCTGGGCCATGTATAAAACACTGTTATGACAAATCCTTTTGACAAATCAGTATTTCATACAAACATATGTAAATGAAATTGAGCATAGCATTTGTATATAAATGGCAAATCTTTTCTGGAAATATGATTTAAAAGACAATTAGTCTCCACAAATCAGTTTGCTGCCAGTCCAATGATTTCAACACATGGCTGAAAGAAAATTAGAGTTGTATGATTTAAAACCGTCCTGTGAAAATGTTTATAAGGGATTCATTTGTGTGATTTCAGCTACTACTGCGACGACCTGTAATGACCCCGGGACACCCCAGAATGGGACACGTTACGGGGATAGTCGGGAGCCTGGGGACACTATCACCTTCCAGTGTGACCCAGGTTACCAGGTCCAGGGCCTAGACAAGATCACCTGTGTACAACTCAATAACAGGTTCTATTGGCAGCCAGACCCTCCGACCTGTATAGGTATGTTTCTTTGACCTCCACAGTAATGGAGAAATAATACATTTCTTTTCATGGCTATACCTGTATGTCAAATCAAGAAGGTGATTTGGAATCTGTATATCAGGCCAATAGCGTCCCACTGCCTTGTTTTCATTGAAGGATTTGTGGTATCTGAAAATACATGTAAGCAGTGTTTTATGAACCACTTACTGTTGGTGTTGGGCACCCAACCACTCATTTGCATTAGTTTAATTACTTTATATTGAATGAGTGACATGTTTATTATTAGAATGAATGAATCCTTAAGAATGTAAACCATGCCTCAGTAGAGTGTGAATCCCTGTGTGAAGAATGATTCATCAGTAACTGAAATGTAATTGGCATTTTCTGCCATTGTCAACAAATCCTTTGTCAGACAGTACGCTTTGTCACTTCTAGTCATTTGACATGTTTACTACAACACTGATCATTGTTTGATGGAAGGCCATTTATAGACCGATTCATTAGTAACGGTGGAAGATTACTAAGGTTATAAAAATGTTTGCTCTCACAGACCCTCCCAAACAAGCACATGATTGACAGGATTTTGCTTTGAACACACACTTAAATTGAAAATAGAACAAGTCTCACACAATGCTAAAAAGAAAAAGCAAAGATGCTAATAACCCTTCTGAATGACAGTTGCAGGAAGGAATTCCATGACTACTGTTTCTCACTGAATGTCTATGGGGGCCTGTTTTGTCACTTCAATCACCGTAAACATTTAATGTGTTGGAGACATGTCGTATTAAAACCCGTGTTGCCCTCACTCTCCTTGTTGTGATAGCTACCTGCGGCGGCAACGTGACAGGCCCTGCTGGGGTAATTCTATCACCCAACTATCCACAGCCGTACCCACCAGGAAAGGAATGTGACTGGAGAATTAAAGTCAACCCTGACTTTGTTATAGCCCTAATTTTCAAAAGGTATGTCGCTCATGCTACGCTGTGAGCCACCCACGGTAATAAGGACCAAAGTCAAAGAACAGATGGAAAGAGCGAATCCACTCTGTCTTTGTCAGTTTGGCAATTACCGTAAACAAACATCAAACACTATCAAACACTTCTGTGTTTGAGGTGAAATAGTTTGACTTTGTTCAAATATTATCCAAATCGATGTGTTGTACTGTATTATCCAATATCACTAGATGATACCTATAAATGGAATAGCTTTTATAAAATGTAGAATTTTAGCTTGTGTTACTTATAGGCCTACAGTGTGATGAATGTTGAATACTTGCTAGCTGTGTATGTACCCACAGGAATTACATTGACTCCAATGAGAAAAATCCAAACAAATTGATCTCTGATTCATCAGAACAATACCAGCTCACATCTTTCTAATGACAGTTACAGACAGTACAGACAGCCCCCACATGCCTGATTCAGGGTCAAGCCAGACTGAGCCGGGCTAGCCTTGCCATAGTTGCTGGAAAAGACATTGTGAAAGGAAATATGTGAAAAGGAAATATCAGAGCCAGCACAGTATGGTTCTGATTGACCCTATAGTGTGAATCAGGCATCAGTCTTTTTTGACCCTGGTTCTCTTTTGTATCCTCCCAGTTTCAACATGGAGCCCAGCTATGACTTCCTGCACATCTATGAGGGTGAGAACTCCAATGGTCCACTGATCAGCAGCCTGCAGGGAAACCAGGCCCCAGAGCGCATCGAGAGCAGTGGGAACAGCCTCTTCCTCGCCTTCAGAAGTGACGCCTCCCTCGGGATGTCTGGTTTTGCCATTGAATTCAAAGGCAAGTGATGCATCATGTTAGTCTTGTAGGAGGTGACCCTAGGTTTTTTTGAGAGTGTATAGCTCCGGCCATATAGTAAGGTTGATGTCTCTATAGAAATGCTTTCAATAGATATAGGTTGTTAGGATAAAAGATTTCTAGCCACTGGATAATATATATTTTGTAGACTATTTATTGATAAAGCCTTATTGCATGTGTTTCTTCCTGTCAGCTAGCTGTCCTTATTATCTGTCCCTTTTGCCTGTTGTTCATAGAGAGCTATTCAGCATCTGAAAAACAGTAGGTTTTCCAACCTACGTCTTTGTATTAAATGCCTTTTGATTGAATGCATTGATGATCGACTGGATAAGTGGTTTTATTTATTAAGTCCATGAAGTTCACAAAACCCATGAACACAGATGTGTATAGCATTTTTCCCTTTCGACCTCTCGTTCTACTTGGAAGATTTATTAAAACCAATCAATAGCATAATTTGTTGTTTTATTTTGTATAGACGGCCCTGTATTTAGCTGTGCTTTTGTCAATAATAGCAGCTAATTACATTGCATGGGAACTGGGTGAGATTTGTCATCTCCCAAGGCTAAAAACACATTTTCTTTCTGTAAATCAATCTCCTATATCGTAGTTCTTCCCCCCATCCATGCACCGGTAACTAAGGTAATTTAAATGTTGATAAAAGAGGGTAAAAAAAAATGGCATTGATGGCATTGTTATTTCTGTTTTCATACTTATTACTGTAATATACTTTTTTTTTTTATTAAGATTTCTACTACTGTATTTCTAATGTATTCATAAATCCATTTCAAAATGTAGCTTTAGGTTATGGGCATTAGAATGTATACTTTGGCCTTATATGTTGAGAAGCTTTTCCCGTCTCTGGGTATAGAAATGCGGTTGAAATTGTGATGCACTGTAGCAATTTCAGTGATAGAATCTCCCACCAAAGGCCTCCTACTTTCACCGCTCCCCAAAGCACAGGGCAGCAGAAAGAAGTGGGCTGTTAGCTGTCATCTTGTTTGGCAGTGTATACAAGCACCACCTCCAGAGCTTTTTCCAACTGTCCTTCTCTGAGTGTCTGTTGCCAGAAGGACACTGGTTGGCTGCCTCTACAGACCCACATGCTTACCTTGCATTGTGCTGGTCTTTTCTATTGAGGATGCCTTGGAGCAACTCTACTGTACCTGCTCTTTTTTACTCTCAAACTCCCTGTGTTCTGCCTCATACATTAAGGTTCACCGCAGAGCCACAGCAGAGGTCTAGGCGATAAGCTAGGGGATCAAAATATCAGTAGCAGCTTCTGGGAATCCCTGGAATGTTCAGTGTTTGAATGCATCAAATAACTCAGGATGCATACCCTACCTGTTTATGATATCTGGGCTTTTCAACTGCTGAGTTTATTTTGTATTTACGGAAAAATTACAATGCTTTAGCAAATGAAAAAATGGTTTTACATTTTTTTCCTTGGTGTTGTATTGAAATCAAGTCTCTCTGCTCAAGATCTGTTGTCCTGCACAGTACTTTATTTTGTGTATGTTTTCTATTTCACAGAGAAACCCAGGGAGGCATGTTTTGACCCTGGAAATATAATGAATGGCAGTCGTGTGGGGATGGACTACAAACTGGGCTCCACAGTGACCTATCAATGTAACTCTGGATATACTGCTGTTGGACAAGCCACAATCACATGTGTTATCGGTTTGGATGGAAAACCTATATGGAACAAGGCCCTACGAACGTGTAAAGGTAAGATATTTTCGGTTTTGGTTTGCCTACAGTTCTAAAAACTGATTTGCAACAGCTTATCAAAGAGAGAGTACCTTTTGTTGTTGTTGTTCTCCCTTCAAGTCTAATTGGTTGGTCTTGGTACCACTATCAATCAAGGCTAATATCAAGCCAATTTTCACTGGTTTTACCAAATAGTTTTGAGGACCCCTTTTTTTTTTCCACAAGAGGGGAGTATGGGTTTTTTAAAGACCAAGGCTGAACTTTCTGTCATCTATTGACTGTCGTGAAAGCTTGGGCGGTGACAACTGCCACTCACACATCCTCTCTCACACTCCCTCTCTTTTTTATACCCCTCGCTCTCCCTCTTTCTCTCTCTCTCTCCTTTATGTCCCTGCGTCTCTGAGGATACACAAAAACCCAGACAGGTGGCCTTGTAGTTGCTGCCACTCACCGTCTCTATGTCTCCACCCTGCCACTTCACACACCGAGCCTCTACCTTATTGCAGCATGGCCACTTGAGACATGACTTGGATATGGGAGACACACACCAAAGTGTTGTGGTCGACATGGTGAACGTGGAATTATGTTGTTTTCAATAAAAATGATTAGATGTATGCATAAAGCTAATTGTTTTCATATATAAGCTATTTTCATGGAAACATACGCAATCTAGCTTTAGCTACCTTCTACTTTTTAAACCAAATTTAACCTGTTTTCATTGTTCAAGTGTCAGATCAAGAGGGGAGTGTGAGACGCATGAGAGCAAATCCACCTGAGCTCCTTCTTTTGAGAGATTTGGATCTTTTGTAAATCTGATTAAATGTAATTAAGAAGTTACTCTGGAGTTCACATAAACAATAGAGGGTGTTTTGTGTACCAAGACACAGCTGAAGCAAAGCAAACAGCACATAGTCTCTTGACCATACTGGGTTGAACACGGAAGAGTTAGTTTCAAAGGATATATTTTGTTTACAACAACAACAGGAGACTGGAGAACAAACCAACAGAGGTACTAAAAACGAAGCCATGGATCTATAATGGTTTTACATTGCTAACACTCCTGACCCCTGTGTGTAAGTCAGTCTAAGGGGATTTTAGCTTTTAAACAGCATGTGTTGATTAGTTGACCCTTTTTGATTGAGCCAAAATGCCTTGCCATTTGAGAGAGAGAGCTCTCAATCCTTCACTCCCAGATCATTTATTTGCGTACACTGATGGTACATTTGGCCCGTTACCTTTTCCATTTTTATTATTTCCTTTATTTATTTATATTTTATTTTGGTTTGGTGATGAGCTAGAGCATTCATGTGGTACCATAACATTGATTTATGGATGTCTGAGCACATGCTGCTTAATCCCTGAACTCCATGAAGGAAAAGCGTGTGGATTGTAAGGGTGAGACATGATGTTGTTAGTGATTCACAAGGCCTCTCAACAATGGCACAATGGCCTCTGTTGATCGATTCCCTGTGCTTGAAAGAGAGCGTAGGTAATGAGCTAAATGGCTTGTTCTGGCCTTTTCAACAGTTGTATATAGCCTACCTCCAATAGCCAACAGAATGTACAGGGAAATTTTGATCGGTGATATGAATACCACTTTACTGTGCTTTTTTAATGAAAAGCACACAGCAGGCACAATTGGAAATCACTCTGAAAACCAAAGGGATGTGAAGAAAATGTTGCTGTTTCATGGGCCATTTGCTTATATGGTCTGTCAGTTATGTGTATATCTAATCCTGATTTTTTTTGTTATGTCACCTTCAAAGAAGATTGTGGGTGTGTGTACGCTACACTAAAGCCATGTTCTGAAGACAAAGTTTTAAATCCATGAAAGGAAGGGAAATTATTTATTTAAAGTCGTTTGAAACATTCGTTCAAGGTCTCGGATTTTGGCTAGATTAAACAACATTTTGCGAAAGGACATTGTAATCTGCTAGCTAATAGTTTGATGTCTGGTAAACGTACATCAGTAGCCTAGCCTATTTCAACATGCTTAAACATAAGCATATTTCCAAGCAAACACATAATGACCCCTTAAGTAAAATCATTTAACCACCTCAACTGTGGTTGAATTGAGCTTATTTTGCCAGATGATAAAGAGGTGAACAAAGCTATTTGCTGGTTGTGTTCATAAATGAACAAAAGAAAGAGCCATTTCTAAAGGCTGTGACTGTGCCTGCAAGCCAAGGCCCCTTGAGTGACAGTGAAACGCCACGTGGGTTATATGCAGATCAGTCAAAGTGAGACAGGGAGTACTCACTGTGAATTTTAAACTCTGCACTCCTGACATTCTGCTGCTGGTTGAGAGAAATGATTACTAATGTCCCCAGTATCACCCGGCTAATGAAAGGAATCGTTATGTATTCAATAAGGAATGTGGGGGAAGGGGGTGGGAATATTTGTCAGTGAAAACCGTCCCGTACTCAATTAATCCCCACTTTTAGCAGCCGTAGGTGTTTAAGTGTTACATTTGGAGCATTCAGTATGGAAGAAAAGCAAACCCTGCAATGTATCTGTCATGTATAGTTGTTGCTCCAGGGTGATGGTGGGTATCTAGGGCCAGCTTTACTGAATGTTTACACAAGTGCGAAGTTTACAACTGTTATGTTCAGAAATGAATAGTAATGTAAAAACAATACCCAAACCATGATACTGTCTTTATTTAACACCAACAATCCTTTTTTCAACTTTATTTAGCTATTTAATGTTCAGCCTTCTTTGTTTTAATCTCCTCTGAAAATAGCAGGTGCAAACTGTTCACCCATGACAAACTTGCAGTTTAACTGCGCCTTAAGTTTTGCTCTCGACAAGCTGAAGACCAAGTTTTTGCCATTTTAAATGTTTCACTGGGCTGTGATTTTCGGCTGCTTTTTAGAATACTGATGTACTCCGAGGCACTTTTTTGGGCCTTTAGACAAAACTAATTAGAAAAGGGGTGAGATCCTTTAAATAATAAAGAATCCCCCTCTCAGCTTCTCATCCAAACAGGTCTTCTATTTGTTTCCATAGTAACTAAAATACTTTCTCAGTGCTCTTGAATGAGGAATCCTCCATGACTGTAAATAGAAGGGGTGTGTAATGTGGTTAAAGCACAGTGGTATAGCGCCCCTCGGAGGCAGGTAGCAAAATAACTGAATACACTAGAGCAGTGGTTCCCAAACTTTTATAGTCCTGTACCCCTTCAAACATTCAACCTCCAGCCTGACCAGGGTCAGAGCACACTCAAATGTAGTTTTTTGCCATCATTGTAAGCCTGCCACACACACACTATACAATACATTTATTAAATAGGAATGAGTGGGAGTTTTTGTCACATCCCGGCTCGTAGGAAGTGACAAATAGCTCTTATAGGACCAGGGCACAAATAATAATAATAATCAATCATTTAGCTCTTTATTTAGCCTTTACATATAAAAACGTATTTGTTCATCAAAGATTGTGAATAACTCACCACAGGTTAATGAGAAGGGTGTGCTTGAAAGGATGCACATAAATGTTGGGTTGTATTGGAGAGAGTATCGGTCTTAAATCATTTTCCACACACAGTCTGTGCCTGTATTTAGTTCTCATATTAGTGAGGGCCGAGAATCCACTCTCACATAGGTACGTGCTTAAAAAGGGCATCAGTGTCTTAACAGCGCGATTTGCCAAGGCAAGAAACTCTGAACACAGCTCTATCCAGAAATCTGGCAGTGGCTTATGATTAAATAACATTTTCACAGAACCTTTTGTTGCAATTTCGATGAGGCTTTCTTGTTAAGATATTTCGGTAATTGGACTTGAGGAAGGGCATGAAAGGGATAACGAATCCAGTTGTTTGTGTTTTTCGTTTCGGAAAAGTACCTGCGTAATTGCGCACCCAGCTCACTCAGGTGTTTCGCTATATCACATTTGACATTGTTCGTAAGCTTGAGTTCATTTGCACACAAAATAAATCATACAATGATGGAAAGACCTGTGTGTTGTCCTTGTTAATGCAGACAGAAAAGAGCTCCAACTTCTTAATCATAGCCTCAATTTTGTCCCGCATATTGAATACAGTTGCAGAGAGTCCCTGTAATCCTAGATTCAGATCATTCATGCGAAAAAAATTCACCCAGATAAGCCAGTCGTGTGAGAAACTCGTCATCGTGAAAGCGGTCAGACAAGTGAAAATGATGGTCAGTAAAGAAAACTTTAAGCTCGTCGCTCAATTTAAAAAAAAAAACGTGTCAATACTTTGCCCCTTTAAACCAGCGCACTTCTGTATGTTGTAAAAGCGTTACATGGTCGCTGCCCATATCATTGCAAAATGCAGAAAATAAACGAGAGTTCAGGGGCCTTGCTTTAACAAAGTTAACCATTTTCACTGTAGTGTCCAAAACGTCTTTCAAGGCATTCCCTTGGCAGCAAGAGCTTCTCTGTGGATGCTGCAGTGTACCCAAGTGGCATCGAGAGCAACTGCTTGCACGCGCGTCACTACTCCACTATGTCTCCCTGTCATGGCTTTTGCACCATCAGTACAGATACCAACACATCTTGAACACCAAAGTCCATTTGATGTCACAAAGCTGTCTAGTACTTAGAAAATATCCTCTCCTGTTGTCCTGGTTTCCAGTGGTTTGCAGATAAGGATGTCTTCCTTAATTGACATACACCAGGAGCTGTGCCAGGCCCGCCACGTCTTTTGACTCATCCAGCTGTAACGCGTATTATTCACTGGCTTGTATGCAAACCAGTAATTGTTTCAAAACATCTCCTGCCATGTCACTGATGCGTCGTGAAACAGTGTTGTTTGATGAAGGCATTGTCTGTATAGTTTATTGGGGCCTTTTCCCCCAGCATTGTCCTAGCTATATCCGCGGCAGCAGGAATAATTAAGTTCTCCACAATAGTATGGGGCTTGACTGTCTAGCCACTCGGTAGCTCACCATATAAGACGCTTCTTGCCCCTTCTTATTAATGGTATATATTGCTTTTATACATGTCTTACTACTCGAAAGTCATCTTAATTCTCGCTCAAAAGGTTTCCTGCGAGAGAGTAACGTAAATGGATGTTAATTATTTGACTAGGCTACCTGTATTTGACAAAAAATTGGGGCAGTGAAACGAGGCTACTCAGGCAAGAAAGAAATGTATAGACCCGTTGGAAATGTACACCCAAATGTATAGCCCTGTTGGAAAATATAAATGACTGTTTTAAAATGTGAAGAATGTTTTAAATTTGAATCACAGTTTGATTGCGCGTACCCCTGGGGGAATACCTGCACTAGAGGAACTAAAACTTGTTTGGATTTAGGCATTCTCTCTCTCTCTCTCTCTCTCTCTCATATATATATATATATTAATTTAACAGCCAATATTGTACGGTCTGTTAGGTTTAAGGAGCTAGTGGCATCTGTTACATTACCGTATGCATAAACATGATGATATGTTAAATGTCCTTAAATAGCTCAAATATGTACATTCCCATATAAAAATTGTTTTACAATGACTATGTTGGCATGTAGCTACAGTTTCTGGCATATTATCTGGTGTTGATTGAGCATATTGTATAGTGTATTATTTTGTCTTTATTCTCTTATTTTTGTCCATACTTCTATTTACTTTAGATAATATTTGCATATATTGCACAGAAAAACAAATAAAACAGGCCATGGTTTCTGGAACCTTCTCATTATGTAATTGTCTGAAAGAAACTCTTACTAGTCATGCTAGTACAAATGTATAACTACTATCATCATAATTCATACTGCCTGACTGATGCTCAAGTAACCAGTAATATCAACAGCATATTTCATATTAAATTGTAATATTCAGTATCACCGTCGTATCCCATAGTTGGATGTCTGCTGAGTAGATTGACCCCCCAGTCCCCTGATCTTCGAGATGTTCATATTATTTGTGGGTTATGTTATGGCCCTGGTTTGTAAATCTATAATGAAGATTGTTACATCACCCGTCTTGACAGACTAAATAATGAAATCCAATTTTGCTTTTGATAAATATAGAGGCACCAAGGATTTGGAGTCATTGGTAAGGTTTGTGTTTTCTATCAAACACAACCTTTATTTAACTAGGCAAGTCAGTTAAGGAATTGTATTCTTATTTTCATTGACAGCCTAGGAACAGTAGGTTAACTGCCGTGTTCAGGGGCAGAACGACAGATTTTTACCTTGTCAGCTCGGGGATTCGATTTTGCAACTTTTCGGTTACTTGTCCAACGGTCTAACCTCTGGGCTACCTGCCGCCCCAACATTTGTGTGACCCAGCATTTGATACCTAGAAGAGAAAGGACACTGGCTTGACATGACACTGACGGCTAACAGTGGAAACAGTTAAAAAAGATCTACAAATAACTGACTGTTACCTAATTCTCTCGTTCCATGTGTGTGAAATTTCTAGTTTCAGGCAGGGTAGACCCTGCAACCAAGAGTTTTTTTCTTACAGTACCAACTCAGTCTTGCCATAGAAAGTATGAGGTGAGGGTGATGTGATCAAAGGTATGGGGAAGGTGTTTGATATGCAGAGGACCATGAGCTGCGGCTGCATCCTGACACCAGATTTATGAGCTCCACAAGGTATTGTGGGCAGATGAAGCAGCAGACCTGGGGGGATGAGCGCTGGGAGGCTTAGCGTGCTGGAGATGTGGCAAGAATCTAAATCCACGATCATTGTAGCAAAGACCAAGGGGATGAAAGAAACAAGGTAGGTGCAGAAAGATCACATGAGGGTTTCAAGCGATTGGGATTGACATTTTCTGAAGGGAGGGAGTAATAATACTATGAAAGGAAATGAGAAGAAGGGTTAACTAGGGATTTAGGGTCAGGGAGAACAAAAGGGTGTTCGCTCTCTGCTCTCTAATGTTGTGCATTCAGTCATTTTCTCTCCTTTGTTCAGTATTTATTCAGAGTTTCTTTAAGTAGTTTGGAGAGCAGTACACTACTAGTCCAGGGGCCCATGTACAGTAAGATAATAGAATATTGACATTGACAGATTTCCTCAGTTGTGTTCTGTTTTCATTGACCTTACATTTTAAAGTTGGATACCCTCAATTATTTTATTTCACCCTTCATGCTCATGCTATGGCCTTAAAGGGGAATTTCACCCTGGGGGAATCTGGGCTTGTTTTTATCATGTCTGAGGCATTTCTAGGACAGTGAGATGTGTTTTACACATAATTGTCCAGGAGGAAGGCAGGTCAGGGCTTTGCATGCTGAATGATAACCCTATGATGGCTTCCAGTGTATTGATGGGGGGGCAATATCTAAAAATACATGTAGTCCTACTTTGTGGCATTTCGCGAAAGCTCTATGTTATACTGATCGCACTATACATGTTTTGGGGTGTAGATATGGTTGTCCTTTGATAGAGCCATTGGACATCTTTCAGCGATGGTCCTATCGGTGGATTCATTGCTAAATATACAAGCAGACACAGTTTCTCTATAGTCTCTGAAAGACTATAAACTTGTGTTGGGCGGTGCTTTGTGCTCTGGCCCCCATCCCTTCCCCAAGCTGGGCTTTTTTGAAAAGGAGGGTGACACTAACAACAATCCTTTGGGCAAAACTCAAAAAACTGACCAGACACAATTGCTTGAAGTGATTCCTCTCAACAATACGAATTTGATGATGGAGCATTTATTAGCTACATGGTGACATTCAACCATACATGTTTCAATATAGCGAAGAGGATTCTAAACAAAGAATTGAATTTATCTAACGTTAGAAGCTCAGCTACAGCCGATGCCAGCACCAAGAGGGCAGATGACAAATACGGTGCCTAGGTAAATAAATAATCTTTCCTGCAAGCCACCTAGCTAGCTAGCTAAATTGAGTTTATCTACTGAAACCCATATTGTGTATTGCTGGCTAACATACTACTGTGTTACAGTGGGGGGGGGAATCAATTAATTTGTATGTTTGCTAACTTAGCTAGCTATGTAGCTAAACAACTACCAGTAGCCATATCTATGACTTAAAATAGAATAGGTTTTACAATTAGAGATCTTTTGTCTCGATTGTAAAACCTCTCTTTTTAGTTGTAGATATGGCTAGCTACAACGTTACAACGAGCCACCTAAAGCTAGGTTTACCAATAACCATTAGCACACGACTGGAGTTGGCTAGCTAGTTAGCCTGGTGCCTGCTAACTTGTTATGCGCCACTGCTCACATTTGTAACTTGTTAGCAAACATGTGTAACATCAGCAACTGTAAATCATTTTACTAGCTAGCTATGTAACATAATTGACAAGGGTTAACATTGGTTATGATTATGACCTTGGATGCATTATAATCTCACAAAATTATAGGCATAACTCAAGATAGGACTCCAAACAGATGTAAAAAACAAGTATTGCATATCCAGCAAGCTAGCTAGCTACGTTTACTAGCAAACAGTGAGGAGAAAAAAATAATACAACAATTTATGTTGTAAATCTCTAAAACTGAAGCTGGTTTTACTATAATAATATTTGCCTAAGCATGCCTGATAGACATGGCTGTAGGTAGATACTGTCTGCCTGCCTACCTAGGCTAATTTGTACTGTATGGCCACTGCAAAGATTGAGGGAGGGTTATGCCAGATTTCATTCTATTAGGCTAGATATTGTTGTAAATGTAATCTCTGTGCCTGTGCACATGTCTACATGTTCAACTAGTTTACCCTAATGTTGATGTTATGCTGGTATGGTTCAACTGTTGTTCAAACTGTACAATAGAGTATCATTTTGATTTTTCTCTTACAGACAATACTGTGTAGTGCCTGGGCTTCTTCCTGGAGTGGTTTCTAGATACAGAAGCAGAATTCTTTGGCCTGCGTGTGTCATTATACCAGAACTGTATCCCATAAACTCTCTCTCTCTCGGGATTAGAAATTATGCTGGATTTCAAGCAGATGACTCATGAAGAGCTGAATGGCAGTTTGATCATGACAACCTTCCTCCCACAGCTTTACAAGTATTCTCTGAACCTACTGTATGTTTCTTTGGAATGGCAATTTCATCAAGACCACCTCTCCCATCATCTGCTGATCACCAGTTCTCTTAGCTACAGATTGTTAAACCATATAATGTGATTTAACCAAAGATGTTTGGTATCCATTACTGGTAGTTACAGGATAGGTACTGTTTGGTGTTGCACAGAGATTTTTTGACTAATCTACAGTAGCAATGCCGTCTTTGTCCTTGATTTGGGGAAACAAGAGTCTCATAAAATGTCTGCGTCCAGTTGCAGGGGGTCAGTTTGAATTTAGAAAATGCTCTGTTATTAAAAAAGTAATCCAACAATATGTGCACCGCCATCGTGTGTATTTCAAGTCTTCTCACACATTGATCGAGACAGGTCTCTGTCATCATGACATTCAGCACTTTGGGGTAGACACCCACCTGTCTCAATCAATGAGAGAAGACTTGAAATAGACGAGATGTTTTGGGGTAAATCACATTATCTGGTGTAACAATCTGTAGCTACAGTTCTCTGCACTTGTGTGTCTCTACACCTGAGACACACTCAAGACACACTGAACTGTACTACACTGTTTATACATTTTTGTTGTTGTTGTTACTTTTACCATATAACATTGTTTTTGAATACCCAGTTCTCTTGAGGTAGCATTAAATAGTGGACACTCTCCTGTATTTTAGATTTGGACAAATAAACAAAAAATGTTGGATATCTTAATGTCTAGCATCTGTTTGATGCTACAGAGCCTTGGCCCCTGTACAGTTTATATAAATATCTTATGTGAATCCATAAAGGCAGACACATTTCAAAGATTGATAGAAAAGATCCATATTTATTTTATGGTGGTTCTACATCAGGGCTCTCCAACCCTGCTCCTGGAGAGCTACCATCCAGTAGGTTTTCAATCCAATCCTAATCTAGCACACCTGATTCAAAAAATTAGCTGGTTGATAAGCTGAACCAGGTTAGTTACAACTGGAGTTGGAGCGAAAACCTACAGGAGGGTAGCTTTCCAGGAACAGGGTTGGAGACCAATTAATTGGTCTTAATCACATCAGATCTGTGTCGGAACTGATCTGATTGGTCAAAAGAAAAAATATCAGAATTGGGCTGCCTGTGTAAACGCAGCCATAGTCCTTTATCTGGCTTCTGTACACTGGCAATGGTTGGGCTGGGGAAGCTGAGACTCTTTGTGCTTATGGATAAGACTCTGCCGAAAGTGGTGTAAGGCTACTTAACCACCAACTGTATGGTCTTCTTGCAGAAGATTTGCTGGTACTGCATGTCTCCTGGAAAGACATGGTTGTGGTCTTAGCATTTTGCACTTTTTGTGGAAGGGACGTAGGGCAACACACCTTTTGGTAAAAGTATCAACCGAATGAGACCAGCTAGCGTATTGTTTAGGAACAATGAGGGGATATTGGGAGCTGCTTTTGAGAGGAAAGATCAGTCAACAAAGGGAATGGGGTGGGGCTAAAGAAGGTGTAAATAGTCTTAGGAAGGCAGTTCTTACACATATTAATTGTTGTGTATGGGAGTTTGAAGAAAAATGGCACCTCAATCACTCACATACACAACAATACATTTACTGTCTAAGCACAACCCTGCACAACCAAAAAACCCTTCCTCATCTCAAAGTACTGTTTGTAAACCTCCCCCAGCCCATTGACAGATCATTCTCATTGTATTGTGGTTAGAGAATCTGCAGAGAGAAGAATGAGGTGGTTGTGTCATTACTGTTGTAGTCTTGATGTTATACCTTTCAGTAACTCTTGCTGGTTTCTGTCCCACAATCTTGTTGTGCTCCATAATCGTAAGGTGCGTCCGATCACTCATGCTTGTGTACCAAAAATGCCCCCCCGTTGTGGTATTTTTCAGCAGGGCACTGTGGAATGGTTCCAGATACCTTTTCTTTTTGTAAAACTCATTTTAAAAAGAGAAGAGGTGTAGACTAAATTGAATACATGGTCTGGAAGCTACTCTGTGGCCCTCAGGGTACTTTTAACCACCTGTAACCCCATAACACAAACACAAACCATACAAACACTACCCAATTCATGTTTATATCATGCATACTGTATCTTAGCCATCAGCGTGTAAATATTTTGACCAACTTATCTTTACCTTGTGTAGAGCTAGGGGTTGGTATCTCATGTTGGTGGAATCCAATTCTGTACCATCTACAACAAAATATTCAACAATACACAATTTAAACACCCCACTAATTGTATTGATCTCTATTAGAATGGCTACAATTTATACACATTCATCATTGCTAACAACACACAAACAGCGAGTGAGTTATCTATATCGACAATTCTATTTTTAGCAATGGAGTATTTTACAGACAAGGGTGGAATAGATGGCTACCAAATTGAGATACTCTTGTTTGGTAACATTAGCTAGCTTAAGTTAGCTAACGTCAGTCAAAGATAGCACAAACAAACATTTTTACTTTACTGATGGTAGCTACCAGTCCAGCAATGACTACCATTGCATAGGCAAAATGTATTGACTGTGTGTTAACCAAAATATATGATTTAGCTGATGGCTTTCAGAGTTCAATACAGGACTGTAACGTTAGCTAGCTAGCTATTTTACTAGCTAACGTTAGGTTACCTAGCTAACGTTAGGTTACCTAGCTAACGTTAGGTTACCTTTAATTGCGAATCTTCTGTTTTGTTGTGAAGGAAACAAAAATGATGTATCGCATCACTTCTCAGTTGTTGTCGAAATGAATTCCCCATCAGTTCAGCCTAAAAATCCCTCTGATAATCTTTGGTCACCGCATCATTCTTGTTAGCCGCAAGCCACTGGCAGAATTGTGGTGAATCTCTAGTAGGTAGAATGGTGAAAGATAACTAATTTTGTGCTTGTTTGTAATTAGCACAGCCATGCACAGAACACCACATGGGCATGATTAAAAACATTAGTGAAAAACAAACCTTTACTATGAGCAGACGAATACACAGGTATTAGAAACTTCCCGATTCTACCAGTGAAATTAAAATTTGCTACTTTTAGCTTGTGGTTTGGATAATTGTGATATTTATGATAAAAACTTAATGTTGTTAATATCATAATGACTATATGCCATGACAGAGCCAGGGTGAAATTCGCCTTTAACGTGAATCCACATGTGTTTCCATGGAGCCATTGATATAAGTATATTTAATCTCTGGACCCATTACAGGCCATATTAAGAATTTACACATGCTTAAGGGCAACTTTAACACACAGTGATTTGTGGAATCTTAATCATGTTAACCTTTACTCCAATGAGTCCCACCGCCACGCCAGTCAATTTGGACTTCTAACCTATTTTAAACATTGTGTGTTTGAGCTAGACTTCTGGGTTGTACCGTTGGATTTGTCTATTTCTTCTGCATCAGTTGTCTGTGTGATTAACGGGGGCTGAGCTAGAGCGGTGTTTGTGAGACAAGGGCGGTTCCCAAAGGGGCCCGGGCTGGGTCTTTTTACAGAAACGTCTGTAGAGTCTCAATAGTTTGAGCTACAAACTATTAAAAGCTATCTATGAAAAGCTGAGACTCTCACAAACACTCACATGCTATATGATGCTCACAAGCTACACAAGAGTCGTTAGAAGGTAAGGGGTTTTTCTACATAGAAGGTCACAGGAAATCCAAGGACGTAGTCAAAGTCACCATTATTAGTCAGTTGTACAACCGAATGCCTTCAACCGAAATGTGTCTTCCGCATTTAACCCAACCCCTCTGAATCAGAGAGGTGCGGGGCTGCCTTTTTAATCGACATCCACGTCTTCGGCGCCCGGGAACAGTGGGTTAACTGCCTTGTTCAGGGGCAGAACGACAGATTTTTACCTTGTCAGCTCGGGGATTTGAACTTGCAGCCCTCCGGTTACAAGTCCAACGCTCTAACCACTAGGCTACCTGCCGTGTCTATAATACTGTAATAAACTCACATTGTTGCTGTCACAGACTACAAACTCCACACAGTTGCCACTGGCTAGTTGGATATTCATTTTCCACCGAGAAAAAACTTTTATGTAATTGCAGCATTCATATAAATTAATTTGTATCAGATTTTTGCTTTAGCTGACCTTTTTTTCATTGACATTAAATAAATAAAACATAATAAAACTCGTAAATGCAACTTTATTTCAAATTGTTTTGTTTTACTTGTGGCCTGGTTGTCCTGAAAATAAATTGGTAAAACACTTAATTGTCAATATAAGGGCTGGACATACAGTTAAATGAAAGTCAGATAAATAAAAAGCTGATCTTTTGCTCGGGTCTCGGGAATGATAGGCATAATATTGGTCTGAAACTGTTGATATTCTGTACAGTAAGTTTAGATCAATCCTAGAACATCCTTGTTCTAACACAACAGCTTGCAGCTAGTGCACTGACTTTTATCCCATGCTAATCCATGGTGCTTGTCCTTTCAGGATTATTGTCTCTGGGAATTGAGTAACACTGAAGTTGTTTTGTTGTCTTTCAGCTCCTTGCGGTGGCCATTATAATGGATCTGAAGGCGTGGTACTATCTCCTAACTTCCCCCACAACTACACCACTGGGCAAACCTGCTCTTACTATATCACTGTCTCTGGAGAATTTGGTGAGGTTAATCAAATGCATCATTATTAATGCAACACTTAAAGTTATGCTACGCTTGACTAGTTTTACACCTCTGATTTATTTGCCTATTCGTGGGTTGCTCCTCCGTCACTCGGTCGCATCGTTGCCGTGATCAGCATTCTACAGACTCCGCAGCCACATTAATGTCCAAAAGTAGAACGTGAGCTAATGACTGTTTCGCCTAAATTACACTGGTGGCTTGGAAATATGATGACATTGCTAAAGTAGGCAAATATTTAGTAGGAAACAGTTTAGCCATCATCATGTCATCACATTTACATTAAACAGGTGGCAATGTTGTCGTTAGCTAGCAAGGTTTGTCAGAAATAGCTAGCAATGCTAACGTTAGCTAGCTAAAATCCAGTGGTCCCCCCTCAATCTTACAGGAAGGCCTGCACACTGTTTTTGCTCCCAATTCACTGCTTTATTGACAAAACTGATCTTGGTCATGTAAAACAGACTGAGTGCTCACATCCCAAAATATAACGTACACATTTCACCTCACATGACCATCACGCCCAGGACACATGGTGGGTGTGGAAACAATTCAATTAACTTTTGCGCATAGTCATTCATAATTAAGGGTACATATGTTCAGAAAATATTATATGCATACAAACCGGTCAGAGTTAAAACCTAGGCAACAGTAAAAAAAGATTACCTTGGAAACTGTTGGAATACCGGCCTTAATGACCATTAGGCACATGACGTGCGGTGCCTGTAGATAATTACAGTGACCTCTATACAAAAAAAAGAAACATTGGTGTACCTCTAATAATTGTATACCAATGAGATGGGCACGTAGTAGTTACAGAAAATATTATATATAGTACAGTATGTGCACATTGACAACGTGTAGACCTGGATGGCAAGACAAATCAACGTAACACATGCTTGTAAGAAATGGTCTGATATCAAATTCTTGGTTCAGACCTTTACGTGGCATGGTGGACAAACAGTGAATCCAATACAATTCTCTAGACTATTTTAAATTGACACATCTGAAATCTCCTCATATTCAGTCTTATAGAAAGCACATATCAGTCATGAAGTGCTGAATCATGGACAAGGTATGCTAGAGACATCCCTGGTTCTTGTTTGTCCTCACACAAGTCATGCTTTCTTAATTGTGAGTGAGATGCAGCAGGTATGACATCCAAAACATCTCTAATTGCATAAGGTATTTATCTATGCCTCAGTGTGTGTTTATCATGCATGACCTGGTGTAGCAGATGTGAAATCGCTAGTTAAACAGTGTTGGCTAGCCCATTGTGTGGTGACATCACCCACCCTGGGACCTGAGTCGGCCCCAGCCTACAGTATAACAAAAATGGTTTGGTAGTCGAGTGGTTAGCACGCTAGCTTTGTGTCATTGTTGACAAGACACCAAATCCCAATTTGCAATTTTAAGCGCTCAATTTACCATTTGGGGATATGATTGTTTTGTAGCCACATTTTACATGTACTGAGATAACCTGTATGTTGTCCCCATTTTGCCTCCTCAGTGGTATTTGGGCAGTTTGCCTACTTTCAGACAGCAATGAATGACTCAGTGGAACTATTTGATGGGGCCAATCAGAATGCCAGGCTGCTAAGCTCCCTCGCTGGGTTTCACTCAGGTAAGTAAAAGCTTCCCATTCCTTCCATTAATTATAGTCTTTAAATGAACAAAACTAATGGAAAACACTCACACGTGGATTTGGTTTACAGTCAGTTGGGGAACACAAGAGGTTATGGTAGTACAAAAGGCCTCAGCATGATAACTGTATTAGTAACTGCTGTTGGCACTTGTTACTGTCTCATTCAAAAAGTTTTAGTTTCAGTAATTAGTATTGCAACGTTCTATCCATGCAAGAACAGGAAGGGCAGCCATTTGGGAAATAAGCGTTGCTTCAATGAGTATTTCAAGACACAGTGTCAGTCCTTATACAATGGCCACATTTATCTCAAAACCTATGTATGCCTTCAGAAAGTATTCAGACCCTTTGACTTTTTTTCACATTTTGTTACATTACAGCATTATTAAAAAATGGATGAAAAAATAAAATCCACAGCAATCTACAGACAATACCCCACAATGACAAAGTGAAAACAGGTTTTAAGACATTTTAGCACATTTATTAAAACAAAAACAGAAATACCTTGTTTACATTAGTGTTCAGACCCTTTACTTTGAGTCTTGAAATTGAGCTCAGGTGCATCCTGTTTACATTGATCATCCTTGAGATGTTTCTACAACTTGATTGGAGTCAACCTGTGGTAAATTCAATTGATTGGACATGATTTGGAAAGGCTGATACCTGTCTATATAAGGTCCCACAGAGGTCGAAGGAAGAAGCCATGAGGTCGAAGGAATTGTCTGTTGAGCTCCGAGAAAGGATTGTGTCCAGGCACAGATCTGGGTGAAGAATACCAACACATTCCTGCAGCATTGAAGGTCCCCAAGAACACAGTGGCCTCTCATTCTTACATAAAAGAAGTTTGGAACCACCAAGACTCTTTCTAGAGCTGGCCTCCCGGCCAAACTGAGCAATCAGGGAAGAAGGACCTTGGTCACCTCCCTGACCAAGAACCCGATGGTCACTCTGACAGCGCTCTAGAGTTCCTCTGTGGAGATGGGAGAACCTTCCATAAGGACAACCATCTCTGCAGCACTCCACCAATTCGGCCTTTATGGTAGAGTGACCAGATGGAAGCACATGACAGCCCGCTTGGAGTTTGCCAAAAGGCACCTAAAGACTCTCAGACCATGAGAAACAAGATTCTCTGGTCTGATGAAACCAAGATTGAACTCTTTGGCCTGAATGCCAAGCGTCACGTCTGGAGGAAACCTGCCACCATCCCTACGGTGAAGCATGGTGGTTGCAGCATCAGCTGTGGGGATGTTTTTCAGTGGCAGGGAGACTAGTCAGGATCGAGGCAAAGATGAACAGAGGAAAGTACAGAGTTCTTTGATGAGAACCTGCTCCAGAGTGCTCAGGACCTCGGACTGGAGGCAAAGGTTCACCTTCCAACAGGACAACGACCCTAAGCACACAGCCAAAACAACGCAGGAGTGTCTTCGAGGCAAGTCTCTGAATGTCCTTGAGTGGCCTGATCGAACATCTCTGGAGAGGCCTGAAAATAGCTGTGCAGCAATGCTCCCCATCCAACCTGACAGAGGTTGAGAGGATCTGCAGAGAGGAATGGGAGAAACTCCCCAAATACAGGTGTGCCAAGCTTGTAGTGTCATTCCCAAGAAGACTCGAGGCTGTATTGGCTGCCAAAAGGGTTTTAACAAAGTTCTAAGTAAAGGGTCTCAGTACTTATGTAAATGTCTATTTTCAGTTTCATTTGTTAAATAAATTAGTAGAAATGTATAGAAAACTGTTTTTGCTTTGTCATTATGGGGTATTGAGTGTAGATTGATGAGGGGAAAAAAATATTTTAAGGCTGTAACCTAACAAAAATTGTAAAAGTCTGAGTACTTTCTGAAGGCACTGTTGCAATCCAAACCTGTTTTGAAATGCAAGCTGGAAGAGTGTTTGACTTGATAGGATTTGAGGTAATAAGTATCAAAATGTCAGCCATTGTGTACTGTATCTACTCACTTAAGACAGGATTACTCACTGAAGATAGAACTAATCACAAATAAATGTCTTTTTTTTAATGATGAGTCTGTTCCACCAAGCTCAACGGTCATATACCTTATAGACCATTATCTCTGTATTTTTATTATTTCAAGCCAACTTATACAATTTGAGAATTGCTATTATTTATCGCTGTCATTGGGAAAGTTACATTTCTGAACAGAAATCACCCTCAACATTACATTATTCTGAGGAATGATGAAGGCCAATGAATATAAACTGTTTCTATGGCACCTTTTACAGTTCAGATTTGTTTTATTCTACTGTGCAACCATATATTCCCAAGGGAGATGCTTTGATTTGACTTTGTCTTTGAAAACATTAGATTTCACCATTCAGTAATGCAGTATGTGGAGTACAGGGTTGGATATGTTACTTTCTAAATGTAATCCGTTACAGTTACTTGTTAACTGTCCAAAATTGTAATCAGTAATGTAATTTTTGGATTACCCAATCTCAGTAACGTAATCTGATTACATTCAGTTACGTTTACATTACTTTCCCCTTAAGAGGCCTTAGAAGAAGACAAAAATGTTCTATTGCAGGATAAATCAATGTTAAAGTTTACATAGCTGGCCATATATGGATGTTAAATTTTACTTTATGGGTTGGTTATGTAGGCTTCTTCTAACCCATTGCTTTCTACTACATATAATAATACGATTAAATTATATGTTTACATTAAAAACCAAAGTCTAACAGAATTCCCGTCATTTCAATAAATGTTATACCCCTTGATCTTCAAGAATAGGATTTGGAAATATGGAAGTATAGATTAGTCAAATTGTTTTACCTGAGCATAACCCCAAAGCTAATGACTTACTGTATTAGCCAGCCCTACTCTGTTGTTTATGATTTTGTTGTCATGGAGGACTGATTGGGCTCATTGATTTGAGTTGAAAAATGAATGCTGCGCTCATTGAATGGCATGATTTGAGCACTACTGAAAGTGCTATTTACATGTGAAAAATGAATGCCATATGCTGCGTTTGCTATAGGCTTGTTGTTGAACTTTTTGTTGGTGACACTTTGATATCTTGATAATATACAACTGTTTAAAGGGCAAATCCACAGATGAAACAACATCAAAACGGTCGCCCCTCTGTTTTGTAAAAAGCTGAGGGATGGGTCTGGAGAAATGTATAAATATATATATATATATACACACACACACACACACACACACACATACATACATACATACATACATACATACATACATACATACACACATATACATACATATATATAATTAATTAATTATAATTATATAAATATATACACTACCATTCAAAAGTTTGGGGTCACTTAGAAAGGTCCTTGTTTTCCTTGAAAACATATATGAAATGAGCTTGATGGGGACTTCTTACGTACCATACGGTCAAGCTGCTCCCACAACAGCTCAATAGGGTTGAGATCCGGTAACTGTGCTGGCCACTCCATTAAAGACAGAATACCAGCTGACTGCTTCTTCCCTAAATAGTTATTGCATAGTTTGGAGCTGTGCTTTGGGTCATTGTCCTGTTGTAGGAGGAAATTGCCTCCAATTAAATGCCATCCACAGGGTATGGCATTGCGTTGCAAAATGGAGTGATAGCCTTCCTTCTTCGAGATCCCTTTTACCCTGTACAAATCTCCCACTTTACCTCAACCAAAGCACCCACAGACCATCACATTGCCTCCACCATGCTTGACATGGCGTCAAGCACTCCTCCAGCATTATTTTTCCTGCGAATATTCTTCTTTGTGATCCGAACATTTGTCTATCCATAACACTTTTTTCCAATCTTCCTCTGTCCAGTGTCTTACGCTCTTTTGCCCATCTTAATCTTTTCTTTTTATTGGCCAGTTTGAGATATGGCCTTTTCTTTGCAACTCTGCCTAGAAGGCCAACATCCCGGAGTCGCCTCTTCACTGTTGACATTGAGACTGGTGTTTTGTGGGTACTATTTAATGAAGCTGCCTGTTGAGGACTTGTGATGCGTCTGTTTCTCGAACTAGACACTCTAATATACTTGTCCTCTTGCTCAGTTGTGCACCAGGGCCTCCCACTCTTTCTATTCTGGTTAGAGCCAGTTTGCGCTGTTCTGTGAAGGGAGTAGTACGCAGCGTTGTACAAAATCTTCAGTTTCTTGGCAATTTCTTGCATGGAATAGCCTTAATTTCTCAGAACAAGAATAGACTGACGAGTTTCAGAAGAAATGTCTTTGTTTCTGGCCATTTTGAGCCTGTAATTGAACCCACAAATGCTGATGCTCCAGACACTCAACTAGTCTAAAGAAGGCAGTTTTTATTGCTTCTTTAATTAGCACCACAGTTTTCAGCTGTGCTAACATAATTGCAAAAGGGTTTTTTAATGACCAATTAGCCTTTTAAAATTATAAACTTGGATTAGCTAACACAGCGTGCCATTGGAACACAGGAGTGATGGTTGCTGATAATGGGCCTCTGTACGCCTGTGTAGATATTCCATAAAAAATATGTTGTTTCCATCTACAATAGTAATTTACAACATTAACAATGTCTACACTGTATTTCTGATCAATTTGATGTTATTTTAAATGGACAAAAATTAGCTTTTCTTTAAAAAACAAGGACATTTCTAAGTGACCCCAAACTTTTGAATGGTAGTGTATATATAATTTATGCCCAAAAATGGATGTAGCAACTACAGATTGCCCCTTTAAGTCTATCAAAAGTGTGTGAGTTTGAACATGTGTCCTTGAAGCCTATGGATTACAGTTTTTTATCAGTATGAATTACATTGAGCAAAATAAGCCATACTTTTATTCCATAGGCTGGGATCCGCACTGTGCAGCTGTTGCAAGAGCGCATTTTCACTGGCTGTCAGAGCTGATTTAAAAAACAGTGATTGATAGGCAGATTAAACTTTTTGAATTCAACCATTTAGATTTGTGAACAGCCATCCACAACATCCACAATCCGTAAGGCGCAAATAGCTAAATGAGAGCAGCAGTGTGATTCACATCAATGTGCTATGTAGATAACAATGATAAGTGATATCCTTATCGACTACACCACTGCGGTCATCCTTTCCTCAAAGCTTTTTTTTCAAGTTGGATAATCTTTGGATGCCGACAGCAGTCGTACCATTGGAAGACATAGCTTGGACTGTAGCCTACAAAAGCCTTTTCCTAAACCCATTTGGTGTGTCATCAAAGTGGTCTCTGACTTCTGGTCAGACTCGCTCAGGTGGAACAAACTTAAATTTGTGTCTTTTTTCAATGCTGATTTGAATGTCATTGAGAAAACAGAGAAGTATCAACAACAACAACAAAATTCTCACAAACCTAATTTCTGAATTTAAAAGTAATCCTCAAAGTAATCATCTAGTTTTTCAAAAGTATCTGTAATCAGTATCTGTAACCCTGGTTGAGTACTATAGAAAATGTAAATTGAAAGGTTATTACTGAATTAGATAGCACATTAATTACCTCTGACATGTCCAAGACGTGCACACTAATCTTCTCTGGGTTTCTATGAACAAATAACTTGTGTTTTCCCTGTCTATTCATGGTGACATTTGAATTATAATGATACATTACATCATACAGGTTCATAATGCTTTTGGTGTTTTCACCTAAATGGTGCCTGATTAGCCACCTACATTAGCCACATCCACAATAAGCTACTCTACCTTATTATAGGCTTTCAAATGTCATGGCTTTCAAATAAGTTCAAGCCATTGAGAAAACACTCCCTACCATGTTTTCTTCATCCAGCTCATTCATCACGGCTGATGAAAACTTCAAAGACTCAGGCCTACTATTGTGTATAAAAAGTTGTTTCCTTGTCCAACATTCTCATTATTGATAAGACTTTGTTCGCCCCCTCATTATTTAAATAGTTCTCTACTGCATACATAATGCTTCAAGGTTAAACTACTAACAGCATGCTATTTACCCATCAAGCGTTTGAATGGGAGCTGGTATATTGTTTTAAGAAGCTTTTCATCATGCAGCCTAGGTATTGTTACGTATAGCACATAAGAAAGCACACAAGAAGGGTCGGGGATATCAAGAAAGAGCACTGTTGGCTTCAGATGGTTAACACTGTAAGTCAGCATATTGTTTAAAAAAAGAGTACTGTATATTTCATATTTTTATCCTTTCTTTTGTAGGAGAGACCTTACCCCTGGCCACATCAAACCAAATTATGGTGCGATTCACTGCAAAGAATGGTCCTTCTGCCAGGGGTTTCCACTTTGTTTACCAAGGTATGTATACGTACTGTAGTAATACATACACACACTCTGGTCACATGCATGACAATTCCTCCCCGTTTTTACTCCTGTGGCAGTGGTTGTGTTTCTGGGGGTCCTGGAGGTATCCTAAAGCCCTCCCACCCCAGGCACCAGAGGGTATTATCTTCTGGTGTTATTGTTCTTATGGTTGTCAGGCTGTTCAGGGGGTTTGCCATTATCTCTCTTGCCCCATGGCAGCCTAGGGGGCCAGTCCTCTAATCATTACAGCTGCGCAGGGAATGTAATGGGAAAAGGGATTTCTATCTGCATTACTGTAGTAGGCAAGGAGCAGAAGGGCTCACAACCTCCGTACAGATTATGTTGAAAGTGTCATATATAATATTCAAGGACTCCCTCTCTTGCATAATCAATAGAAAATGTCACACATGAATATATAAAATAGAAACGTTTTATAAAACGTTTCTAGAATGGAGTACAAATTAACTTTTTTTTTTACTCAATCTTTTTGGATTCAATAATTCCAATGATACTTTTGATACTTTTTTTTTACTCAATCTTTTTGGATTCAATAATTCCAATGATACTTTTGGTGTCATTCCTACTTTATTTCAGTGTCAATTAGAGATTCTCTCCAGATGCAGATAATAGCCCACCCTTAGGACGCATCAAGCATTTTCTCTTTGAAAGTTGTAATAACTAAGCTGTGTGAATTACATGAACTTTATCAAACTTCTAGCTGGCTTATAAAAATGGATGATCTCAGATCTTAATCTTTCATGAAAGAATTTGAGCACGTATACTGTACAGTGTTTGCCAGAGCATGCTTACTATGTCTGCTGTTTTCTTGCTTCACTGTTTGATGATGTACTGCACTGAAGGGTGTTTGAAAAATACTCCCTGACAGTTAGGACAGTTGGTTTGGTACATGGAGGCATCCAAGTTATGATTGCAGAGCACTCTCTGCTCCTGTACAGATCTAGAAATATTAGACACAATATCAGCCCAACAGTAAAGGCCTCAAATATGGCACCAAGGTATACCACAGAGATGAAATAGTATTTGAATCCAGGTCTAGATGAACACAGGCACAGCGCTACCCAAGCTATTATTCACTTCAGGGACTTGAATTTAACCTAAAGTTAAAAAAAAATGCTATGCACTCTCATTAATTCTTTAATATTGTGATAGATCCTGTGTGTAGCTGGTGTAGAGGAGTCAGGCGCAGGACAGCAGATATGAGTAATAAACGTATTTACTCAAATATTCACATAATACATCTCAAAATATTCGAGCCCACAATAATGGACCTAGTACATACAAACAATCACTCACAAACAACCATGGGAGAACAGAGGGTTAAATACTGAACAAGCAATTGTGACCAGGTGTGTAAGACAAGGACAAAACAAATGGAAAATGAAAAATGGATCGGCGATGGCGAGAAGACTGGTGACGTCGACCGCCGAACGCCGCCCGAACAAGGAGAGGGACCGACTTCAGAGGAAGTTGTGACAAATATAAAACAGTTTGAGAACGCAGACTGTTTTGATAAGTAAAATCAAACATTATTTCAAGTGCATTTAAAACATCAACACACTTTACATAAAATAAAGTAAAGGCAAACAAGAGGAAGTAAAAATTACTAATAAAATAAAACTAAACACAGTGGATGTCTAAAACAATCATTGATTAAGGCCAGGCTAAAAAAGATTGTTTTGTAAATGTGATTTAAAAACCTCAATGGTGTCTGCCGCTATTACCTGACAGGGCAAGCTGTTCCATAACTGAGGGGCTTTAATAGAGAACCGCCTTGGTTCTGCATCTAGGTACAATAAGCAGACCAGCTCCTTGGGAGCGGAGCGCCCTAACTGCGATGTATGGAGCGAGCATGTCTGTCAGATAAGAGGGGGCAAAGCCATGCAGTGGTACATACTGTTTTTATGTACTGTAGTACAGATTGTACCCAATCATGTTTTGAAGATTGACAGTTCTTTTGTGTTTCTTCCGTTTGCGAATAATCGCACCAACTGTTGTCACCTTCTCACCAAGCTGCTTGGCGATGGTCTTGTAGCCCATTCCAGCCTTGTGTAGGTCTACAATCTTGTCCCTGACATCCTTGGAGAGCTCTTTGGTCTTGACCATGATGGAGAGTTTGGAATCTGATTGATTGATTGCCTCTGTGGACAGGTGTCTTTTATACAGGTAACAAACTGAGATTAGGAGCACTCCCTTTAAGAGTGTGCTCCTAATCTCAGCTCGTTACCTGTATAAAAGACACCTGGGAGCCATAAATCTTTCTGATTGAGAGGGGGTCAAATACTTATTTCCCTCATTAAAATGCAAATCAATTTATAACATTTTTCACATGTGTTTTTCTGGATTTTTTTGTTGTTATTCTGTCTCTCACTGTTCAAATAAACCTACCATTAAAATTATACACTGATCATTTCTTTGTCAGTGGGCAAACGTACAAAATCAGCAGGGGATCAAATACTTTTTTCCCTCACTGTATATTCTAAAAGGTCTCGTATGTCCATAATGACAAATCATATGTCACTACCACATTGAATTGCAGTTTTCCTGTGTTAACACACATCTAGGTGTTAAAAACACTGGGTACTATTTTCTTTGTAGCTGTTCCTCGCACCAGTGACACGCAGTGCAGCTCTGTCCCAGAGCCACGCTACGGCAGACGGATTGGGTCCGAGTTCTCTGCAGGCTCCGTTGTTCGTTTTGAGTGCAACCCAGGGTATTTGCTACAGGGATCCAAAGCCATCAAATGCAATGCGGTCCCTAACGCTCTAGCCCAGTGGAATGATACTGTGCCCTCTTGTGCTGGTAAGCCTCCTCAAAGCAGTCACATTTGTGGAGATTGATTTAAAGATGGATAAATGTTGTTATTAAAGGGCAATTCCACTACTTTTCAACCTCATATTAATTGTCTCCAACACCACGTTTATACGATCTGCGGTTAAAATAGACTTTAACTTGATATATTTATATATTCAATATGCAGTACCAGTCAAAAGTTTGTACACACCTATTCATTCAACGGTTTTCTTTATTTTGACTATTTTCTACATTGTTGAATAACAGTGAAGACATCAAAACTATGAAATAACACATGGAATCATGTAGTAACCAAATAAAAGTGTTAAACTAATCAAAATATATTTTATATTTGAGATTCTTCAAAGTAGCCACCCTTTGCCTTGATGACAGCTTTGCACACTCTTGGCATTCTCTCAACCAGCTTCATGAGGTAGTCACCTGAAATGCATTTCAATTAACAGGTGTGCCTTGTTAAACGTTAATTTGTGGAATTTCTTTCCATCTTAATGTGTTTGAGCCAATCAGTTGTGTTGATGATTCCATTTGTGTTATTTCATAGTTTTGATGTCTTCAATATTATTCTACAATGAGTATAAATGCATAATTTTCACATATGTAGTCTCCAGTATGGTGCTTGAGATGATTAATTGCTACAAAATGTAAGAATGTGCCGTTTTCACATATGTAGACATCGGTATGGTGCTGGAGATAACGATGAATATGAGGTTGAAATGTGGTGGAATTTCTCTTTAAGAACATACAGAATATGTAATAGATATGTAATTATTTTTACATTGGTAAGTTACCATAAACATGTTGGTGAGTGAGATGATTATTTAGTCACAATAATGTTCTGCATAGAAATGATTCAAATTTACCCTGGTTGTCTTGTCTCACCATGGGTACAGGAACCTGGCATGTGCCCCATTCAGTGTGATTTTAATTTCCCCTCTGTTTCGCTCCCCAGTTCCATGCAGCGGTAATCTGACAGAGAGAAGAGGCACAATCCTCTCCCCGGGATTCCCAGAACCCTATGGGAACAGCATGAACTGTGTGTGGAAAATCATTGTCACCGAAGGAGCTGGGATTCAGGCAAGTACAAAAGGGTCAGGTTTGAACTCATCAAAGCAATAAGTTACTCTGACAGAGAGAAGATAGGGAAAATGAATTTTGAGTGACAGGCTGTAGCACATTTTAAACGCCAGTCATCATACTGAGAAGAAAATAAAATTTGACTGACTACGTAGGTTTAAAATTGACCTTCTGCCAACAGAAGTAGTTTAAAAGCACACAATAAACAGCTGCATTCTTATCGCTATTGATCGTGCCACAATGAGAACAACTTTTCTTTCTGAAATATTTCTTACAAATGCACAGTATAAAACCTGGGTTTATGTTTGTAATGCTTTAGCAGGAAAGAAAACTTCCCCTCAATAAAAAACACCAGTCTCTCAACTAACCATTACAAATGCTTGTCCTTTCAGAGAGAATTTTTGCCACTCTATTTATCTTAATTTATTTTGCAGATCCAGGTGATGAGCTTTGCCACCGAGCACAATTGGGATTCCTTGGAAATCTATGATGGACGGGACATGACAGCTCCTAAACTTGGAAGCTTTTCAGGTGGAAATTGGATCACTTAATCACGCATTGAACCGCACGTTTCCCCTTCATTCAATCTGAGAGATCATATCTGTGTGCAATATAATACTTCTTCCGAATTAGGTTTCATGTGTTCTACAGAATTCTTACAGGCCTTTTATTTTGAAGACCACAGTAACAATGAAACTCACTCATTTTTATCTTCTGTACTTCCTCCAGGGGACTGAACATTGATTTGGCTCTATTATCATGTTGGATGACTAACATTATCAGCTCCAGAGACCTTTTGAGATCCAGTTGGCTGTCATCTTGGCCTTCGTTGCCTCCTTGTTAATTCTAGTAACAGCATTCCCACAACTTAACAGCTGTGTATGCTATCTAATGAAGATTTTGAATGCTATGGCTGTATTAGGCATGATCAGTGATACATATGGGCCTTATTAAAATAGAAAATAGAAGGCACTTCCCCTGTCTGGCAAATGTTTGGGTTTATCAATCTTGACTAGATCCACTAGTTCATGATTTTCAGTGTGTGTACGTCATTTTAAATGAGTCAGTAAGCGAGGCCAGTTGGGGAAGAAGCTAATGACTGACATCTACATTGGGGACAGTTGGGAACTCAGCAACCCTGAACTCACATGTCAGGTGCACCAGTTGGTGGAGGGTGTCTTGACTTAAGTCTGTCCTCTTTTAGCCTAACCAGATAATGCTAAATGAGAACTGATAGGTGTTAGCCCGTGGGCATGTTAAACTGTGGGAGATTTCCATGGCAGGTTTTAAGTTCTCAAGCCTTCCTATTTTTGGTCTTTTAGGATGTACTCCTGTGGGTCAAAACTACACATCCTTTATGTTAAAAAATATAGATTGTGGATGTGAGAATGGGTGCAAAAATATTATAATAATTATAATAATAATAATAAATAAATAAAATAAAATATATATACACTACCAGTCAAAAGTTTGAACACACCTACTCATTCAATGTTTTTTCTTTATTTTACTATTTTCTACATTGTAGAATAATAGTGAAGACATCAAAACTCTGAAATAACACAAATGGAATCATGTAGTAACCAAAAAATATATTTTATATTTGAGATTCTTCAAAGTAGCCACCCTTTGCCTTGATGACAGCTTTGCACAGTCTTGGCATTCTCTCAACCAGCTTCACCTGGAATGTTTTTTCCCCCACATATACTGAGCACTTGTTGGCTACTTTTCCTTCACTCTGCGGTCCAACTCATCCCAAACCATCTCAATTGAGTTGAGGTCGGGTAATTGTGGGGGCCAGGTCATCTGATGCCGCACTCCTTCACTCTCCTTCTTGGTAAAATAGCATTTACACAACCTGGAGGTGTGTTGGGTCATTGTCCTGTTGAAAAACAAATGATAGTCCCACCAAGCGCAAACCAGATGGGATGGCGTATCGCTGCAGAATGCTGTAGGTAGCCATGCTGGTTAAGTGTGCCTTGAATTCTAAATAAATCACTGAGAGTGTCACCAGCAAAGCACCGCCACACCATAACAACTCCCCCTCCATGCTTCACGGTGAAAACCACACATGCGGAGATCATCCGTTCACCTACTCTGTGTCTCACAAAGACACGGTGGTTGGAACCAAAAATCTAATTTGGACTCATCAGACCAAAGGGCAGATTTCCACCGGTCTAATGTTCATTGCTCGTATTTCTTGGCCCAAGCAAGTCTCTTCTTCTTATTGGTGTCTTTTAGTAGTAGTAGTTTCTTTGCAGCAAATCGACCATGAAGGCATGATTCACACAGTCTCCTCTGAACAGTTGATGTTGAGATGTGTCTGTTACTTGAATGCTGTGAAGCATTTATTTGGGCTGCAATTTCTGAGGCTGGTAACTCTAATGAACTTATTTTCTGCAGCAGTGGTAACTCTGGGTCTTCCTTTCCTGTGGCGGTCCTCATGAGAGCCAGTTTCATCATAGCGCTTGATGTTTTTTGCGACTGCACTTGAAGAAACTTTAACATTTCTTGACATTTTCTAGATTGACTGACCTTAAAAGTAATGATGAACTGTTGTTTCTCTTTGCTTATTTGAGCTGTTCTTGCCATAATATGGACTTGGTCTTTTACCAAGTAGGGCTATCTTCTGTATACCATACCTACCTTGTCACAACACAACTTATTGGCTCAAACACATTAAGAAGGAAAGAAATTCCACAAATTAACGTTTAACAAGGCACACCTGTTAATTGAAATGCATTCCAGGTGACTACCTCATGAAGCTGGATGAGAGAATGCCAAGAGTGTGCAAATCTGTCATCAAAGCAAAGGGTGGCTACTTTGAAGTATCTCAAATAAAGAAAATAGTACAAATTAATAAAAACCCTTGAATGAGTAGGTGTGTCCAAACTTTTGACTGGTATATATATGCCACTCGCACTTGATCGCTCATACTAGCACTGGCTTTGCTGATAGCTACTTTATTACTATGACTGAGGATGACCCACCTAGCTATCTTAAAATTAATGCACTAACTGTAAGTTGCTCTGGATAGAGCATCTGCTAATTGAAAATGTAAAATGTGCATATCTGTTAGCCTGGTCTCCCCAGCAGGAAGCAGGAGAGTAAGAAGGGAGTCTTCTGTAGGGGGGATGGGGAATAACCTTTTTTGTACCTCCCAATGGAGATACATGTGGCCATGTCTCAAGCAATGCCTTCTACAAGCCTGTAATGAACTTTGCCAGTGTCACGACAACAGGCTTACCAAAGGTCAGGCAACTATGGAGTTCCGTTGCTGGAACAGAGCAAATGGAATGGCATCAAAAACATGGAAATTATGTGTTTGATGTATTTGATACCATTCCTCCTATATTCCACTCCAGCCATTACCACAAGCCCGTCCTCCCAATTTAAGGTGTCACCAACCTCCTGTGATGGAGTTGTGTGTGCTTTAAGGCAAAGTGTTTATGCCCAGATTTCATGCTGAATATATTGGTTCACTTTCCACCACCGAAAAAAGTTGTCTGGCCCATCTAGCGAATTAATAAGTAATGATGCCAGAGAACGCCTGGTGACGGGTGCATATGAGTCTAAAGGAAAATACAATGCTAATTTGGCTCCATTTTGAGCTTGGTTGTCCAGATGGCACAGGCACTGAGTCATCTCGAACACTGGTGAAATATCTCCAAATCAGCAATCAGTGACATTAGGAGGGGATAAGAGAGAGGGGAGGGGTGAAGACCGTATTGTGTGCGATGACACATTAAGATGCACAGTTTCCTCCATCGTTGTGTGGTCCGCCTTTACATCCTTGACACCCTCACCCATTATAATCAGGCTTTTCATTCTACTTTTAGTAACAAATCCATTAGGATAATTATCTTAATTAAACTGTCAAAAATGCTTTGTGTTCTCTGTCTCCCTTTGCATGATGTATCATATAGGATTAATCACACTTCATCAAATACCAATTAAATTACAATTGAATGAGTTATCATTTTTTGTTTACCTCTATTTTTACCACTGTCACCTATTACCACTATTAACAGTAGTCTGTAAAACGTGCAAATTATGAGGATATGCTGTTGAAAAATGGTAGGTAAAGATAGGTAAAGATCAAGACAAAGGTGATGATCGTGGACTACAGAAAAAGGAGGGCTGAGCACTCCCCCATTCTCATCGACGGGGCTGTAGTGGAGCAGGTTGAGAGCTTCAAGTTCCTTGGTGTCCACATCACCAACAAACAATCATGGTCCAAACACACCAAGACAGTAGTGAAGAGGGCACGACAACGCCTATTCGCCCTCAGGAGACTGAAAAGATTTGGCATGGGTCTTTGGATCCTCAAAAAATTCTACTTCTGCACCATCGAGAGCATCCTGACTGGTTGCATCACCGCCTAGTATAGGAACTGCTCGGCCTCCCGACTGCAAGGCGCTACAGAGGGTAGTGCGTACGGCCCAGTACATCACTGGGGCCAAGCTTCCTGCCATCCAGGACCTCTATACTAGGCGGTGTCAGAGGAAGGCCCTAAAAATTGTCAAAAATTACAAAAATTAATTTACCCTGCTTCCTGGCTGAAAGTCACATATGTACGTTCTAAATGTGCCAGATTTAATCCGACAAAATACATTTTAAGCTCATATGTGTCTTATCTGACAAGCTCTAGAAATGCTGGAGATGCCTGTCTCACTAATATAAATGATGGACCTCTGAATAGCTGGACAATGGATGAGCCCTACAGAGCTGTCAAACTTAATCCCAAAATTATTAGTCAAGTCATTCAAGCGTAAAGAAGCATTTTACAGACCCCAATCATTAGCATAATGGACTATCTTATACCCTCCCGTTCTTCTACTGCCATGCTATGCTGGATCCCATTACATTACAGAATCCCATTGAAAAGTGGGTGGCTCACTAACATGATTTTCAGGTGACCATATGTTAATATCTATCAAGTGAGTATTTTCCAGGAGAGCTTTATTAATTTAATCAGATTAATTAATGTGAATGAATATAAACGTTGTTTGTATTTGGTCAGTCAACAGTTTGTCATGAGTGAGTAAAGGGTATCTCAGCATAGCTCTAAAACCTGTGAAGATGGCTCGATTGGAGGATAAACATGCAATATATTTGACATTGTTAAAAAGCATAACAATTATCGTTTTCTTTAACTATGTCACAGAACTTGTGAGCTGGGGTTTGAACATAATATATAAGCCTGCTGGTGAACTGGTGTATAAACAGAAGTTGTTACTGTATCTTTAAACTGCCCAGGGGTGTTTCAACATTTCTTTATTAAACTGACCAATGCCGAAGACACCCGAGATGTATTCCTATTATAACGTTTGATACAAGTGATGAGTAACACTGTTTCAGGTTATATAACAACACAGACTCTTTTTCAACAGCATGTTTGCTTACACAAAATGAACACTATGTTCTGATTTTTAGCAGCCTGAGCCAAAGGATATCATCCCAAAACAAAGGATATCACTCATTAATTACTCTACCACCCCAATAGCCTCCTGTGAGCTCTGTAGACTTTTTTAAAGGCACCCTCGAGAGGAAGTTGCCGCCCCTATTTCGACGTAATTCCTGTCCTAGAGAGGAAATGCTCGTTTAGGTTCTACCTCCGAAGAATGACGTATGGCTCCTAATACATATTCAAGAATTGGGGATGGAAACGTGGTGATTTCCACGTGAAGTGGAGAAAAAACACTAGGGCACTGATAGTTGTCTGTGTAGCTATCTAGCATGCTAACCTTATCTAGCTAGCTAACTACAGGTAACTGCCAAAATAAATTAAACACCAACATAAAGTGTATTAATAGGGCGTTTGGCCAGACAGCTTCAATGCACCTTGGCATATATTCTACAGATGTTTGGAACTCTATTGGAAGGATGCGACACCATTTTCAATGAGAAATTCCATAATTTGTTATTTTGTTGATGGTGGTGGAAAACGCTGTTTCAGGCTGCTCCAGAATCTCCCAAGTGTTCAATTGGGTTGAGATGGTGTTTGTGACTAAGACACACACATACACTTTAAACCCCCTATGCTTCTTTGAGACCCCTCTTTCAAAGTCACTGAGATCTCTTCTAGCCATGGTAGCCAAAATAATGGGCAGTTTTGTACATGACCCTAAGCATGGTGGGATGTTAATTGCAAAATTAACTCAGGAGCCACACTTGTGTGGAAGCACCTTCTTTCAACATACTTTGTATCCCTCATTTACTGAAGTGTTTCCTTTATTTTTGCAGTTACATGGAACCTGTATTTTGCTAAACTTAATTAGCTAGCTAATGTAATCTGTTGTTGCTAGTTTTTTTTATACACTGTATAAAAAAAAGCCATCTGGCTAGGCTTGATCTGGAGCTGGATTTGTCATAAGCATTTTGGGAAAACTTTGCAGCAGATGGATAAGGAAACCAATATATTTGACATATTTTGTTATCTCAAGTTCCTCCATAAATTGCGGCCACGAATCCGCCATAGAAATAGTTTGAAAGAATACGATGAAGCTCCGGTAATATGGATAAGTATTGAACGGTTTGTGATAGAGGCATGCTTTTCTACATTGTAATGGACATGGTGCAACCTTTGGTTGGCTGCTGGAGGTTGCAGTACAGCAAAGCCAAGTTAGCCCATGCTCATGGTTCTCACAGGGGAAGTGGAATGATAGGCTACAAGAAATGTACTCATGATGCACGTTGCAAATGATACACTACAAGACCAAAAGTATGTGGACACTTTCTCGTCGAACATCTCATTCCAAAATCATGGGCATAAATATGGAGTTGGTCCCTCTTTTGCTATAACAGCCTCCACTCTTCTGGGAAGGCTTTCCCTTCACTGGAACTAAGGGGCCTAGCCCGAACCATCAAAAACAGCCCCAGACCAATATTCCTCCTCCACCAAACTTTAAAGTTGGCACTATGCATTCAGGCAGGTAGTATTCTCCTGGCATCCGCCAAAAACAGATTCATCCGTCGGATTGCCAGATGGTGAAGCGTGATTCATCACTCCAATGGCTGCGAGCTTTACACCACTCCAGCTAACGCTTGGCATTGTGCATGATGATCTTAGGCTTGTGTGTGGCTGCTCAGCCATGGAAACCCATTTCACGAAGCTCCTGACGAACAAGGAGTGTGAATATTGTGTTTATATTTTGTAATACAAGCTAGCTCAAAAATTAAGTGAAACTTTTAAAATGATCCTTTTCAGGTAAAAAAGTGGAGGTGCAAAAACAAGTTTGCACCCCCTATTTTTATCTGCTCCGTGGCTCAGGCGCCCAAGTGGACGTTGAAAGGCTGTTTGGCTCAGCTCAATCGCGACTCGTGAAGAGGAAGAACATTGCAGGTGTTTCTGATTAATTAACAATGCCATGCTCGTGGGTGGTAACTTTGAAATAAAACCCAGCCCTGAAACGGAACATAGTCAGATAAGTATTTGCACGTCATCTCATAGGAAAAGACATGGCATTGACACAGATTTCCAATAATTTTCCACTTCAAGCTCAAATGTATCACACTTTGACTAAAGCAATGACGTATTGAGTTAAATCGTTGTGCAACATCATGGGTAAGCTCTGGGCATCGTCTTTCAGCAGTTGTGGGTGTTTAAATTGTACTTTTCCCCTCTCAGGTGGTCAGATGGTTGACTGCCCCTTGGAAGCCTTTGATGAGAGCTCTCCCCTGGGAGATCAGTTCTTGCTGGAGATCAGCGACAAACTTCAATGACCACTGCCTGTCAGAATTTTTTTGCATATGTTGTATTCCTCTTCCTCCCATTCCCATTTGTTTCCTTTGGTTGACTTCCAAAAAGGATTGCATTTCATAAAGGAGGAAAAAAATCCATAGAATAGCAAACAGCTCTTCACCTTATTCTGTTTTGGCAATCGATATAAACTGTAGTCATTTGACAAACCAATCCTCAAGAGAACATCCATATATAATCAGTAGTGCAAATGGACTTCTTTCAACAGTGAGATGAAAGTGGATTTCTTCTGTGATGCATTTCAGGTACAACTGCTCCAGCCTTGCTGAATAGTACCTCCAACCAGCTCTACCTTCACTTCCAGAGTGATATCAGTGTTGTTGCCGCTGGATTCCACCTTGAGTACAAAAGTGAGTACAGTGTGTCTCATCGTGAAAGTTCATTATCTCCATACCCTCTGCCACTGTGAAGAAAAAAAAGGAATCCACAAGATTTCCCCTTTGCAAATTAAATGTAGCTTAAACACTCTCTATCTCTCTCTCCCTCCCCCCTCACTCTATCTATCTCTCTCTTTCTCTTTTTATGCATCCTTGTTTATAACAAGGATGTAGTGGGTATGTAGTAGCATCACCTACAGTGCAGCTAAACAAAATCATGATCAAAAACTCAACAGGGCATTTTACTTTTTTATGTCCTGAATTAAGAAGCTCTGGGTGAGGTTTGTGCATTTTCGACATATGTAAAAGCTGAAGAAATGTAACCAAAGCTGTCATCATATTTGGCATTCTGTCCACCTGTCTATTAACTCACTACTGTAGTAGACTGATTTGAATACAGTAACCCGTCTAAGGGAAAATGATAGCCTTTGGATGGTTGTCAGCTTGCCTTTGGATGCCATCCCTCTCAACTACTTTCACTCGGACAACAAAAGACAGTAGACCAAAGAATTGCCCCCTCTTGAATCTCTACTGTGCTGTATAAACCAATGTACTTTAGCAGGATCAAATAATACACAATCTACACATACTCATACCCTTGTTGCTAGATGAAGTGCCAACCTCTTTTGTCATTCAGATCTTAAATTGTTAAGACTTTATGTTGATCACAATGTTTATGAATGTGTACATCTCATTAAGATGTTTGTCAGGCCTGATGACATTTCCCTTTATCTCAGGAAGATTTAAGCAATGAACTTACAACATTTGCAACATTTGTACAACAAGTAGGCTACAATATAACGACAAGTGCATTACAACCGAAATGTTGTTAACCCAAAAATAAATACAAAGAAAACTTGCTGATAAAATCTGATGTCTCCACCTTTTACCGCTGCCTCTTAGATCGGTTGGAGCCAGATTTTTACCGCTGCCTCTTAGATGGGTTGGAGACATATTTTTACCACTGACTCCTGGAGCCTGATGTGAATTTCTCTTTTGTATTCTGAAATGGGCTCCCAATCTGTGCTGTGTGGACACTGATAGCATCAGAGATCCTCTGTCTCTGTGTGCGCTTGCCTCATCTGGCTCTGTCTCAACAGAAGAAACAGTGCCCTTTAGCTGCTGTGGCATGTCATGATGTATACCATTTCACCTTATTCATTCTTAACACCTCCAATTCCTCTGTCACTATCTCTAAGTCCTCTCTGGGGGATACCAATTTGTCTATTTCTCCTCTCTCAGTCCACTTAGAAGGATAGCCCCTTGGTGCAGCCAGTGTGTTATGTGATATACAGTAGATCTAACCAGGAAACTTACCATATTTGTATTTGCGCTTTACAACTAAATAACCTGTTCTCGGTTTCTCAAAAAACATCTTAAGGCTAAGTTAATTGTTAGAACCTTTGTAGGAGGATCATTAAATCTCAGGGCTGTTTACCAAAACCATTTTTATTAACGTTGTACTTCAAAAGGCACTCGCACATCTGAGCAATCTTTTTTGCAGGTGCATGGTAACTATTGGACAAGATGAGGGAAAAAGGGAAACCACGCACTGCTCTTGATAGTATCACTGATCTTTATAAAGCTTCCGTATCGGCCTCACGGCCTTCATCAGAGCTTTTGTGAGTTTTTTTAAATTAGCACCCTTATGTAGACCTAGCCCCACCCACATCCGTTCCACGCATCAAAAGGGGTTGGAGGCGAAGGGAAAACAAATAAGTGCTACCAAATATTACAATATACATTTCATAATTATTCGAATAAAGGATTTAAAGACGTATTAAACATGTCTGTAAAACCACAATGAGGACATCGACCTACTGAGCAAGTTTTCATAAATCATTGGGTACAGCGTAAGAAAAAACGTCAGAGTAATCAGAAATAGGGGCATAGTTCATGTTCAAAATCACAACATAACATACATAGGCATATTAATATCACCTCCCCCTGTCTGATATCTTAACTTTCTCTATGCCACAAAATCTAAAGGTAGAAATGTCATGTTTTAGGTCATTAAAATGTACTGCGACTGGATAATCCCTGTCGTTTCTCCTGATTGAACTTTTATGGTCACTGATTCTCTGTTTGAGAGAACACAAGGTTTTACCTACATAGCACAGCCCACATAGACATTGAATAATGTAGATAGCATGGGTGGGGCTAGGTCTACATAAGGGTGCTAATTAAAAAAAACTCACAAAAGCTCTGACGAAGGCCGTGAGACCGATACGGAAGCTTATTAAAGATCAGTGATGCTATCAAGAGCAGTGTGCGGCTTCCCTTTTTCCCTCATTATAGTTGTACTTGAAAAATGCTCGTAATCTAAGGCCTGCCTCAGACCACTCATCGAACAGCGAAGTGCGTCACCAAATGCTTTCGCCAGATGCTTTTTTGCCCTCCCACAACACTTTATACACTGAAGGTCTCCACTAAACATAAAATCACATGGTTTATCCAACTCTGTGACTGCCGATAACTTCAGAACAAAGTTGACTACAAATACAAAGTTGCCAATGTCTTTGCAATTGATACGAACAAAGCGACATATACATATATGCTTATAATGAAAACTGAGATGACTGCATGTTGAAATACATTTCATGTTCAATCAATTGAGTTCTATTTTGCTACTTGTAGGCTACTGTCTGTAATTTGTCTCAGTATATTTAAGGATAAAATGATGATGTACGAAATCTGTGATTTTGTGAATTTTTATTGGGTAAGAAAAATGATAAGCCACCTCAATATTTGCAGCCGTAAGTGGTAATATCTCTAAGAGCTGATTCTTCATCTGTATTGTGAAATAATTACAATGTTAAGGAAATATTTGAATGGAGAAGCTGACCCGAGACCAGTTCTCCCTGTAGGAAAGATGCATCGTTAAAAAAGTTGTAAGCCTAAGTTCCATCGCTATCGGGAAACCGGGCTCTGGTCTGTCACAAAGACAGTTTTCAGTCTCTTATCTTTACCCGAGAGATTATTTCTCTCACCGCTGTATGAGCTGTAGCTTAATACGGAGACCAGCAGCCATAGTGCCCTGCCCCCCTATATTTCAGACCCCCCCTATATATCGACTAGCATTGTGCACATGCATTTCTGCACATCCATTTTCATTTCGATGCCAAACCCACCACTGGTGTGCATGGCCAAAGAGCTCTATTTTCATATCATCCAACAAATGTAAACGCCTGAATTGAAGAGGGCAGTCCATAAGCGCAGATGAAGGATATCAAGGATCTGAAAGGATTCTGTATGGTGGAATGGTCAGTGGTTTAAAGCTCTTAAGTAAAAATACTTTAAAGTACTGCATTTGTAAATTATGTCTGAGTGTTGGAATGTGCCCGTCTGTCCATTAATAAAAATAAAAAAATGCCGTCTGGTTTGCTTAAAATATATATATATATATATATAGCATTTACTTTTACTTAAGTATGACAACTGAGTACTATTTCCACCACTGGGAATGGTTTAAGATCTCTCCCAATGTGTTCTCCAACTCATAAAATGTTTATCTGTTATCCTCATAAGGTCAGGTATTGAAAGGTATTGAAAACAGGGGTGTCAATAATTTTTACTCGTAGTTTTTTGAGAGAAAAAAAAGTATTACTGTTAATCCAAATCTTTTTCTCTGAGCAATTGTATTAGGGAAATTATATTCATTTATACTATCTTTTTGAGCATACAACATAGCTCAGTGTTTTAATTATTTATTTTATAGAATCATATTTGCTCATCTTCATCAAGGGTGTCAATAAATTCGGACCCCACTGTATATGGAGAGGAGATATTTAACGAAGGTCATGACTCCTTCTGGTCACTACCCACTGGGCACACTCTGGTTGAATCAACGGTGTTTCCATGTCATTTCATGTTAAATTGACATCTGTGCCCAGTGGGTACAAGCCCCACAACCCAACCCTACATGCTAGATTAGGCATATTAACCTTTGAATCCTGGCTCAATTGCCAACCTGGAACCTCCTTCATACATGGCAACAGCAACTGAATTATCTATCTTTGAATGTACGTTTAACCCTTCATCTCTCCATAGCAACACTTCCTTTTCCCGTTTGCTGTTACATGTATATATGAAAATGACCTGGTCAAATAAAGATAAAAGAACACAGAACAGGCAGGTTCAGACCAAGGAGGCATGTGCAAATGCTGGGTAAAAAATCTCAGCCAGACCTTGCTAATAGATTTGGACAAAACTAAGACATGCTGAGATTGTCATGATGTTCCAGATTAAGATGGAAGCCAATTTAATATATATTATTTGCCAGTTCTCTCGAATATTACACATCATTGTCAGGATATCTTTCTGGAAACATTATGCCTTATAAAGCCATGCCATTTCTGACAAAATAAATATTTGTATTTATTTTTATTTCAACTTTATTTAACCAGGTAGGATAGTTGACAACTGCGACCTGGCCAAGATAAAGCAAAGCAGTGCGACACAAACAACAACACAGAGTTACACATGGAATAAACAAACATACAGTCAATAATACAATAGAAAAGTCTATATACAGTGTGTGCAAATGAGGTAAGATAAGGGCGGTAAAGGCAATAAATAGGCCATAGTGGCGAAGTAATTACAATATAGCAATTAAACACTGGAGTGTGATAGATGTGCATGCAGAAGATGAATGTGCAAGTAGAGATAATGGGGTGCAAGGAGCAAAATATATAAATAAATAACAATATGAGGATGAGGTAGTTGGATGGGCTATTTACAGATGGGCTATGTACAGGTGCAGTGATCTGTGAGCTGCTCTGACAACTGGTGCTTAAAGCTAGTGAAGGAGATATGAGTCTCCAGCTTCAGTTATTTTTGCAGTTCGTTCCAATCATTGCAGCAGAGAACTGGAAGGGAAGGCGGCCAAAGGAGGAATTGGCTTTGGGGGTGACCAGTGAAATATACCTGCTGGAGCGATTGCTACGGCTGGGTGCTGCTATGGTGACCAGTGAGCTAAGATAAGGCGGGTCTTTATACCTAGCAAAGACTTGTAGATGACCTGGAGCCAGTGGGTTTGGCGACGAGTATGAAGCGAGGACCAGCCAACGAGAGCATACAGGTCGCAGTGGTGGGTAGTACAGTGGGGCAAAAAAGTATTTAGTCACCCACCAATTGTGCAAGTTCTCTCACTTAAAAGGATGAGAGAGGCCTGTAATTGTCATCATAGGTACACTTCAACTATGACAGACAAAATGAGGAAAAAAAATCCAGAAAATCACATTGTAGGATTTTTTATGAATTTATTTGCAAATTATGGTGGAAAATAAGTATTTGGTCACATACAAACAAGCAAGATTTCTGGCTCTCACAGACCTGTAACTTCTTCTTTAAGAGGCTCCTCTGTCCTCCACTCGTTACCTGTATTAATGGCACCTGTTTGAACTTGTTATCAGTATAAAAGACACCTGTCCACAACCTCAAACAGTCACACTCCAAACTCCACTATGGCCAAGACCAAAGAGCTGTCAAAGGACACCAGAAACAAAATTGTAGACCTGCACCAGGTTGGGAAGACTGAATCTGCAATAGGTAAGCAGCTTGGTTTGAAGAAATCAACTGTGGGAGCAATTATTAGGAAATGGAAGACATACAAGACCACTGATAATCTTCCTCGATCTGGGGCTCCACGCAAGATCTCACCCGTGGGGTCAAAATGATCACAAGAACGGTGAGCAAAAATCCCAGAACCACACGGGGGACCTAGTGAATGACCTGCAGAGAGCTGGGACCAAAGTAACAAAGCCTACCATCAGTAACACACTACGCCGCCAGGGACTCAAATCCTGCAGTGCCAGACGTGTCCCCCTGCTTAAGCCAGTACATGTTCAGGCCCGTCTGAAGTTTGCTAGAGAGCATTTGGATGATCGAGATGAGGATTGGGAGAATGTCATATGGTCATATGAAACCAAAATATAACTTTTTGGTAAAAACTCAACTCGTCGTGTTTGGAGGACAAAGAATGCTGAGTTGCATCCAAAGAACACCATACCTACTGTGAAGCATGGGGGTGGAAACATCATGCTTTGGGGCTGTTTTTCTGCAAAGGGACCAGGACGGCTGATCCGTGTAAAAGAAAGAATGAATGGGGCCATGTATCGTGAGATTTTGAGTGAAAACCTCCTTCCATCAGCAAGGGCATTGAAGATGAAACGTGGCTGGGTCTTTCAGCATGACAATGATCCCAAACACACCGCCCGGCAACGAAGGAGTGGCTTAAAGAAGCATTTCAAGGTCCTGGAGTGGCCTAGCCAGTTTCCAGATCTCAACCCCATAGAAAATCTTTGGAGGGAGTTGAAAGTCCGTGTTGCCCAGCGACAGCCACAAAACATCACTGCTCTAGAGGAGATCTGCATGGAGGAATGGGCCAAAATACCAGCAGCAGTGTGTGAAAACCTTGTGAAGACTTACAGAAAACGTTTGACCTCTGTCATTGCCAACAAAGGGTATATAACAAAGTATTGAGATAAACTTTTGTTATTGACCAAATACTTATTTTCCACCATAATTTGCAAATAAATAAATTAAAAATCCTACAATGTGATTTTCTGGATTTTTTTTCTCATTTCGTCTGTCATAGTTGAAGTGTACCTATGTTGAAAATTACAGGCCTCGCTCATCTTTTTAAGTTGGAGAACTTGCACAATTGGTGGCTGACTAAATACTTTTTGCCCCACTGTATATGGGGCTTTGGTGACAAAACGGATGGCACTTTGATAGACTGCATCCAATTTGTTGAGTAGAGTGTTGGAGGCTATTTTGTAAATTACGTCGCCGAAGTCAAGGATCAGTAGGATAGTCAGATTTACGAGGGTATGTTTGGCAGCATGAGTGAAGGATGCTTTGTTGCGAAATAGGAAGCCGATTCGAGATTTAATTTTGGATTGGAGATGCTTAATGTGAGTCTGGAAGGAGAGTTTACAGTCTAACCAGACACCTAGGTATTTGTAGTTGTCCACATATTCTAAGTCAGAACTGTCCAGAGTAGTGATGCTGAACGGGCGGGCATGTGCGGGCAGCGATCGGTTGAAGAGCATGCATTTAGTTTTACTTGCATTTAAGAGCAGTTGGAGGCCACGGAAGGAGAGTTGTATGGCATTGAAGCTCGTCTGGAGGTTAGTTAACACAATGTCCAAAGAAGGGCCGGAAGTATACAGAATGGTGTCGTCTGCGTAGAGGTGGATCAGAGAATCACCAGCAGCAAGAGCGACAACATTGATGTATACAGAGAAGAGAGTCGGCCCGAGAACTGAACCCTGTGGCACCCCCATAGAGACTGCCAGAGGTCCGGACAACAGGCCCGGACCTCTGTTCTGCAGAAGAGGGGAAAGAAATATATGTTAAGGACATACACTGTACAATTTATTTTATTTCCAGAGCTACATGTACTGTAAAAATAGAAAAAGCGTTCTGACTTTCTGTCAGAACGAGAGCTGCTTGTTATATTTGCACGGAGATGGCTGTCATTGACTTTTAAGTTCATTCTGAATGTTTATCATCGGATGACTGTGGCTGCATCTTAATGATCCTAGACTGAATCTGTCTTTTGCGCAGTAGTTGTGAAGTGCCAGAGCTATTATTCAGTTGGGAGATTCATGGCACGTGTTTTGAACACCCATTAAGATGGTGAATTATTTAGAGCTCGGGTGACGAGACAAGTGTATCAAATGTTCGACTTTCTAGATCTTGATGGCTGAATTCTTGCCTGGATCAGTCCTCTGTGTTCTGGAGAAAATGTCACGTTTTTTTCCCCTCAAGGGTTATCATTTATCATCTGAGAGAATATGACCATGTGGCATTTTATGGATTTATTCTGCAGAAAAACATTTAAAATGTTTGGTATGTGTAATGTGAGTGTCAGCTAGATGGAATTGGAATTAACAAGTGATATTGATAAAAATAAATGATGTGCTAGTAGTTTGGAATAAGCCAGTGTTCTGATGCCTTGGCATTTAAAGAAATACCCAGTTTTCCTTTTGTGGTTCAAAGTTTTTTCATCAGTTGTATTAATCTCCGCTCACCCCCTCCTGAACATGAGCACATGCTCCTTAAAATCTATTGAAAGTAACTTGCTCCGAATTCTGCTAATGTGTAATCTCCATAGTCTCACCCCACCCAACAGCCATTTGGGCTTCCCTGTTTGATACAGTTTACCTTTTTTCGTGTATAGTATTGTAGGACTAAGCATTGCATGTGAAAGTGCTTTGCTATTGATAGGGAGAGAAACAATGAAGCTGTTTTACACACACACTCACAACGGCACAGTGCCACCTGCTGAGTCGTACATCCAAACAAGGCGATTTATACAGGTTCTCCTTTCGTTGGCTTGACTAACACGGTTGTCATGGCAACATGCTCTCTCACCGTCTCATACTGCAGTGTGTACAGTTTTAACCTACTGAAAGATGCTTTATAGATGTTTAATTACAAAATGTATTTGCATAATGTAGATCAGTGGTTATGCTGTTTTCAGATTTTTTAACAATACAGTTTTTGCGTTCTAAATTCAAAAGCATAGAGACAAAGGTTACACAGCACAAATGGCACTTATAGCTCCATCATTTTGTCAATACTCTGTGCACCTGGGTACCCCAACTGTAGTCATTTATCAGCATTACCTTCCCACGACTGGTAATCCAAATCATAGATGAAATTGCCACGGAGGATGGACAGACATGTCCCCAATATTCAGAACAGGTCAATTTGTGCCCCCCCAATTATTTCTTTAAAATAAAAATATGTATTATTGGAGGTCAGGGGCCCCACAGATAGCATAAGAACACGTCATAAGCAATGACCAAATGTGTAGAATTGCAGGAAATTACTGAGGACACTGAGGACAAGCTCCCTGCCATCTAGGACCTCTATACTAGGTAGTATCTGAGGGAGGCCCAAAAAATTGCAAAAGACTCTAGCCACCCAAGCCACAGACTGTTCACTCTGCTACCGCAAGCGGTACCAATGCACCAAGTCTGGAACCAACAGGACCCTCAACAGCTTCTACCCCCAAGCCACACGTCTTCTAAACAAGACTGCTAAATAGCTAATCAAATGGCTACCCAGACTACCTGGATTGACCCTTTTTTGCAGCAACTCTCTTGCACTGACTCTATTCACACACACACACTGGACTCTACCCACACACACTTACACCGACACCCCAACACACACACACCCACACCCACACACACGCACACGCACACACTACATACACCCACGCACACATAACATGCATTCTGACGTCTCACACATTTACATTGACATTTTAGTCATTTAGAAGATGCTCTTATCCAGAGTGACTTACAGTTTGTTACACACGCACACATGCACATACACACGCACATACACACTTACTTTCATACTCACCACATATGCTGCTGCTAGTCAATTTACCCCTACCTATATGTACAGTACATAACTACCTCGTACCCCTGCAAATCGACTCTGTACTGGTACTCCCTGTATATAACCATGTTATTTTCTACTCCGTATATATAGCAAGGTTATATAGCAAGGTTTTTAGCCTATCTTTAACTCTGCATTGTTGGAAAAGGACCCATAAGTAAGCATTTCACCCTCTAGTCTACAATTGTTGTCTATGAAGCATGTGACAAATAACATTTGATTGATTTGATTTGAACTCCTCTTTCTCAATTTTCGAACAGAAATGGGGTGTGCCTTTGGTGGTTCATTGTTGTGTCATTTGGGTCATGCGCGCTCCAACTGACGTACTGTAGCTAGTTCGTTAGCTAAGCTAGCCTTTTGTAGCTAGCTAATAACTCCTCCAGTATGTGTTGACGTCATTTCACAGGAATAGTTTTTGGACGGTTCTGTAAAGATCAATTAGAAATGTCACTTCTATAGCCAAATATCTTATTCATCCATTTTCGTTTAGTTTTTTTAGCATTAAATTAGCTTGGTATGATGGTGTATTTAACAGTTATACAGTTTAAAGCCGTCATTTTTTGTAATTATTCTTATTTTTTCAAAGGTCAACCAGTTTTCAGATTTCTATGAAATATGATCTATAATTAATTACGATATGAGTGAAATAATTAAAATTTTGGGGAAGAAAAGCTATGTTAAAAAACACATTTTCTGTGTTGGAATGGTGTGGGCTTACCCCAACAACAGAATGGTGTGAAACCTGTGAATGTATTGTAATGTTTTTAAAATTGTATAACTGCCTTAATTTTGCTGGACCCCAGGAAGAGTAGCTGCTGCCTTGGCACAATATAAACTTTTAAAAGTGAGATTTTCACTGGACAGTTACTTTAAAACTACAATGTTTTCTCTCAGCCTCATGGAACAATCTGCAAAATGTTCTATCATTCTCATTGCAAATTGTGAAGAACAGCATGAAATAAGCTATAAAACAGCACATGTTTCTCTCAGCCCTATGGCCAAATGTGTTGAAATGCAGGAAGTTACAGTGGGGCAAAAAAGTATTTAGTCACCCACCAATTGTGCAAGTTCTCTCACTTAAAAGGATGAGAGAGGCCTGTAATTTTCATCATAGGTACACTTCAACTATGACAGACAAAATGAGGAAAAAAAATCCAGAAAATCACATTGTAGGATTTTTTATGAATTTATTTGCAAATTATGGTGGAAAATAAGTATTTGGTCACATACAAACAAGCAAGATTTCTGGCTCTCACAGACCTGTAACTTCTTCTTTAAGAGGCTCCTCTGTCCTCCACTCGTTACCTGTATTAATGGCACCTGTTTGAACTTGTTATCAGTATAAAAGACACCTGTCCACAACCTCAAACAGTCACACTCCAAACTCCACTATGGCCAAGACCAAAGAGCTGTCAAAGGACACCAGAAACAAAATTGTAGACCTGCACCAGGTTGGGAAGACTGAATCTGCAATAGGTAAGCAGCTTGGTTTGAAGAAATCAACTGTGGGAGCAATTATTAGGAAATGGAAGACATACAAGACCACTGATAATCTTCCTCGATCTGGGGCTCCACGCAAGATCTCACCCCGTGGGGTCAAAATGATCACAAGAACGGTGAGCAAAAATCCCAGAACCACACGGGGACCTAGTGAATGACCTGCAGAGAGCTGGGACCAAAGTAACAAAGCCTACCATCAGTAACACACTCGCCGCCAGGGACTCAAATCCTGCAGTGCCAGACGTGTCCCCCTGCTTAAGCCAGTACATGTTCAGGCCCGTCTGAAGTTTGCTAGAGAGCATTTGGATGATCGAGATGAGGATTGGGAGAATGTCATATGGTCATATGAAACCAAAATATAACTTTTTGGTAAAAACTCAACTCGTCGTGTTTGGAGGACAAAGAATGCTGAGTTGCATCCAAAGAACACCATACCTACTGTGAAGCATGGGGTGGAAACATCATGCTTTGGGGCTGTTTTTTCTGCAAAGGGACCAGGACGGCTGATCCGTGTAAAAGAAAGAATGAATGGGGCCATGTATCGTGAGATTTTGAGTGAAAACCTCCTTCCATCAGCAAGGGCATTGAAGATGAAACGTGGCTGGGTCTTTCAGCATGACAATGATCCCAAACACACCGCCCGAACCTTGAAGGAGTGGCCGTAAGAAGCATTTCAAGGTCCTGGAGTGGCCTAGCCAGTTTCCAGATCTCAACCCCATAGAAAATCTTTGGAGGGAGTTGAAAGTCCGTGTTGCCCAGCGACAGCCACAAAACATCACTGCTCTAGAGGAGATCTGCATGGAGGAATGGGCCAAAATACCAGCAACAGTGTGTGAAAACCTTGTGAAGACTTACAGAAAACGTTTGACCTCTGTCATTGCCAACAAAGGGTATATAACAAAGTATTGAGATAAACTTTTGTTATTGACCAAATACTTATTTTCCACCATAATTTGCAAATAAATACATTCAAAATCCTACAATGTGATTTTCTGGATTTCTTTTTCTCATTTCGTCTGTCATAGTTGAAGTGTACCTATGATGAAAATTACAGGCCTCTCTCATCTTTTTAAGTTGGAGAACTTGCACAATTGGTGGCTGACTAAATACTTTTTTGCCCCACTGTAGCAGTTTCCCAAAAATATATCTGTTGGGCAGCCTTCCACTTATGCTTCCACTTATACTGTGTTTTCAAAATACCCTTCCATATTAACACTCAAATACCCCTCCATATACCCCTTAAAATACCCCTTAGAGGCATAATAAGTAATGTCAAACTGTGTAGAATTGCAGGAAATGCGTTTTAAAATGTCAACAACAAAAAAATCAGTGGGAGGACCCCCGTCTGTACTGTTTCGCCCTTCATCCAAATGACAAATTATTTGAATATACAAAACTTAAACTTACTAAAATAATTATGTCATCATGACAAAACCAATCTACTTTTTCTCTATTTAATTAGATATAGGCTATACTAGAGCCCGTTCACAGCATTCAATAATCATATCCAATTGGCTTTGCAATATTCTCCAATGTGTTTGCCTCCTGTTGCTCCAGCTTTGATAACTACTGTGCAACTCTGAAACACATAAGTCTCAAAACATGATCACCAAACGGAGGACCAAACATTCTTGTGATGTGCAACATCAAGTACTCTATCTAACCAGACATGATGACACCTGTTTTCTCTATCTGCTTCATCCAGCCGTTGGTCTCACCACCTGTCCGGAGCCGATGGTGCCTGCCAACGGGATCAAAACAGGGGACAGGTACATGGTCAACGAAGTTGTGTCATTCAGCTGTGAACCGGGATATGTGCTGCAGGTGAGAGCTTCTGCCTTTTAGAGAATCATGTCTGCTGTCCACTGCTATGTCAACATGCTAAGCTTTATTCGATAAGTAAATGTGTAGAGATGTGTGCTGGGTCACGTGTATGCAAGGTAAACTCAGCAACAGAGGCAAACAGTGATTTGTCTCTGAGTTCAGTGTGCTTAGAGATAAACCCCCTGCCTTTACTTCTGCTGGGAAACTCTTTTCCAGGGCCACTCCCATATATCATGTATGCCAGGAACCGTGCGGCGCTGGAACTACCCTCCCCCACTCTGTATTGGTTAGAACTTTTACTTTGAAATTGTCACATTCAAGGCTCTTTTTGACAGTTTCAGTGCTATTCATTGTCTGCACTATGTGTACCACGCATTATGTGCATTTTCCTTTCCAGCAAAGTGTGGTGGAACAGTACATGACTTGACCAATGTTATTTTAAGTCCTGGATTCCCTGGCAACTACCCTGGTAACCTGGACTGTACTTGGAGGATTCTTTTACCAGTTGGATATGGTGAGGAACCTGCTATGGTAACGATAATGATAAGAAGCCATGGCTAATGTTGACAAGGTCAACGATAATAGCTTTATTTTGTTGGAACTAACAAAAGATAGTCCTTAGGAAAATGGATAGCGGGTCCCCCCTTAGTTATCCTCTTGCTTTATTTATGTACATGTTTTACCTTTGCTGTGAGTTTAAATCCGTAAAGTAATTTACAAGAGAGCTGTTGGTTGCAGACCACATATTGGTGGTGCTTCATAGTTCAAAGGACTCCAGAACAAAGTAACCATTCCAGATGTTAGGTAATTGTGTGGGATTTAAAAAAAGCTATTCAGTTATTCAGGCTCTGAGCACAAACATTTTCTTTACCCAACCTATGAAAAATATTGTAACACATCGAGATATACAAAAGCAATTTTCTGACTTATCAAGCAGCCACTCCAAGTAAGAATAAAAACAATAATTTTGTGCTATGTGTATACCACTAAGCTTGTGTTGTTTACAGGGCCCAATAGTTTTTTATAAGACACAAAAAATGCTTTTGCAGACGCTGATTTTAGCTTTTAGGACAGACAGAGTGGGTAGAATAAAGCATTGTAAGAAAGTGGTATATGGATGCATAACTACAAGATTATCCTTCAATGGATTGTCCTAAGCATCACCAAGTGGCAAATGCTTTCCTCCAGCATTAGGCCTTGGAACTAACAGAACACAACTTACCAGAAAAACACACTGAAATTGATTATAATCATTTCCCACTTCTGTGTTTCCCCTGGAAAAACATGAGCTGATCTTAATGTTATATTGCGGAATCATTTCTACCATCGTAACAAATTATAAGTTGAATAGTTTCTCTCAACATGCCGACATGATGTAGCGTGACAAAAATAGGCTAGCAAAATAGGTGAAAATAAACCACATCAAATGAGCCATGCTAATGTCTGCTAAATGCATTTAATGATTACAACACATGTCCACACGTGCCACAATTTCTGTTAACAGTTAACGCCTTAGGTTAATGGGACTTAAACCATTTAACATTTTGATACATGTTTTGATTATGAAATGAACATAGCTCCAACAACCGAAGGCTTTGTCCATACAGTATACCTCATATAATGTTTCTGTGTTTTACAGGTGCTCATATTCAGTTTTTCAACTTCTCCTCTGAAGACAACCATGATTTTTTAGAGGTGCGAAATGGGCCGCAGCACAGCAGCTCTCTGATTGGACAGTTCAGCGGAAGTCAGCTGCCACCCAACCTGCTGAGTACAACACATGAGACCGTGATCCACTTCTACAGTGACCACTCCGAAAACAGGCAGGGATTCAAACTGGCCTACCAAGGTGAGGTATACTCTGTTTTCATCAACCATGTGAAACAGTGTATTCCCTATCCGTCTAGCTCCGTTTCTTCTAAACAAGCTTGGTCTCTTATTGGTTTCAATTGACAATTTTGGTACTTGGTTTTTAAATTAATTGTGTTTCAGTCTTTAAGTATACTATATGTTCACTATCATTAAACTTAATCACACTCATTAAAACTGAACTTCAACTTCAAACGCTTTAATTGTAATTTAAGATATTCATCTGGAAAACAATCTATGGAAAAGACCGATGTGAAATCCTTATCATCACCGTTTTTATCTATCTTCTGTTGATATGCTCTAGCTTTCTTTTTAGGAAGCAACTCAGAGTAAATGTTAAATGCAAAATAGATGGAATGTCAGATTCAAGCACTTAAGTGCCTGTCAGTTAAATTATCTGAGAATCTGCCCTCTTAGGATCATTGAGAGGTTACTCCATTATGTGGCTGCTCCCTCCTGGATGAAGCATTCAGAATCAATGGAGAGTGGCATTTAGATGTTGAGTGCATGGCTTCCACCTTACAAGAGATAACCCTGTATGTCTTCTTCTCTCACTTCTAGGCCAGAGGGTTTATATTCTGGCTTTCCCTCCTCTCCTCTTAGCAGACAAAAACAACCATATGGCTAGAATACTACATTGCATTTGACAATTGCTGCTTACAGGCTAGTTCATTGTTGCCTGGCCAAATGCTACGCCATGCCCACAGACTTTAGTTTAGTCTCCGCAATGAGTCTGGATCTGAATACCTCCCCGAAGATTTCTAGAACGCAAACACATTCTAACCGTTCTGATTGATTCCAGAAACCGATGGGTTGGGCCAGAGCCAGAGCACATGTGGGTAAAGCAGTGTTTTGAAAATTATTCATTGGCATTTATACTCTGATTGGTTAGAGATGATCCAATCACTGATGACTTTTATATAACACCCCTCATTTTGGCGTCACCACAAACGACTTCAACGATGGCACTCTCAGACTGAAGCCTGTACCTAACATAGAACAGCGGAATAATTACATTTGAGTCGTCAGGCAACGTTAATTGTATATGTAAATTGTGATCGTCAATTATCAGCTTTATCAAGCTTCATTAGCTTTTGGAGTAACGCTGATGTACACTACCGTTCAAAGGTTTGGGGTCACTTAGAAATGTCCTTGTTTTTGAAAGAAAATAAAAATAATTTGTCCGTTAAAATAACATCAAATTGATCAGAAATACAGTGTAGACATTGTTAATGTTGTAAATGACTATTGTAGCTGGAAACGGCAGATTATTTATGGAATATCTACATAGGCGTACAGACGCCCATTATCAGCAACCATCACTCCTGTGTTCCAATGGCACATTGTGTTAGCTAATCCAAGTTGATCATTTTAAAAGGCTAATTGATAATTAGAAAACCCACAAATGCTGATACTCAACTAGTCTAAAGAAGGCCAGTTTTATTGCTTCTTTAATCAGGACAACAGTTTTCAGCTGTGCTAACATAATTGCAAAAGGGTTTTCTAATGATCAATTAGCCTTTTAAATGATAAACTTGGATTAGCTAACACAACGTGCCATTGGAACACAGGACTGATGGTTTCTGATAATGGGCCCCTGTGCGAATATGTAGATATTCCATTAAAAGAAAATCAACTGTTTCCATGCTACAATAGTCATTTACATCATTAACAATGTCTACACTGTATTTCTGATCAATTTGATGTTATTTTAATGGACCAAAAATTTGCTTTTATTTCAAAACAAGGACATTTCTAAGTGACCCCAAACTTTTGAACGGTAGTGTATTTTTAGGTTGAAATAGAACAGCTTGATGGTTTCCTGATGGCCATTCTTTGTTGTTGGCGTATGCTTGAAATAGACATGTCACAGTGACATTTTGTGGAAATGTGTCTGACAGGTGGCATGTGTGTTCCAGTACTGTCTCAAAAGGTTAAGTGGGATGAGTCACCTGTAGAGAGACCACCGAATTTGTTTGAAAATGTTTTGTCGAATTCTATTTGTATTTTGTTGTGATGATTGTACGTACATTCCTGTTATAAGAATTATGTGTAACCTCTCTCTCTCTCTCTCTCTCTCTCTCTCTCTCTCTCTCTCTCTCTCTCTCTCTCTCTCTCTCTCTCTCTCTCTCTCTCTCTCTCTCTCTCTCTCTCTCTCAGCATATGAATTGCAGAATTGCCAAGACCCTACTCAATTCCCTAATGGATATATTATTAATAATGACTACAATGCTGGCCAATCAATAACTTTTGAGTGTTTTGCTGGATACGTTCTGATTGGACATCCTGTGCTCACATGCCAACATGGAATCAACAGAAAATGGAATCATCCCTTTCCCCGGTGTGAGGGTGAGCATGAGTTAATATGATACATTTCAGATGTTTCACCAAAAGCATCAATGACTTCTTTGCTATACAGGTTATCAAACTATTTTAGAATGTATTTGTTAGGAAGTGTTTTAGCCCTACACTAGAATTCTATCCAGGCAATACCTATTTCTCGTTATGCTCTTGAAGTGAAGTTCTGTTGTTTTTACTCTGCACGAAAAATGGCAGTGTTTCCCAAAACGGACTCTAATTACTGCCTTTGAAAACTGCTCCAGTTAAGACCCACACTACTGGGACGTCTTCTAAATTGCTTCTGATTTGAGCAGTGAGAGCTGAAAAAAGCCTTAATCAATCAATACCTCCAAAGATGTCTTAGTCATCCCACATGATTAAAACAAATATTTTAATAAATTACAAATATACTAAAGTATAGTTAAATATACAAAAACTAGAATAATATACTTCAAATATGAGATGTATTTTTCTATTATATCTGAAGTATACTATAAATATAATATCATTACACTCTAAACAGACTTAAGTTTACTTTATTTTCATCTTTTTTTCAGTCTTTTAGTTTACTATCATCACACTTCAATACACTTATTAAAATAGTACTTTAAATTAATTGTGTTTCAGTCTTTAAGTATAAAATATGTTCACTATCATTAAACTTAAACACACTCATTAAAACTGGACTCCAACTTCAAACGCTTTAATTGTAATTTAGGATATTCATTCAAAATTTACTTGGAGTTGTTTTTAAGTATAGATTATTTTAAATGAAAGTCTGCTTCTGAGTGATCAAGTACGCTAAGTATACAGGGCCTTGCAAAAGTATTCATACCCCTTGTATTTCTTCAAATTGTATTGTGTTAAAAAGTTGTATTAAAATTGATTTAAATGTGATTTGTTTTCAACAATGAACTCAAAATACTCTGTAATATAAATTATATTAATTATTGTAATTTATAGTAATTTCATAAGTATTCAGCCGCTTTGTTTAGGCACGCCTAAATTAGTTCAGGAGTCCAATTTGGCTTAACAAATCACAGAATATGTTAAATGGACTCTGTGTGAAATAAAAGGGGATGACATCATTTTTGTTATGAAGAACTAAACTTCCATAACTTCCTCTGTCCCTCATTCATACAACATCTGTAAGGTCCCTCAGTCAAGTATTGCATTGTCAGGTACAGATTACACTACAAAGACCAGGTAGCCTTTCGAAAGCCTCATAAAATGGCAGTGATTGGTAGATCGTTAACAATATCCAATCAAACATTGAATATCTCTTTAAGCATGTTCAAGTTCAATAATTATGCAGTGGATTATGTATTAAACCACCCAGACACATCAAAGAAACAGTCGTCCTTCTGAACTGAGCTGCAGGGAAGGAATGAAACTGCTCAGGGATGTTACCATGAGGCCATTGGGAATTGTAAAACAGTTGTAGAGTTCAATGGCTGTGATGGGAGAAAACTGAGGATGGATCAACAACATTGTTGTGACACAATAATGATTTTATTGACAGAGCGAAAATAATAACGCAAAAATAAATGTTAAAAAAATATTCTAAAACATACTTATTCTAAAATTAATTAAATATACCTCTATATATATATATATATATATATATATATATAAGGTCCCACAGTTGACAGTGCATGTCAGAGCAAAAACCAAGCCCTGAGATCAAAGGAAATGTCCATAGAGCCCCGAGACAGGATTGTGTCATGGCACAGATCTGGGGAAGGGTACCAAAAAATGTCTGCTGCATTGAAGGTCCCCAGGAACACAGTGGCCTCCGTCATGCTTAAATGGAAGAAGTTTGGAACCACCAAGACTCTTCCTAGAGCTGGCCTCCTGGCCAAACTGAGCAATAGGGGGTTAGGTCCTTGGTCAGGGAGGTGACCAAGAACCTGATGGTCACTCTGACAGAGTTCCAGAGTACAACCATCTCTGCAGCACTCAACCAATCAGGCCTTTGTGGTAGAGTGGCCAGACCGAAGCCACTCCTCATTAAAAGGCACATGACAGCCCGCCAAAAGGCACCTAAAGGACTCTGACCTTGAGAAGCAAGATTTTCTTGTCAGATGAAACCAAGATTGAACTCTTTGTCCTGAATGCCAAGCGTCACGTCTGGAGGAAACCTGGCACCATCCCTACGGTGAAGCATGGTGGTGGCAGCATCATGCTGTGGGGATGTTTTTCAGCGGCAGGGACTGGGAGACCAGTCAGGATCGAGGGAAGATGAACGGAGCAACGTACAGAGAGATCCTTGATGAAAACCTGATCTCTGACTGGTGCAAAGGTTCACCTATGTAGATTGATGTGGGGGGAAACTAGTTAATACATTTCAGAATAAGGCTGTATAACGTAACAGAATTTTGAAAATGCAAAGTGGTCTGAATACATTCCGAATGCTTATGCAACGAGTATATTTCAGTTATTTCATTTATCGATCTTGTTTTTTTTTATCGAAATCTTCAGAGTATTTTGTGTAGATTGTTGACAAAAATATATATATTTTAATCCTACTTTGTAACAATAAAATGTGAAGAAATTCAAGGGTTATGAATACTTTTGCAAGGCACTGTAGTTTCAGTGCCAATAATGATTTTAAGTACAGTACTTTCTGAATTGCTGTTCAGAAGATTGCAGAGAAAGTTGACAATGATAACGATAGTTTATTCCACATAACGAAACATGCACAGTTGAGGAACATGCTTCCTGAGAGTAAACCTTTTCATATCTCAAGAAAATCTACTTAAGGATACTTTCAAAAAAGTGTATTTAACTTAAATGTCCACACAATATATTTAAAGTATACTTTCAAAAACGCATGAGCTCTAACATTTGCATATTACCCAGCATCCTTTTCTGCATGTGAAGTTTTGATTTATAATAGGATATTGTTCCTCCTATTTAGCTTATTCAAATGTTTTGATGTTCATTTTCAAACTGAATAATGGTGTACTTTTAATTACACATTTCCTTTTATTGAAATATGAACTTATTACCGTAATGTGAATAACTAAAGCATGAAATGCCAATGGTGCACAGTTATCAAAACTGATATTAGGAAATGGCTGGTCCAGCTATAACTGCTTTGTAAATTGCATGATGATGTTGGTTGAGAAGATGCCTTGGTCACTTTAGGTTACATGGCTAATTACAATAGTTTACTGCTTAATTAGTATGACTGTATTTGTAAAAGTATACTTGAAATATAATATAAATCATTTTAAAAAGAAAATACAGGATTTCTATTTCAAATAACATTTTGTATAATTCTAATTTATGAGAAATATACATATATTTACCTGAGGTTATTCGAAGTATATTTGTTTTGCTCTTTATCTATACTAAGAATAAAGTACAAAAAAGTGTCTCAATTTGGATAATTTTAAGTGTATTTAATATACTGAAATGCTCATACAATACAAATAAAATTGACAATGCAAATAAATGTATTAAAAATGGTTCCAATTTAGATTATTTTAAATGTACTTAAAATGCTAAAAAAAAAGTATGATTAATGTATATTTAAAACATTTGAATAACCCCGCTTGGGGTCCCTCATTCAACCACACCTTTCAGCATCATGATAGTGTGTTTTTGCAGTGTATTTGGTATGTTCGGTTCTTGTTGAAGTATCTAAAGTCATTCCTTTTAGTTTCAAAGCTCAATGTGCAGAATTGACTAATCCCGGAAAACAGGGAAAGAGACAGCATGATAGTACAATAAAGTGTGAGGTTTACTCTGTTGTCAAAACTCATGATTGCTGCTCATATCTTCTCTACAAGTAGTAGAGTATACAGAATTTACCGGCAAATATTTGAAATGAAGGTTCAATTGGTGAAGTAATGCTCTTATATTGTTAGCAGACAAAGCCAAGCAAAGCTACCGAGACCAATCCACTTAACATCTATTCCCACTACATGCTACACATACCCTCTGTGATAATACTGTTCCCTCTTCCCTTCTAATGCAGCTCCATGTGGCTACAACATGACAGCTCAGAATGGCACCATATTCTCGCCTGAATACCCAAATGAGTACCCTAACTCACAGGACTGCACCTGGCTTATCATCGTGCCACATGGACATGGCATTTACATCAACTTCACCCTGCTTCAGACAGAGCCTGTCACGGATTACATTGCTGTATGGTAAGGGTTTAATGGTTTTCACAACGCCCGTCGGTTAATCCATTGGCTGATATGTATTTTCTGTGAAGAACTACCATTTACGTCACAGCATAGGAAGACTCAGAGTTATACTAAGAATACAGCAAGACAGGAAACAAATAATCATATTACTGTACAGTACATGTTGCCTTAACTCCCTTTACTAGTGAAGATACACTTGAATGTCACAATAGAATAATCTGCAGCACTCGAGAGTGGATTAAAACACTGTATATCAATAGGGAAAATACACACTTTAAGCCACTATACAGACCTCTGTGAGTTATATAAGTTATTAATATTCAAAGCCATTAAAAGTGGCTAGTAGTCAGTAAAGCCATGATTTTTTGCTTTTTCAATCAACGGTCTGTAATTTAATGCTTTTATCTGAAAGTGAGCACACATATTGCTATAGATTTGAGAACAAATCGATTCAACCAAGACACACTGAAATGCTGGACATTATTGCACTCTTTAACGTGTGCATTATGAATGTAATGCATTTTCAATGTCTTCTGGTCTCTTCCAGGGATGGCCCTGAGCAGAGCTACCCACAACTTGGGATTTTCAGTGGTAATACAGCGCTAGAGTCAGCCTACAGTTCTTTCAATCAGGTCCTTATCAAGTTTCACAGTGACTTCTCTACAAGTGGATTCTTTGTCCTCAATTTCCATGGTTAGTTTCTCTTCCAAATCAAAGATATTGTAGCTAAAATGCAATGAATACTGTAAAGGCTTGCTGAATCCCTGTTTAAAAATATATCAGAAATAAAGTATTCTCATGTTTTTACTTTGAGATTGGGTAAGTGTAGTATGTTTTAGTGTTGCAGTTTGTATTTATATATCCCTTTATTTTGTTGTATAACCTATCCCTTGTGGGTGACATATTTGCTTACAATGTTTTTCAAATGGATAAAATTATAGTGTGAAATAATGTGATTTGAGGGATAATTTTTCTATGTTGTAGCCATAATTAGCAAACAGTTTTTGGCAAAATACTTATTCTTTCTTTCTCTCCTCCAGCCTATCGTCTGAAGAAATGCCCACCTCCCCCAACAGTGGAAGAAGCTGAAATAGTATATGAAGATCAAGATTATGAAATAGGTTAGTGTGAACCAAGGAGATGATAAACACTGGGTTATCCACATATTCATAATTTATTAGTTGCAGTGGAAAGTCAGGCAGTGAGCCGCTACTTGTTTCAGTTCAAACATGTTCCTATGTTACTTTGAATCAAAGAAGGTTTACTGTACCATGGTGGAGTGTGAACCTCATTCTTGCTCAGGCTTGAAGAGGGAATTGAATTGAAATGTGTTATATACATATTGTCACCAATACTGCAGTTTTTGGACAACCATGTTAGGGTAATAACCAGTATTGTAGTATTCAAGACCAGTCTTGGTCTCGAGTCCAGTCTTGAGACAGATATTGAGTGTCTCGGTCTTGTCTCAGGGTCAGCTACATTTTTACTTGGTCTCGGACAAGGAGGACTTGTCATTTCTTGCTGAGACCAACCGAGACCAGCGGAGTGAAAAACTCATCATTATCAGCTCCCATTCAGTCAGCCCATAAAACCGCTTTGCCAGACCAAATATCCACACTCCTTCTTGACTATCTTATTGCCTATTGAAACCTGGGCTTACTACTTTACTCGTAACATTACTGTCCTTTACTTTCATTTAAAAATATTCTCAAACTTTGTCGCGCAAATCAGAATTTCCTTGATTCGCTGGTAGGGAAGAGTAGGGGACATTGTTTGGAAGTTGCACACTCATTATTTGTAAGGGGAGACCGGGGGGGAAGTTGTAACATGGCTTTTTATCTATTATAGACCTGTTCGGGTTAGTCGTAATTTATGAGTGGCTCTCTATTTGCCCTCAGCATGCATTTTCTCACCATTCTGAATGTCTAAAGAATCCATGTTTTTCTAAAATATGAACACAGAAATACTGGACATTTTGACCTCTTAATATGGTGACGATTTATTACAATTACAATTACAACCATGGTCTTGAATTGGACTCACATTTTTCTGGTCTTGACTTGGTCTCGGACCCCTCGCCCCCCTCCCGGTCTCGGTCTTGACTCGGTCTCGCCCCACCCTCCATTCTTGGTCTTGACTCAGACTTGATTTGCTCCAGTCTTGAATCAGTCTCACTTTACAGTAGGTGGTCTCGAACACAACACTGGTTATTACACAGGCTGTTATGTAATATAACTGTTGTTATGTCTCTAGAGACAATACCCTTAATATCCAATGTAGGTTTCCATCAGACGTTGATAATGTCACATCGGCTATAAGACGTATTAAATAATTATTTTGTCCAGGAGACATTGTGAAGTATCGCTGCTTCCCTGGATTTACCCTGGTAGGCAACAGTGAGCTTACCTGTAAGCTCAACTCTCATCTCCAGTTTGAGAGTCCTCCGCCTACTTGTGAAGGTAAGAGAATGTTCTGACCAGCCTTTTCGGATTATTATTTTTATTTATTTTTTCTTGGAAAGGAAAGTTATAACAGGAGGTGAACTTTCAGCTCAGTTAGTTCCAATAAATGATTTATGTTATCTGCTTTTACAAGCATGACAGTTTGCTGCCCTTTGACATTCTATGCAAATCTATGCACATTTTCCCCGAATACAACAGGTGTAGACCTTACAGTGAAATGCTTACTTACCAAGATCCTTGTTTCCTTGCATCCTTTTGATGACTCCGTTATACTACAGTATTAGTAGGCATTGTTCCAAGGTGTGTATCACCCTGTTAAAAAACAAACATCCCTTTTTTGTCATGGTAGTGCAGTGCTGCTAGAGCCTCTGTGTCTCTTTGTAATCAGAGCTCTAACAGAAGTGAGTCACAGATTTAATGGCTTATTCATACATATAATTTCTAATTATAGTGCCAACGCGATGACACAGATGGGAGGCAGCACTATGGCTCTATTAAAGCACAGCACAAAGCACTACCATGCCTTTTTTGGGGAGATAGAGAAGCACAGCAGTTTCCTTGAATGTTGTAATTCCATAATGGAGCTAAGCAGCTATGGTCCATTCGGTTTGTTTTCATTATTATTTGCCCACAGGGTAGAATATGAAAATGTTAAATGCCTTCACATTATTTCTTGTCCTAGATCATTAACCCTAAGCTCATTTGAATTTGCAACCTGAAGAGGTTCACAAGAACTACAGATGAGGTGATAAAGATGTGTACTGTAGCAACAATTACTTTTTTCTCATGAGCAATTCTTGTCTGCTTGTGTTTGTTGTGCTTTTAGCCCAGTGTCCTGCAAATGAAGAACGTGCCTCCTCATCCGGGGTTATCCTTAGTCCAGGTTTCCCTAAAAACTACCCCAACTCTCAGACCTGCTCCTGGGTCATCAGAGTTCAACCTGCGTACACTGTCTCCATCTTCGTGGAGATGTTTCAGAGTGAGAAGCAGTTTGACGAACTTGAGATCTTTGACGGTAGTTTCCTTTTCCAACAGCCAAGTCACATGCATTGTTTTCTATGTGCAGTTTTCAAATGTTTATCTAATGTCAATACTCCACGACGAGCACTGTAATGTTTTAGTGTTTAATTTTATCCGTTAGGACCATCTGGCCAGAGCCCTTTGCTGGTGGCCCTTAGTGGAAATCACTCCACCCAGTTAAACTTTACAAGCAAGACCAACCACCTTTACCTGAGATGGTCCACTGATCATGCAACCAGCAAAAGAGGGTTCAAAATCCGATACACAGGTTTGTAGTGCATAACCATATGTTTCATTTTGCGATAAGACATTATGTTTCACAATTGCTTTGGGGATGCCTACAGCATTGCATCACAATTCTTATAAGGGCTGACTGTTATGTTTCGGGACAACTTCTACCGCCATGCCATCAGACTGCTAAATAGCCATAAGACGGCTAAATAGTTAATTAATGGTTACCAGGACTATCTTGCACTGACTCTATGCACACTCACAATACTACAGTATATACTGTATAGATACTATATACACACTCACACACAAACTACACTGACACATTCACACACACACACACACACACACAAACGCATACTGACAATACAAACACACACACGCGCATACCGACACAACACAAACACACTTAAACACACACACACACTTTTACACTCATCATATGCTGCTGCTACTCTGTTCTTTATTTTACTATTTGTATTATCTATCCTGATGCCTAGTCACTTTACCCTGCCTTCATGTACTGTACATATCTACCTCAAATACCTCATCATTCTGCACATTGATCTGGTACTCCCTGTATATAGCTCCATTCTTGTGCATTTTATTCCTCTTGTGTTTGTTTTACTCTGCATCGTTGGAAAGGGCTCGTAAGAAAGCATTTCACAGTTAAGTCTACTCCTGTTGTATTCGGCACATGTGACAAATCCAATTTGATTTGATTTGACGAATTCTGAAACATTTGAACTACAGTACATTCAAAATGGGGGAAAGGCACCATAGCCTTTTCCTCTGGTATGGGTGTCAGAGAAGATTATACACCATCCTCTGTCCTTTGAGGCTGTTGCTTTGGATCCAATTTAGGTCAAAGAGTGTGAAGAACTCAGACTTTTCCAAGTTAGCCCTCATTAGGCTGGATCCAGACATGTATACCTGCAGGGATCCTTTTGCAAGTCCTCCATAATAGAGGTCAAATATCCCATAATGAATTTGGCTGAATAACTGCCATGTCCAGTGACTCAAACAGACATTTCCACCAATGACCAAACATGATATATAGCTCACAAAGCCCAGTGGCAATGATTACTTTCCATTTCTTTTCTCTCCCTCTGCCTTTTCTGTCACATTTCTGCTCTCTATTCATTTTAGTCAATCCTTTTGCCATTCCAGCCCCTGTGCTGGATATTATTCCAGTTTGTTTCCACGTTTCTCCATTTTTTCAATTTGCCATCCCTTGTGCTGTGGAGAAAAAAGGCATGATTCGGGGTAAAAAATGGTTACATTGCATTGAGGCCTGACGTGTCAGAATGAGTGATGGTTTCTGAAGGCTTCAGAATGGCTACCACGGTGCTGTCAGACTGAGTAAAAGGCGTTTTAAATAATGCAGGGATGTTGAACACAGACAGGGTAATACACCTCTGCTTGATCTTTACAAAACTGCTTTGGGAGCAAAGAAGTCTTTACCCAGCCAGGGAATTTTTTTTCCCTTCGTCTTTAACAGTCCATTGGGCATTCATCAAAGTAAATTAGAATGATATGCTGCCTGGAGTTTTAACATTTGGTCTAATCACCCAGAACCTAGACTCAACCATTTAGCCCGATTAATGGTTTTAATTTAGGGCAGGGGATTTTGAGAATTCTGGAAAATACTTATGTAATGTCATGTTATACTAATGTAATGTAATATAAAGTACTAATGTATATGTAGCGTATATCGTTAATCATTTAGATGGTGGAATGATATAGAAACACTTAAAATGCTCTTTCTTTTCAATTTAGCTCCTTATTGTAGCATTAATGACCCACCTGGAAATGGAGGGGTACTTAATCGAACAAGAGAGCGCCCAGGAAGCAAGCTGCAGTACTATTGTTATGCTGGCTACAGGCTAGTGGGCCCTAGAAATTCCACCTGCCGGTTGCATCGGAATGGGCTGTATCATTGGGATGCCCCAGCTCCACTATGTCAAGGTAATGCGAATGACATTTACTCTTGAGGGGGATTCACTTTAATCTTATGTCTGGGGTCTCCCTTTTGTCAGAATGTGGAGATGTGTTTGTGTCTGCACAAATCTGGAGGAGTAGTGATTCATTGTCTTTCTCCATTTCTTTTTCTCTTTCTCTTCAACAGAGCAGGCTACAATTCATGAATATTTCCTAATATCATACGGTAGCTAGAAAATATATTATAATGAGTCTTCTAACAAACTTTGTTCAGAAGTATATCATTGACAGTTATGTAACTGACCCTTTTTCTATTATGTTAATTAGTGTGACAGCCTGTTGCTTTAAGCAAAGGAGATGTATATTTGCATAAAGGAATAGAGGATAAGGTGGAGCTAATTACTTCTCAGGGTTGTATCTGTACATGCCGGTTTACGAGCATGCAAGGCAATTATCTCTTTAAAGGTACTGTGTCCCCTCATTTGTGGTAAACTACAGGTGGGTAACTATCATACAAAACAATGGAACTGTTTGTTATTCTCACTAAACCTGATTGTAAATTATAATTTGATTAGATGAGATTGATTGTTCCATTTGCACAGTATTCTAAACATGGTATTTGAATGGTAAATGTGTGTTTAAGCAAATGAATGCCACAATCTCCAAGGGAAATATCTGGTTTCCATAGTACCCTAATAGTTGAAGCATACACACTTTGCTTACTTACTCTTTATCCCCTTTGAGATATAATGCCACTGTAGTCAGAACACTTCACGTTATACCCTTTTATTAGAAGTGGTCATAGTGTCCACTCATTATGTGCCGTCATTTCTGTAAGTGCTGAGAGTAATTCATGCAGCTGAGTTCATCGTTTGATGAGTATCATTTTAATATTTTAATGTCTTTCCATCGGCAGCTTTATCTTGTGGAATCCCTGAGTCTCCTGCCAATGGTTCATTCCATGGTTTCCAGTACACAGTGGGAAGCAAAGTGAATTACCAGTGCAATGAAGGGTACAGGATGGAGACAAGTCTCCCCACAAGCACTGTCTGTCTAGAGAATGGGACATGGAGCAACGCTGCACACCCACCTCTTTGTTTACGTGAGAAAAATAACCTTTGTTTCTATGCCAACAGTATGATAAATTCCCCTGCCTCATTGAGCCACTGCAGTCAATGCAGGTCTCATTAATGTCCTCCTTAGAGAGTAATGTGGAGCAGGTAACGGCTGAGATGAGAGCAATAATGACTAGATTTTTGCAGTTAAGCACTCACAAAAAACAAATGGTAGGATGCAACCAGCCCCCTCAGGCCTGCATTACCAGAAATACACTAAGCAATCATTTTGGAGTCATTTTGGGACATGACTGTATAAATTACAGTTTAATACCTCAATGAATGTGATGTAGGTGAATATAGTATATATAACAAATACTTTTATGCTCATTATATTTTATAGTTTTATATCATAAAGTGCTTTGGCATTTCTCAGTTTTAACAATAGATACTGGACAGAAACAGATAATGCACATAAGGCTTTTAGAATATTACATCGCCAAATATGGAGAAGGAAATGGAGAAATGTTTCTGTGTCATGTCTGGCTTTTTGAGTGTGTTCTATTAAATCTGGCATGTTCTCTCTCCCCCCACAGCGATCCAGTGCCCTTACATTGAGAGCATGCTCTCAGAACACATGGTGTGGCGGCTGATCTCGGGGTCACTGAATGAATTTGGAGCTCAGATAATGCTAAGCTGCACTCCTGGCTTCTACCTGGGAGGCAGGAGGACCATCAAGTGCTTAGCTAATGGAACCTGGGCTGGAATCCAGGAGAGGTCTACCTGCAAGAGTAAGATGCACACTCTACATCTACCACCAGGCTGCACTGCTTAGAGTTATGGAAAACAAATATGAAATAATTATCATGAGAATTGAGCACAAAATAGTTGACATTTTGAGTATTAATAGTACCTTGTTCTAATTACTGAGAGCAATTTCACTGTCTGGCCAGAGCTGCTATTCACACTGGCAGTTAACACGTCTGAAATCCTTCCTCTTTGTGGCGCCCAGTGTATTTTTGAAATTCACACTGGCAGTCAATATGTCTGAAATCCTTCCTCTTTGTGGCTCACAATGTATTTCTGGACTGATGCATGCATAATCTCCAGGATCTGGTGTGGGAGCTGGGAAGTCACAAGGCAGTATCCAATCATTTGTTTTGATCACAGCCCTCCCTATTTCCTCTGCATAGATGTACTGCGTAAACAATATACTGTAGTGGCGATGAAGTATTCAGGGAAAATACTGTCTGGCTAATTAGAGGTCAGATGGAGAATATAAATATTCTGATTAGCGGGGAATTAATATTTAATATGTTTACATGCCATGGTTAACATTGTAACGGTTTTGACTTTAGGTTATTGTTTGCAGGGGTGCCAGGTAGGTTGTACCTGCCAGAGAAAATATTGATTTCTCCTTTTGGATTGGAAGGGAATGAGTCCTGTCTGGTCTGTCAAGTCTACACCAATTCAAAGGACTCATGTAAAAGTCAGGATGGACATACACTTTTCATAAACCCTTAAAACATTGGAAATAACTTCAAAACAATTGTATTATTTTGCGGGGGTGTATTACCAACATAAATGATCACACACATAATAATATAACAAACAACAAGCTCTGGTTCCTCAAGAAAAGTCCCATACTTCGGGCCTAAAAGAGTCCAGCCCGGTAAATGAGTTCAGTGAATTCAAGTGACCTTAATCACGCAATGTTTGTCCATTCATAAAGTGTAATGTAAACCCAGTCTCAATCATACAATCAAAATGTCAAACTCTTTTACCACACAACCATAAAGACTATCAAATCTCAGTAAGTCTTCAACTACAACTGACCACATAAATCATCATGGTATACATCACACTAAAACAAATGAAATACCGCATGCAAAATAGTTGTAGTTATGCAATCGGTCAGTTAGACAATCCAATCCGCCAACAGATCTCCAGCGGAGAAAGGCCATGAAGAACCAGCGGAGATCAACTGAGATGTGTAGTCCAAAGGAAACAATGAGTGGATCCGATCCTGGTTAAACTTGAGACAAGACTACAAAGCACACTTTTAAATACAACAAAACAAACGGAGTAAAGAAGCTTCGGAACTGAGGGTTGAACACATCCTCGTTCGCACCACCATCACAACCCCCTTTTGCGCAGCTGATGCTGGCTATTTCATTGGGAATTAAAGGGGAAGCACTGAGACGGTTCAGACAAATTCAGGGACATCACAACATGCAAAGGTACATTGGCCTTGGCTTTGATTGGGTGCATCTAGGAGCTCCTGATATTTTCTGATCATTCCATGAGTGCGTTTTTTACAGGGAAGACATACAATATGCTGGATGAGAACTCATTTGTATGTATAGCCAATGCACTTACATACTCTGTTTAGCGCCTCTTTTTTATTCATGTGGTGAACCAGACTGTATTTGAATTGAAAGAAGGTGAATACACACAGTGATCCGCAGGGCACTGTTCTGCATAGTTCCTCAAAAGTTCACCCTCTTTAGTCATTCCACTTGAATCTAGGAGACAAACAAACAAGCACACTGTGGCATACATTAGAACGATATGACAAAACAGAAATAAGGGTAATATTCAATATAATGTCTGTTGGCATAATGGCCAGCAATGTGTGTTTACATAAGGTAGTTGCATATTCAAATTATTGTAACATTTACAGGTAATTTGTTAGGGCTGAATCAATCAGCTGCTGTAAGACACGTTTCAATTCCACATTTAGTGTTTTACAACAATACACAATACTCAGCATACCTTTCATCCAGGATATCTAGTAACTAGATCAAAATGTTCCACTAATCATTCCTCATTGTGGAATTTGTTTCCACTCAGCCACAGTGGCGTGCAACCAAGTATAACCCAGTCTCTGAATGTCTGTGTCACTTACAGTTATCTCGTGTGGGGACCTCCCCTCTCCTCCCTATGGCAACAAGATAGGAACCCTGATTACGTTTGGCGCCACAGCGATCTTCATGTGTAATACGGGCTACACACTGGTTGGGTCACATGTGAGGGAATGTGGGGCCAACGGTCTCTGGAGTGGAGTGGAAACCAAGTGTCTTGGTACAGTATAAATGGTTTTCAAATGCTTAAGTTTTCTTTCTTTTCTCATCCCGGACGAGCTCCAAAATTGTATCATCCTGGACGAGTCCCCAAGTTTATGATCTTGTAAGAGGCCCAAATGGGCTAGCACATCTTTATGGTTTTCACATCATTATGCCAAAAACACATTAAGGTTCCTCAGGTTACAGTTCTGTTTACAGTTTCAAACTCTTGAAGGTCATGATTTCTCTTCAATTACCAGCGTCCCAAATTTTATGTAGGAAACTTTTTATATTGATAATTCTATCCATGAGATTTAATCCGACCCCAGCAGTCAACTCCAAAATGTCAGTTAAAAATGAAGACATACCACCCCTCATTATTATCAATTAGATTATTGATTAGATTAAATTATTGAGTCAGGAAAGGATCAAATACATTTCTATGTGTTACAGTATATATTTTTGTGTCAAAGTGACAAATGGTTATTACAGTCATGAGAATATTTTAAAAGATTTGTGTTAGGGAATAAGAAGAAGGTTTACGTAACAAATTAACTTTTTCATGCCAATCCATACTAATGTTTGACTATTTTACGTTTCATCTAACTGAAGATATTATGCAAATATTTGGTTTATTCTCCCTTCTAGCTGGCCACTGTGACTCCCCTGATCCAATCATCAATGGTCATATCAGTGGAGATGGCTCCAGTTATCGTGACACTGTTGTCTATCAGTGCAACCTGGGCTTTCGCCTTATTGGAACATCGGTTCGGATCTGTCAACAGGACCACAGATGGTCTGGACAAGCTCCTGTTTGTGTTCGTAAGTGCAATAACTTTAGTTTTTTTTATTGTTTCTATCGATTCTCCCTTAACAATCAGAGATGTACAGGAATTCTCCACCTTTAGGTGGTGGGCCGAAGCTTAAAAACGTGAAGCTGATCGATCCTTGTCAAGGGAGGAGCAGATTTTTTTTTATATGACAGTAAAACATTGTTATGATGACTGTAACATTTGTTGTCACCTTCAGTTCTTGCACACTTGCTCATAAAAAGTATACTTCAACACTGTCTTCTCAGGCAAATTTGGCAAACTGCTGAACTTGGAACCAATCAGAACTGATGAAGGCAGCCAATGGCCTGCTTCTATATACAGTGAGAGAAAAAAGTATTTGATCCCCTGCTGATTTTGTACGTTTGCCCACTGACAAAGAAATGATTGTCTATACTTTTAATGGTAGGTTTATTTGAACATTGAGAGACAGAATAACAACAACAAAAATCCTGAAAAACACGTGAAAAATGTTATGAATTGATTTGCATTTTAATGAGGGAAATAAGTATTTGACCCCCTCTCAATCAGAAAGATTTCTGGCTCCCAGGTGTCTTTTATACAGGTAACGCTGAGATTAGGAGCACACTCTTAAAGGAAGTGCTCCTAATCTCAGCTTGTTACCTGTATAAAAGACACCTGTCCACAGAAGCAATCAATCAATCAGATTCCAAACTCTCCACCATGGCCAAGACCAAAGAGCTCTCCAAGGATGTCAGGGACAAGATTGTAGACCTACACAAGGCTGGAATGGGCTACAAGACCATCGCCAAGCAGCTTGGTGAGAAGGTGACAACAGTTGGTGCAATTATTCGCAAATGGAAGAAACACAAAAGAACTGTCAATCTCCCTCGGCCTGGTGCTCCATGCAAGATCTCACCTCGTGGAGTTGCAATGATCATGAGAACAGTGAGGAATCAGCCCAGAACTACACGGGAGGATCTTGTCAATGATCTCAAGGCAGCTGGGACCATAGTCACCAAGAAAACAATTGGTAACACACTACGCCGTGAAGGACTGAAATCCTGCAGCGCCCGCAAGGTCCCCCTGCTCAAGAAAGCACATATACATGCCTGTCTGAGGTTTGCCAATGAACATCTGAATGATTCAGAGTACAACTGGGTGAAAGTGTTGTGGTCAGATGAGACCAAAATGGAGCTATTTGGCATCAACTCAACTCGCTGTGTTTGGAGGAGGAGGAATGCTGCCTATGACCCCAAGAACACCATCCCCACCATCAAACATGGAGGTGGAAACATTATGCTTTGGGGGGGGGTTCTGCTAAGGGGACAGGACAACTTCACCGCATCAAAGGGACGATGTACGGGGCCATGTACCATCAAATCTTGGGTGAGAACCTCCTTCCCTGAAAATGGGTCGTGGATGGGTATTCCAGCATGATAATGACCCAAAACACACGACCAAGGCAACAAAGGAGTGGCTCAAGAAGAAGCACATTAAGGTCCTGGAGTGGCCTAGCCAGTCTCCAGACCTTAATCCCATAGAAAATCTTTGTAGGGAGCTGAAGGTTCGAGTTGCCAAACGTCAGCCTCGAAACCTTAATGACTTGGAGAAGATCTGCAAAGAGGAGTGGGACAAAATCCCTCCTGAGATGTGTGCAAACCTGGTGGCCAACTACAAGAAACGTCTGACCTCTGTGATTGCCAACAAGGGTTTTGCCACCAAGTACTAAGTCATGTTTTGCAGAGTGGTCAAATACTTATTTCCCTCATTAAAATGCAAATCAATTCATAACATTTTTCACATGCATTTTTCTGGATTTTTTTGTTGTTATTCTGTCTCTCACTGTTCAAATAAACCTACCATTAAAATTATAGACTGATCATTTCTTTGTCAGTGGGCAAACGTACAAAATCAGCAGGGGATCAAATACTTTTTTCCCTCACTGTAAGATGTAAACGCAGCCTCACGTGTGTGATGAAATAAGATAAATATCTGTTTGAGTGCACTTTAAATATTCCACTGGGCACAGACTTCAATTCAACGTTTACAGTATTCCATGTTGGTTCAATGTAATTTAATTGAAGTGACGTGGAAACAATGTTGATTCAACCAGTCTGTGCCCAGGGGGATGCAGCATGCAATACAAATTGTTTTGATCGTTTGAAGAAGTAACTTCGTTAATCACACGCCAGGCTTTTGTCACACCCTGATCTGTTTCACCTGTCTTGGTGATTTGTTTCCACCCACCTTCATGTGTCTCCTGTTTTCCCCATTAGTCCCTGGTGTATTTATCCCTGTGTTCCCTGTCTCTCTGTGCCAGTTCGTTATGTTTTGCCAAGTCAACCAGCGTTTCTCCTAGTGCCTATTTTTCCCAGTCTCTGGGAAATCCGCCTGCCTGACCACTCTGCCTGTTCTGACCTCAAGCCTGCCTATCCCCTTGTACTGTTTGGACTCGGACCTGTTTACTGAAACCCTGACTGTCTTGACCTCGAGCCTGCCTATCCCCTGGTACTGTTTGGACTCTGACCTGATTTATGAACTCTCGCCTGTCCCCGACCTGCCTTTTTCCTACCCCTTTTGGTGTAATAAATATCAGAGCGCAACCATCTGCCTCCTGTATCTGCATTTGGGTCTCGCCTTTTGCCCCTATAGCTTTTGATAAAGTAAGACTGGAATTTATAGATACAGCGCATTTTGAACGTTTTTAGACCCCTTGTCTTCCACATTTTGTTACATTACAGCCTTATTCTAAAATGGATAAAATAAAACATACATACAATACCCCATAATAACGGTTTAGACATTTTTGCAAATAACAAAAAAAAATACCTTATTACATAAATATTTTTATCCTTTGCAATGAGACTCAAAATTGAGCTCAGGTCCATCCTGTTTCCATTGATCATCCTTGAGATGTTTCTACAACTTGATTGGAGTCCACCTGTGGTAATTTCAATTGATTGGACATGATTTGGAAAGGCACACACCTGTCTATATAAGGTCCCACAGTTGACAGTGCATGTCAGAGCAAAACCCAAGCCAAGAGGTCAAAGGAATTGTCCGTAGAGCTCCGAGACAGGATTGTGTCGAGGCACAGATCTGGGGAAGAGTACCAACATATTTCTGCAGCATTGGAGGTCCCCCAGAATGCAGTGGCCTCCATCATTCTTAAATGGAAGAAGTTTGGAACCACCAAGACTCTTCCTAGAGCTGGCCGCCTGGCTAAACTGAGCAATTGGGAGGAAAGAGTCTTGGTCAGGGGAGGTGACTAACAACTCGATGGTCACTCTGACAGAGCTCCAGAGTTCCTCCGTGGAGATGGGATAACCTTCCAGAAGTACAACCATCTCTGCAGAACCCCACCAATCAGGCCTTTATGGTAGTGGCAAGACGGAAGCCACTCTACAGTAAAAGGCACCTGACAGCACGCTTAGAGTTTGCCTAAAGACACTTAAAGGACTCTGACCATGAGAAGCAAGATTTAACTTGTCTGATGAAACCAAAATTAAACTATTTGGCCTGAACTCTTTGGCATGCCAAGTGTCACGTCTGGAGGAATCCTGGCACCATCCCTACGATGAAGCATGGTGGTGGAAGCATCATGCTGTGGCTTCGGGAAGCAAGTCTCTGAATGTCCTTGAGTGGCCCAGCCAGAGCCCGGACTTGAACCCGATCTAACATCTCTGGAGAGACCTGAAAATAGCTGTGCAGCGACGCTCCCCATCCAACCTGACAGAGCTTGAGAGGATCTGCGAGAAGAATGGGAGAAACTCCTCAAATAGTGCCTGCAAAACACCAGTCTCAACGTCAACAGTGTAGAGGTGACTCCGGGATGCTGGTCTTCTAAGCAGAGTTGAAAAAAAAAGCCATATCTCAGACTTGCCAATCAAAAGAAAATATTAAGATGGGCAAAAGAACACAGACACTGGACAGAGGAACAGCATCCTGGAATCGCCTATTCACTGTTGACGTTGTTTTGCGGGTACTATTTAGTGAAGCTGCCAGTTGAGGACTTGTGAGGTGTCTGTTTCTCAAACTAGACACTCTAATGTACTTGTCCTCTTGCTCAGTTGTGCACCGGGGGCTCCCACTCCTCTTTCTATTCTGGTTCGAGCCAGTTTGCGCTGTTCTGTGAAGGGAGTACTACACAGCGTTGTACAAGATCTTCAGTTTCTTGGCAATTTCTCGCATGGAATAGACTTCATTTCTCAGAACAAGAATAGACTCACGAGTTTCAGAAAAAATGTATTTGTTTCTGGCCATTTTGAGCCTGTAATCGAACCCACAAATCCTGATGCTCCAGACACTCAACTAGTCTAAAGAAGGCCAGTTTTATTGCTTCTATCTTTAATCAGGACAACAGTTTTCAGCTGTGCTAACATAATTGCAAAAGGGTTTTCTAATGATCAATTAGCCTTTTAAAATTATAAACTTGGATTAGCTAACACAACGTGCCATTGGAACACAGGAGTGATGGTTGCTGATAATGGGCCTCTGTACGCCTATGTAGATGTTCCATTAAAAGACAATCAGCCGTTTCCAGCTACAATAGTCATTTACAACATAAAAAATGTCTACACTGTATTTCTGATCAATTTGATGTTATTTTAATGGACAAAAAGTGTGCTTGTCTTTCAAAGACAAGGATATTTCTAAGTGACCCCAAACTTTTGAACGGTAGTGTACACCTACTCATTCCAGGGTTTTTCCTTATTTTATTCTACATTGTAGAATAATAGTGAAGGCAACAAAACTGAAATAACACCTATGGAATCATGTAGTAACCAAAAAACGAATTCTACAAAGGAGCCACCCTTTGCCTTGAAGACAGCTTTGCACACTCTTTGCATTCTCTCAACCAGCTTCACCTGAAATGCTTTTTCACCCCACATATGCTGAGTACTTGTTGGCTTCTTTTCCTTCACTCTGCGTTCCAACTCATCCCAAACCATATCAATTGGGTTGAGGTCGGGTAATCGTCGAGGCCAAGTCAGTCATCTGATGCAGTGCTCCATCACTCTCCTTCTTGGTCAAATAGCCCTTACACAGCCTGCAGGTGTGTTTTGTGTCATTGTCCTGTTGAAAAACAAATGATAGTCCCACTAAGCGCAAACCAGATGGGATGGCGTATCGCTGCAGAATGCTGTGGTAGCCATGCTGGTTAAGAGTGCCTTGAATTCTAAATAAATCACAGTCAGTGTCATCAGCAAAGCACCATCACAACTCTTCCTCCATGCTTCACGGTGGGAACCACACATGCAGAGATCATCCGTTCACCTACTCTGTGTCTCACAAAGACACGGCGGTTGGAACCAAAAATCTCAAATTTTGACTCATCAGACCAAAGGACAGATTTCCACCGGTCAAATGTCCATTGCTCATGTTTCTTGTCCCAAGCAAGTCTCTTCTTCTTATTGGTGTCCTTTAGCAGTGGTTTCTTTGCAGCAATTTGACAATGAAGGCCTGACTCACACAGTCTCCTCTGAACAGTTGAGGTATGTCTGTTACTTGAACTCTGTGAAGCATTTATTTGGGCTGCAATTTCTGAGGCTGGTAACTCTAATGAACTTATCCTCTGCAGCAGAAGTAACTCTGGGTCTTCCTCATGAGAGCCAGTTTCATCATAGCGCTTGATGGTTTTTGCTGTATTGAACTGTATTTGAAGAAACTTTCAAAGTTCTTAAAATGTTCCATATTAGCTGACCTTTATGTCTTAAAGTAATGATGGACTGTCGTTTCTCTTTGCTTATTTGAGCTGTTCTTGCCAACTTTCAAAAAGTTGATGATGCCTAATTCTTGACAATCCATTATTTTACTACTAACAACGACTGATTTTGAAAAATTACTTTACCTAATTGATTTTGGTAGCTAGCATCAGACTACAACGTTAGAGTTACAAACTCTTAATAACAATAATTTGGACAATAGCTTCCAAAAACGTATTACAAAGAAGAAAAAGTTTGCTACCTAGCCATAAAATTAATACATTTAAACTTACCCATCATGACAGCTAACAGCTGGGCTTCTTTGGTGGACATTGCCCAAGTGGTAACGTGGTGAAGCACATAGTGCTTGACATACAACACGGCCCATGTGAGCTGTCACCAACAAACCAGTGTAGAGAATACTGGTCTATGAAAACCTCATGTGATCTGTTAGAAGAAACAGTTCCCACCACCAAGAACTCCTGCTCTCTCGCTCTCCGTGCTTGCAAATCGCTGTTTGCACATGGTAGGGCCCTAAAGCAGTGCCAAAAGTCTGAGCTCGCAAAATTGACATGCACATTTTTCCATGTTCACAACTCATCAGTTACATGTTTGAGAATGTATTTACAACTACAGATTATTATTTCATGTTCACAACTTATCCTTAAGTACGGAAAACGTGATTGGCAGACGTGATCAACAGAGATGTTACCTGGATAGTACACGAGTTTTGATTGGTTTACTGTTAAGTACTTGTCAGAGTTTGCCTGTCCAGCTAGCGAACATAAAAGTAAGTATTTTTACAAACAGTTGCCATAATTGACATTGCCAACAAACGTAAATGTGTTCAGAAGAAATAAATATACGCAGTATGTAAGAATCAGCTCCTCCCTCACCAGAGATCAATCACCTCGAAAGCTAAAGCAGATACGATGCTTCGGCCCATTACCTACTTTAAATATCTGTGTCAAACTATTTTTGCTCTCCTTTGGCTACCTCAAATGTTTTCATAGCCATTACCTGTGGTCACCCTGGAAACCCAACAAATGGTCGAACTAACGGCAGTGAGTTCAACCTGAACGATGTGGTAAACTTCACCTGCAGCAAAGGATATCTGTTGCATGGTGCCTCAAGAGCCCAGTGCAGGATGAATGGACAGTGGAGCAACCCTCTTCCAGTCTGTAGAGGTAAGACACAGTAACAAATACATCCAAATGAATCACCTCTTAGGGCAACATACAGTAAATCCATTGTTTTTGTAAAAATTGCTCAAGCTCAGTAAATTTGGTTGGGAATCATTGATGAACAGCAATATTGAAACCTTGCCTCTGATTTTCAAGCAAATTTAAGTTAGGACTGAGACTGGATATCTCACGAACACTCAACACCTCTTGGAAGCCATTCTGGTGTCTATGGCATAACTTTTTATTTTATTGTCCCACTGAAAAATAACATTCTATCCCAGGGTTAGGTTTTCAAAAGACTGAAGCAGGTTTTCCTCTACCTTTTTACCTGGGCTTTGCTCCTTTCATATTTATTTTGATCCTGACAAACTCCCCAGTACCTGCTGGTGACATGCATACCCATGACATGATGCTGCCACAATGCTTGAAAATACTACAGACTGTTTATCCATTTAATTTGTGGGTAAAGTGCATTCTTTATTTTGTATTACTAGTCTGTGCATGTCAATGTCTGTGCATTAATTTTACCCACTGTGTATTAGGTGATTTCCTGTTCCAGTGAGGTGATTTGAAATTCTATAATAAAGCATCAAACCATATTACATTAAAGCATTTTTTCTGACACAAATTAGGTGCATGTAGGCCAATCTTTAAAGATCAATAATTAATCTGGTTATGTGCTTAAGGAATGGTAAAATTGACATTAACAGTTATCCAGGACATCTTGTTGTCACGCCCTGACCTGTATGAGCATTTTTATGTCTCATTTTGGTTTGGTCAGGGTGTGAGTTGGGGTGGGCATTCTATGTCCTATGTTGTATTTCTTTGTTTTTAGCCGGGTATGGCTCTCAATCAGGGACAGCTGTTTATCGTTGTCTCTGATTGGGAACCATACTTAAGTAGCCATTTTTCCCTCCTGTCTTTGTGGGAAGTTAACTTTGTTTGTAGGTGTCTATGCGCCACACAATTCATGTCCGATCTTTGTTTATTTTTTTTTTGTTTTGGTGAGTTTAACGAATAAACATGTTTTTCTCAACCCGGCACGCTGCGCCTTGGTCCGTCCTTGAAGATCGTGACACTTGTGCTGTGACTTTGACCTGGTTTCAACTATCAATTAATGGTCAATTAACAGGTCAATTAATGATGGATTTTGGTTTCTATCCCCTCTTTAGAATCAATGAAGAATAAAACTAGTGTAGTGGTAGTGTGACAGAATTTGCCCAATTTATGTAAAATCACCTTTGGATGAATTTTCACTTTCAGATTATATATATCACTATCAGATTAAACGTTCTCTAAAGACCAAATGTGTAAGTCAATAATCACATTAAAAAGTTGCATTTGTAAAGAAAATATCCTTGTACACCTGCCACAACAATGGTCAGTCACTTCCTCACTCAGCCTGTTGAGTGTTCTTATAGTATGTCAGTGTGCTCCCTGCTACTGACATGGTTTGATTTCATTTTGTAAGCCAATCTGCACTTCCACACTTTCACCCAGGGTTCCTATAATATAGCCTTCCAACAATCACCTCAAGAGGGTTACCCCAATAAGGGTTTCTATTATAGGCAAGGAACACGCCAAGAAATCTAATTTTATTAGTCACATGCGCCGAATACATAAATAAATGTAACAGGTAATTAAAGAGCAGCAGTAAAATAACAATAGCGAGACTATATACAGGGGCGTACTGGTACAGAGTCAATGTGCGGTGGCACCGGTTAGTCGAGGTAATTGAGGTAATATGTACATATAGGTAGAGTTATTAAAGTGACTATGCATATATGATAACAACAGAGAGTAGCAGCGGTGTAAATGGGGGGATGCATATAGTCTGGGTAGCCATTTGATTAGATGTTCAGGAGTCTTATGGCTTGGAGGTAGAAGCTGTTTAGAAGCCTCTTGGACCTGGACTTGGCGCTCCGGTACCGCTTGCCATGCGGTAGCAGAGAGAACAGTCTATGACTAGGGTGGCTGGAGTCTTTGAACATTTTTAGGGTCTTCCTCTGACACCGCCTGGAATAGAGGTCCTGGATGGCAGGAAGCTTTGCCCCAGTAATGTACTGGGCCATACGCACTACCCTCTGTATCGCCTTGTGGTCGGAGGCCGAGCAGTTGTCATACCAGGCAGTGATGCAACCAGTCAGGATGCTCCCGATGGTGCAGCTGCAGAACCTTTTGAGGATCTGAGGACCCATGCCAAATCTTTTCAGTCTCCTGAGGGGGAATAGGTTTTGTCGTGCCCTCTTCACGACTGTCTTGGTGTGCTTGGACCATGTTAGTTTGTTGGTGTTGTGGACACCAGGGAACTTGAAGCTCTCAACCTGCTCCACTACAGTCCCGTCGATAAGAAAGGGTGCGTGCTCGGTAGGGGCCCCTGTGTTGAGGATCAGCAATGGCGGATGTGTTGTTACATACCTTTACCACCTGGGGGCGGCCCGTCAGGAAGTCCAGTTTTCAGAAGCAGAGGGAAGTGTTTAGTCCCAGCTTATTGATGTGCGTCCTTAGCTTATTGATGAGTTTTAAGGGCACTATGGTGTTGAACGCTGAGCTGTAGCCAATGAAAAGCATTGTCACATAGGTGTTCCTTTTGTCCAGGTGGGAAAGGGCAGTGTGGAGTGCAATAGAGATTGCATCATCTGTGGATCTGTTAGGGCGGTTTTAAAATTGGTGTGGGTCTAGGGTTTCTGGAATAATGGTGTTGATGTGAGCCATGACCAGCCTTTCAAAGCACTTCATGGCTACAGATGTGAGTGCTACGGGTTGGTAGTCATTTAGGCAGGTTACCTTAGTGTTCTTGGGCACAGGGACTATGGTGGTCTGCTTAAAACATGTTGGTATTACAGACTCGTACAGGGAGAGGTTGAAAATGTCAGTGAGGACACTTGCCAGTTGGTCAACGCATGCACTGAGTATACGTCCTGGTAATCCGTCTGGCCCTGTTGACCTGTTTAAAGGTCTTACTGACATCGGCTGCGGAGAGCGTGATCACACAGTCTTCCAGAACAGCTGGCGCTCTCATTCAGTGTTATTTGCCTCGAGCGAGCATCGAAGTTGTTTAACTCGTCTGGTTGGCTCGTGTCACTGGGCACCTCTCGGCTGTGCTTCCCTTTGTAGTCTGTAATGGTTTGCAAGCCCTGCCACATCCGACGAGCGTCAGAGCCGGTGTAGTACGATTCGATCTTGGTCCTGTATTGACACTTTGCCTGTTTGATGGTTCGTCAGAGGGCATAGCGGGATTTCTAATTAGCTTCCGGGTTAGAGTTCCGCTTCTTGAAAGCGGCAGCTCTAACCTTTAGCTCAGTGCGGAGGTTACCTGTAATCCATGGCTTCTGGTTGGGGTATGTACGTGAGGTTTTTGTGGGGACGACGTCGTCGATGCACTTATTGATGAAGCCAATGCCTGATATGGTGTACTCCTCAATGCCATCGGAGGAATCCTTGAACATATTCCAGTCTGTGCTAGCAAAACAGTCCTGTAGCTTAGCATCTGCTTCATCTGACCAATTATAAGCAGGAATCAGAAGGATAAAATGATGGTCAGATTTGCCAAATGGAGAGTGAAGGAGAGCTTTGTATGCGTCTCTGTGTGTGGAATAAAGGTTGTCCAGACTTTTCGCCCTCTGGTTGCACATTTAACATGCTGATAGAAATTTGGTAAGACCATTTAAGTTTCCCTGCATTAATGTCCCCGGCCACTAGGAGCACCGCCTCTGGGTGAGCGTGTTCCTGTTTGCTAATGGCGGAATACAGCTCATTGAGTGCGGTCTTAGTGCCAGCATCAGTCTGTGGGAGTATGTAGACAGCTACGAAAAATACAGATGAAAACTCTCTAGGTAGATAGTGTGGTCTGCAGCTTATCAGCTTATCATGAGGTGAGCAAAACATCAAAACTTCCGTACACCAGCTGTTGTTTGTATGTATGCATAGTCCGCCAACCCTTGTCTTACCAGACGCCGCTGTTCTATCCTGCCGATACAGCGTATAACCAGCCAGCTGTATTTTGATAATGTCGTCGTTCAGCCACGACTCCGTGAAGCAGAAGATATTACAGTTTTGAATGTCCCGTTAGTAGTAGTTTAATCTTCGACGTAGGTCATCGATTTTATTTTCCAAAGATTGCACGTTTGCTAGCAGAATGGAAGTCAGTGGGGGTTTATTCGATCACCTACAAATTCTCAGAAGGCAGCCCGCCCTCCGGACCCTTTTTCTCCGCCTTCTCTTCACGCAAATGACGGGGATCTGTGTCTGTTCCCGGGAAAGCAGTATGTCATTCACGTCGGGCTCGTAGGACTCGTTAAAGGAAAAAAAGGATTCTGGAAAAAGGAAAAAAAGGATTCTGCCAGTTCGTGGTGAGTAATCGCAGTTCCGATGTCCAGAAGTTATTTTTGGTCATAAGAGACGGTAGCATCAACATTACGTACAAAATAAGTAAAAAAATAAGTTACAAACAACGCAAAGAAACAAACAAAAAAACACAATTGTATAGGAACACGTAAAACGTCAGCCTTCTCCAGTGCCATCTTAGGAATAAGAGTTTTTGGCACCTGCAAATAGCAGGTGGACATTATTTTAACTTTAGGCATTTTTTGTTGTTGAAGGGCAATAGCTGAAAACTATTTTCAGCCAACTCTGAGGCAAGAGGTGCAACTTATTGTTACTGGGGCTTCCTGCCCTGCTGGTTTTACATTTTGTGACAAGTGAATCTAAACTAAACTGAAACTGCATATCAACCCACATGAATGACATTGTTACACAGTTATTATGTCAAATGCTATTGACTGAAGAAACATGAGAGAAGCTTACACATTGTTTAAGTATATATTAAAAAGCATGAATGGGTTGATTGAAATGACTCAGAACTTGAACAGTAACCCTGCTATTCAAGCTTTCTCAATGATTTCCCTTCTCTTCTCACTCTTGGTTTCACTGTCAGGAATTAAGCATGCGGTTGATTTTATCTTGCAGTGGTAAACTGCTCCGATCCAGGCTTTGTGGAGAATGCCATTCGTCACCCACAGCAGCGTTTCCCCGAGAGCTTCAACTACAGAACCAGTGTGATGTATCACTGCAAGAGGGCCTTCTATCTGCTCGGCTCATCACTTCTCACCTGTCAGTCAAACAGCCTCTGGGACAGATCACTTCCTAAGTGCCTTTGTGAGTAATATGCTAGGATTGTCTTGCTCAGGGTACAAGAAGTGGCAGAGGTGGAATCTGGGTCCCACTTTGTGTGGTTAGTCACTGTTGGAGAATGATAGAAAGTGTGAAATGTAGCATTCTTATAGTGGGGAGAATATGGGTATGGTGCAAGGGATTTGTGAAGAATTTATATTGGTAGTGTTTGAAAATAAAGAATATAGAAACATTATGGCTTTGCTGACAATGTCATAGGTAGTGTTAATGTTTGTGATAAAAGTTGGGTAGTGGGAGTAGTAGTAGTAGTAGTAGTGGTGGGAGTAGTGGTAGTAGTAGTAGTAGCAGTAAGTGGGAGTAGTGGTAGTAGTAGTAGCAGGAGCAGGAGTGGGAGTAATAGTGGGAGTAGTTGTGGTGGTAGTAGTAGTAGCAGGAGTGGGAGTAGTAGTGGGAGTAGTAGTGGTAGTAGTAGTAGTAGCAGGAGCAGGAGTGGGAGTAGTAGTGGGAGTAGTAGTGGTAGTAGTAGTAGTAGCAGGAGTGGGAGTAGTAGTGGGAGTAGTAGTGGTGGTAGTAGTAGCAGCAGCTGGAGCGGGAGTAGTGGGAGTAGTAGTGGGAGTAGTAGTGGGAGTAGTAGTAGGAGTAGTAGTGGGAGTAGTAGGAGTACTGGTGGTTGTTGTTACTGGCGTTGGGCCAGTAACTGAAAGGTTCATAATCTGTTGATGTGCCCTTGAGCAAGGCACTTAACCTCAATTGCTCCTGTAAGTCACTCTGGATAAGACCGCATGGTTAATGACTAAAATGTAATTGTGGTAGTAGCTAACACTGAAGGCACAAGAACAATGGCGTATATCCATGATCAACTTCAGTTCTCTCAGTATTTCTATCAACTGTCGTCTCTGAACCTTTTCTCTCTATTTCGCCTGAAGCTATTTCCTGTGGTGATCCTGGCACACCCCCCCAAGCTGTCATGTCAGGCAGGAAGTTCACCAACGGCGGCGTGCTCCATTATACCTGCAGCCAGGGCCGAGCGCTGATTGGGAACGCCACGCGCTACTGTCAGGAGGACGGGCGCTGGAGTGGGTCACCACCCTACTGCTCAGGTATATCCATCAGCAGGGGCCTACCACTCTGCCAGGCAGGGGCGACCTGAAGGCTCTAATGGTGCACAGAAATACCACAGATCAACAGGTTTCAGGGATGTCAAACTGAGCTAGAAAAGCTATGTGGGTTTTTTATGTGTGGTAGCTAGAGATGAAAGATGCAAGCACTCTGGGAAGAGCCTTGGTAGCCTTTCATGTTAGTTAAAAGGGAGGGGAAAAAGCCTATATACATCTCAGAAAACAGGCTAGAGTGACTGATATGAGCTGTCTATGGGACTGCTGTGGTGAGGGATGGCTGGTTGTTTGAGTGTTGGATATTTTCTCTCTCCCTCATGAGGTGGTAGTTCTGGGGAGTGCGGAGACCCTGGAATCCCACCTCACGGCTCCAGGCAAGGGGAGAAGTTCCAGCTGAAGAGCCTGCTGCGGTTCACTTGTGATGCCGGTTTTTCCCTGAATGGCTCACCTGAGAGGACCTGCCTCCACAATGGCTCCTGGAGTGGCACCCAGCCAGTCTGTGAAGGTGAGACCCCTGCCATATATACTCGGGGCGGGGTGGCAGGTAGCCTAGTGGTTAGAGCGTTGGACTTGTAACCGGAGGGTTGCAAGTTCGAATCCCCGAGCTGACAAGGTAAAAATCTGTTGTTCTGCCCCTGAACAAGGCAGTTAACCCATTGTTCCCCGGGCGCCGAAGACGTGGATGTCGATTAAGGCAGCCCCCCGCACCTCTCTGATTCAGAGGGGTTGGGTTAAATGAGCGGAAGACACATTTCAGTTGAAGGCATTAGGTTGTACAACTGACTAATAATGGTGACTTTGACTTTGACTCAACTACTATACCTGTAGATACGTTATCCACTGTGACAATGACTCCCTTGACTGGGAATGAGCTTAATCTGGGCATCATTGAGGGCTGATAAGGCAGTGTCATGGTCCACCTTGCAGGACTGTTTTAATGATCAGTTCTACTGCAAAAAGGAAATATTTTAGATAGTATGGCATTGCACAAATAATTGTTTTCACAATGTATTGCTATTTTAATGGAAAATCAATGACAAGAACATTGCATGTCAGTGCAATGCAGGGATTTTTTCATAATTATGATAAACAGTAGAACTACTCAACCATGATATATTATAATAACAGTCAAACCGGCTATTTGACAGATTTACTGGTTGCTATAAATGCAACATTTTCATACTCACTTGTCTGAATTTAGGACTCATTGATGTATGCAAGGGTTAGGAGTCCTACACAGACAACCCGCCACCGGTAATGTAGTGCACGATAATGCATTGCTTTAATGCACATTTTCAGAAAGGATTGCTCCATCCAGCACCTATTATAGTCTGCAATTACCTTAATGCACAGCCATTTTGGGAGGAATTCAAAAGTGGAGAACCCAGGGTTATTTCTGACACTGTTTAATTCATCGGTTGAAAAATGAAGAGGGAAACCTTGAGTAAAGCCAAGAGGGATGCTTATTGGCACATTTATATGAAGTATAAAATACCTACACACATTCTGTACAAAGGTATGCAAATGCGGGTGTACTGAATACAGTGAGGGAAAAAAGTATTTGATCCCCTGCTGATTTTGTACGTTTGCCCACTGACAAAGAAATGATCCGTCTATAATTTTAATGGTAGGTTTATTTGAACAGTGAGAGACAGAATAACAACAAAAAAATCCTGAAAAACGCATTGTGAAAAATGTTATAAATTGATTTGCATTTTAATGAGGGAAATAAGTATTTGACCCCCTCTCAATCAGAAAGATTTCTGGCTCCCAGGTGTCTTTTATACAGGTAACGAGCTGAGATTAGGAGCACACTCTTAAAGGGAGTGCTCCTAATCTCAGCTTGTTACCTGTATAAAAGACACCTGTTCACAGAAGAATCAATCAGATTCCAAACTCTCCACCATGGCCAAGACCAAAGAGCTCTCCAAGGATGTCAGGGACAAGATTGTAGACCTACACAAGGCTGGAATGGGCTACAAGACCATCGCCAAGCAGCTTGGTGAGAAGGTGACAACAGTTGGTGCAATTATTCGCAAATGGAAGAAACACAAAAGAACTGTCAATCTCCCTCGGCCTGGGGCTTCATGCAAGATCTCACCTCGTGGAGTTGCAATGATCATGAGAACGGTGAGGAATCAGCCCAGAACTACACGGGAGGATCTTGTCAATGATCTCAAGGCAGCTGGGACCATAGTCACCAAGAAAAAATAATTGGTAACACACTACGCCGTGAAGGACTGAAATCCTGCAGCGCCCGCAAGGTCCCCCTGCTCAAGAAAGCACATATACATGCCCGTCTGAAGTTTTCCAATGAACATCTGAATGATTCAGAAGACAACTGGGTGAAAGTGTTGTGGTCAGATGAGACCAAAATGGACCTCTTTGGCATCAACTCAACTTGCCGTGTTTGGAGGAGGAGGAATGCTGCCTATGACACCAAGAACACCATCCCCACCGTCAAACATGGAGGTGGAAACATTATGCTTTGGGGGTGTTTTTCTGCTAAGGGGACAGGACAACTTCAACGCATCAAAGGGACGATGGATGGGGCCATGTACCGTCAAATCTTGGGTGAGAACCTCCTTCCCTCAGCCAGGGCATTGAAAATGGTTTGTGGATGGGTATTCCAGCATGATAATGACCCAAAACACACGGCCAAGGCAACAAAGGAGTGGCTCAAGAAGAAGCACATTAAGATCCTGGAGTGGCCTCGCCAGTCTCCAGACCTTAATCCCATAGAAAATCTTTGTAGGGAGCTGAAGGTTCGAGTTGCCAAACGTCAGCCTCGAAACCTTAATGACTTGGAGAAGATCTGCAAAGAGGAGTGGGACAAAATCCCTCCTGAGATGTGTGCAAACCTGGTGGCCAACTGCAAGAAACGTCTGACCTCTGTGATTGCCAACAAGGGTTTTGCCACCAAGGGTTTTGCCACCAAGTACTAAGTCATGTTTTGCAGAGGGGTCAAATACTTATTTCTCTCATTAAAATGCAAATCAATTCATAACATTTTTCACAAATGCGTTTTTGTTGTTATTCTGTCTCTCACTGTTCAAATAAACCTACCATTAAAATAATAGACTGATCATTTCTTTGTCAGTGGGCAAACATACAAAATCAGCAGGGGATCAAATACTTTTTTCCCTCACTGTTTCTAAGCTGATCAGGGTTGGGGTCAATTCGGAAAGTAAACTAAATTCAAATTCCAAATGTTCCTCATTGAAAAGTATTGAAGATAATTGGAATTTCAATGTACTCCCTGAATTTACTGGAATTTAAATATAATTAATCTATTTTTCTACATTTGACAAATTATCAATTATCTCATCACTCTTTTGGACATAAAAAATTCTTAAATGAAGAACATCTTAAACTGTGTCTCATCGGCCAACAACATTGATTGAGCTTTATATCTCTGTAATCCAAAAATCAAATACAAAGAATTAGTAAAAATCGAATGAATTATGACCATCATTATTATGTATGCTCAACATATCGCATATCGTAGCGTGCCTTGATTGTGGGTAATCATGGGTTCCTTGTTTTCAGGTTGAAGTTTACATACACTTAGGTTGGAGTCATTAAAACTCTTTTTTCAACCACTCCACAAATTTCTTGTTAACAAACTATAGTTTTGGGAAGTCGGTTAGGACATCTACTTTGTGCATGACACAAGTAATTTTCCCATTAATTGTTTACAGACAGATTATTTCACTTATAATTCACTGAATCACAATTCCAGTGGGTCAGACGTTTACATACACTAAGTTGACTGTGCCTTTAAACAGCTTGGAAAATCTCAGAAAATTCTGTCATGGTCAATTGGAGGTGTACCTGTGGATGTATTTCAAAGCCTACCTTCAAACTCAGAGCCTCTTTTCATGACATCATTGGAAAATCTAAAGAAATCAGCCAAGACCTCAGAAAAACATTGTAGACCTCCACAAGCCCAAAAAATTGTCAAAGACCCCAGCCACCCCAGTCATAGACTGTTCTCTCTGCTACCGCATGGCAAGCGGTACCGGAGTGCCAAGTCTAGGACAAAAATGCTTTTCAACAGTTTTTACCGCCAAGCCATAAGACTCCTGAACAGGTAATCAAATGACTATCTGGACTTTTTGCATTGTTGCCCCCTCCGCTGCTGCTACTTTCTGTTTATCATCTATGCATAGTCACTTTAACTATACTTTCATGTACATACTACCTCAATTGGACCGACCAACCAGTGCTCCCACACATGGGCTAACTGGGCTATCTATCTGCATTGTGTCCCACCACCCGCGAACCCCTTTTTTACGCTACTGCTACTCTCTGTTCATCATATATGCATAGTCACTTTAACCATAACTACATGTACATATACTACCTCAATCAGCCTAAAAACCGGTGTCTGTTTGTAGCCTCGCTACTTTTATAGCCTCGCTACTTTTACAGCCTCGCTACTGTATATAGCCTCGCTACTGTATATACTGCTGTTTTTATTTCTTTACCGACCTATTGTTCACCTAATACCTTTGCACTGTTGGTTAGAGCCTGTAAGTAAGCATTTCACTGTAAGGTCTACACCTGTTGTATTCAGCGCACGTGACAAATAAACTTTGATTTGATTTGAAGTCTGGTTCATCCTTGGGAGCAATTTCCAAACGCCTGAAGGTACCACGATCATCTGTACAAACAGTAGTACGCAAGTATAAACACCACGGGACCACGCAGCCGTCATACCGCTCAGGAAGGGGACGCGTTCTGTCTTCTAGAGGTGAATGTACTTTTGTGCGAAAAGTGAAAATCCATCCTAGAACAACAGCAAAGGACCTTGTGAAGATGCTGGAGGAAACAGGTACAAAAGTATCTATATCCACAGTAAAGTGAGTCCTATATCGACATAACCTGAAAGGCCGCTCAGCAAGGAAGAAGCCACTGCTCCAAAACCGCCATAAAAAGCCAGACTACGGTTTGCAACTGCACATGGGGACAAAGATCATACCTTTTTGGAGAAATGTCCTCTGATGAAACAAAAATAGATCTGTTTGGTCATAATGACCATTGTTATGTTTGGAGGAAAAAGGGGGATGCTTGCAAGCCGAAGAACACCATCCCAACCGTGAAGCACAGGGGTGGCAGCATCATCTTGTGGGGGTGCTTTGCTGCAGGAGGGACTGGTGCACTTCACAAAAAAGATGGCATCATGAGAAAGGACAATTATGTGGATATATTGAAGCAACATCTCAAGACATCAGTCAGGAAGTTAAAGCTTGGTCACAAATGGGTCTTCCAAATGGACAATGACCCCAAGCATACTTCAAAAGTTGTGGCAAATGGCTTAAGGACATCAAAGTCAAGGTATTGGAGTGGCCACCACAAAGCCCTGACCTCAATCCTATAGAAAATGTGTAGGAAGAACTGAAAAAGCGTGTGCGAGCAAGGAGGCCTACAAACCTGACTCAGTTACACCAGCTCTGTCAGGAGGAATGGGCCAAAATTCACCCAACTTATTGTGGGAAGCTTGTGGAAGGCTACCCGAAACGTTTGACCCAAGTTAAACAATTTAAAAGCAATGCTACCAAATACTAATTGAGTGTATGTAAACTTCTGACCCACTGGGAATGTGATGAAATAAATAAAAGCTGAAATAATTAATTCTCTCTACTATTATTCTGACATTTCACATTCTTAAAATAAAGTGGTGATCCTAACTGACCTAAGACAGGGAATTTTAACTAGATTACATTTCAGGAATTGTGAAAACTGAGTTGAAATGTATTTGGCTAAGGTGTATGTAATCTTCCGACTTCAACTGTATTTGTTTTGCCCATGTAAGCCTGAGTGGTTAATGGATTGTCTACTATCTGAAATCAGCATGGCACAACCTTCAAGGGGTATTTACCTTTCATCCAAGCTGAAGGAATTCCTCTCTGATACATCTGTCAGAGAACACTATATCTTTTAAAGAATGCCTTGGTGGATTACTCCTTCCACCTTTTCTTCCGTCCTTCATTCCTTACATTTTTTTATTTATTTTCATCATTAGGTCAGTTTTTGTGCATTTCTATATTTATAAATGTATTACTTATTGTAGTTATTCAGTCTTCACGGCAACAGTACAAAGTGAGATAAGCCCGCAGTTTGCTTACAGGAGATCAATAACGATGCATTATTTAGAGGTCATTCATAATTGACGATGGTTTAACGGTTGCTATAAGGGAGTTGAGACGGATCACTGCTTGGGTGATGCAAAGCGGTACACTATTTCTGTGATACAATAATGCTGTGCCTAGGTACTAAATGCAAATTCTCATGCACAGGGGGACCACAACACTGCTGTCACTTGGGAAATAATGACTTTGACGACCACCTATTTGGCAGCACCTGATGTGCTTATCAACCAGGCTCAGCACCTGGACAAGGTTGCTGCTGCCTCCTGGAGGAATGGAGAGTGGAAAGGGGTAGTGAGCTGTAGTGTGCTATTTAAATTACCTAACCTATTCCCTAATGGTTGGGAAATACATATGGCCACAGCAGTCTCCCTGAGGGACTTCATTAACTCTTTATTCTCTATATAAAGTGGTTACATTCTTATGGAAGCTGTACATGGGTATTTGCTTTCTTTAACCTACTGAGTATCCTGTTGCAGCCTTGACGTAATATTATGTCTACACAGAGATAAACATTCTTATCAAGATAAATGATTACCAGAATTCACTGCTCTTAAATGTTCAGCTATAGGCTTTACTATGACTTGAGCTAATGAGTATTCGCTCAATCAACCCTAATTGAGTCATAAATACTCAAAGCTTGCACTGTAGCATAAGCCCCGGATATTCCCGCTGTAATCAAAAGCATTCATTGCATTTGTGTACATTTGCCATTCACGTTCACATGGGGGAAAGTGGAGAGCATATTTCCTCCCAACGTATGTCACGCTTTGACTGATCCCTCTTTGATTAATGCCCTCTGAAGATTCCCATGCTGCTGGTTCTCCCCTTCTGTAAACAAAGATGAAACTGCTTAAGCGCTATTGAGAGTATTTAAGCAGGCTGTGTGAGTGAAAGCTCTGAAAGCTCTATTCATGTGAGTCGTGTGGTCATTTGTTGTCATATGTCCCCAATGCCTCATTATTTATGGGATAGACTTGTTGTTCCCAATTAACGTAATTGGTTTTTAAAGCCAATATCTATCACCGTGTGTACACAGGCAGCACAATTCTGATTTTCTTTTCAGTAATTGATCTTTTGACCAATTATATCAGCTTTTAAGAAGATTTGATGTGAAAAGATCTGATGTGATTGGTCAAAAGACCAATTAGTGTAAAAAATATCAGAATTGGGCTGCCTGTGTAAATGCAGCCTTTGAGTGTGAGGTTCCCATTTCATTTATTGCCTTTCTTCTAAAATGCCACTCCAGGTCATTGACAAAGGCTGATACATTTCCTTAAAAAGCTGGATCAAATCAATTAGTATTTGATTTTTGATTTTAATGTCTTGTTTCTGTTAGATTACAATTAAGTTGATCAGGTTGGTCAGCACCTGTAAAATATAATGTACTGAAGAACGATTGGACTTATTATGGGAGTAGATTCATTTCCTTTTATCCACAACCATAGCCAAGAGTAGTACTTTCATGGTTGCAAGTGACTTTAACCCTTTAGACCCCAATATAGTTCTAGAATGCTGCTGTAGATGACTGAGAATTTCAAAGATAAAGCACATTTTCTCAAACATTTCAAACAAACAGACATAGCTCAAAAACAAAGTTAGAGCTCAAAAACAAAAATGACAATTACAAGTTAACTTAGTTTTAGAGAGCACAAGGTCTTCTTTAATATGACACCACATAGGCCTCCCAAGTGGCGCAGCAGTCTAAGGCACTGCATTGCATTCCGTGGCCTCGAGTCCCATAGGACAGCGCACAATTGGACCAGCGTCGTCCGGGTTAGGGGAGGGTTTGCCCGGTGGGGCTTTACTGGCCTCATCGCACTCTAGCGACTCCTTGTGGCGGTCCGGGTCCCTGCTGGCTGACTCCAGTCGCCAGTTGAATGGTGTTTCCTCTGACACATTGGTGCGGCTGGCTTCCGGGTTAAGCCGGTGGGTGTTAAGAGCGAGGTTAGGTGGGTCATATTTCGGAGGACACATGGGGAGTTGCAGCGATGAGAGAAAATCGAAAATTGGGGAGAAAAAAGGGGGTAAAATACAAAATATTTCAATAGGAATAACATTAATTTAGTCTTCCGTTGTGTAAAGACACTGACTATCAAAAAAGTATTAACACTCAACACACCAAAAAACCGTAGCGTATTTAATTTGTAGTCAATTTGACTAAATTACTCGCTCTAAATGTACCAAGTATAATATATTATACTTTAAAAAATGACATATAAAAATTTACACATTTATCTAAAATGTGACCAGAGGACTATTAGGACAATAGGCTATTTGATTTTAAACTATTCTTACTTCTGTAACAATGTAAAAATTCAAACAACTATTCAGAGACCATTTCAAAATGTAGACAACCTCTCTCAATAAGATTTAGTACCTCCTCCTCTCGCCTGGCACAAAATGTAGAACTAGTATCCTACTTTGACAACAATTCAGTGAATGCAACAAGTATTAGATAGAGACAGCATTTAGCCTGCAACATGTCATGGAACTTCTGGAAGCATGGCCCCATCCTGCATTGTGGCACAGAACACGTAGCGCACCCAAAGAAGGTTTCTACACATCTTCCACTCTTTGGCCTGCGTCCACCCCGGATGCACACCACACCCCCTCTCTTGCGCCCTTCAAACTTCACCTGCTTTCAAATTGTGAGTCCACACGCCCTGGTGCCACACTCTAGGCATCCCTCTTCCTGTCATTGTAGCCATATCACAAAGTGAATGCACAAGCTGCATGTTGAATGCCTTCAGGAACCAGTGCCTGCGGTTTCTGAGAAGCGGCCTTTGCAGCGTCCCCCATACAATGTACGCATTTATGATGACAATGCTGAGCATGCCCCAAAACACATACTCCCACCTTTTTTGCCTGTGCGTCCAACATTGTAATAGTTCCTTAGTTGGTCAAGGTGGTCAATCCTGCTCATTTTCTTGTTGTAATCCATTACAAGCTCTGGCACAGATATAAGTTCCTACCACGTTTTAAATACAACTCCAAAACCCCTGCCACAAGGGTGAATGGTGGGACCTAGGGTAGCCGATGGAAATGTAGGCTCCCCTCTCAGGTGTGCTCTCCCTCTTCCCCTACCTCTTCCTCCTCCTCTCGCCCTAACTTCTTCCTCTCCCTGCTTCTTCCTCTCCCTCTTTCCCTCCCTCTCTTCCTCCTCCTCTCCCTCTCTATGTTCCTCTCCCTCCACTCTCCTCTCCGTCCTCTTCACTCTCCTCTTCCTCTCTCCCTCCAATCTCCTCTCTCTCCACTTCACCCTCCACATCTCTATCCCTCCAATCATCTCTAACTCCTCTTCCTGACTTTCCACATCACTTCCCTCGGTTTAATCGAGCTAGAGAAATAGAGTAACCGAGGGAGAACAGACAAGCAACAAATAGGATACAATTGTGGTCAAGAACATAATCTCTCTCTCTCCCCTCTCACTGTCTCTCTTTTCCTTTCTGTCTATTTCCTTTTCTCAACCATACACATCACAGAACGCTAGCTAGCTGCGTTTGTCGCTAGCTAAGAAAGTGTAAGTGAAAAAATATACTAAGAAATATACAGTGCATTCGGAAAGTATTCAGACCCCTTGACTTTTTCCACATATTGTTACGTTACAGCCTTATTCTAAAATGGATTAAATAACATGTTCCCTAATCAATCTACACACTATACCCCATAATGACAAAGCGAAAACAGGTTTTTAGAATTAAAAAAAAACAGAAGTACCTTATGTAAGTATTCAGACCATATGCTCTGAGACTCGAAATTGAGCTCATGTGCATCCTGTTTCCATTGATCACCTGTGGTAAATTCAACTGATTGGACATGATTTTGAAAGGCACACACCTGTCTATGTAAGGTCCCACAGTTAACAGTGCATGTCAGAGCAAAAACCAAGCCATGAGGTTGAAGGAATTGTCCGTACAGCTCAGAGACAGGATTGTGTCGGGGCACAGATCTGGGGAAGGGTACCAAAAAATGCCTGCAGCATTGAAGGTCCCCAAGAACACAGTGGCCTCCATCATTCTTAAATGGAAGAAGTTTGGAACCACCAAGACTCGTTCTAGAGCTGGCGCCCGGCCAAACTGAGCAATTGGGGGAGAAGGGCCTTGGTCAGGTTTCCTCTGTGGAGATGGTAGAACCTTCTATAAGGACAACCATCTCTGCAGCCGTCCACCAATCAAGCCTTTATGGTAGAGTGGCCAGACGGAAGCCACTCCTCAGTAAAAGGCACATGACAGCCCGCTTGGAGTTTGCCAAAAGGCACCTAAAGGACTCTCAGACCATGAGAAACAAGATTTTCTGGTCTGATGAAACCAAGATTAAACTCTTTGTCCTGAATAGCAAAACAGGACCACAGACTGTGCCAAAGGTTCACCTTCCAACAGGACAATGACCCTAAGCACACAGCCAAGACAACGCAGGAGTGTCTCTGAATGTCCTTGAGTGGCCCAGCCAGAGCCCGGACTTGCACCCGATCGTACATACCCAAGAAGACTAGAAGCGGTAATCGATGCCAAAGGTGCTTCAACAAAGTACTGAGTAAAGGGTCTGAATACTTACATAAATGTAAGTATTAGGATCCCCATTAGCTGTTGCAAAAGCAGCAGCTACTCTTCCTGGGGTCCACATGAAACATGACATAATAGAGAACATTAATAGACAAGCTCAAGGGCAGAACTACATAAAAGAAAAAAAGTAAAGTCACACGTAGCCTACATATCAATGCATAGACACAAACTATCTAGGTCAAATATGGGAGAGGCATTGTGCCGTGAGGTATTGCTTTATCTGTTTTTTTTAAACCAGATTTGCTGTTTATTTTTAGCAATATGAGATTGAATGGAGTTCAATGCAATAATGGCTATATATAATACTGTACACTTTCTTGAATTTGTTCTGGATTTGGGGACTGTGAAAAGACCCCGGTGGCATGTCTGGTGGGGTATGTGTGTGTGTCAGAGCTGTGTGTAAGTTGACTATGCAAACAATTTGTGATTTTGAATGAATGTTTCTTATAAAAAGAAGTGATGCAGTCAGTCTCTACTCTTAGCCACGAGAGACTGGCATGCATAGTATTTATATCAGACCACTGATTACAATGAAGAGAAAGATGTGCCGCTCTGTTCTGGGCCTGCTGCAGCTTAACTAGGTCTTTCCTTGCAGCACTGGACCACACAATTGGACAATAATCAAGATTATACAAAACTAGAGCCTGCAGAACTTGCTTTTTGGAGTTTGGTGTCAAAAAGCTATCTTTATTACAGACAGACCTCTCCCCATCTTTACAACCATTGAATCTACAGTTGAAGTCGGAAGATTACATACACCTTAGCCAAATACATTTAAACTCAGTTTTTCACAATTCCTGATATTTAATCCTAGTAAAAATTCCCTGTCTGAGGTCAGTTAGGATCACCACTTTATTTTAAGAATGTGAAATGTCGGAATAATAGTGGAGAGAATTAATTATTTCAGCATTTATTTATTTCATCGCATTCCCAGTGGGTCAGAAGTTTACATACACTTAATTAGTATTTGGTAGCATTGCCTTTAAATTGTTTAACTTGGGTCAAACGTTCCAGGTAGCCTTCCACAAGCTTCCCACAATAAATTGGGTGAATTTTGGCCCATTCCTCCTGACAGAGCTGGTGTAACTGAGTCAGGTTTGTAGGCCTCCTTGCTCGCACACGCTTTTTCAGTTCTGCCCACAAATTTTCTATAGGATTGAGGTCAGGGCTTTGTGATGGCCACTCCAATACCTTGACTTTGTGGTCCTTAAGCCCATTTGCCACAACTTTTGAAGTATGCTTGGGGTCATTGTCCATTTGGAAGACCCATTTACGACCAAGCTTTAACTTCCTGACTGATGTCTTGAGATGTTGCTTCAATATATCCACATAATTTTCCTTCCTCATGATGCCATCTATTTTGTGAAGTGCACTAGTCCCTCCTGCAGCAAAGCACCCCCACAAGATGATGCTGCCACCCCTGTGCTTCACGGTTGGGATGGTGTTCTTCAGCTTGCAAGCCTCCCCCTTTTTCCTCCAAACATAACGATGGTCATTATGGCCGAACAGTTCTATTTTTGTTTCATCAGACCAGAGGACATTTCTCCGAAAAGGTATGATCTTTGACCCCATGTGCAGTTGCAAACCGTTGTCTGGATTTTCTTTGGCTGTTTTGGAGCAATGGTTTCTTCCTTGCTGAGTGGCCTTTCAGATTATGTCGATATAGGACTTGTTTTACTGTGGATATAGATACTTTTGTACCTTTTTCCTCCAGCATCTTCACAAGGTCCTTTGCTGTTGTTCTAGGATTGATTTGCACATTTCACACCAAAGTACGTTCATCTCTAGGAGACAGAACGCGTCTCCTTTCTGAGCGGTATGACGGTTGCGTGGTTCCATGGTGTTTATACTTGCATACTATTGTTTGTACAGATGAACATGGTACCTTCAGGCATTTGGAAATTGCTCCCAAGGATGAACCAGACTTGTGGAGGTCTACAATTTTTTTCTGAGATCTTGGCTGATTTCTTTTGATTTTCCCATGATGTTAAGCAGAGGCACTGAGTTTGAAGGTAGGACTTGAAATACATCCACAGGTACACCTCCAATGGACTCAAATGATGTCAATTAGCCTCTCAGAAGCTTCTAAAGTCATGACATAATTTTCTGGAATTTACCAAGCTGTTTAAAGGCACAGTCAACTTAGTGTATGTACATTTCTGACCCACTGGAATTGTGATACAGTGAATTATAAGTGAAATAATCTGTCTGTAAACAATTGTTGGAAAAATTACTTGTGTCATGCACAAAGTATATGTCCTAACCAACTTGCCAAAACTATAGTTTGTTAACAAGAAATGTGTGGAGTGGTTGAAAAACAAGTTTTAATGACTCCAACCTAAGTGTATGTAAACTTCCGACTTCAACTGTATATGTTTTGACCATGACAGTTTACAATCTAAGGTAACACCAAGTAATTTTGTCTCCTCAACTTGTTCAACAGCCACACCATTCATTACCAGATTACCAGATTCAGATTCATTCTAGAACTTAGGGGAATGATTTGTACCAAATACAATGCTCTTAGTTTTAGAGATGTTCACGGCCAGTTTATTATTGGCCACCCATTCCAAAACAGATTGCAACTCTTTGTTAACTTCTTGCCGCACGGATCCCGTGAGCGGGATCATTTTCGAAAAAAACTAAGCGCGCCAAATTCAAAATAAGAATTCGTAATATTTAACATTCATGGAAATACAAGTGTTGCACATTGTTACAAAGCTTAGAGTCTTGGTAATCTAAATCTGTTGTTTTGCAAAAGCAAAACATTTGATTATCTGAGGTCAGAACCTTCACAAAAATAGCTTTTTCAACCAGCACTGGTGACACAAAATCACAAATTAAAGATATAAAAAACTCACTTACTTTTTAAGATCTTCTGATGTTTTCAACCAGGAGTGTCCCAGCTACAAAACTGCTGTTCGTTTTGTTCGATAAAGTACATATTTATATCCGAAAAACGCTGTTTAGACGGCGCCATTGAATTCAGAAATCCACAGGAAACACCTCCGTCAAAACGACGACAGAAAAGTCGTCCAAATTGCTCCCGGTAAACTTATTCTATTTTTTTTGTCAAACAAAGACTCTATACAATCCTTAGGTTGCCTAAAATGTTAATAAACAATAAAACTTCACGCGGAAACAACTATGTTCAATAGACAAGGCAAATTCCCACGGGAGTGCTCTCCCCAGAACGCCCCCAAACACTGTTTTTCTTCCGGCGCACTCTTTCCTCCAAGTGAAAAAACATATTCATTTTTCAAAATACAAGCCCAAAGCCATCAATAGTAGACTGTTACCATATAGGGGAAGCCATAGGAATAGGAAAATGGTGGACGGATTCAATGCTTTTCAATAGCTTTTCAAAATAAGAGCATGGGAGCCGATTTTTTTTTTCTGGTCGGATTTCCTTCGGGTTTTCGCCTATCAAATCAGTTCTGTTATAGCCACAGACATAATTTTTACGGTTTTGGAAACTTCAGAGTCTTTTCTATCCAAAGCCTGAGTGACAGCCCGTTTACTTTGGGCACGTCAGACAGGCGGAAACTAGGAATTAGAGGTTAACTTCTTAGGGAGCAGCTGATGATTCATAATTTATGCTGATGATTCAACCATATACCCTAACCCTAACCCTATGGTTGAATCATCAGCATACATGGACACGCATGCTTTGTTTAAAAATATTGAAAAGAGAAGAGGGCCTAGAGAGTTGCCATGCGGTACACCACACTTTACATGTTTGACATTAGAGAAGCTTCCATTAAAGAGAACCCTTTGTTCTATTAGATAGATAGCTCTGAATCCACGATGTGGCAGAGGTTGAAAAGCCATAACACATACGTTTTTTCAGCGAAAGGTTATGGTCAATAATATCAAAGGTTGCACTGAAATCTAACAGTACAGCTCCCACAATCTTCAATTTCTTTCAACAATCATCAGTCATTTGTGTCAGTGCAGTACATTATGAGTGCCCTTCTCTATAAGCATGCTGAAAGTATTTTGTTAATTTGTTTACAGAGAAATAGCATTGTATTTGGTCAAACACCCTTTTTTCCAACAGTTTGCTAAGAGCTGGCAGCAAGCGTATAGGTCTGCTGTTAGAACCAGTAAAGGCCACTTTATCACTCTTTGGTAGCGGAATTCCTTTGGCTTCCCTCCAGGCCTGAGGACAAAGACTTTCCTCTAGGCTCAGATAAAAATGTTCACAGATAGGAGTGGCTATGGAGTCAGCTACCATCCTCAGCAGCTTTCCATCTAAGTTGTCAATGCCAGGAGGTTTGTCATTATTGATCGATAACAAAACAAAACAAATATTTTTAACATCATCCACATAAGAGTCACAACAAAATATTTTGTATCTCTTATACACAATTTTAGGCCCAGCTGTTGGAACTTTGGCTTTCCTTGATATAGCCACTATATTGTGATCACTGCATCCAGTGGTTACGGATATAGCTTTGGAACTAGGTTTTACATTATTAGTAAAAATGCGATCGATACATGTGGATGGTCTTGTGTTTGTAAACACCCTGGTAGGTTGATTAATAACCTAAACCAAATTACAGGCACTGGTTACAGTAAGAAGCTTCCTCTTGAGCTGACTGCTTGATGAAAACCTGTCAATATTCAGATCCCCAAGAAAGTAGACCTCTCTGTTTACATCACATAGTTGCAATCTACTGCAGAGATAGCTTGCAAAATTCTGTCATACTTTCCAGGTCTATGCCCAAACAGTTCGACCTTCTAATTTAAAAATGTATCTCTCCAGAAATAAGTCTCTCACTGTTGCCGCCTGTTATAGACCCCCCTCAGCTCCCAGCTGTGCCCTGGACACCATATGTGAATTTATTGCCCCCCCTTCAGAGTTCGTTCTGTTAAGTGACCTAAACTTGGATATGCTTAACACCCCGGCAGTCCTACAATCTAAGCTAGATGCCCTCAGTCTCACACAAATTATCAAGGAACCCACCAGGTACAACCCTAAATCCGTAAACATGGGCACCCTCATAGGTATTATCCTGACCAACTTGCCCTCCAAATACACCTCTGCTGTTTTCAATCAGGATCTCAGCGATGCCTCATTGCCTGCATCCGCTATGAGTCCGCGGTCAAACGACCACCCCTCATCACTGTCAAACGCTCCCTAAAACACTTTTGCGATCAGGCCTTTCTAATCGACCTGGCCCGGGTATCCTGGAAGGATATTGACCTCATCCCGTCAGTCAAGGATGCCTGGTCATTCTTTAAAAGTAATTTCCTCACCATCCTAAATAAGCATGCCCCTTTCAAAATGTAGAACTAAGAACAGATATAGCCCTTGATTCACTCCAGACCTGACTGCCCTCAACCAGCACAAAAACATCTTGTGGCGGACTGCACTAGCATCGAATAGTCCCCGCGATATGCAACTTTTCAGGAAAGTCAGGAACCAATACACAAGCAGAAATTTGCATCCTGTAGCTCTAACTCCAACAAGTTTTGGGACACTGTAAAGTCCATGGAGAACAAGAGCACATCCTCCCAGCTGCCCACTGCACTAGGTAACACTGTCACCACCGATAAATCCACAATAATCAAGAATTGCAATAAGCATTTCTCTACAGCTGGCCATGCTTTCCTTCTGGCTACCCCAACCCCGGCCAACAGCTACACCCGCAGCTACAGTGAGGGAAAAAAGTATTTGATCCCCTGCTGATTTTGTACGTTTGCCCACTGACAAAGAAATGATCAGTCTATACCTTTAATGGTAGGTTTATTTGAACAGTGAGAGACAGAATAACAACAAAAAGATTCAGAAAAACGCATGTGAAAAATGTTATAAATTGATTTGCATTTTAATGAGGGAAATAAGTATTTGACCCCCTCTCAATCAGAAAGATTTCTGGCTCCCAGGTGTCTTTTATACAGGTAACGAGCTGAGATTAGGAGCACACTCTTAAAGGGATTTCCTTATCTCAGTTTGTTACCTGTATAAAAGACACCTGTCCACAGAAGCAATCAATCAGATTCCAAACTCTCCACCATGGCCAAGACCAAAGAGCTCTCCAAGGATGTCAGGGACAAGATTGTAGACCTACACAAGGCTGGAATGGGCTACAAGACCATCGCCAAGCAGCTTGGTGAGAAGGTGACAACAGTTGGTGCGATTATTCGCAAATGGAAGAAGCACAAAATAACTGTCAATCTCCCTCGGCCTGGTGCTCCATGCAAGATCTCACCTCGTGGAGTTGCAATGATCATGAGAACGGTGAGGAATCAGCCCAGAACTACACGGGAGGATCTTGTCAATGATCTCAAGGCAGCTGGGACCATAGTCACCAAGAAAACAATTGGTAACACACTACGCCGTGAAGGACTGAAATCCTGCAGCGCCCGCAAGGTCCCCCTGCTCAAGAAAGCACATATACATGCCCGTCTGAAGTTTGCCAATTTACATCTGAAGGATTTAATCTGGGTGAAAGGGTTGTGGTCAGATGAGACCAAACTGGAGCTCTTTGGCATCAACTCAACTCGCCGTGTTTGGAGGAGGAGGAATGCTGCCTATGACCCCAAGAACACCATGCCCACCTTCAAACATGGAGGTGGAAACATTATGCTTTGTGGGTGTTTTTCTGCTAAGGGGCCATCAAAGGGACGATGGACGGGGCCATGTACCATCAAATCTTGGGTGAGAACCTCCTTCCCTCAGCCAGGGCATTGAAAATGGTTCGTGGATGGGTATTCCAGCATGATAATGACCCAAAACACACGGCCAAGGCAACAAAGGAGTGGCTCAAGAAGAAGCACATTAAGATCCTGGAGTGGCCTAGCCAGTCTCCAGACCTTAATCCCATAGAAAATCTGTGGAGGGAGCTGAAGGTTCGAGTTGCCAAACGTCAGCCTCGAAACCTTAATGACTTGGAGAAGATCTGCAAAGAGGAGTGGGACAAAATCCCTCCTGAGATGTGTGCTAACCTGGTGGCCAACTGCAACAAACGTCTGACCTCTGTGATTGCCAACAAGGGTTTTGCCACCAAGTACTAAGTCATTTTTTGCAGAGGGGTCAAATACTTATTTCCCTCATTAAAATGCAATTCCATTTATAACATTTTTCACATGTATTTTTCTGGATTTTTTGTTGTTATTCTGTCTCTCACTGTTCAAATCAACCTACCATTAAAATTATAGACTGATCATTTCTTTGTCAGTGGGCAAACGTACAAAATCAGCAGGGGATCAAATACTTTTTTCCCTCACTGTACTTGCCCAATCGTCCCCAGCTTCTCCTTCACCCAAATACAGATAGCAGATGTTTTGAAAGAGCAAAACCTGGACCCGAACAAATCCGCAAGGCTAGACAATCTGGACCCAGGCTTTATAATATTATCCGCTGCCATTGTTGCAACCCCTATTACCAGTCTGTTTAACCTCTCTTTCGTGTCGTCCGAGATCCCTAAAGATTGGAAAGCTGCTGCGGTCATCCCCTTCTTCAAAGGGGGTGACACTCTAGACCCAAACTGTTACAGACATATATCCATCCTGCCCTGCTTTTCTAAAGTCTTCGGAAGCCAAGTTAACAAACAGATTACCGACCATTTCGAATCCGACCATACCATCTCCGCTGTGCAATACGGTTTCCGAGCTGGTCATGGGTGCACCTCAGCCACGCTCAAGGTACTAAACGATATAACTGCCATCGATAAAAGACAGTACTGTGCAGCCGTCTTCATCGACCTGGCCAAGGCTTTCGACTCTGTCAATCACCATATTCTTATCGGCAGACTCAACAGCCTTGGTTTTTCAAATGACTGCCTCGCCTGGTTCACCAACTACTTCTCAGACAGAGTTCAGTGTGTCAAATCGGAGAGCCTGTTGTCCGGACCTCTGGCAGTCTCTATGGGGGTTCCACAGGGTTCAATTCTCAGGCCGACTCTTTTCTCTGTATATATCAACGATGTTGCTCTTGCTGCGGGTGATTCCCGGATCCACCTCTACGCAGACAACACCATTCTGTATACATCTGTCCCTTCTTTGGACACTGTGTTAACAAACCTCCAAAAAAGCTTCAATGCCGTACAACACTCCTTCCGTGGCCTCCAACTGCTCTTAAATGCTAGTAAAACTAAATGCATGCTTTTCAACCATTCGCTGGCTGCACCCACCCGCCCGACTAGCATCACTACTCTGGACGGTTCTGACTTAAAATATGTGGACAACTACAAATACCTAGGTGTCTGGCTAGACTGTAAACTCTCCTTCCAGACTCATATTAAACATCTCCAATCCCAAATTAAGTCTCGAATCGGCATCCTATTCCGCAACAAAGCCTCCTTTACTCACGCCGCCAAACATACCCTCGTAAAACGGACTATCCTACCGATCCTCGACTTCGGCGATGTCATTTACAAAATAGCCTCCAACACTCTACTCAGCAAACTGGATGCAGTCTATCACAGTGCCATCCGTTTTGTCACCAAAGCCCCAATATACCACCCACCACTGCGACCTGTATGCTCTAGTCGGCTGGCCCTCGCTACATATTTGTCGCCAGACCCACTGGCTCCAGGTCATCTATAAGTCTTTGCTAGGTAAAGCTCCGCCTTATCTCAGCTCACTGGTCACGATAACAACACCCACTCGTAGCACACGCTCCAGCTGGTATCTCACTGGTCATCCCCAAAGCCAACACCTCCTTTGGCCGTCTTTCCTTCCAGTTCTCTGCTGCCAATGACTGGAACGAATTGAAAAAATCGCTGAAGCTAGAGATTTATATTTCCCTCACTAACTTTAAACATCAGCTATCTGAGCTGCTAACCGATCGCTGCAGCTGTACATAGCCCATCTGTAAATAGCCCATCCAATCTACCTACCTCATCCCCATATTGTTTTTATTTACTTTTCTGCTCTTTTGCACACCAGTATTTCTACTTGCACATCATCATCTGCACATCGATCACTCCAGTGTTCATTTGTTAAATTGTAATTACTTCGCTACTATGGCCTATTTATTTCCTTGCCTCCTCACGCCATTTGCACACACTGTATATAGACTTTCTTTTTTTCTATTATGTTATTGACTGTACGCTTGTTTATTCCATGTGTAACTCTGTGTTGTTGTTTGTGTCGCACTGCTTTGCTTTATCTTGGCCAGGTCGCAGTTGTAAATAAGAAATTGTTCTCAACTAGCCTACCTGGTTAAATAAAGGTGAAATAAAAATAATACAAATATATATATATATATACATAATCAAGCATTTCACAGATATTATTTAGATACTGACTGTTTGCACTTGGTGGACGATAGCAACACCCCAAAGTCAAATGACAGCATACCCTGTTTCTCTTTTCTGGTTGATGACAACAGCCACATGAATACGACAACAGGTTGTTTGCAAGTTAATTTTGCGATATTGACACTGATATTATTGTTAATTAATTAATTTAGGGTTTATTTACCTTAAAACGTTATTTGGAAAATACTTTAAGATACATTTATGTTCATCTATTGATGTTTTTTCAGCGGTTTCCTGTGGGAATCCAGGTACGCCTGCCTACGGGAAGATTGTCTTCAGTGATGGAATACTGTTTTCAAGCTCTGTGGCATATGCTTGCTGGGAAGGTTATAAGACTTCTGGCCTCACCACTCGCCACTGCACCACCAATGGCACCTGGACCGGCTCGGCCCCAGACTGCACAGGTACTGTACTCAGTGCCGATTTTAGCATGTACATCTTTGTGGGGCAAACAAAAAAAAATGTTGTTTTATGCATGCCAGCAAAGCCACTACTCATCACAACACTAAACAATACATTAATTGCACTGTAGCGGTGACAAATGGTGCCCACAAACTGTTAGGGCCTACATAAAGCTGTTCCAACAGCAGAGCTTTCTTTTCAGCACCATCAAGTGAATCTTTACCACCACTACACCTGGATATCAGCAGAGCCTTGTCTGGCAGCGAAACAGTTCATTCAGCCTCATTTACGTCCTTTAAAAAAAAACATAGCTGATATGGCTGACTTGCTTAAAAAAAAGTGGTTTCTACTGATAATTGAAATGCACAAACTATGGCATAAGGGAACAACAAGCGGATAAGACATTATTGAGCAAGCTAGGACGGACGTAGTCAATCTAACTACGTGTTCAGAACTGTTGAAATGTACAGCGACAGAATTCAGAACATGGGCCGTTCTTACAGTGTTCTCCCTGTACAACAAGTCAGAAATTTGGATAAATAAAGGTGGCATAAAATCAGACAATGAAAAGCTCTTACAATATTAAATTATACAATTTCTCTAAAACAGGCTATAGGCTACATGTGCACCATCATGTCAGAACAGTAGGCTAAGTTATGAGGGAGGAAAGGAACCAAAATATTAAGGTGAGGCACATGTGCTACTAACAGCTTACTATACAACATTCACTTAATATTACTTTCTTGGCTATGCTATACATGTCTCCCTGGCATATTACATAATTTATGCAGCAGCATACAATACATTTTTGGACTCACCTTGTTGTGGAAGGTTGCACGGAGTTCCTTCTTGTGGGCCGCAATCGCAACCCTGAATTCTGAGTTCAACATTTTTTTCTGTATTTTCCCAGTCTGACCTAGTTTTATCCGAGTTCCCAGTTGTCTTGAACTCACTGAAGTCTGAGATTTCCCAGTTCCAAGTTTTTAGTTGTTTTGAATGCGTCAGAAATGATGGATTGACAGCATGGCCAATGTATTCAAACTTTTCTGGCCCATGGCGTTACCCTCTTTTTTGTGATATCCAATTAGTAGTTATGATCTTGTCTCATCGCTGCGAAGGTCGAGAGCCAAGCCTCACTGCTTCTTGACACACTGCTCGCTTAACCCGGAAGCCAGCTGCACCAATGTGTCAGAGGAAACACTGTCGACCTGACGACTGAAGTCAGCTTGCTAGAGCACGATGAGACAAGGACATCCCGGCCGGCCAAAACCTCCCCTAACCCGGACTACACTGGGCCAATTGTGCGCCGCCTCATGGGTCTCCCGGTCACAGCCGGCTGTGACACAGCCTGGGATTGAACCCGGGGCTGCAGTGGCGCCTTAGCACTCATTGCTGAATTTGCGATTTCCAACTTGTTGTGTAATGTTTATGGCCGATGAGCACTGATACATTTTATCTATAATTTCTCTTCATGTGATAAGGATTGAAAATGATTTGCCAGTAGGTTGCAGACTTGATGCATGATGATGACTGCTTGTCTAGCTTGCTAGCTAAGATTATGAAAGTATTGACATGATCAGTCCAATCAAAGCTATGGTAGATATAACGTGATTTGATGTCCTTGTTATCTGTGGCCAATGACCTTGAGCCTTCTTGGATGGGCACTTCTAATGTCAATCTATGGCAGCACCCAAGTGGCTTGAGTTTTCGAACTCTACCTGTAGATTTTGCTGTGACGTAGTGTCTCCATGAGTGACAGAACACTGAGCCAATCATGGTGCAACTAGAGAACATTACCAACCCCTACGCTCCGGCTCTGCCCCACCTGCCCAGAATGACGCGTCGCCACTGACTTTACTATAGGAGCGCTACAATGGATTCGTCTAACACACATCTTGTGTTCTTTCAATCTAGACAATGAGACGTGGCTACAATGCACCTAATACTACATGCCACGTTATGCTTTTGATTATACTTGTACAGTACTGTCTATGAATATTTGAACAATTCAACAGTGATCAGCTGTGGAGATCCAGGTCCTGTTGCCAATGGGATTTACATAGGGAATGAGTTTACCTTCAACAAGACTGTTCAGTATCACTGTAACCCAGGCCACATCATGGATACTGTCGGTGCGTCTGTGCTCCTCTGCACCAAGGATGGGTCTTGGAACCAAACCAAGTCTAACTGTAAAGGTAATTCAACTTTGGTTATGTCTCAATAATACTTGTCGTTGGCTTACAAAGAAAGAAACCTTTCTACTTTCATTTCTTTACTTAGGGCTGAGATGAGAAGGCGCAACCAGAGAAATATAGTACAGATATCACAACACCCCAGAATTTCAAGCACTCCTAGATCAAAAGATTTCAAAAGTTTTTTGATCCTGTTTAGAGTAGTTTCTCTACCTTTTTGGCACAGCAAGCAAAATTATTGACTTGCACAGACTGAAGGGATGTTATCCATGAAATGTGTAAGCTCTGTGCTATCAGATGTCAGACTTCAAACGTGTGGAGAAAACAATGTATCCAGTTAGTGGTGCAATGCAGGCAAGCATAGAGCAGGGAAGTCTCCTCCTGAGCAGATTGACAGGCAGAGAATGAATGTGTGCACTTCACATATCATTTCCCAGAGTAGTACTTTAGCAAAGCAATTGCAATCCTGTGGGTGAATACTGTTTAATATGCCAGAAGTTCCTGTTTTAGAATTGTAATATTTTATCGTCTCAACGGGTGTGTTAAGAAATTACAGTTCATGCAATACCCTGCATATAATCAAAAACAGATACACTTCCCATAACGGATATGTATTGTGATTAAAGTGATGGCTACTTCCCAATGAATTACATTACTTGCCATTAATTGGCAAATGAAAACACTTTCTCCCTGTTGGAGAACGGATATGATAATCAATTAGGATATGAATCACTGTAAATAATCCATTCCCTTCTAGTACATCAATAGATATGTTTAGAAAATTGAGGCGTTTTGAGTTAACACAGTACTTACTCACTCAAAATATTGATATTGTTTTGTCCCCACATCAGTGATCATGTGTGGCCATCCTCCGGCTGTTCGTAATGGGAAGGTTGAGGGATCAGACTTGCAGTGGGGCTCCAGTGTCATCTATAGCTGCTTTGATGGGTACCAGCTATCCAGCCCTGGAATCGTCTCATGTGAGGGGAACGGCACATGGCGAGGGGAGATCCCTCATTGTCTTCGTAAGTTTAAATGCAAGTTATTTTAAGACTGAACCTGAGCACTTGATCTAATCTTTAGTGCAATGGCAGTGTGCTAAAAGCTTAGCTATTTGCCTATTGCTGGTTTTTGTAAAAAATGTAATTCTATAGTAGGCACATCAAACTAATAAAAGCGGTGCCAGTACCTGGCCTACTTATCCATCCTATAGCCCTGTTAAAGTTGTGCTGCTGGGGGTGCATGACCAGACTAAACTCTCTGTGAAATGTCAGATTTGACAGATTGGGAAACTGTTGTGACAGATGCAAACATTTTCTAAATTGATCCCTCAAGTATCCGCAGCTAGGTCTGCCCATAACATGAGCATTACAAGGTACATGGAGTGACTCTGCTGCTGCAGCCTGCAGGCCCTTGATCATAAGCTCCTGACACAGTGTCAGAAGTAGAGCCAGAATGTTCAGAAATTCCATGCACAGAGTGAGTTTTCATCTAAAGTCTGCAGGAGAGCACACTCTGTAAAATAAACTTCTCATGCTGTGGGTCTGAAACAGGTCTGAGTGACTTCTGCCTCTAAACTCTTTGTGGAACATTTAAGTGAAGCATTTCGCAAACATGAAGGACTTATTATGAAAAAGTAACTTGAAACCATTGTATTATCCATTATAAAGAGCAGGACAAGTTCACACACCTACATTATATCAGGGGTTCCCAAACTTTTTCACTCAAGGCCCCCTTCCAGCATTGGGGAAAATTCCACCCCTCTTTTTGGCGGAGACAACATTTTGCAGGTTTTAAACTTATTTCCTGCAATTCTACACATTTTGTCATGGGGTGCAGATAACATTTTGCCGTTTTAAAGCTCATTTCCTTGCAATGTCTATTCATGTGGTATTTGAGTGACTCATACATTACAACAAAATCTAGGGGCTAAAAAAATCTTAACTGACATGGGCTAGTTGATCTGGAAATTTCTGACAAGTTATAAGTACAGTGCTTTCGGAAAGTATTCAAACCCCTTGACTTTCTCCATATTTTGTTAGGTTACAGCCTTATTCTAAAATTGATTAAATCATTTTTTTCCTCGTCAATCTACACACAATACCCCACAATGACAAAGCAAAAACTGGTTTTTAGACATTTTTATGCAAATGTATTAAAAATTAAAAACAGATATGACATTTACATAATTATTCAGACCCTTTACTCAGTACTTTGTTGAAGCACCTTTGGAAGCGATTACAGCCTCGAGTCTTCTTGGGTATGATGCTACAAGCTTGGTACACCTGTATTTGGGGAGTTTTTCCCATTCTTCTCTGCAGATCCTCTCAAGCCCTGTCAGGTTGGATAGGGGCGTTGCTGCACAGCTATTTTCAGGTCTCTCCAGAGATGTTCGACCGGGTTCAAATCCAGGCTCTGGCTGGGCCACTCAAGTACATTCAGAGACTTGTCCCGAAGCCACTCCTGCATTGTCTTGGCTGTGTGCTTAGGGTCGTTGTCCTGTTGGAAGGTGAACTTTCGCCCCAGTCTGAGGTCCTGAGTGCTCTGGAGGAGGTTTTCATCAAGGATCTCTCTGTACTTTGCTCCATTCATCTTTGCCTCGATCCTGACTAGCCTCCCAGTCCCTGCCGCTGAAAAACATCCCCACAGCATGATGCTGCCACCACCATGCTTCACCGTAGGGATGGTGCCCGGTTTCCTCCAGACATGAAGATTGGCATTCAGGCCAAAGAGTTCAATCTTGGTTTCATCAGACCAGAGAATCTTGTTTCTCATGGTCTGAGAGTCATTTAGGTGCCTTTTGGCAAACTCCAAGCGGCCTGTCATGTGCCTTTTACTGAGGAGTGGCTTCCATCTGGCCACTCTACAATAAATGCCTGATTAGTGGAGTGCTGCAGAGATGGTTGTCCTTCTGGAAGGTTCTCTCATCTCCACAGAGGAACTCTAGAGGTCTGTCAGAGTGTTAGACCTTATATAGACATGTGTGCGCCTTTCCAAATCATGTCCAATCAATTTAATTTTCCATAGGTGAACTCCAATCAAGTTGTAGAAACATCTCAAGGATGATCAATGGAAACAGGATGCCCCTGAGCTCAATTTCGAGTCTCATAGCAAAGGGTCTGATTACTTATGTAAATAAGGTATCTGTTTTTTTATTTTTTATAAATTAGCAAAAATTGCCTTTTCATTATGGGGTATTGTGGTTTTTTTAAAATCCATTTTAGAATAAGGCTGTAACGTAAGTTAATGGATCTGAATACTTTCTGAAGGCGCTGTAGCTCTTTAAGGTATGCAATGACTGACTTGAGAAAGGAAAACTGATGATGTACAACCCAGTTTCGAAAATTTCACTTTGTGCATTCTACTATTACAACTTTCAAGATTAAGTTGAAAGCCGGACTCCAAAATAAATATGTATATGTGTATATATACTGTGTGTGTGTGTGTGTGTGTGTGTGTGTGTGTGTGTGTGTGTGTGTGTGTGTGTGTGTGTGTGTGTGTGTGTGTGTGTGTGTGTGTGTGTGTGTGTGTGTGTGTGTGTGTGTGTGTGTGTGTATGGGAACCGCTGACCTATATTACAAAGGCTCTCTGTCTCACATAACCCTGTAAAGAACAATCTCTCACAACAAGATTCTCTTTTTTCACCTCATAATGTTGTGGTTCCAAGAGCCATGCTATAAATGACTAGCTAGTCAGTTGTCATTTATATCCTGATGAAGACAGCTTGTCTGTTGAAACGTTGGTTATTAGGTTGTTAAATTATTGCGTCTGAGCTCCTAGAGTGTGCGGCTTTCCTTTTCTTTTTCAAGTGTTCTACTCCACTAGCTAGCTCCTCGCTAGCACCTCTTTCACCTCCAGATTAGCTGGTCAGTTGTGCCTATGAAACGTTGTGATCCTCATGCCTATTAAAAAATGGTGAATCATGAAATCTGAAACCCATGTAACCCGGATGATATGTGTGATGTGAATTGTGTGATTTGATTGATGGTCTCTGTGGTTTGTTGTGCCTAGCTGTGCTGTGTGGAGACCCAGGCACCCCAGCAGAGGGTTATGCTGAAGGGAAGCAGTTCACCTACAGGTCAGAGGTCACCTTCTACTGCAGGGACCCCAACATCCTGGTCGGGTCCCCCAGGAGACTGTGTCAGGTTGATGGGAGCTGGAGTGGAATACAGCCCTCATGTATAGGTGGGTCGCCCATTCATACATTCATACATTCATACCATAATAATAATAATAATAATAATACACATCTGCTGCCTTAATTGTGGTGTGTTGTACCATATCATGTTGTGTTGTTGAGTGTTTCCTTCTTTTCTTCAGTGATGATGATGTTGGTAGGCAGTGAGCTAAACATTCCATTTGTCTTCAGATCCTGCATATAACACATGCAGAGACCCTGGAACTCCATCTTACGGGATACCAGTCACGTTCCAAGGATTTGAGGTATGGTCCTTACTTTAAGCGATGTGAAATTATGAGTAAACAGACATCTTTGTATTGACATTTGTGCTCAGATAATTATCTAAAACAATCCAAAATAGTATTCTGGTCAGTCAAAGTAATTCCCAGGTTGTTGACCATTTATAGTAAAGTGTCTTTTATTTTAGGTTGGAAGCAAAATCTCCTTCAAATGTCGTAAAAACTACCACATACTGGGATCTGCAACAAGAACCTGTCTGGAAAATTTGACGTGGAGTGGTGTGCAACCAGAATGTATCGGTAAGACTTTTTGAAAGATTGGTTTTTGTCCCAATATGTTGTCAAGAAAACTGAAGAAGTAATTTATTAATCCGGCAGGTATAATTTTTCTTAGCATTGACTTGTTAATGACTAGAGGGAGAGATACAGGCGGTATATAGGGGGGTATGACAGCCAAAAGGAGTAAAGTATTGGTTTAGCAAATGTAACCCTTTGATTTACTGCATTCTAGATCACAACTCTCCCCATGGCAGTGTCATGTTCTCTATCCCTCTCCTTAATAACTCTGCCCAGGATTATAGGTCTTGAGCTGTATATATGGATTAAAAGACAGATCAAAACGGAAAAGCCATTGAGGGTGATGTTCAAAAGGGAATGGACATTTTAGAAATGGCTGTGTGATTCATGGACGGAAGTAAAGTAGGGATTGCTGCCCTCAGCAAAAAAATAGATAAAGTTAGCCAAGTTTAAGATGTTCGAATGTGAGTTATAAATCAGTGTGCGATTTTGACAACATACCCCACAAAATCCTCAACATAAAGTGGCTTCACTGTCAGAGGCTTGGGAGTAGGGAGGCTTAAGTTGATGATGGGAAGGTGCGAAGACTGAGCTCATATATTATGTTACAGATAGATAGCAACACTCAGGATTTGTTTCATAATTTCACTCCTGATAGGATTGCTTGATCTCTACATAACTCCATAGTACTGGTGTGGGTGTGGGGCTGCTGTATTCTGACTGGTAATCCCGGTCAGTGGTCAAGGGAATTTATTGTGTTTTACCTTTCTTTCTTTATTTTTTGTAGCCCATGCCTGCAGACAGCCCGAGACACCGTCTAACATTGACGTGAGGGCTATTGATCTACCAACTCTGGGCTATACTTTGATTTATACATGTCAAGACGGTTTCTTCCTGGATGGGGGATCAGAGCACAGGACATGTAAACCTGATGGAAAGTGGTCCGGAAAGCCACCTGTCTGCAAAGGTACACTTTGGCACTGGAATATGTCTATTATTAAAATGTCACTATTTCCAGTGAACACTTCATAACCCGAGGAGGATAAATTGTACTGTGGGCCATATAGTTAGATTATCAGTTCACCTGCTTCTTGCATTTAGCAATCATATTTCCCCCTATACATTGGTATTCAATAAAGTAGTTAATTTGCTTTGTACTCTGTGCTGGCTGAGAATATCTAGATAATTGAGTATACATCATTTCTGCTGTCATCACATCTGAATCACTTTGGTAAAATGTGGCCAAAACAACATTGTCACTATTAGGCTACAAGCAGCAACTGACAGTGAGTAGGTCACATCTATAAATGTCATTTAATCAATAATTTATTCCATCTTTCAGTTGGCCCAAAAATAAATGGTAAAAAAGGAGTGGAGTCGGATGTTGAGAAAAACAAGATTGGTGGTATGTTATTTTCTCTGAGTCATCTTCTCTGTTCAAATGTCTTTTGGTATTTTGCATCGTCATGATGATGTGGCAAGTGACACTTTTCTTCTTGAAAGTCCAATATCTTGAAAACTTGACTGCTGATATGCAAAACATTTTGGGACTGTATCAACAGTGGACTAATGAAAAAAATACAAATATCGTTTTTTTTATGGATTTTTCCTTTAATGTGGATACTGCACATCTTGAGATTACTCTTAATGACGTATCGTATGTACAGACAGCATGGAGGACGCAAAAGCTAAAAGAATCTGGTTGAATTATTGTACCTTATCTTGTTCTGGGCATACAGTATAACACAAGTCTTTCTTTCCTTCAGTTCCTGTAAATGTGTTTTCTTTCAACTTTGGCTGGACCGGGTTCTATGAGTACCTTGGGGCAAGAGAAGGTGCCACTATTACTGTAAATGGATTCAATGCAACAACCAGTAGAGTCAATGTCACACTTTTGGATCAGAGCAGAGTGCAGCTTAAACTCTCTGGTAAAGCACAACACACATGTTAACACTGACATTATTTGATTTGGCAAATATTACAGTTGAAGTCAACATTACAACAGTAAACACCAACCGATAACCCAATTTCCATTGTTTTCAGGAACATACAAAAAGGAGGAAAATCATTTGCTACTGAAGGTTTACCAGATACGTGGTCCTACAAAGCATAATTTCAGTAAATTCAAGAATGACAACTGGGCAATGGATGGCTACGTGAGTCTTTTATTTTAAATAAATTATCATTATTTCCAATTACATTAGGGCCTTATTATGGACATCAAAAATATATATTTTGGCTCCTTTACTTCAGCATGTTTTCTCCTGCCTCTGTTTTCTACTAATATGCTGTACACCTAGCTCATGAGGTGCTAATGTCTGCAGACCATGTCCTTCATCAATATGCAGCTCTGGCATAAGGTTTTGACTACCATACCTAATACAAGACATTGCAACTTAAAATAGTATGGCATAATGGCTTAACATGATTTGAATGAACATGTGTCCATTTTAAGATACTGTATTACTTTACTGTATCCCTCTTTTGAAAGTAAAAAAAATATACTGTATCTTCATTTATACAACGGGCAGAGATGTAAAGTACTTAATTAAAAATACTTGAAAGTACTAATTAAGTAGTTTTTTTGGGTATCTGTACTTTACTGTTTATATTTTTGACAATGTTCTACTTTTAATTCACTACGTTCCTAAAGAAAAGGATGTACTTTTTCCTCCATACGATCTCCAGCTTTCCCATAGTAATGAACGTGTTGGGAGTCGGGACGAGACAGACAAGCAGCGTTTCTCAGCCAGTTGAAATCATGAATCAGCTGGCATCCTTTTTATGGATATATACAAAGAAATGTCAAACGAAACAAAGTGCAGCTAGCTTGCAGTCTTTCCAGCTTCAGTTTGAAGTGATTGTGTTAGCTGTGTTGTTGGCTAGCTCCTCTGAACATCAATGTCCAGACGAGTGAACACATTTTTCTATGCCAGGCGAAATCGCACCTCATTAGCTCATTGTTATGGATGAATCCAAATAAATGTCACTAGAAAACAGCTAAAGCAAATGTGTCTACTTTGCTGTTATTCTGACTGCACTTTTTGACGTGACTGTAAGTTAGCCGTAGTTGGCTAGCAAGCAAGGGATAAGAACTTTACCAGCCAGTATGGCAATGGAACATTTGGAACGAACGACTGGGTTACGTCCATAGATACAGAACAAAAAGACTGAACGACTGGGTCACGTCTCTAGCAACCGAACCGATAGAACAAACGACCAGCCGGCTTGGGTAGCAACCCTAGATTTGTGTCGGTACTATATCTTGTGGAAGGATGAAATAGTATGAATACATTCATCAAAATAATTTTTTTTTAATGAAAATATGTCAATCATTATTTGAATATGTAGGTAACCCGTTGTACATAAGGATATATTGGCAAGTGCCAATATATCCTCCAAACACCGGCTTCTCGGGGGATCACTTAAGTGAACACTACAGAAGTAAGTAACTTCAAGGCGAGTGAGACAATGATAAGCTGTATGAGGTCCAAAGGGTTATGTGAGGTAAATGGGAAATAGTTCTCGTTGTGTAATGGTTCTGCATTTCAACTCTGCCCTGATTTAATCAGTAAAAAAATAAAATCCCCTCTCTTTTGTGTTGGTTTAGGTGACCGCAGAGTCTGACCAGAAAACCTTTGTTTACCAGGGTCATATTCACAGTAAGGACTTTGGAAGATTTGTGCTAACAAGAGGAGGTACAGTCATTGTGTAGTCTCAGTAATATTAAAAAGAAATTACAAATAAATACATGCACGGTTACATTTTACTGCTGATACATGATTCCTTTTACATAAGTTACTCCCAGAACCTTGACACGAATGATTGTACTGTTATGTTTCTTTATTAGGTCTCTTTACAACAGACCTGGACCCATCAAATCCTCCATACTATGGCACAAATAGCAGTTCAGTAGCAGTTGCCATACTAGTGCCATTCTTTGCTCTTATTCTATCAGGGTTTGCATTTTACCTCTACAAACACAGGTAAGGAGTGCTGGCTATTGGATGTCTTGGTAACCTGCATTGGTGATGTTTTTCCATATATGCTTGGATGTTAAACATTGTTGTCTCTTTCTTATAAGTTATGGGAAACTCCTGTGCCAATTCACCAATGATAAGTGATCCCTAAAAGTTTCAGTTGATAAATTGTTACATAACAAAGCCAAACGTTAGATGAGTGTGAGACAAAATGATTACAAGAAAGAGCAGTGGAGTTTTCCAAAGCTAATTGAACAAGCAAAATAAAGAAACTGTGACAATATAAAATGGAAATTACCCAATATTAAAAGAACATAAAAAATTGGCAGGGTACTTTCACAAGACACTGATGACAATGAGAGACCCAAAGATGTAATCAGGGCGGGCGGCAGGTAAGACATAAGAAACTAAATCACTATAAACAACAATTCCTACTTCCACATCGTCATTGCTGTCTTTTACTTTTTTCATTTTGTCGAGAAAAAATAATAATTTGAGGGAAAAACGTCAACTTGCTGGGCTTAAATGAATATGTTGTGTTCTTTGATCTCATATTGTCATCTCTCTGTCAGCATATGTCAACCAGCTGAATTTTGTTCTATTTGTTTTTTTGTAGACATTTGCCCAAAAGATTTAATTAGAATCCATGTTTTTTGAATGATAAATTACTGGAGGGGAGTTTTGAAGTATTGTGTTTTAACGTATAATGAATACAGAATCATGCGTACTAAGTATCTTCATATTCACATAAGTGTCAGATTTAGAATACTGTCTTTTGACAATGTCATAATAACATAATATAGGATTAGTCTGTTTTGATAGTTAATATGCTTTCTTCTTTCTTTACTGAATTTTGCATACCATATTGTACATGTTTAGCCGCTAGGCTTCATTACCACCCTCTCTACCTCATTCAAACTCCCACAGAGACGTTGGAAAGCTTCGGAAATGTGTTTTTTAATATGCAGAGGTATTCTCCACATACTGTATGCGGATATATCCTGCTTTAACAATGCCTTTATGGGGGATTAGCTTTAGGACTTTTTATATCCAAACAAAGTTAATGTAGAAGACACTAAACCCTCCAGGCAAGTCTCTAAACCTGCATTTGTCTTACTTTTACTTAGTGAGATTTGTATGGTAATGGAGGGAATATTAAGTAAAGGCTTACAAAATAACTCCCGGGTGGAATCAAGGTCTTCACATTGATCTTATATTGAAGCTTAAACCAGGTCAGTAGGCTTTGAGTAGGACTCCTCAGTATCATATTTCAAATAAGAAGAGGTTATATAGTCTCCCAGGGTAAATGTGCATTCTAGATCAAAGGAAGGCTGAAACATAATTTCCTTAGCTACGGGTTTAATTTGTTCTGATTCATTATATTTGAAGATGCAGTTACAATAATTTACAGAGTTTCTTCAAGTGGGAAAGAGTTTCTGCTTCGTCTTTGCACTTTTTGCTGTACAATAACATCCCTTCATGAAGCAAAGTCATATTTGTCTGAAAAGTAAACAACAATCATAGCTAGTAGAGTTATTAAAATATTGTAAATGTATTAACACTTTTAATTGTTCACCTTTCAGAACAAGACCAAAAGTACAATACAATGGCTACACAGGTCATGAAAACACAAATGGACAAGCGTCGTTTGAAAACCCTTTGTATGACACAAACATGAAACCTACGGAGGCGAAAGCTGTGAGGTTTGATACAACTCTGAACACAGTCTGCACAGTAGTATAGCCCTTGTATCGCCAGCATTGGACTGGTTTTTACAGCGAGATGCAAATATTCCTTTGACTAATCACGTTATGAGATGATAAAAGACAAGTTTTAAATCAATTACAGTTTTATATGGACTAAAACAACAACTATTGGTGTTCTATGGAGCAAGGACCATGTACATGGCCAGGACAGAAGATACTCTCTTGGATCAAGGAGTTCTGCCTTTCATGGCTCTTTACAGGATGAAAGTTTTCATTCTCCTCTTTCTTTCTTTTTTTCTGTATTTCTTCCCCAAAGGCCATCCTTGGGGAAACACGGAAGTGTCTTGAAAAGCCACATAATTGTTGATAAAAAGTGTTTTCTTCAGTGAAGATGAACAAAAAAGGAGGAAGCAACTTTGAAAGTGTTGCTGCTCATTCCTTGCCAGACTTCTCCAATAAAGGGAAAATATGCTACAACTACGACTGTCTCGCAGGAGATCTTGGCTATCTAATATCTCGGTAGTTAAAGGAACTCTCTCAGCTGTTGTGTTTAAAAACTTTATCGCACAAATTTTGCACTAGTGTGTTATGAATGGGTATGAAATGAGTCAAAAGAGGAATTTTCAAACTAACTGAAAAAATTACATACAGGGTTTTTGACCATTTGTAGATAAACATACAGTATATTTCCATATCCACAGGGAGCAAGTTGTCATGCTGCCTTGCAACTGTTTATGAACAGAGGCTTTTTTTATTTTCAAAATTGGTTTTGCAAATACATTTATGGAACACTCTGCTTACTTTTTTACATAGTTAAATAATTTTAACTATGGAGTCACAAATACCATGCAACTTATCAAGCATCATTCCACAAATCTCAATTAAGGAGCAACTGGTATACATGCAAATGTAAAGCTATCGTGAATCATTTGTCATTGAATTCACAGATCAATATTACTGCAGAGCAAACCGATCTGGCTCATCTGCTTTGAAAAAACAACAATGGCCAATATTGTTGTATACTGTAAATTGCATCAAATAATTACAGTGTGTATCATGCATGATAGTTTGTTCATATTGTTGATCATCAGTTTGCTGTTCATATTGTAGTTTATTTCACATTATCACAGGCATTGAACATTGTTAACCCTACAAAACAGTTTGCAGTCCTATCTTGTGGTCAAATTTGCTTACATTTCAAATATACCTATTTGCGCAGAAGGACATCCTTTTTCTACTCTACAATATTGGAACTAATGAAATGTTTATTTTTCATAACTGCTGCACTTGCTTTAAATTACAGTTTTAATGCAGAAGTGTATTTTAATTTAAATGTGCCATAAGATTACACCATGTTTTATTCTGACACACATGTCAACCTTGTTTTGTTACTTAAGGCCAGATGGGTAATGAAGTTGGCCATCCTTCTTTAACAGAGGCATGAGCTGGTCGTTTAGAAGCTTGTCTTAATAATCTGTTTTTCCCCCTTTATGGTATGTCCGTCCTATCCTTAAGGGTATTGAGTCAGTGATGATGAATTGAACACTGACTTAATATTTACACTCCAAGAAACACTGCCTTATTAAATTCAAAAGCATGACAAAGCTGTCACAGTTACAAATTACCTGTTATAACACTAATGCTTGAGAGTGTAGGGCTACTTGAATGCATACAGTACACTGTGATTCCAAAGTCATAGATTAGTTTATTGTTTTTCCTAATAATTTTGGTTATGCATGTTTTCACAAATAATGTTAAAAATTGACAGTAGATGAACTACCTTAGCTTGTCTTTTCAAAATCTGTTATCATATGCACTTGCTTTGAGATCAATGACAAAATGTGTAATATAATCTTTGAGCTATCAGATTTGAGTTAATATCTGTTGTATTTGTGGCCATTGAAGCATTGCAGGATTCCCAGAGTGTGATCAATTGAATGTGTGTTCGTAAAATAAGAAGAATTTGCATTTCCTTAATTTTTCTACAAAGTGAACTATTTAGCATTTTACATTTCAAATTATGCCTGTTGTTCATTGCACACCTACGTACTGTGCAGCAATGTTTTCAATCAATAGGGTTAAGACGAAAATTAATCAAATCATCCCCCATTCTTTGTCAACATTTTGTGATGTAAGACCCACTGCTTTTAATCCACATCTTGCCTTCCTTTTGGCTTGCTGCAATAACGTTTTCTTTTCATCATCTGTAAAATATGTTCCCAAGAAAAGAGCTGTATAACTGCATTCAATTAAATATCATTTCATTTTACAACATCATGTTATCATGTGCTGCTGACTTGAAGTAGGTGCAAAAGAAAATGTTTTTGTACAGAAATATATTTTTTATGAAGAATTTGTAAAATTATTAATTATGCTGTGCTTTTTTGATTAATGTAGGTACAAAACTTGTTAAAATAAATGTTTTTACTATACAAAATGTAAATTTATCGTCTGAGTATGAATATAAAATGTATATTATCTATGGTTGAAACTTTTCTTGCAAATGTCAATATATATACAAGCTTTTATTTGAAAACATTGCTCGTATATATTTGTTTATACAAGAAAAAACAAATCTTAGAAAAAATTGTATTACAGATTGTTCTATGACACATGTTATATGACATATTTTGAAAACATTATTTCAGATTAAATTTTTTTTATATAATTATATATGGTCTCATCTATGTGGAACTTTTTTATTTTCCTTTTGTGTCATGACATATTTTACAAGACTATAGTAATATGTATACAACAAGAAAACAAAATCAGAATTTGTGTACTTAGGCCGGGACTCAATCCCATTGCACTTTGTCAGCAATGTGCCTAAGCGTTGGCAGAGACTGCATTCACGGTCGATACTGCATATGTCGGCTCAATCTGTAAATTAACATTAAATGGCGCATTTGTCGACAATGCGGGATCGGATTGAATCCCTGCCTTACTCTAACTCTATGACAATAGATTTACAATCCTGATTATAATAAGATTTAGATATAATAGATACAGTATATACATTGCTATATCAATTTTGTTTCCCTAAGGTGGCCTTAATCACTTAAATATGTTCAAGACTGGCCACGGCCCATGCTTCGCCAATCTCCACCAATGGGGCATAAAAGCAAGCTGCCTATGTGCCTGTGGGGTGGAGCACACCATGCGCCACATTCTTGAAGTCTGTCCAATCAAAAAACTCAGCGGAGGCCTACTCACCCTCAACACAGGAGGACCGGAAGCAACCGCTTGATTCAGAGACTTTGCATTAGCTAAATAAATAAATAGTAAAGCAGTGTTAAACCAATACATTGTCATGCACTCCTGTATGCTGGCATGCTGTAGTCCAAACAAATTAATCAGTAGGGGCTCTTGTGCATCAACATAACCATCCCTTTATTAAACTACAAAAAGATAATGAAACAACACACCAAATAATAAAGTTATTCTGAAACTGAAATGCTACAATGGTATTGAAAAGGAAACTCGGTAGGTTTTACTGTATATTGCCTGTCCTGTTAGTAGTACTGTAGAGTGACATGACTGATCTAGTATAGAATGAACTTATTTTATAAACAAAACATTCCTCCCCTTTGCCCTCAGAACAGCCTCAATTTGTCGGGGCATGGACTCTACAAGGTGTCGAAAGCGTTCCATAGAGATGCTTGCCCATGTTGACTCCAATGCTTCCCACAGTTGTGTCAAGTTGGCTGGAGGTCTTTGGGTAGTGGACCATTCTTGGTACACACAGGTAACTCTTAAGCGTGAAAAACCCAGCACCGTTGCACTTCTTGAAATACTCAAACCGTTGTGCCTGGCACCTACTACCATACCCCGTTAAAAGGCACAAATCTTTTGTCTTGCCCATTTAACCTCTGAATGGCACACATACAGTTGAAGTCGGTAGTTTACATACACTTAGGTTGGAGTCATTAAAACTAGTTTTCAACCACTCCACAAATTTCTATTTAACAAACTATAGTTTTGGCAAGTCGGTTAGGACATCTACTTTGTGCATGACACAAGTAATTTTTCAAACAATTGTTTACAGACAAATTATTTCACTTATAATTCACTGTACCGTAATTCCAGTGGGTCAGAAGTTTACATACATTAAGTTGACTGCCTTTAAACAGCTTGGAAAATTCCAGAAAAATAATGTAATGGTTTAGAAGCTTCTGAGAGGCTAATTGACATCATTTTAGTCAATTGGAGGTGTACCTGTGGATGTATTTCAAGGCCTACCAGCTCTGTCAGGTGGAATGGGCCAAAATTCAACCAACTTATTGTGGGAATCTTGTGGAAGGCTACCCGAAACGTTTGACCCAAGTTAAACAATTTAAAGGCAATGCTACCAAATACTAATTGAGTGTATGTAAACTTCTGACCCACTGGGAATGTGATGAAAGAAATAAAATCTGAAATAAATCATTCTCTCTACTATTATTCTGACATTTCACTTTCTTAAAATAAAGTGGTGATCCTAACTGACCTAAGACAGGGAATTTTACCTAGGATTAAATGTCAGGAATTGTGAAAAACTGAATTTAAATGTATTTGGCTAAGGTGTATGTGAACTTCTGACTTCCACTGTACATAATCAATGTCTTAATTGTCTCAAGGATTAAGAATCCTTCTTTAACCTCTCTCCTCCCCTTCATCTACACTGATTGAAGTGGATTTAAGAAGTGACATCAATAAGGGATCACAGCATTCACCTGGTCAGTCTGTCATGGAAAGAGTGTTCTTAATATTTTCTACACTCAGTATATATAATGGATTTAAGCAGAGACTGAGACATCACTCATATTAGCTCTTAGGGTCCTGAGAGTAAGAGGCGCTAATGGCGAGCAACGCATTTGTTCTCTGTGTGTTCTTTGTCATAAAGAGTACATTTTCAACTTATTAAAAAACATATTTTCCCATCTCAAGAGTTAAATAAAAAAAGTACTATATTAAGACGCCTATTAAGTGCCAAATAAAGGAACAGGGTTGACCGTTGTGGTTAAGTGGGTTAAAGCTTCTTAGAAGTCATAGAGGCTGCACAAAGGGACATGTCAAAATGTTGAATTTTGGCACTTTAGCAAATATTTATTCCCATGTGGTCTATATTAAAGGGCACTTCATTTAATATAACAAGCTTTTAAAATGCAATATTTGCGCACAATTTCTGCTTAAAATATCAAAAGGTATGCAAAAGGCACACATTTTGTTCAATTACCCATTAGACTAAACACTAAACAGTCATTTAAATATAATTCAAAACGGGGACGGTACTGCTTTACAGGTTCACAGGAGCTATGCACTGTATAGCCGAGATTGCTAAATAGTTTGCTACAATGGCTGCTTCTGATGATTCCGCTTTCCAGGAAGAGCTGTAAGCCACATTTTTGGGGGATGTTAATTTACATAGGAACATACAGCCCTGTTTATTTTAGTTGGAATGCACTGAAGAGGAGTTGAGACAGCAATTAAAATAATTGTGAAACCAGCAAGCAGCGGTGGCAGCCTAGACCAGCTGGACCAGGTCAAAGGAAGGCAAATGACAAACTAGTAAGTTGTTTTGCTGTCGGTAGCTAGCTAGCAATATAACCTCACTTTTTACACAAGGCAGTGTTTTCAGTACATTACAATTTGGTGATCTATTCACCCATAACGGGGCTTGCTAATAACACTACAAGCCAAGCTAGCCCAGTTTAGCTAGCTAGCTAACTGTGTTTGCTATACCTAAAATGTACTGTAATCTAACATTATAGCTACTATAGTTAGCTAACTAGCCTAGCTAGACGCAGTGCCTCTCATTAGGAGCAAAATTGGATAAATGTATTTAAAAAATATATATATATATATATTTCACCTTTATATAACCAGGTAGGCCAGTTGAGAACAAGTTCTCATTTACAACTGCGACCTGACCAAGATAAAGCAAAGCAGTGCGACACATACAACAACACAGAGTTATACATGGAATAAACAAACGTACAGTCAATAACACAATAGGAAAAAAAATCTATATACAGTGTGTGCAAATGAGGTAAGATTAAAGAGGTAATAGGCCGTAGTGGCGAAGCAATTACAATTTCGCAATTAAACACTGGAGTGATAGATGTGCAGAAGATGAATGTGCAAGTAGAGATACTGGGGTGCAAAGGAGCAAAGGTTTTTTATTTAATTTTTATATGTGGGTGAGGTAGTTGGATGGGCTATTTACAGATGGGCTATGTACAGGTGCAGTGTTCTGTGAGCTGCTCTGACAGCTGATGCTTAAAGTTAGTGAGGGAGATATGAGTCTCCAGCTTCAGTGATTTTAGCAATTCGTTCCAGTCATTGGCAGCAGAGAACTGGAAGGGAAGGCGGCCGAAGGAGGAATTTGCTTTTGGGGTGACCAGTGAAATATACCTGCTGGAGCGATTGCTACGGATGGGTGCTGCTATAGTGACCAGTGAGCTGAGATAAGGTGGAGCTTTACCTAGCAAAGACTTATAGATGAAATGGAGCCAGTGGGTTTGGCGACAAATATGAGGCGAGGGCCAGCCAACTAGAGCATACAGGTCGCAGTGGTGGGTAGTATATGGGGCTTTGGTGGCAAAACGGATGGCACTGTGATAGACTGCATCCAATTTGCTGAGTATAGTGTTGGAGGCTATTTTATAAATGACATCGCCGAAGTCAAGGATCGGTAGGATTGTCAGTTTTACAAGGGTATGTTTGTTTTGATGATGATGGCGGAGAGTAAAGGAATGACTTTGGGTTTATGACTCATATTAGTATTGGAGTAACTATACCTGTGTGTTGTAGCTAGCTAGCTAACGTGTGTCTGTGAGATGCCTCAAATTCTACACCATGCTGCTACAGTAGGAATACAGACAGTACACAACGATTGCCCATTAATGTCTAATAGCGTTTTTGTTGTTCTCTCACAGACAATACCGCTTGGAGCTTAGATGCAACGAAGTTAATAACTCTCAAGAGGAGATGTGAAAGGACCCATAACAAAAATATCCTGTAACACTTCATTTTAAAGGGTCCTTATTTCAGTGTAATTACACATCTAATTACACTAACAAGTATTATAGTTAACTGTAACAACTCATAGTTATAGTTCACAAAAACAAATTTTGGATTGTCCTTATTTTCCTCAATTAAGTTGAAAAAATTGTTTGATCGAGCAGCAGTGAGGGCTCTTCGATACTGCACGGCACTGTCTTTCCAAGCTAGTTGGAAGACCTCCAGTTTGCTGTAGCGCCATTTCCGTTCCAATTTTCTGGAAGCTTGCTTCAGAGCTCGGGTATTTTCTGTATAACAGGGAGCTAGTTTCTTATGGCAAATGTGTTTTGTTTTTAGGGGTGCGACTGCATCTAGGGTATTGCGCAAGGTTAAATTGAGTTCCTCAGTGAGGTGGTTAACTGATTTTTGTACTCTGACGTCCTTGGGTAGGCGGAGGGATTCTGAAATGGCATCTAGGAATCTTTGGCTTGTCCAAGAATTTATAGCACGACATTTGATGATCCTTGGTTGGGGTCTGAGCAGATTATTTGTTGCGATTGCAAACGCAATAAAATTGTGGTCCGATAGTCCAGGATTATGAGGAAAAACATTAAGATCCACAACATTTATTCCACGGGACAAAACTAGGTTGAGAGGATGACTGTGGCAGTGACTAGGTCCGGAGACATGTTGGACAAAACCCACTGAGTAGATTATGATTCCGAAAGCCTTTTGGCTGTGGACTTTTCCATGTGAATATTAAAGTCACAAAAAATTTGAATATTATCGGCCATGACTACAAGGTCTGATAGGAATTAAGGGAACTCAGTGAGGAACGCTGTAATATGGCCCAGGAGGCTAAAACTGCAAGACAAAATAAACTTAAATTAAAGACAACAGGTTTGGGTCAAATCTAATTCAACAAAACACAGAGTGAAAAACTCTGTATTTAAAAATATTGTGGTGGCAGTATCATGTTATGAATATGTTTGTCACAGACAGGGGCTTGGGAGTTTATCTGGATCAAAATAAAAATGAAAGGAGCAAAGCCCAGTTTAAAATGTAGAGGAAACCTGCCTCAGTCTTCTGGGGGGAAGGTCACCAATTGGTACATGTAGACTTGTTTTTACTCTTTCTGTGATTGTAGTTGATCCCCAAAACCTTTGTTTTTAGATTTTTTTCTTTACAAAATTGTTAGTCATCACTTGCCATGTTAGAAAATGCTTAAAAACCCTCCAAACCAATTTTATTTGTCACGTACATATGGTTAGCAGATGTTAATGCGAGTGTAGCGAAATGCTTGTGCTTCTAGTTCCGACCATGCAGTAGTATCTAACAAGCAATCTAACAAATTCATATCAACTACCTTATACACACAAGAGTAAAGGAATGAATACGAGTATGTACATATAAATATATGGATGAGCGATGGCCGACCGGCGTAGGCAAGATGCAGTAGATGGTATAGAGTACAGTATATACATATGAGATGACTAATGTAGGATATGTAAACAATATATAGAGATTCTGAATGATGTCTCTGCAATTTCTCTTTTTTAATGTCCCACTGTCCTATAAATCCCATATTTGCATATTTTTGTTGTTGTTGTAAAAAACATCATTCGAACATGAATTTGTAATGCAGAAGTAAACAGTAGCTATAAAAAGTGATTGAGTAGGCTGCATAGATTTCATGACTAGAAGCTCAGAAGACGATTTTATTAAATTTTTTTGTAAATTTAAATTTGCTGTCGTAAATGTTAGCAACACCTCCGTCTTTGCGGGATGCGCGGGGGATATGGTCACTAGTGTAACCAGGAGGTGAGGCCTCATTTAACACAGTAAATTAATCAGGCTTAAGCCATGTTTCAGTCAGGCCAATCACATCAAGATTATGATCAATGATTAGTTAATTGACTATAACTGCCTTGGAAGTGAGGGATCTAACATTAAGTAGCCCTATTTTGAGATGTGAGGTATCACAATCTCTTTCAATAATGGCAGGAATGGAGGAGGTCTTTATTCTAGTGAGATTGCTAAGGCGAACACCGCCATGTTTAGTTTTGCCCAACCTAAAGTCGAGGCAACGACACGGTTTCAATGGGGATAGCTGAGCTGACTAGACTGACTGTGCAAGTGGCAGACTCCACTAAGCTGGCAGGCTGGCTAACAGCCTGCTGCCTGGCCTGTACCCTATCTCATTGTGGAGCCAGGGGAGTTAGAGCCCTGTCTATGTTCGAAAATAAGATGAGAACACCCCTCCATCTAGGATGGAGTCCGTCACTCCTCAACAGGCCAAGCTTGGTCCTGTTTGTGGGTGAGTCCCAGAAATCTTTTTGGAGGGACAAAAACTGTTTTCAACCAGCGATTGCAGCTCAGCTATCCTCGCCGTAAGACGATCGTTCTCCTGTATATTATGAGTACAGCGACTGCAATAAGAAGGCATCATGTTAATGTTACTACTTAGCTTCGGCTGGTGGAGGTCCTGACAAAACTCGTCCAGATAAAGCATCCGGAGTGACAAAGTTGAATGAAAAAAAAGTTGAGCGATGGAAAAACAAAAAATATAAACGTAATTAAAAAGTAAAAAACGTAAAGTTGGCAGGTAGCAAAGTTAGGTTAGCAACAAAACGCACAACAGCACGTAAACAAGTCTATTAGTTGTGACCGGAAATGACCGGAAAGCGTCGGTATAGAGACAAAGTAGTCGCAATTCAACGGCTCAGACACGAGACGTATGTGGCAGGGTCTACAGTCAATCACGAATTACAAAAAGAAAACCAGCCCCGTCTCAGACACCAATGTTTTACTCCCAGACAGACTAAACAACTGCTTTGCTCGCTTTGAGGACAATACAGTGCCACTGACACGGCCTGCTACCAAAACCTGTGGGCTCTCCTTCACCGCAGCCAACAAGAGTAAAACATTTAAAAGTGTTAACCCTCGCAAAGCTGCCGGTCCAGATGGCATCCCTAGCCATGTCCTCAAAGCATGCGCAGACCAGCTGGCTGGTGTGTTTACGGACCTATTCAATCAATCCCTATCCCAGTCTGCTGTTTCCACCATTGTTCCTGTTCCCATGAAAGCTAAGGTAACTGAGCTAAACGACTATCGCCCTGTAGCACTCACTTCAGTCATCATGAAGTGCTTTGAGAGACTAATCAAGGATCACATCACCTCCACCCTACCTAACACCCTAGACCCACTCCAATTTACTTACCGCCCCAATAGGTCCACAGACGACGCAATCGAAATCACGTTGCTCACTGCCCTAACCCATCTGGACAAGAGGAATACCTATGTAAGAATTCTGTTCATCGACTACAGCTCAGCATTTAACACCATAGAACCCTCCAAACTCGTCATTAAGCTTGAGACCCTGGGTCTCGACCCCGCCGGTGCAACTGGGTCCTCGACTTTCTGATGGGCCGCCCCCTTGGTGAGGGTAGGAAACAACATCCCCAGCCCGCTGATCCTCAACACTGGGGCCCCACAAGGGTGCGTTCTCAGACCTCTCCTGTTCTCAGACCTCTCCTGTTCTCAGACCTCTCCCTGTTCACCCATTCCTGCGTGGCACACCTCCAACTCAATCATCAAGTTTGCAGACGACACTACAGTGGTAGGCTTGATTACCAACAACGACGAGACGGCAGGGAGGAGGTGAGGGCCCTCGGAGTGTGGGGTCAGGAAAATAACCTGTCACTCAACATCAACAAAATGAAGGAGATGATCGTGGGCTTCAGGAAATAGCAGAGGGAGCACCCCCCTATCCACATTGACGGAACAGTAGTGGAGAACGGGGGAAAGTTTTAAGTTCCTCAAAGTACACATCATGGACAAACTGAAATGGTCCACCCACACAGACAGCGTGTTGAATAAGGTGCAACAGCGCCTCTTCAACCTCAGGAGACTAAAGAAATTTGTCTTGTCACCAAAAACACTCACAAACTTTTACAGATGCACAATCGAGAGCATCTTGTCGGGCTGTATCACCGCCTGGTACAGCAACTGCTCCGCCCACAACCGTATGGCTCTCCAGAGGGTAGTGAGGTCTGCACAACGCATCACGGGGGGCAAACTACCTGCCCTCCAGGACACCTACACCACCCGATGTCACAGGAAGGCCAAAAAGATCATCAAGGACAACAACCACCCACGCCACTGCCTGTTCACCCCGCTATCATCCAGAAGGCAAGGTCAGTACAGTTTTTATTTTATTTTTTTATTTTACCTTTATTTAACTAAGCAAGTCAAATTCTTATTTTCAATGACGGCCTAGGAACAGTGGGTTAACTGCCTTGTTCAGGGGCAGAACGACAGATTTATTACCTTGTCAGCTCGGGGATTCAATCTTGCAACCTTCCGGTTACTAGTCCAACGCTCTAACCTGTAGGCTACCTGCTGCCCCGCAAGTGCATCAAAGCTGGGACCGAGAGACTGAAAAACAGCTTCTATCTCAATGCCATCAGACTGTTAAACAGCCATCACTAACATTGAGTGGCTGCTGCCAACATACTGACTCAAATATCTAGCCACTTTAATAATAAAAAATTGGATGAAACAAATGTATCACCAGTCACTTTAAACAATGCCACTTTATATAATGTTTACATACCTTACATTACTCATCTCATATGTATATACTGTACTCTATACCATCTACTGCATCTTGCCTATGCCGTTCGGCCATCGCTCATCCATATATTTATATGTATATATTCTTATTCATTCCTTTACACTTGTGTATAAGGTAGTTGTTGTGAAATTGTTAGATTACTTGTTAGATATCACTGCACGGTTGGAACTAGAAGCACAAGCATTTCTCTACACTCGCATTAACATCTGCTGACCATGTGTATGTGACCAATAGAATTTAATTTGATTTGAGGTACTGAGTGCTCTGGAGGAGGTTTTCATCAAGGATCTCTCTGTACTTTGCTCCGTTCATCTTTCCCTCAATCCTGACTAGTCTCCCAGTCCCTGCTGCTGAAAAACATCCCCACAGCATGACCTGATGCAGACGAGACGCTTGGCATTCAGGCCAATCTTGGTTTCATCAGACCAGAGAATCTTGTTTGTCATGGTCTGAGAGTCCTTTAGGTGCCTTTTGGCAAACTCCAAGCAGGCTATCATGTGCCTTTTACTGAGGAGTGGCTTCCGTCTGGCCACTCTACCATAAAGGCCTGATTGATGGAGTGCTGCAGAGATGGTTGTCCTTCTGGAAGGTTTCCCATCTCCACAGATGAACTCCGGAGCTCTGTCAGTGTGACCAATGCGGGTTCTTGGTCACTCTCCTCACCAAGGCCCTTCTCCCCCGATGGCTCAGTTTGGCCAGCTCCAGGAAGAGTCTTGGTAGTTCCAAACTTCTTCCGTTTAAAAATGGAGGCCACTGTGTTCTTGGCTGACCTTCAATGCTGCAGACATTTTTTGGTACCCTTCCCCAGATCTGTGCCTCGACACAATCCTGTCTCTGAGCTCTATGGGCAATTCCTTCGACCTCACGGCTTGGTTTTTGCTCTGACATGCACTGTGAACTGTGAGACCTTAAATAGACAGGTGTGTGCCTTTCCAAATCATTTCCAATGAATTGAATTTACCACAGCTGGTTTCCAATCAAGTTGTAGCAACATTTCAAGGATGATCAATGGAAACAGGATGCACCGGAGCTCAATTTAGATTCTCATAGCAAAGGGTCTGAGTACTTATGTAAATAAGGTATTTCTGTTTTTTGTTTGTAATACATAAAAAAAAATGACTAACAACCTGTTTTCGCATTGTCATTATGGGTTATTGTGTGTAGATTGATGAGGGACATTTTTTATTTAACACATTTTAGAATGAGGCTGTAACATAACAAAATGTGTAAAAGGTCAAGGGGTCTGAATACTTTCCGAAGGCACTGTAATTACAGCAGTGTAACAAATAATTATTGTTATCGTGATTGTTACACACGGGCAGGTTTCCACTAAATTCACCAATTTAGTGTTTCGCTTCTTCTCAGCTGCATACAGTAACAACTGTCACAGTCACAAAGGTTGTGATCCGTCATGGATGTGATGGGTGTCTTAGAGATTATAGCCTATACTCAATAGGCTCTAATTACTTACTCTTGAATGTGCACTCAGTGTTGTTGCTAGCACTTGCCCCCAAAATACAGTGTACAATCTGGGGGAACTTGGTTAAGCTGGTAAAAACAGATCAGTAGGTCAACCTCACTGACTGGGATCTAATATAGGTGTAAACCCAGATGTGGAAAAAAAAACTATTTCAAAGCATAGTACAGGTAATGTTTGCCTAAGTACAATGCAATCACTAGTTGTTACACAGAATTTAGCTTATTAAAATGAAGTGTCTCATGAGGGGTAGTTACCTGTAATTCATGTGTACTTATACAGTACATTACCCATCCTAACAACCTGGAACTCAGAATTAAAGATTCTGGAAGCACTATATAAGTGGGAGACTAATAAAATTTGTGTACATGTAATGTTTGCCTAAGTACAATGCAATCACTAGTTGTTACACAGAATTTAGCTTATTAAAATGAAGTGTCTCATGAGGGGTAGTTACCTGTAATTCATGTGTACTTATACAGTACATTACCCATCCTAACAACCTGGAACTCAGAATTAAAGATTCTGGAAGCACTATATAAGTGGGAGACTAATAAAATTTGTGTACATGTAATATCTGCATAAGTACAATGTAATTACTAGGTGTTACACAGGATTTAGCTAGTTAAAATGAAGTATATCTTGAGGAGTACTTACTTGTAATTAGTGTGTATTTATACTGTACATTACCCATCCTGACATCCTGGCCCTCATTTTAAAGCTTCTGGAAGTTTCACTTAATTTCTGTACGCTATTGTAAAAGACAGATATAGCAAAAACCATAAAAAAGTCACGAAGAGGAAGATAATCTCTTAGGAGCAGCTTTATTACATGATAACATTGCCATATTCTTCCTGAGAGGACATTTGTAATGCGAAAACATTTGAATAGTTTACTTCAACATTGTTATCCGAGGTACCATTTCACAATTTAAAGTTCTGGGAAAAATATTGTTTTTACTGATCTATGAAGGCACAAGTCTCTGCAAACTACAACAAACGTATCAACAGGAAAAAAGCAACAAATCACATGGTGTAGACATTCTTTTTTAAGAATGTATATCTGAGTTGGCATTTCAGAATTGAAAAAAAGGAAAATATATTTTTCACCGATCTACTAAGGCCCAAGTCTCACAGCAAACTGCCATAAAAGTATAAACTGAAAAAGAACAACAAATTACGTGGTGCAGACGTTCTTCTTTAAGAATTCAAACAGATTTTTCAGAGGGTTTTTCAATATATTAGGCTGCATGATGTAGGAGATGCAAATAACATTCAAAACGGGAACATTTCAAAACACCATGTTAGCCTAATTAACAGAATATGGTTAATCTACCAAAATGTTGGCGTCATAGGCAAAAGCTTTCCCTTTGCCTTCTTCTTCTGTTTTTATTTAATAGCTCCGGGCTGAGGGACCCAAACCATATCTTGCAATACTCCAGAAGTGTCTCTTTCTTAATGTTGTAATTTGTTAAAGTTAACAATATTTCATTTTTTTACATTCTTTTTAGTTTTTTTTTTCTTGAAATGAAAATACTGTGATCACAAAATCCAATGACAGATCAATAACAGAACAAAAGTGAAATTATCTCCAGATCTACTTCTCCACACCTCCCCCCAAAAATTCTGTCTAAATGCAAGTTAGAAATTCAAGCCAATCAAAGTAAAAAAGTTAGGTTTAAACATATACTCACTAATTCACACTTTATATCTCCTCTTTATGTTGTTGATCAGCCGTCCGAAAATGCCTCCCCTGTATATTCAATAAATTTCAAATGGTTCTTCAACATTTTCTCTGATTGATTCCCTTTTAGTCTCCAGACCTGGTTTTTGATAGTCTGCAAAGAGCATTCAATGTGCTCTTTGTGGCTGCTCGAATGTGGATCAACAAAGTTCTGCCTGTGGTTCACAGTGTCATGCTCATAACCTAGTGGATTTAGCGCCTGCACATATGCTCTCCACGAGTCACTGTAGATGGTTGATCCTCTTTTGATGTTGTTTTCTAATGATCGGGATCAGTACTCTGCGTGAGCGTGAAGGTACCATTTTCAGAACGAGTCATCTATTACCTCCAACATCTCAAAGACCCAGCCCTGTCTGGCCCATGTCACCCCATATTGTCCACAGTTCTCGAATAAAAGACATGACACAAAACGCAATACAAAGCAGACAAATGAGGTGTTCAAGTACTTAACAGTTTGGTAAACCACATATACAGTCTTTTCTTGTATCTATTCCATTGTTTAAAAAATATATGTTTTCACATGGAAAAGAAAGATTAACACATCAAGAAGACTGCAATATCAACATCAACCTGTTGAATGAAGTGCCTTTCTTTTATGGCTGAATTTGGACTCAACGATAACCCCAAATGTTGCAGAAATCAATCGAATTTAATCGATTTCTGTGACGTCCGCCAAATTTGAAAGCATTCCATCTCTTCAATCTTCTCAAAGCCTTTGTACACATACACCCCTTTAAAACACATGAACGTTTGAGTTATACATGTATGTCATTGTTTATGTGAACACACATACACTATCATCCAGTGGAGGCTGCTGAGGGGGACAGCTCATAATAATGGCTGGAATGGAGTCAATGGACTGGTATCAAACACATCAAAGATGTAGTTTCCGTGTGGTTGATACCATTCCATTGACTCCATTCTAGCCATTATTATGAGCCGTCCTCCCCTCAGCAGCCTCCACTGGTATCATAATATGTATACAGGTGTGTAGCCTGGATGACACAACCCACGTGGTATACAGTGAGGGAGAGCTGTGACCCACTGGTCTGGACAGGAGTCTTTGTTGGTGCAAATCCAACAGTTGTAATGGAAGGGGGAAGCGCTCGGGACTGTGTGTGGCTGTACATGTGGGTGTTTGATTTAGAAAGACACAGAGGAGAACAAAGCAGTAAAAGCACACACCCCTTCATTATCGCCGCATCGTTCTGACAACATCAAACAGTCTCTCTGGACTCTGAAGTCAGGAGGACTTTGAGTTTGGTATCAGACAGACTAACAGGTGTGAGCTTGTGTTAGCTGAATGTGCACAAGGGTTAACTGATTGTTTGTTCTTACTGATTACACATACAGACTTGCGTTTTGACAACGGAGGGATCAATAATTTAGTGCAAGGTCATGGAGATACTGTACATTTCCACTGGAAGAGAACGGCAAAATGCGTGCACGCATAATTACACTTCTTTGAACCGGCGACTGGTGTTTTTGCTAATATTTGAAAAAAATATATATTTTACCATTATTTAACTAGGCAAGTCAGTTATGAACAAATTCTTATTTTCAATGACAGCCTAGGAACAGTGGTTTAACTGCCTTGTTCAGGGGCAGAACAACTAATTTTTACCTTGTCAGCTCTTGGATTCGACCTTGCAACCTTCCGGGTACACGTCCAATGCTCTAACCACTAGGTTACCTGCCGCCCCAATGAAATGATGCCCGGCCATAACAGACTAATGGTTGTTGTGGACTCGGTTATGGGTCATAAGCTTTAAATAGTGATCTGGAACTAGGCAAATTTATTTCTTACCTTTCTGAGCTTCTTGATTTGTGAACTACCAGCCAATCCATCCTGCTTCATGTCAATTTGAGTCATTGGCCTTGGGAGAAGCTGGTAATGAAATGGAAACCAATATGAATGTTGCTGTAGAGCTATAGACAGAAATATGCATGCATTCGGGTTTACTGCTTGAAATTACTTAATATACTGTAGCTCAGTGAAGGCCCTATGCCTTAGTGTTAAAATGTCTCAAAGATTATTGACATGCCTACAAAACAAACGTAGCTCCAACACACTAACATGCTAATGATGGCACACAAAATTGCAGAATACCCCTCTCATGTAATAATGTTTGTGCTCATGCGTCTACAATGTGCTACGAGACTTGTTACTTGGTCAGGTTAAAAATAAGTGTGCATCACTCAACAGGCCTACTGAGTAAGCATAGAAGAGGACAGTGGGGGTATGGGGGCTGGCACTTTGCCAGTCACTTATTCGGGAGACTATAGAATGCAATAGGGTGCATAGACCCTCTATTTTGCACACTGAAGAATGAACAGTGGGTAACTATAGTAATTGCACAATTATCAATATATTGAATAGGGTCAGGGTGTGCAATTTACATTAATTTGGTGGGTTGTCATTATTTAAAATGGGCTGACTTACCGGAAGATGAATCCCATCCGTTCATTTAGTCCATTATGCGAACCGACTTAACATTGATCCTTTCCGTATTGAGCATTTCGTTTTCCAGGGATGGTTACACATCCTATATGAAGTAATTACAGTAGTATAATGTTATTATAGTCACATACATTAACTTCTGCAGGCCCTCGTAAACCGGGTTAGCAACAAAAGTATAAACAATGGAGCAAATGCATAACATGATATCTTCCTATGCAAATAGCACGTATCTATCATTATGTAATACTGCAGAGTTACAATACTGTAGTGAACGGAGAGACGGGGAACGGGAACCCTGGTCGTTGGTGTGAAACGCAAATACAATGTCTACACTGTATTTCTGATCAATTTGATGTTATTTTAATGGACAAAAATTTCAGTTTCTTTCAAAAACAAGCACATTTCTAAGTGACCTAAACCTTTTAACGGTATTGTATATACTGTATTCTATTCTACTGTATTTTTGTCTATGCTACTCTGACATTGCTCATCCTAATATTTATATACTCCTTAATTCCATTATTTTACTTTAGGTTTGTGTGTATTGTGTGTTTTGTTGTGAATTGTTAGATATTACTGTACTGTTGGTGCTAGAAACACATGCATTTCGCTACACCCGCAATAACATCTGATAAATATGTGTATGTGACCAATAAAATTTGATTTGATTATAGATCTGTCATTCTCATTGAAAGCAAGTCAAAGAAGCTGTAGATCTGTTATATTTGCGCTAATTCTATGCTTCCAGTTCTTTGCCTCTTTTACTTTTGTTTTTTGTACACCAGCTTCAAACAGCTGAAAATGCTATATTTTTTGTTATAGGCGGGTTGGCTGTTTCGCAACAAAACCGACGCGTTGTGACAGCATTGAATTTTTCTGAACCGTCTCAGTGTTTCTCTTGCGGATGGGGTGCTTCCGTTTTAATTCCCTATTAAATAGCCAGCATCAGCTGCGCAAAAGTGGGTTGTGACAGTGTCGCGAGAGACGAATTGTTCAACCCTCAGCTTGGAAGCTCATTGATGCCCAGTTTGCTTTAGTGTATTTAAAATTGTGTACTGTAGCCGTGTCGCAGGATCAACCAGTATTGGAACTACTTATGTATATTGTTGGCAGGGGCGCCGTATGGAGGGAGGGGGTAGGACTGACAGGGTCCCTAAGAAATTATTAGAACATTAGGTCAATTGTTTTCAATATTAAATTATTTACCTATCATCATTAATATAATATTTTATTGACAATGTACTAATAAAACGAACGGTTTCATTTTCTTTTCTTGTTTTGGGCAAAAAGTAAACACCCAGAGAGCCTCTGTATTGCCCAACAGATGCAGCGTCAGGCTCAGCAGCCCTGTCTCCCCATCCCCATCCCCATCTCCCTGAACCAGCCATACTCCCAACTGAAGAAGGAGGTGTGCATCATTGTGTTGAATGGCATGTCAGTTGGCATAATTGCAGGTACTGCAATGCATTGAGGGCAGGAATGTGATTCTCCAGTCAGGAAAAATCGCACTTGACACAGAGGCAACCAATATCAGAGCCTTAAAGGAAGAGATGCAGGCTCTTATAGATAGATGGGAGTCTCTCCTGTCTGAGGCAACACTGATTGCTACGCAAATGGAGGAAAAGGAAGAGATTCCATGATGAGAGCTCTCAGGACAGTGCAGCAACGGTGTTTCAGAACACAGTGTTTTTTACTGCTATGGACAACATCATAAGTGACTTGGACACTGGGTTCCACACCACTGAAAAAATGGTAGAAGAATGTTCTGCTGTTCTGACTGAGAGTTGGGCAGATTAGTGAGGACAAAGTCCCTTCTGTGTGCCAACCACTGATCATGAAATGTTCCAGAGATCTTACACCTGAGTTTCAACATGAAGTAAGACACCTGAGCACTGTATATTAGTCAAAGTCACCATTATTAGTCAGTTGTACAACCAAATGCCTTCAACCGAAATGTGTCTTCCGCATTTAACCCAACCCCTCTGAATCAGAGAGGTGCGGGGGGCTGCCTTAATCGACTTCCACGTCTTCGGCGCCCGGGGAGGCAACCAATATCAGAGCCTTAAAGGAAGAGATGCAGGCTCTTATAGATAGATGGGAGTCTCTCCTGTCTGAGGCAACACTGATTGCTACGCAAATGGAGGAAAAGGAAGAGATTCCATGATGAGAGCTCTCAAGAGGAGACATCTCAGGACAGTGCAGCAACGGTGTTTCAGAACACAGTGTTTTTTACTGCTATGGACAACATCATAAGTGACTTGGACACTGGGTTCCACACCACTGAAAAAATGGTAGAAGAATGTTCTGCTGTTCTGACTGAGAGTTGGGCAGATTAGTGAGGACAAAGTCCCTTCTGTGTGCCAACCACTGATCATGAAATGTTCCAGAGATCTTACACCTGAGTTTCAACATGAAGTAAGACACCTGAGCACTGTATATTAGTCAAAGTCACCATTATTAGTCAGTTGTACAACCAAATGCCTTCAACCGAAATGTGTCTTCCGCATTTAACCCAACCCCTCTGAATCAGAGAGGTGCAGGGGGCTGCCTTAATCAACTTCCACGTCTTCAGCACCCGGGGAACAGTGGGTTAACTGCCTTGTTCAGGGGCAGAACAACAGATTTTTTTTCCTTGTCAGCTCAGGGATTCGAACTTGCAACCCTCCGGTTACAAGTCCAACGCTCTAACCACTAGGCTACCACTAACCACTAGGCTATGCTGCTGCTTTCCCCTGTAACTTGTCCCCTCTTGGTCAACTGAATGCAATTTGTAAGATGCAGATGCAAAGCATTTTTGGAGAAGTGTGCATTGCTTTATGTATATTTTGCACACTGCCTGTGACTGTTGCTGGTGGCGAGAGAGCTTTTAGTAAGCTAAAACTGATAAAAAACTATTTGAGGTCCACTATGTTCCAGGACAGGCTTTGCAGTCTTGCCATGCTGTCCATTGAAAGTCAGCTGCTAGAAAGCTGGATTTCAAAGACTTGATCAGTGACTTTGCTAGCAAGAAGGCTCGGCGCTGGGCTCTTGGTGAGTAAGGCTGAGCAAGGGCCAGTGATAACTGTTAAATAGCATGGAAATGGATATTGGATCACTCCACACATGATGCCCACAGGCTGAGAACAAGACTGAGAACAAGATATATCTCAAAGTAATGACTGGATTGCCATAGCATTTGTTGTGCACAATCAAGACCCCAAGTGGAAGAAACCTATTGATTTGGTGACCACTTGACCTTTCCTCTAGCACTACCATCAGGCCTTTTCATTTCTATTTTGTTTTCCATTTCCACTTTCACAGCTGCTTATTTTCTAGTTGGTATGTATACTTAGTTCAAAAATCTGCTTCTGATTTTGTTATTTTGTTTGTTATTTTCTATAGATGATAATGCTAATTTATTTTAATTTAAGAGGTTAATGTATATTTAAGTTATATTTATTTTAAGTTATTCTTTAATGTTAAGATCATTTTTCGTTCAAGAATTGTACCATTAAAATTACATTTATACTGTAAAAGATGGCCTTTAGCACATTTCTTATAGAGGGTATCAGTCTTGCATCAAATAGTGAATTCCACTGTATGCAGAATGTCGCACGCATGTCTGCACAGTGTTATATTTTCACAGCTCATTGTCAGGAAATATCGTACAGTAAATATTGGACTACAAAAGAGATGTAAGCCTGCAAAGGTAGAGTTATTTAAAGCTTTGAATCAGTCGATTGGGTTCTGGAGGTGTGTGGCCAAGATAAAGCAAAGCAGTTCGACACATACAACAACACAGAGTTACACATGGAGTAAACAAACATACAGTCAATAATACAGTAGAAAAACAAGTCTATATACAATGTGTGCAAATGAGGTAAGATAAGGAAGGTAAAGGCAATAAATAGGCCATGGTGGCGAAGTAATTACAATATTGCAATTAAACACTGAAATGGTAGATGTGCAGTAGATGAATGTGCAAAGTAGAAATACTGGGGTGAAAAAGAGCAAGATAAATAAATAAATACAGTAGGGGATGAGGTAGTTGGTTGGGCTATTTACAGATGGGCTATGTACAGGTGCGGTGATCTGTGCTTTTTTACTGGGCTTAACTTTTTTTATGCCCGAGGTACGGGACATTTACCAGTGAACCAAGGTTGTTATTATTTGTGACTTACATTGGTTGTGTGATTATTGTGACAATAAAACCAACGCAAAATAAGAGTTCTTTTGAAGTTATTTCCAATGTTTTAAGGGTTTATGAAAAGTGTATTTCCATACTGACTTTTACATGAGTTCTTCGTATTGGTTGCAGACTTGACGGACGGGATTCATTCCCTCACAAACAAAAAGGAGAAAACAACCTCAAGTCAAAACTGTTACAGCGTGCACAACTATGGGGCAAAACAGACAGGGTTGGCTTAGATAGTCCACAACATGTAAACTATATTTAGTCTGCAGTGTTTATTGAAAACATAAATAAATGAGCACTTGTTATCTCTCTAAAACTTTGTCACAGTTGTTGGTTAGCAACCTAGAAAATGTTTGCCATATTAGCATTAACATGAAATCAGTCCACACCTCAAAACAAGACATGGTATCAACAACAAGATGAACTAGCTGAAACGAGTCACTTACGATTCCCCACATGGCAGTTTCTTTTCATTGTTGGTAGCTATCTGGACATCCAGAATCACAGCCCCATTGAAGCGTGTGCATCATTTTCGTCAGCTAACCCATCTATTGAAAATATATTTCACAGCGGTTTAGATGGTACAATGATTCTCTACACATTGCTTGTTTTCTCACATAAACTGTAAGTAGGTGAACTATTAGAATTTTAGCAATCAGGAAATTGTCATGACTGTCCTGTGAGGATCCAAATAAGTTTCCATACTACCAATAAGCATACTATATACTCAATTCACATCACAAATAGTACAGTTAGTGGGGTTAGTATGAGTATTCGAACACAGCTATAGTTAGTTGATTAGATAAATAACAGTCTTCAGATTGACGTTAAAGTCACAACAAAATGGTGTAGTGATTTCTGCATAACGCACATTTAATTCTCATTTAAATGATTGATTTGACATATATTTTTTATATTTCTTTACTTGACACCCAGTGTCATAACATGTTATGACATGGTCATCACAAAGTCATAACAGCTGACATAACTTGTCATAACCTGTCATATGGTCATAACACTGTCATGACCCATATGTTTACACCTGTTGTGATATATATTGACATATTTTATTGCTGGTTGTGACACCTACATAAGAGTTCAAAATCCACATTTATTCAAATGTGTTTTTCCTTGCCAAGAAGTTTCCTTTCATTTTAAAGTTTGTTTCTTAAGTTCTTTGTTGTTGTAATTCATTCTTTACAGTCATGTTTCTTTTCATCATATTTTAAATAACTTGTAGAAAATACACTTTATGACACTGTCATAAAGCATTATGACCATCCTGTGTAACTTTACTTGGACTAAGAAAATGCACTTTATGACACTGTCAAGAAGCATTATGACCATCATAATCATACAAGCCAGATAGACCTAGTCACAGTACGCCTGGTGTGTGGAGCTGGCACTGGACGAAACAGAGCATCAATGTGTGCGAAATTACAATGATAATTGAATATGGTCAATTTCAGCAAATGTTCAAATAATATAAACATACTGTAGAGAAGTAGGCTATGGTGTAATGGAATGTTTTGCCTTATGTGGTAGGTTTTGTGGGTTTTGACACTCTTATGTAGGTGTCATAACCAGCCATAAAATAACACAATTACATGTCACAACAAGTTTAAACATACAGTAATTGTGTATATATTTTCAAATACATGCAACGTAAAAAGTTTCATATCAAGAAATTTCGATTTGAAATCTTTTGGACATAAGAGTAATCTTGAGGGAACCCTATTTGAGCCAGAAAAGGATATTCATATGATAGATATAGAAAAATAGCCTATCCAACTGACAATCTCTTATAAAAAAATATGAACTATTGGAACCAAGACTTAAAAAGAACTGATATTGGCACAAGATGGAGGGAATGTTGGAACATAACTAACGAAATTACAGTTATTGAAATGTACGCTTAATCCAGTATAAACGAATGTATAAAATGTATTACACGAGACATTTCTACAGCACAATGGCAGTCCTGTCTCAAGTGTAAAACTAATAAAAAGCATGAGCTGGTGCACACCCAGAGAAAATAATTTAGTGTAGAAGTGCTGACTAACGGAGAACAAACTGTAAGCTATAAAAACAAAGCGAGTCGCACACTCCATGTGTATAACCTCCCAGTAATTTATTGGGTAAAAAAAATACCAATGTTTCGGCATCACTGTGCCTTCTTCAGGTATCACTGTGTCCTGAAGAAGGCACAGTGACGCCGAAACGTTGGTGGCTTTTTACCCAATAAATTACAGGGAGGTTATACTGTACAAATGGAGTGTGCGACTCTCTTAGTTTTACACTTAAGCTAAAAAAACAAACAATTACTCAATAATTCATCCCTTCTGGGAATGCTATGAAGTCCAAATGTTATGGGTGGAGTTACAAAGTTGATTGTCAGAAGCATTACAATGTAACATTAATGTCACGATTATCTCTTGGGACAGACCAATGCGCAGCGAAGTATCCAGAATACATATTTATTAGCGAACGTGACTATGAACAAATAATGAACAAAACAGTGAACGATGAACATGACGTGAAAACAAACGCTAAAACCTAAACTAGACACTATGACATGAACCTAAACACGATGGCATGAACCTAAACACGATGGCATGAACCTAAACACGATGGCATGAACCTAAACACGATAATCATAACAATAAGCAATAACCCACAAACTTTAGTGCAAAACCCCAAACATATATATGGTTCCCAATTAGAGGTAACGAGACTCAGCTGCCTCTAATTGGGAACCATTACCCCAACATAGAAATACACACCATAGAACAAAAGAAACCCTACACCAAAACAAAACTAAACACTCCAGCCTGTACACTCAGGCCTGGACGTTACAGTACCCCCCCCAAAGGCGCAGACTCTGACCACGCCCAAAAGTCCTTGGGGGGGTCTTCGTGTGGGTCCTTTTGTCCCAGGTGGGGGCTCCGGTGCCGGCCATGCTGGCTCGAGTTCACGCACCGGAGGCCCTGGACCATTAGCCGGAACAGATAGTACTTGATTCGTGATGTTTACAGTGGCCTTGGTGCAGGAAGCAGAAACCGTCCGTACTGGACTCATGATGCTCACTGGAACTCTGGTGCGTGGAGCAGGAACTGGCCGTACTGGACTCATGATGCTCACTGGAACTCTGGTGCGTGGAGCAGGAACTGGCCGTACTGGACTCATGATGCTCACTGGAACTCTGGTGCGTGGAGCAGGAACTGGCCGTACTGGACTCATGATGCTCACTGGAACTCTGGTGCGTGGAGCAGGAACAGGTCGTGCCGGGCTCTGAGGGCGCACAGGGGGCCTGATGCGTGGAGCAGGGACAGGTCGTGCCGGGCTCTGAAGGCACACAGGGGGCCTGATGCGTGGAGCAGGGACAGGACATGCCGGGCTCTGAAGGCGCACAGGGGGCCTGATGTGTGGAGCAGGGACAGGACGTGCCGGGCTCTGAAGGCGCACAGGGGGCCTGATGCGTGGAGCAGGGACAGGACGTGCCGGGCTCTGAAGGCGCTCAGGGGACCTGATGCGTGGAGCAGGGACAGGACGTGCAGGGCTCTGAAGGCTCACAGGGGGCCTGATGCGTGGAGCAGGGACAGGACGTGTTGAATCCACAACACGTACATGGATTTTGGAACGTGGAACAGGTACAGGACGTGTTGAATCCACAACACGTACTTGGATCTTGGAACGTGGGTCAGGCACAGGACGTGTTGAATCCACAACACGGACTGGGATCTTGGAGCGTGGATTGGAGCGTGGAACAGGTACAGGACGTGTTGAATCCACAACACGGACAGGGATCTTGGAGCGTGGAACAGGGACAGGACGTGTTGAATCCACAACACGCACTGGGATCTTGGAGCGTGGAACAGGTACAGGACGTGTTGAATCCACAACACGCACTGGGATCTTGAAGCGTGGAACAGGTACAGGACGTGTTGAATCCACAACACGTACATGGATCTTGGAGCGTGGAACAGGGACAATTCTTCCAGGTAGCTCACAAACCCTGGCCTCACGGGTGAGTGGAGCTGGAATCTCTCGAACTGGGCTGTGGATTCGCACCGGAGACACGGCACGCAGAACCGGTGCAGGATATCTTGGTCCCAAAAGGCGCACTGGAGACCTGGCGCGCAGAGCTGGCACCACTCTTCCAGGTAGCACACTGACCTTGGCCTGACCGATGAGTGGCGCTGGGATCTCTCGCACCGGGCTGTGGACATGCACCGGAGACACGGCACGCAGAACCGGTGCAGGATATCTTGGTCCTAGGAGGCGCACTGGAGACTTGGCGCGCAGAGCTGGTACCACTCTTCCTGGCTGCACACTCAATCTAGCCCGACTGATGAGTGGAGCTGGAATTTTGCACACCGGCCTCTGAATCCGCACAGGAGAAACCGTGCGCAAAACTGCATAGCACGGTGTCCTTTCAGTGCGACGCTCCCTCCAATGCTCCCTCCAAGGAGCACGAGGAGTTGGCTCAGGAGTCCACCCTGAACCGGCCAATGTCCTCGTGTACCCCCCCCCAAAAAAGTTTTTGGGGGAGGCGGTTCGGCCCTTCTGGCCAGGCGAGGCCCAACATATTTCTCCCTCTCCGGGCTCCATACCCCATATAGCTCCTCGTAACTCCCCCGCTCAGCTTTCGCTGATTTCATCCTCCTCTTGGGACGACGATGCTCCGCCGTCTCTCTCCATGTCCAGGACTCCTGGTCTTCTCGCTGCTTGGTCTTTTCTGCTGGGTGGGTTATTCTGTCACGATTATCTCTTGGGACAGACCAATGCGCAGCGAAGTATCCAGAATACATATTTATTAGCGATCGTGACTAGAATGAACAAAACAGTGAACGATGAACATGAAGTGAAAACAAACGCTAAAACCTAAACTAGACACTGTGACATGAACCTAAACACGATGGCATGAACCTAAACACGATGGCATGAACCTAAACACGATAATCATAACAATAAGCAATAACCCACAAACTTTAGTGCAAAACCCCAAACATATATATGGTTCCCAATTAGAGGTAACGAGACTCAGCTGCCTCTAATTGGGAACCATTACACCAACATAGAAATACACACCATAGAACAAAAGAAACCCTACACCAAAACAAAACTAAACACTCCAGCCTGTACACTCAGGCCTGGACGTTACATTTAATTTGTCTGTCTGCATATGTGACTCATTTCAGGAAAGTAGACGTATGTCGGGCGTCACTACTTCACAGGAGTGTCATTTGACAGTCAACTTAATTTTTTTAACAAAATGTGTTTTGGGGCAGAAATGCCTTCTGGAACACGTGAACTTTCATATGCCTTAATAATGAACTTGTATGCCATCTGTAAATACTAATGAAATTGTTAAATTACAAGCCTAGGTGGTTTAGCCATGGAAAAAGACAGCAACCATGATTGGCTGAAATAATGAGTGGGCTGTACATGCCGAGAGATGAGTTCGGAATGGTCTGCATTGTAACACGCGTCTGTCTATAATATAAATTGGTCAGTATGTGTAGGTAATCCTTTCTAACGCAGCTTCTTTGAAAGATATCACGTAGTAGATCTGCATAAGTGTTGCTCTCCGCTTTCTGGAGGACTGAGTTTTGAAATCAGTGGAATTAGAGTATGATAGCTAAGGAGATGGCGAAAATTCTGGCATTTGATTGCAAATATGCAGACAGAGTCGAAAAGAGAACACAGAAGGCTCCGGATTACATCTTCAAACTAAGGGCAACCATGGCATCCATGACAGACATGGAGAAGCGTCCATCCATGTATATGAGTAAGAGAGTCTAGCTAGCCACCATTTCAAATATTACAAGTAAAAGTGTATTGTTAGCTAACACACTTATTTACATTGCGCTGTAACGTAAAATGGCCCTTATTTTAGCGCCCCAAAAACATAATACTTCCATGTAAACTATAATCTATAATATGAATACCATTGTAAAGCACAATTTCTCCCCTTTCCAGCAAAATCAGCAGCATTCTGCCCGTCCCTGCATGATCGAAGAAGGCAATGAGCTCCGTCAGGTATTTTTAAAAATGACGGGTGGGGAAGCGAAACTTACTGGGTGATAGGGAAAGGGGGAGATATGCCGTGTGGGGAAACTGCTTTTTCAACCGATCTGTCCAATTTATCACCTATAAAATGTAAATAAAACACTATAAAGAGTTTTTATAATGTGTCATTACATACCTATTTGAAGGTTTGTGACAATTTGAATCAGGTTTTTAGGGTGGTGCTAAAGTTATCTTTAGAAGTAAACAGCGGCTGTCGCAGCTTTTGAGAGTCATGTTGGCTTGCAGCGATGACGCCAAAAATGTATGCATTCAGTTGTTATGCCCCCTTACCCTGTCCCTTTCATATTTGTAATCTGCAAGAGAAGCGCTACACCTGGTGGAGAGAGGCTGTACAACACAGAATGAGTTGCATTATGCGTTATGTAATGAAATGTCACAATTTAACGTACAGCGTCAGAGGGGTCAGTTTTTTCAACTTTTCTTCAGTACTGTCGGGCCATTACCACGTCAATCAATGCTTGAATAGAAACGTAGTTCACATCCCAGATTTTGATGCCAACACAGTCACTACAGTCCCATTAGTTTTCATCGCATCCTTGTTTGAATTCCACGGTTGTGCAAATTTGTACGGAATGAGGTTAGTCAACAGTAGCTAGCTAACGTTAGCTGACTGGCTAGCTAGCTAAAGTTACATGTATGATCTGTGTAGTAATATTATTTGTATCTCAGAGCCATTTGCATTGCTAGTTATAGACTAATGTTAGCTAGCTAGCATTGAACCTGGTTGGTTAGCTACCTACAGATTCATGCAGGGTAGTAACGTTATGAGTTGGGATTATGGTTCATTGTTTAGCTAGCTAGCTACATGTCTAAACAAAAGACTCCACTATGCAAGTAACTATTTCAATAGAATGTTTATGATGTCACTGAGATAACTGTCAATAGACGTAGCTGGTAAATGTGCTCTGGCTATCTACTCCGATTTCAGAGTACTCTGTTCTGAGTGTGCTAGAGCGCAGAATAACTGACAATTTACGAATGCTCAACACCCGTTGGATAACATAAAAACAGCCTATAAAATGGTCTGAGTGAACTGTTCTCTCATTTGTGTCCGGAAGTAGCTAGCAAGCTAGCCAACATTAACCAATTAGCTTGGGTGTTTGACTTCTGTTGTTAGGTCAGAACGCTTGGATCATCCCTACTTTTCGTCTAGAGCATCCAGTGTGCGTACTTGGTATTCATATCTCCAAAAAATATAAATTAACTGATCACATCCAATTTCAATAGAAAGTTTGCAAAAATAGATACCTCTTCATTGTTGCAGAATTGTCTATTTAAGGAAAAATCACTTTGATTAACTCTTTGGTCTTATCATAGTTTACTTACTTACTAAAGGCTCTGCCTACTCCAGACAACTCATTTTTTTAATCATATGTTAAAAAACATTTGACTTTATTTGGAACGCTAAGCCAGACAGAATTGCCTATTTATACTTAAACCTGAACTGGTTCTCCAGTAGATTATTAAGAAAGGCTAATCCTTTGTAAAAAAAATTGCCTTTTTGCCTTTATACAGATTACAACTTCTCATTTCTGAAAGTATTGCCATTATCTTAAACAAGCCATACACTGCTGGTTACAATTAAAATGTTATCCTCCTGAAAATGTAAGGTTCTGTATTTAATTTCGTAGACAACTTTGTGTTCTGTTTTGTTATGTTCTTGAACGTAGCCCTGTTTCTTTGTGTTCTTGAAAGTAGCCCTGTCTTTCATTTTTGTTCATTGATTTCACCTGTGTTTGTTACTCACCTGGTCTCATCAGCTCCTTATTTAGTTCAGTTCATTCTGTTTGTGCCTTTGTGAGGTATTGTTTGTTTTGACTCTACTAAGGCTTTTCCTAGCTCGTGTGTGAGAACCAGTTATAGCCTTCAGTCCTAGTTTTGATTCACCTGCCTGTTTGACTACCTGTGTATGACCATTGCCTGCCTGTGACCATGATTTTTGCGAAGGCAAATTAAACACCTGCTGCGCTCTGCATGTGAATCTTCACCTTTTTCTCCTGGAGTATTCATTACAGAAAAGATAGAATACATATTATGGTTAAACTCTACATTCTGATTGATAAAAAAAAATACATTATTTATGGTTTATTTTATTTTATTGTATTATATTTATTAATGATATTATGAATAGAAATGGTGGAGATATGTCACATATGCAGCTATCGCAACTATATGGGAATGTCTACTCAATCCAAAGTTACAACCAACTGATTGCAGCAGTACAAAAATGGAGGAGGCAAGTGGAAGAGGGAGAATGTAAAGAACTTGTTTGTCTGCCATATATTAAAGATACAAAATGGCTGAAAAGGATTGGCATTAATATAAATATATACCAGTTTCATTTGAGGAAGAAAAAAATCACAATTGCGCCATACATAAATGGGAAGAGATTTCCGATGTACTGATTCTATGGCACATGCCATGATCTGATTAAAAAAACAACACTTGATTTAACACTTCAATAGATTTGGCAGCAAAGAGACAGAATCACTAGATTATTTATTGTGGTATTGCCCCTATGTAGCTTGTTTCTGGTCCCAGGTTCAGGAATGGTTAGAAAATCACAATGTTCACTTAAAATGTATCTTACAAATAGCAGTGTCGGGCGATTTGGAAAGCCATAGTCAATCTGTCAATAATATAATAATACCTGTAGGAAAGGTTTTCATCTTTAGCTCACAATCTGTTGATACAATGCGATTGAAAAGGTTCCAAATTCATGTAAAACATCACAGCGCAATTGAAAAATATATGGTACATGGAAACCAAACGAGTGTGGTCTACAGTGATAGGTGGGATGGGCTGAGAGTGGCTGAGGGGTGGGATTAAGGAGGTCATGTTCAGTAATGTGTTACTGAATGTTTACTGAAAATATATATAAATGCAACAATTTCAACGGTTTTACTGAGTTATAATTTATATAATGAAATCTTTCCATTAAAAAAAATTCGAATGGATTTCACATGACTGGGCAGGGGCGCAGCCATGGTTGGGCCTCAGAGGACATAGGCCACAGCTATTTGGGTGGGTTACTAGCCTTCACTGGCTCTTTCGAATGTGACCTTGTAAGTCATAACCTTATAAATCCTTTTCGGACTTGCATCATGGGATGTCCGAAAACTTGCCTTTGACCTGGCGGAGAGGACGGGAATCCAAAACACATTCAATAAAGGAAGGTGGTAGATATAATCAAATGTTTTATATACATGCATTTATTTCTAAAGAACACTAATGTCATTATGTTTGTTGTTTTGTTATGTCATTAAAAATGTTATAAAGGAAATACTGTAACTTGGAAAGTATACCCACTACATGTGTGAAGTGTCCATCCTATGTGAATCCAAAACACATTCAATAAAGGAAGGCGGTAGATATAATCAAATGTTTTTATACATGCATTTATTTCACCTCATACTTTCTTCTGACCCTGCTGGGATTTAAAATATTGCCTTCTGTTTAGTTTAGCTGTACATAATGGAGTGTAAGGAAAATGTAAAATACAAAAGAGAATTTATGTGCAGGTGGGGTAAAACTAGGGACACTCCTGTGAAACCATATGGCGTAATTCTATTGGGGTAAATTGTTTAAAATAACTACAAATCTGCCAACTGTAGTCATTTATTTTCCTTTATAGTTTGTTATCCTAAGCATGACCATCATCCACCTAAAAAAAATCAAAAATCAGCTTTTTTGTGTCAGCAAATAGACATTGATCTTAGAGGGTGTGTTTACCCCAATGTTTTATTTGTTTTGTGAAATGCTATCTCAGATTCTTAAAGAAGAACGTCTGCACCACGTGATTTGTTTTTCTCTTTCAGTTGATGCTTTTATGGCAGTTTGCAGAAAGATTTGTCCCGTAATAGATGTGTGACAAATATATCTTGTTACCTCAGATAACCATGATTAATAAGTAAACTATCTAAATGTTTTCGCACTAATATAAAGGGAGAATTTGGCAATGTTATCATGTAATAAAGATCTCCCTAACCTGACTTCGTTATGGTTGTTGCTGTATCTTTAGTTTTAGTTTAGTTTATTAATTCGACCATTTAAAAAAACAAGCACACATAAAACCTGAAAAAGCCATACACGCAAATGAGTAAAATCATCGAGGATAACACACAATAAAGTCTGGGACTTATTTCCATTGTGGTCTTTTTGAAACAAGATGGCTAGGCAAGATGGAACACGAACATATATAGTGAAATAGAGCAGCGGTGAAAAGTGGAATTCAGAACTCAAGCATCTTCTCAAGAACATTGCTGGCCATGAAATAATAGAGACCTCAAGTATGGATGGCTCTAAGTAACCACAGCTCCAAAAATAGTAATAGCAGCATTTGAAGACTAATTTTCACAGTTAACATTTAATGGGGCACAAAATCACTGCTTCAGTCAGCAAGAGTGACTCATGTTCAGTCCATCTGTGCAGCACCAACCTTTTAGATGTTTCCCTCATCCACAACACGTCCACAGCACTTTCATGTGTCCTTCAATATCTTTAGAACTCAACTTGTGTGTTGTATATGAGAAACTTAGAACTGAATTGCCAGCAATGCTGCCACAGTATTTAATTTAATGATAAAGACTTTGTGGTTTAGATCAAAATGAAGATGTTCAGTTCATTGTGAAAGCTCTTCAAGATTTAATGGCAATGATTATGTGGTTGAGGCAGCAATATTTGAACAAAAGGTTCCATAAAAAGATAGATAGTAAAAACAGTGTTTAGATTATAAAATTGGATCCCAAAGTTAATTATAGCTGCTAGCAGCAATGAATAGGGTTCACAGGATGACATAAAGGACAGTGGGATAACAAAGCATGCACTCATGTTGGAACTTCCTTTATGTACAATCAGTGAAAGCATTACCATGTTTATCTCTCAAATAATTTAGGTTTACTTAACTCAAATCAAAGGCGGATTTCTGATAGTGTTAGAGCACAATCGTAGTGCATATGGGCCAATCTTATTTATAAAGAAGATTGCTTTACTCTGGGGTTTACATGAATGAAAACAAAGGCATATTTATGATAGTGTGTGAAATCCTTTGTACAACAAATGTATTCACACATTAACTATAGCAATTAGTTTATTCCCAGCTATTAAAATAAAACGTTCGTCTTTGTGTAACATTTACACAAAATAAAAATGAACAATAATATACTCAATATTAGAAAGGTGTTCTTAATGTTTAGGACAGTACTTGGCTGTGTGTTTGTTTGTGTGAATACAGAGTCACTTCCCTTCTCCCACTTTATGGAATTCAAAATTACAATGCTTGTCTTTCAAAATTTAGTCAATTATACTTTGCTAATCTTGCTAAATTTGCTAATCTTGCCAATGATTTTTTTTTTTAAGTAGTTGGCAATATCCGTGGGTTTTGTGATTGAATGAGCCATGTAATTCAATGAATGATGAAGCTGTCCAAAATGTTCTATACATCTTTATATAATTTATCTTTGTTTTATAGTCTATTTTTTTCTTATTTTTCTTCAGTTTTGTTACATGATTTCTCAATTTGCAGCACGTTTGCCAATCAGTTGTGCAGCCAGACATATTTGCCATTCCTTACGCCTCATTCCTCTCAACCTTAAAATGTTTAAATTACTCAACGATCCATGGGGATTTAACAGTTTTTACAGTCATTTTCTTAATGGGTGCATGTTTATTAGTAATTGGGATAAGCAGTTTCATAAATGTGTCAAGTGCAGTGTTTGGTTGCTCCTCATTACACACCATGGACCAACATATATTCTTTACACCAACAACATAGGGATCACTACAAAACTTAGTGTATGACCTCTTATTCACTATATTAGGCCCATCCTTTGGTTTTCCTAGATATGGCTACTATATTGTGATCACTACAGCTGATTATTTAACTATACAAGTCAGTTAAGAACAAATTCTTATTTACAATGACAGCCTACACCAGCCAAACCCGGACGACACTGGTCCAATTGTGCACCACCCTATGGGACTCCCACGGCCAGTTGTAATACAGCCTGGATTTGAACCAGGGTTTCTCTAGCACTGAGATGCAACGCTTTAGACCGCCGCGCCACTCAGAAGCTCAAAGATGAGCTTGGAGGGTACTATGGTGTTGAATGCTGAGCTATAGTTAATGAACAGCATTCTTATATATGTATTCCTCTTGTCTAGATGGGATAGGGCAGTGTGCAGTGTGATGTGGGCAGAAAAGGTGTTTAGCTTGTCTGAAAGCAAGATGCGGGTGTCCGCGATGTGGCCGGTTTTCCTTTTGTAGTCTGTGATTGTCTGAATACCCTGCCACACACATATGTCTGAGCCGTTCAATTGCAGCTCCACTTTGTCTCTATACTGATGTTTTGCCTGTTTGATTGCCTTGTGGAGGGAATAACTACATTTGTTTGCCATATTCCCAGTCGGCTTGCCATTGTTAAATGCGGTGGTTTGCACTTTCAGTTTTGCGCGAATGCTGCCATCTATCCACGGGTTCTGGTTTTAATAGTCACAATGGATACAACATCTCCTATACACTTCCTGATAAACTCAGTCACCGAATCAGTGTATTCGTCAATGTTATTCTCGGAAGCTACCTGTAACACATCCCAGTCCGCGTGATCAAAACAATCTTGAAGCGTGGATTCCAATTGGTCTGACCAGCGTTGAATAGTCCTTTGCAAGGGTACTTCCTGTTTGGGTTTCTGCCTATAGGAAGGGAGGAGCAAAATGGAGTCGTGGTCAGATTTGCTGAAAAGACGGTGGGGGAGGGCCTTATAGGCATCCCAGAATTTGGAGTAACAGTGGTTGAGTGTTTTGGCAGCGTGAGTACCACAGTCGATATGTTGGTAGAACTTCGTCATCCTTTTTCTCAAATTTGCTTTATTAAAATCTCCAGCTACAATAAATGTAGCCTCAGGATATGTGGTTTCCAGTTTGCATAAAGTCCAGTGGAGTTCTTTCAGGGCTGTCGTGGTATCAGCTTGAGGGGGGATATACATGGACGTGGCTATAACCGATGTGAATTCTCTTGGGAGATAATACGGTCGGATTTTGATTGTGAGGTATTCTATATCGGGTGAACAAAAGGACTTGAGGTCCTGTATGTTATCACAATTACACCATCTTTAATCTTTAATCATGAAACATACACCCCCGCTCTTTTTCCCAAAGATATATTTATTCCTGTCTGCGTGATGAACTGAGAATCCAGCTGGCTGGATCGATTCGGGCAGAATATCCCGATAGACCCATGTTTCCGTGAAGCAGAGTATGTTACAATCTCTGATGTCTCTCTGGAAAGAGACACGCGCCCTGAGCTCATCAACTTTATTATCAAAAGACTGAACATTAGCGAGTAATATACTCGGAAGTGGTGGGTGGTGTTTGCGCCTCTTAAATCGGACTAGAAGACCACTCCAAGTACCTCTCCTTCGCCGGCGTTGTTTTGGGTCGGTTTCTGGAATCAGCGAAATTGCCCTGGGGGGTGCGAACAAAGGATCTGCTTCGGGAAAGTCATATTCCTGGTCTTGATGCTGGTAGTGGTGAGTTACCGCCGCTCTGATATCCAATAGATCTTCCCGGTATGTAATAACACAAAAAAAACTGGGGTGACAATGTTAGAAATAATAAAATAAAAAACAAAATACTGGAAACTTTCCTAAGAGCAAGAAGCGTGGCAGCCCTCTCTCTCGGCACCATTTTCACATACTGATCTGAATTTGGAAACTCACTCACACACTTGAAATAGTGCTATTGTGAGCGTTGTTCGAGTTCGATTTGGCAGTCTAGCTCGGCAAAGGCTGGTTTTACCAGTAGTCCCTTGCTCTGCGCCGGACATTAAGCGTGGTGACTTGTCCACGCTTTGTTCATCACATTGTATCAGAGCTCCATGTTCCTGTCTTGTCTGTGTAATTTGAGCTGATTTTTGGTTTGATGTGTGTTTAATAGGGCGTTGGGCCTTACGAAAAACCACATGAATTTCACATGTGATCACGTGATTTCTGTGAAGCAACTCAGCTTGGAACCGGCTATGTTGTATCCCCTGTCATATTGGAAATAAACCTCTTTGTGATGTTAATGCTTTAAACTGTCGAGTTTCTGTTTACAATAACTAAAAAGAACCCGCTTCCTTTAACTTCTTAGGGAGCGGTGGGGCGCTATCCTATTTTCTGGGCCTGAATGGGAGGCTCCCAAAGACGTTAAGAGGTTTTAAAGACATCACATACAGTGGGGAAAAAAAGTATTTAGTCAGCCACCAATTGTGCAAGTTCTCTCACTTAAAAAGATGAGAGAGGCCTGTGATTTTCATCATAGGTACACTTCAACTATGACAGACAAAATGAGGAAAAAATCCAGAAAATCACATTGTAGGATTTTTATGAATTTATTGCAAATTATGGTGGAAAATAAGTATTTGGTCACATACAAACAAGCAAGATTTCTGGCTCTCACAGACCTGTAACTTCTTCTTTAAGAGGCTCCTCTGTCCTCCACTCATTACCTGTATTAATGGCACCTGTTTGAACTTGTTATCAGTATAAAGACACCTGTCCACAACCTCAAACAGTCACACTCCAAACTCCACTATGGCCAAGACCAAAGAGCTGTCAAAGGACACCAGAAACAAAATTGTAGACCTGCACCAGGTTGGGAAGACTGAATCTGCAATAGGTAAGCAGCTTGGTTTGAAGAAATCAACTGTGGGAGCAATTATTAGGAAATGGAAGACATACAAGACCACTGATAATCTTCCTTGATCTGGGGCTCCACGCAAGATCTCACCCCGTGGGGTCAAAATGATCACAAGAACGGTGAGCAAAAATCCCAGAACCACACGGGGGGACCTAGTGAATGACCTGCAGAGAGCTGGGACCAAAGTAACAAAGCCTACCATCAGTAACACACTACGCCGCCAGGGACTCAAATCCTGCAGTGCCAGATGTGTCCCCCTGCTTAAACCAGTACTTGTTCAGGCCCGTCTAAAGTTTGCTAGAGAGCATTTGGATGATCCAGATGAGGATTGGGAGAATGTCAGATGAAACCAAAATATAACTTTTTGGTAAAAACTCAACTCGTCGTGTTTGGAGGACAAAGAATGCTGAGTTTCATCCAAAGAACACCATACCTACTGTGAAGCATGGGGGTGGAAACATCATGCTTTGGGGCTGTTTTTCTGCAAAGGGACCAGGACGACTGATCCGTGTAAAGGAAAGAATGAATGGGGCCATGTATTGTGAGATTTTGAGTGAAAACCTCCTTCCATCAGCAAGGGCATTGAAGATGAAACGTGGCTGGGTCTTTCAGCATGACAATGATCCCAAACACACTGCCCGGGCAACGAAGGAGTGGCTTCAGAAGAAGCATTTCAAGGTCCTGGAGTGGCCTAGCCAGTCTCCAGATCTCAACCCCATAGAAAATCTTTGAAAGTCCGTGTTGCCCAGCGACAGCCCCAAAACATCACTGCTCTAGAGGAGATCTGCATGGAGGAATGGGCCAAAATACCAGCAACAGTGTGTGAAAACCTTGTGAAGACTTACAGAAAACGTTTGACCTCTGTCATTGCCAACAAAGGGTATATAACAAAGTATTGAGATAAACTTTTGTTATTGACCAAATACTTATTTTCCACCATAATTTGCAAATAAATTCATAAAAAATCCTACAATGTGATTTTCTGGATTTTTTTTCCTCATTTTGTCTGTCATAGTGTACCTATGATGAAAATTACAGGCCTCTCTCATCTTTTTAAGTGAGAGAACTTGCACAATTGGTGGCTGACTAAATACTTGTAGTTACGCAATGGACAATAACAGATATGGAAATCATTCTTAATCGAAGCCTGTCATCAAGGCAAAGGGTGGCTACTTTGAATAATGTAAAATACATTTTTTGGGGTTACTACATGATTCCATATGTGTTATTTCATAGTTGTGATGTCTTCACTATTATTCTACAATGTAGAAAATAGTAAAAATAAAGAAAAAGCCTTGAATTACTAGGTGTGTCCAAACTTTTGACTGGTACTGTATATTAATCAAAAAGATATTAGATACAAGTAGTGCACTGGGCCTTTACTAGTCCTGGATTAGCGGACCAATATAGCCATCTGTAGCGCGGACAAACATTTTGTAAATTAATCTGAGTGAGAATTGCTGGTACTATCTATGTTTATAGAAAAGCTGCCATGAAATGTCACCTTGTTATGACCCTGTGCCTGTGATGAAATGTCAAGTTTTGGTCAAACACACTTTTGAGCTATATAAGTTTCAGGATGTCTTAGACCCTTTGCAGAACCTGGGGAGAGCTATCATATACTGTACATATACTGTACCAACTTCTGCCTACAATTGTACTACTAAAGGATCATTTTTATACTTAAACAAAGAGTCTGTGTTTCCTTTCCATTACTAATGTATGTTTGATAATTAAATAGACCTGATCATTTGTTGAAGAAATTGACCAACATGACGCTGAACACGGTGCTAGTCCTGCCTCTCCCATCTCCTCATTGGTTAATAGAAGCAGATACCCACGTGCCATCTCCTCATTGGTTATACCCACGTGGGTGATTGAAAGATGAACTGAGTTTGGCCGGTCGTCGTTGGAACTATGAAAGATAGATGCCAATTACCCTATAAAGTCCAAAGAAGAAAAAGCCTGGAAGGAGGAGAGATGACTAGAAATGATTCGGTTGACCGTTTTTATGTGTGGATTAATTGTCGGAGTAGAGGACCTTGTGCATTTCAGGTAAAATAAGAACTCAACGTTTATATCCCAGGACAAATTAGCTAGCAACAGCAAGCTAGCTAAAAAGGACAAATTAGTTCGCAACTGCAAGCTAGCTAGCTAAATTGCCATAAAGGTTTAATGCTTTTCGACCTGTCCCCAAATTAATATAATTGGTTCAGAGTTTGTTTTGGTATTTCAACTTGGGTGTCGTGATCGTGTTTGGTGTGGGGGGACAAAATCAATTTGCGCACGATGCGCACGATTGCGCACGTGTGCGGCCGGTTTGGGTACAGTGGTCGATGTCCATGCCCCCATGAACATTTTGTTAGCATAATATAATAATATTTTGTTTCTCCCTCAAAATCTGTCTGTATAAGTAGAGCTATCTGTTTTTTTTGGGTTGCATCTCAATCCAACGCAATCACCGATGTCAGCCTTCCACATCTGCAGTGGAAGCAGACCCGGATCCATAAGGGGGAATAAGGGGGCTTAGACCCTCAGTTGAAACTTGTGCCACCTCAGTTTTAATGTCCCTATATAAAAATAGCAAAAAGGTTTGAATGATTGAGTGACAGGTTGGCGTGAAATCTGTGTCTCAGCTGCACCTTAACAGCACCACGGACAGAGCGAACCGCGGAGTGTGTGTGTGTTTGTGTGTAGGGAGGCTATGGAAAGCCATTGTGCGGTTGGGTATGACTCCTTTGGGTTTCCATAAAAAGCAGGAAAAAACACTGTTCATCTGTGGTAGGCTACGTGAATAACGAGATACGCATCTGCCTTTAATATTTGATTTTGATTTATAAGGATGGTGTCAAGTTTACAGTTGAAACTGCTTCACTCAACTCTGCTCACGCCCACCACTACAGAGTGTAATTAGCTTCTCTGCTAACTGTAAAAGGTGTTATTAGCCTATTTAGCTCTAACCAGCTAATCTGCCACTGCCACGATGGGGATCAGAAATCAAACCACTGAGGCCGCTGCCAAATTAGTGTCCAGCAGTGATTATGCTGCTCCAGCTAGATCCGCGTGAAGAGCCCACCCTCCCTTCCACAAGTGCCACCAGGATAATTGCTCCACAGCCCCCTCCACCTCCGACTGTTCCTCACGATCTTGGAACAGAGGAGCCAGACCAGGTTAGCCTAGAATCCTACCCTAGCCGCAGGTTCTGTCCAAAATGTTTATTTAATAGAAATGGGAACCAGGTGTGTGTAATCAGACAAGATGATGAATTCCGTTCAGTGAAGCCTAGAAAGCCGGTGACGTAGACCTCCGGAACTGGTGAACAGAATGAGCATGAGTAGCAGGGAGATCCGTGACAGAGTAGCCTAACTGGGTTTTAGTTTTTACCTTTGAGCTCCAACAAGGGGTATTAGTACCCGGGTTAAGGGAGGACTATTTGTATTGTATGTGTTGTGCATTTTATGCGTTTGTATGTGTATCATTTCTTTTATTTTTATAATACATAGTGTATCCCTGGCCTCTTGGTATTTTTGTTGTGTTTTCCCTAGCGAGTTAAGTCATACCAAGTTTATATTTTACTGAGATGCCCTTTTCACCATTTCAATGTTGATCCGAGACTTTGGTGAGAGGGTTACAAAAATAACAATAATGAGGCTATATACAAGGGGTACCGGTACCCAGTCAATGTGCAAGAGTACCGGTTACTTGAGGTACTGTAATTGAGGTATATGTATGTAGGGGTAAAGTGAGTATGCATAAATAATCAACAGAGATTAGTAGCAGCGTGTGTGTGTGTGTGTGTGTGTGTGTGTGTGTGTGTGTGTGTGTGTGTGTGTGTGTGTGTGTGTGTGTGTGTGTGTGTGTGTGTGTGGCGTCAACATGCATGTGTGTGTGTGTGTTGGAGTGTCAGTGAGTGTACATCGAGCCTGTGAAAGAGGGTTAGTGCAAAAAATAAGACGGTTCGGACAATACAGGCAGAAGTTGGCACATCAGGGTTACTAACTTTAGACGAGACACTTGTGGAGGTCATCGCCGTCATGTTTGTGAGAGTTGCCCCTTTCCATAATAGTAGGCCAAAACAATCAAATCAATCAAATGTATTTATAAAGCCTTTTTTACATCAGCCGATATCACAAAGTGCTGTACAGAAACCCAGCCTAAAACCCCAAACTGCAAGCAATGCAGATGTAGAAGCACAGTGAAAAACTCCCTAGAAAGGCCAGAACCTAGGAAGAAACTTTGTGGCCAGTCCTCTTCTGGCTGTGCCGGGTGGAGATTATAACAGAACATGGCCAAGATGTTCAAACGCTCATAGATGACCAGCAGGGTTAGATAATAATAATGGTGGTTGTAGAGGGTGCAACAGGTCAGCAACTCAGGAGTAAATGTCAGTTGGCTTTTCATAGCCGATCATTCAGAGTTAGAGACAGCAGGTGCGGTAGAGAGAGAGTCCAAAACAGCAGGTCTGGGACAAGGTAGCACGTCCAGTGAACAGGTCAAGGTTCCATAGCCGCAGCCAGAACAGTTGAAACTGGAGCAGCAGCATGGCCAGGTGGACTGGGGACAGCAAGGCGTCATCAGGCCAGGTAGTCCTGAGGCATGGTCCTAGGGCTCAGGTCCACTGAGAGAAGAGAGAGAGAAAGAGAGAGAGGATTAGAGGGAGCATACTTAAATTCACACAGGACACCGGATAAGACAAGAGAAATACTCCAGATATAACAGACTGACCCTAGCCCCCCAACACATAAACTATTGCAGCATAAATTCTGGAGGCTGAGACAGGAGGGGTCGGGAGACACACTGTGGCCCTGTCCGACGATACCCCCGGACAGGGCCAAACAGGGAAGGATATAACCCCACACCACTAGAGGGATATCTTCAACCACCAACCTACTACCCTGAGACAAGGCTGAGTATAGCCCACGAAGATCTACCCCATGGCACGAACCTGAGGGGGGCGCCAACCCGGACAGGAAGATCATGTCAGTGACTCAACCCACTCAAGTGATGCACCGCTCCTAGGGACGGCATGGAAAAGCACCAGTAAGCCAGTGACTCAGCCCCCGTAATAGGGTTAGAGGCAGAGAATCCCAGTGGAGAGAGGGGAACCGGCCACGCAGAGACAGCAAGGGCGGTTCGTCGCTCCAGTGCGTTTCCGTTCACCTTCACACCCCTAGGCCAGACTACACTCAATCATACGACCTACTGAATAAATGAGTCTTCAACAAAGATATAAAGGTCAAGACCGAGTCTGCGTCTCTCACATGGATAGGCAGATCATTCCATAAAAATGAAGCTCTATATAGGAGAAAGCCCTGCCTCCAGCTGTTTGCTTAGAAATTCTAAGGACAGTAAGGAGGCCTGCGTCTTGTGACCGTAGTGTAGGTATGGACTGCAGGACCAAATCGGAAAGATAGGTAGGAGCAAGCCCGTGTAATGCTTTGTAGGTTAGCAAACCGTTCGGATGCTACAGACGTTTTCGCGAGAAGACTCATGCTCTGACACACACCGACAAATATAAGTACCCACCAAATGATTACTAGTTGGTGGATTGGTGCTGCTGCCATTCCCCATCACCACCTAACAGAGAGATCATGAGGGATGAGTAAGAGAAACAGGGGGAATGAGACTTTACAGACAAATGACTGAAGGAAGTTAGTGGCGTTTGTGTGTGTGTGTGTGGACTTGAAAATACCCCCGAGCCTGTAATAACGTTTATCAGTTACTCACCCTGCTTTTTTCTTGTGTTCAGCAAACTCCTTGCACATATCCAGAGCACTTTCTATTACATGTATTTTGTAATTTGTATTACACTGGTCTGAACTACACTCCAATGTATTCGTAACAAGAAACTTTCGAGAGCTATAATGTCACGCCCTGATCTGTTTCACTTGTCCTTGTGCTTGTCTCCACCTCCCTCTAGGTGTCGCCCATCTTCCCTATTATCCCCTGGGTACGTATACCTGTGTTCTATGTTTGTCTGTTGCCAGTTCGTCTTATTTGTCAAGTCAACCAGCGTTTTGTCTCTACTCCTGCTTTTCCTTATTCTCTCTTTTTCTCTCCCTCCTGGTTTTGACCCTTGCCTGTCCTGACTCTGAACCCGCCTGCCGTCCTGTACCTTTGCCCCACTACTCTGGATTATTGACCCCTGCCTGCCTTGACCTGTCGTTTGCCTGCCCCTGTTGCTGTAATAAACATTGTTACTTCAACACAGTCTGCATTTGGGTCTTACCTGAAACGTAATAGTACGAACTGGCCATCACTGACCCAGCTCCACAACACCAACTCCTCCCAAGGAGCCACCATTGGTGGGCACGAGGAGTTGCTTCACGGTCTGATGGAAGGGTTCCAGGACGTGGCCGAATGTCACAACCTAGCAGTGGACGCATTGCGGGAGCAATTCCGTAGGCAGCCTACCACGACGTTAACCTCCCAGCCACTCAGCAGCGGCATCAACCTTGGTTCTCTGGGAACCCCGCCTACCGCCCCCGGAGCACTAAGATGGAGATTCCAGAACCTGCGAGGCCTTTCTCTCCCAGTGCTTCCTTGTTTTTCGAGCTACAGCCTTCTTCGTTCCCCTCAGAACGCTTGAGGATAGCGTAAATTATTACGCTGATGTCCGGGAGGGCACTTGCCTGGGTTATGGTGGTGTGGGAGCAACAATCCGCAGTTTTCTTCAGTCTAGAGGTATTGGTGGCGGAGGTGAGAAAAGCCCAGAAGTTACTCCAGCTTCGGCAGGACTCCTTCAGTGTGGCAGACTATGCAGTGGATTTCCGCACGCTAGCAGCGGAGGGTGCTGGGAACCCGGAAGCGCTGTTCGACACGTTGCTGCACGGATTATCGGAGGAAGTAAAGGAATTACCAACGGATCTCGACTCACTCATCGCTTTGACCATCCGGGAATGCAGGAGGTCAAACCACCTTGCATCTTATGAACTCCTGAAGTCCTCCGCGTCTACGCCCCCGAGAGGTTCCGAGCTTACCCGAGTTCCTCCAAGAGCCTCCGAAGTCTGCCAATGTACCTCTTCCCGAGCTGATGCAGCTCGGCAGGCTGTCTCCAGCGATTTTTGCAATTCGTTCCAGTCATTGACAGCAGAGAACTGGAAGGGAAGGCGGCCGAAGAGGTGTTGGTTTTGGGGATGACCAGTGAGATATACCTGCTGGAGCGTGTGCTACGGGTGGGTGTTGTTATGGTGACCAGTGAGATGAGACAAGGCAGAGCTTTACCTAGCAAAGACTTATAGATGACCTGGAGTGAAGGCCAGCCGACGAGAGCATACAGGTCGCAGTTGTGGGTGGTATATGGGGCTTTGGTGACAAAACGGATGGCACTGTGATAGACTGCATCCAGTTTGCTGAGTGGAGTGTTGAAGGCTATTTTGTAAATTACAACGCCGAAGTCAAGGATCGGTAGGATAGGCAGTTTTATGAGGGTATGTTTGGCAGCATGAGTGAAGGAAACTTTGTTGCGAAATAGTAAGCCGATTTTAGATTTAATTTTGAATTGTAGATGCTTAATGAGTCTGGAAGGAGAGTTTACATTCTAACCAGACACCTAGGTATTTATAGTTGTCAACATATTCTAAGTCAGAACCGTCCAGAGTAGTGATGCTAGTCGGGCGGGCGGGTGCGGGCAGCGATCGGTTGAAGAGCATGCATTTAGTTTTACTAGCGTTTAAGAGCAGTTGGAGGCCACGGAAGGAGTGTTGAATGCCATTGAAGCTTGTTTGGAGGTTTGTTAACTTCTCAGGGATCACTGGGGCGCTAGCGGGCTGCTCCCGACACTACCAGGTAAAATGTAAGGCGCCAAATTCAAAATCCCAAAGTTGAATTATTAAACATCCACCAATATACAAGTGTTCCATACTCATCAAAAGCTCTGTTTCTTGGCAATATCACAGCGTTGTCAGATTTCAAAAAGGCTTTACGGCGAAAGCAGCACATTTGATTGTTTGAGAGTAGCACCTCACATATTTTTCCCATAGCCATGTATCGATTAGCCATCATGGCACACACATAACACATTTCACAGCAAAAACAAATCAATTACCTGTTGAAGAACTTCTGCTGAGGTCATCCTAAGTGTCCAACGAAGACAATCCATGGTTCTTTTGTTAGAAAAAGTAATGTATTTTATCCATAAATCCTCCATTTGGTTCGCGCGTTATAATCAGAAACTACAGCTTCCACTACTCCATTATAACGTGACGCGAACTTGTTCATCTTATACCTATAAACTTGTCCAAGAACAATCAAACATAGTTTTAAATGTATCCTTAGGAACACTTTTACGTATATTTACTATTATAAATCAACCGGAATATAAACTGATCGATAACGACGGTAAAAAAGACACTGCGTGACTTCACGGGAGCACGCGTTCCATTCTGTTTACATTGTATTTGAGTGACTTTGAGTGACTTCCTTGTTTGAGTGACTTCCTTGTTTGCTCTTCTTCTCTGGTCTTATTCATCCAAAATGAAAAAAATACACTGTCTCGAGACTGTTGACATTTAAAGGAAGCGATGGGTACTGCATTCATATGCCCTTATATGGTCATTTTCATGAGGGAGGGGTGCCCAAATGAGCAATGTGTCAAAATCACTTTTTCCAGGACAGAAATTCCTCGGGATTTTGCCTGCCATATGCGTTCTGTTTTACTCACAGACAAAGGGTTAACAGTTTTGGAAAATTCAGAGTGTTTCCTATCCAATGGTACCAAATATATGCATATCCTATTTTCTGGGCCTGAATGGGAGGCATTTTACTTTGGGCACGCCAGGCTCTCCAAAACCGACCCCTCAGCTGCCACTCCCTAACAAGTTAACAATGCTCAAGGTACTAAATGATATCATAACCACCATCGATAAAAGACAGTACTGTGCAGCCGTCTTCATCGACCTGGCCAAGGCTTTTGACTCTGTCAATCACCACATTCTTATCGGCTGACTCAACAGCCTTGGTTTCTCAAATGACTGCCTCGCCTGGTTCACCAACTACTTCTCAGATAGAGTTCAGTGTGTCAAATCGGAGGGCCTGTTGTCCGGACCTCTGGCAGTCTCTATGGGGGTACCACAGGGCTAAATTCTCGGGCCGACTCTTTTCTCTGTATATATCAATGATGTCACTCTTGCTGCTGGTGATTCCTTGATCGACCTCTATGCAGACAACACCATTCTGAATACATCTGGCCCTTCTTTGGACACTCTGTTAACTTCTTAGGGAGCGGCTCCCGAGGTGACGGTTTTGGAGAGTCTGGCGTGCCCAAAGTAAAATGCCTCCCACTCAGGCCCAGAAAATAGGATATGCACATTAGTACTATTGGATAGGAAACACACAGTTTCTAAGAGCGTTAAAATATTGTCTGTGAGTATAACAGAACGGATATAGCAGGCGAAAACCCGAGGAATTTCTGTCCTGGAAAAAGTGTTTTTGACACATTGCCTCATTTTGAACCCCTCCCTATTGAAAACAGCTATATATAGGAGTAAGATTGCAGTGCCTAGCGCCCCACCACTCCCTAAGTAGTTAACTTCTTAAGGAGTGGCAGCAGAGGTGACAGTTTTGGAAAGTCTGGTGTGCCCAAAGTAAAATGCCTGCCACTCATGCCCAGAAAATAGGATATGCACATAATTAGTACTATTGGATAGGAAAGTTTCTAAAAGTGTTAAAATAATGTATGTGAGTATAACAGAACTGATATAACAGGCGAAAACCCGAGGAAAACAACTTCTCAAAATCCACTTTTGTTAACAACGTTTGACGGGCACGAGATTGTGAGCGCGCCCAACTTTATTTTCCTTTCCTATTGTTCACGTTGTCGTCCAGTTGAAATATTACAGTAAATATACATAAAAGGATACCTAAGGATACATTAACTTGGCATTCGAAGACTCTAGAAAGGCAGGCAGGATGGATATAGGTCTGTAACAGTTTGGGTCTAGAGTGTCACCCCCTTTGAAGAGGGGGATGACCGCGGCAGCTTTCCAATATTTAGGAATCTTGGGCGTTACGAAAGAGAGGTTGAACAGACTAGTAATAGGGGTTGCAACAATGGAGGCGGATAATTTTAGAAAGCGAGGGTCCAGATTGTCTAGCCCAGCTGATTTGTACGGGTCAAGGTTTTGCAGCTCTTTCAGAACATCTGGATATGGGTGAAGGAGAAGCTGGGGAGGCTTGGGCAAGTTGCTGCGGGGGGTGTGGAGCTGTTGGCCGTGGTTGTGGTAGCCAGGAGGAAAGCATGGCCAGCCGTAGAGAAATGCTTATGAGATGTGCCCCGCAACAAGGCCAATAATAATGCCCAGTATGCTTTTCAGTTAATTTTGGTTTGTTCATTTACATTTTGGTAAAAATAGCTTACAGTCAGTGCATTCAACTAAGGTAGATAAACAACAACATATCACATTCATAGCAAGTAAAACGCTTAGGTAACAGTTACTGAGAATGTTGTTGCTGTTTGGCCAGCTACTTGTAAATGTATTTTTGTATTTTTAAGATACAAAATACGTGTATTTTAATTAAATTGTATTTTATACTTTATTGTATTTTGTCATTTTTGCCCATCCCTGCTCCTTTTTATTCCACATATCCAAACTATTCATTTCAAAATAAACTATTTACATTTTGTTTCCTTTCTCTTCTTTTACAGTAAATAAGAGTGTTGTCCTCATCTACCTCAGCTTGTTGTTCTTAGTGCAGTCGTGGCCAAATGTTTTGAGAATGACACAAATATTAATTTTCACAATGTCTGCTACCTCAGTTTGTATGATGGCAAATTGCATATACTCCAGAAGGTCATGAAGAGTGATCAGATGAATTGCAATTAATTGCAAAGTCCCTCTTTGCCATGCAAATGAACTAAATCCTCCAAAAACATTTCCACTGCATTTCAGCCCTGCTACAAAAGGACCAGCTGACATCATGTCAGTGATTCTCTCATTAACACAGGTGTGAGTGTTGATGAGGACAAGGCTGGAGATCACTCTGTCATGCTGATTGAGTTCGAATAACAGACTGGAAGCTTCAAAAGGAGGCTGGTGCTTGGAATCATTGTTCTTCCTCTGTCAAACATGGCTACCTGCAAGGAAACATGTGCCGTCATCATTACTTTGCACAAAAAGGGCTTCACAGGCAAGGATATTGCTGCCAGTAAGATTACACCTAAATCAACCATTTATCGGATCATCAAGAACTTCAAGGAGAACGGTTCAATTGTTGTGAAGAAGGCTTCAGGGCTCCCAAGAAAGTCCAGCAAGCACCAGGACCGTCTCCTAAAGTTGATTCAGCTGCGGGATCGGGGCACCACCAGTACAGAGCTTGCTCAGGAATGGCAGCAGGCAGGTGTGAGTGCATCTGCACGCACAGAGAGGCGAAGACTTTTGGAGGATGGCCTGGTGTCAAGAAGGGCAGCAAAGAAGCCACTTCTCTCCAGGAAAAACATCAGGGACAGACTGATATTCTGCAAAAGCTACAGTGATTGGACTGCTGAGGACTGGGGTAAAGTCATTTTCTCTGATGAATCCCCTTTCCGATTGTTTGGGGCATCCGGAAAAAAGCTTGTCCGGAGAAGACAAGGTGAGCGCTACCATCAGTCCTGTGTCATGCCAACAGTAAAGCATCCTGAGACCATTAATGTGTGGGGTTGCTTCTCAGCCAAGGGAGTGGGCTCACTCACAATTTTGCCTAAGAACACAGCCATGAATAAAGAATGGTACCAACACATCCTCCGAGAGCAACTTCTCCCAACCATCCAGGAACAGTTTGGTGACGAACAATGCCTTTTCCAGTTTGATGGAGCACCTTGCCATAAGGCAAAAGTGATAACTAAGTGGCTCGGGGAACAAAACATCGATATTTTGGGTCCATGGCCAGGAAACTCTCCAGACCTTAATCCCATTGAGAACTTGTGGTCAATCCTCAAGAGGCGGGTGGACAAACAAAAACCCACAAATTTTGACAAACTCCAAGCATTGATTATGCAGGAATGAGCTGCCATCAGTCAGGATGTGGCCCAGAAGTTAATTGACAGCATGCCAGGGCGGATTGCAGAGGTCTTGAAAAAAGGGTCAACACTGCAAATATTGACTCTTTGCATCAACTTCATGTAATTGTCAATAAAAGCCTTTGACACTTATGAAATGCATGTAATTATACTTCAGTATTCCATAGTAACATCTGACAAAAATATCTAAAGACACTGAAGCAGCAAACTTTGTGGAAATTAATATTTGTGTAATTCTCAAAACTTTTGGCCATGACTGTAGGTGTCAGCTGTGAACAATAAGAGCATCCTTGCTGAAGGCCTGAATTTTAGACAGCATATCTTGTTATTTTGCATGTGGGCTCAGATTCTCATGATGATCTCAAGGGATATTTCCTGCATTATTTTTCTCTGCTTATTTTTTATCAATACCATCTGGAAGAAGGCGTGTTCAACAGCAGCATGTCTGAATGGCAAAGAGAGCTCGGAGAGAGAAAATTGTTAAGTTCCTGAAAATCTTTCTCCCCGCAGCATCAGTGTGTTTAACCACCTCTAACCAGAACCCCTCTATTTTACAGTCTTCTTTGTTGTTCCATTCTTGAGTGTGGATCACTCTTCACTGTTAGTCAGCCTGTCCAGGATCTCCTTTGAATAGAGGGAAGAAGGAGAGAGCATCTAGACGTGGCTTGATGCTACTGAGCACAATGCTCAGGGAGAGAGACTTGGGTGCCTCCAGTTGTTTGATGTTATACTGAAGTCTCTTCTTGAGCTCCCTTGTCAGAAATACCATGTAGTCGCTGCAACAGGTTTTCATGTCCTGTACCATGTAGTCTCTGCAGTGGGTTATCATGTCCTGTACCATGTGGTCTCTGCAGTGGGTTATCATGTCCTGTACCATGTAGTCTCTGCTGTGTGTTATCATGTCCTGTACTATTAGCGGGTCTATTCCTCTGGCTTTAGAGAGGGCAAGGCGGAACTGATCCCCGAAGTCCACAGCTTTGAGTGGCAGGCAATGCTCATCTGTCAAGTTGAATTCCATGACTGCTCCAGGTGTGGAATTCTTGTGGCACCATGACTCTAGCAGAGTCTAGCTGCAAACGTTTGTTGATCCTGTTCAATTCTCCCACGATTGGCTGCAGAAACTTCAGGTACACAAGGTTGGCTGAGTCAGTGTACATCTGGTAAAGTAGCTCTGCAGCATAGTTTCTCTCATTGTCTTTGTTGATCTGAAAGTGCAGCTTCAGTTAATCATACTGTGACAGTACCCGATTGACACACTCACTGATTGCAAGCCATCTGGTTGAAAAATCTTCAGAGGGGTTTCACCAAAATTTATGGTGGTATATATGTCCTCATATTTTGAGAGCCGCTGGGTGGCATTGGAGAACCATGTATATGTCTGTGTGGAAGAACATTCACTGCTTTTGAGGCACAGGGAATGACTCACACATTTAACGTGGACGATATTCATATTCTGTGCTTGAAATTTGGTCAGGACGGAATTGTTTTAGATACACATTGTATTACAGCCATCTGTGGCTAGACCGATGCAGTTGTCAATGGGAAATGTACTGTCATCAAGAAACTTGAACAAGGCATTGGCAATAGACAGTGATTCTCCAGCTAGAATGTTGATTATTCCTCCAAATGTGCTTAGGATTTGAGAGTTTCTTGATGTGGTATCTTATTACCAAACACAGCTGCTTCTTGGTCGTCACATCACTACTTAAATCAATAATTAACATTGATTTACAACAACTCATTCCCAATGTCCTTTATTAGTTCCGTATGCACTGCAGTCCCTATAAGTGCATTTATTAGCGCAGTGCATTTTTTTTCCCTGTGGATGTTGATTCTGTTCTTTGTAATTTATTCAACAATACATCCCAAGTGATTTAAAGTTTCAATGCTGGAGTGGCATGCAATACGTGCAGCGATCTGTGACTGATGTTTTAATAATTTACTGTTATGACTTCCACCGAAGTTGGTCCCTCTCCTTGTTCGGGCGGTTTTCGGCGGTCGACGTCACCTGCCTTCTAGCCATCGACGATTCATTTTTCATGTTCCATTTGTTTTGTCTTTGTTTTACACACCTAGTTTCAATTCCCAAATTACATGTTTATTATTTAACCCTCTGTTTTCCCCATGGTTTTTGTGTGTGATTGTTTTGTTGTTCTTTGTCGGTCTTTGTACGGCTGGTTTATTCACCTGTGTGTTGGATTTGTTATCCTTTTTCCTGTATTTTTATTAAATACGTTGTTCACTCATTCCTGCGCCTGACTTTTACACCAGCTATACACACCGGCTTATGACAATTTACATTTAAATTTTAGTCATATAGCAGACGTTCTTATCCATAGCAACTTACAGTCAGTGCATTCATCTTAAGATACAGTAGCTAGGTTATTCTCTCTTGTCAACAGTGTGTATTTACCGATGGTATTAAATAAAAAATAGGGTGTTCCACAGGGTCAATTCTTGGTCTGTTTCTTTTCACTATTTACATGAGCAATTTTGGTTTATCTGTATTGAAAAATAAAAACACTTTCACCTGTATGCAGATGACACTGTGGTGTATGTTATTTCCCCCCACAGCTAACCAGGCTCTGCAGAAAGCCTTTGATGAACTGAAATTGGTACTTAATGCAGTTAAAACTAAGTATACGTGTATGTTATTTTCCAAATCATGTACAAATGTATCTGATTATTTATGCATATGTATTTTGGATGGTGCCCTCATTGATCGTGTCCCTGCTTATAAATATATGGGCATCTGGATCACAGGAAGTTGGTGGTACCTTAATTGGGAAGGACGGGCTTGTGGTAATGGCTGGAGTGGTGTAAGTGAAATTGTATCAAATACTTCAAACACATGGTTTCCATGTGTTTAATGCCATTCCATTTGCTCCGTTTCAGGCATTATTATGAGCCGTCCGCCCTCAGCAGCCTTCTGTGATCTGGATTGACGAATGTTGATGAGTTAAGAAATTAATAATTAAAATAGGCTTATTCTATAGCAGTGGTATTCAATGTTGGGGTCGCGGGGAACTGCAATGGGGTCGCCAAAATAAAAATAATAAAACAACAAATAAAAATTGTGAACAAAAAAAAATTCAGTGTACAGATTATTTTATGGGACAATACTAATGTTTTTGAGAAAGCTCATTTGAAAAATAACATTGAGTAAATTCTATTATTGGTTTCTTTTCATTTTGATAAGATAAAAATGTAACTGAAGGTTGTTTATGTAAAAATCGAAATGTACCGATTTTAAGGTTGTGTCATTAGATTTGGGGTGGGGTGGGGTCATGTAAATTCTTGCTGAAAAAATGGTGTCCCCAGACATTCGGGCAGATTGGGTCCCCGCCGAAGAAGTCACTGTTCTATAGGAACAGGTCCTGTCCTTCGTTAAATCCAGGCTGTATAACATCCGGCCGTGATTGGGAGTCCAATAGGGCAGCGCATAATTGGCCCAGCGTCGTCCAGGTTTGGCTGGGGTAGGCCGTCATTGTAAATAAGAATTTGTTGTTAACTGACTTGCCAAGTTAAATAAATAAATATATATACATATTTTTTTAATAGCAGAAAACAAATGATTCAGTCAACATTCATTCAACATTCGTTCCGGTTATTGGCTATGGCGAAATGCAACTGCCACTGTATTGAAGCCATTGGAGGCAGTTCATTATAGCTCATTACGCTTTACAACGAGCGATAGGTTCAGTACACGTCCTATTTTCCAAGTAAAAATAGCCTTTGAATTATCAAAACATCACCCACAATATTTTTACGCTAATAAAATGCTCAGAAAATTGAATGCATTTTTCTCTCATCTCTAACTATCAGGGAGTCTTGGCTGACAGCTCTTTGAAATGCCCTTTTGGTCGTTGCCAGGTAACAAGATAAACAATGGGCCACATGTCAATGATGACAAGGTAAACAATAGGCAACATGTCATTTCGAGCCAAAATAGTATTCCTCAACCCATTTTCTCTGCAAAATGCTCTCATGGTCAACAGAGCTGATCATGGACTGTTGACAAACAGCAGCAATACACAATTTAATTTCTATTGTTTTGTAGCTAATTACAGAATACAGTTCACCGACACACTTCTTCACAAGAATTAGTAAAGCCTGAGCCACATTAGAAACTTAGATATGAGGGAATGTACATGAAAACATCATACAATAAGTGTACTGGACAATTTATTGGTTGATCTGCATTAGCATTATAAGTGACACTATGTTCAGAATTGTATGTTTTGATCAGACATTTATTGATCTTTTACAATAGGCCAGCATAGCCAAAATATTGATAAACATGAACATTCATGATAAATAAAGGCGAAAAATAATGGTGAGACATGATTTGATATAAAAAAAAATATTAGAGCCATAAGTTTAATATAGGCACCAGGTCGCTCTACAGTGTGCAGGACCCCATTGATTCGTACAGTTTGTAACACTCATGTCCTGTCCGAATGCTTGAAAAAAACAATACAAAGTAACAAACTGTAATATCATATCACGTAAAAGTGAATTACTTAGGCTTTAGGAACTGCAACCAACTACAGAGATTGATAGGGAGGCGAACGGGAGAGGAGGGGGACCCATGTACCCCGCTTCAATCAAGCAGGCTTCAGTCACCCACTTGGCTTCAGTCACTCCCAAAATATTAGCAGGAGACAAATCCAGCTATGGCCTCTTCCTTGTCAGGCCTCTCACACTGGGCAGACAAGGCTCCTGGGATAGACAGCTCGTACATCTTTCCCACATACGGCGCTGAATCAAGGGTGACCTCATTGAAGAGGAGATCCAGGAACCTGTCAACGTATATAGCCTGTAATGTTCAACGTATATAGCCTGTAATGTTTTTGAAAAGGGAAATGTTTGTTAAATGGGTAGTGAATTTAATTTCCTTTTTTTTTGCTGTTCTGAGTTATGATGCTATCAATTCGTTGATGTAGTGATCTACTTATTTTACTTATTCTACTATGTCTTTTCTGGTGTTTTGAACTACTCGATTAAAAAAATTCAATATTTGGTTGTGCACTTTTTTCTGAAACTTTTCAATGTTTGTATTTAGAAATGTTGTGTTCCTGAATTTCTCAATTGATGCAGATTTGAAATGAATAACTGTGACTTTCAGTATGTTGGGTCTGTCTTCACAGTCTTCACAGCATATCCCCTGTTCTTTGCCATGGGAAAGCTGATTTTGTATCACAGCATTCTTGCTGTGGTGGTTGTCTCGGAAGCTGTGCAGACACATTAGATGTTGAGTTTTCTAAAATGTCTATCATTACAACTTGATGACAGTGGAAAGAGAAAAAGTTCAATAATAATACCCACGACCCTAATCATCATGATTAGTCCCAATGACACAAGCCACATCAACTGTAAGACAAAAATCCACAAAATGGAATGGCAAAATATGATTTTTAGGGGTAAATTACAAATACTATACACACAGCAAATCCTTATGTTGACATTCCTTCATGTCAGCTGTGTGCTGGAAGTTCTAAGACTCAATGTAGAGAACTTAGGGATGGAAGTACTAAAACCATATAGTGACTATCAGGTGTGTTACAGAAAATATACCGTTCATAAAAGTAATAACAGCCACAGTTGCATTATCAAAATGTTAGTTACCGTGTCAGACTCATCAAACACTGATACTTACGTTACGGCCAGCTCTTGCAAGATCCACTGTTGATTGTACAGCATCCGTCTTCAGGATTAGCTTACCCATCGAATGTTCTCCCAAATTGATAAAGCAACTTCACTCTAAATGTGCATTGTACACGCATGACAGGATCCTAATTTAGCCATACAGCCTGTCCACCCGAAATGAAAAGCAGTCACTGCTGTCGGCTGTCTTCATTCTTCTGAAAATAGTGTAAGGTTAAAACTATGGCATTCATTCACACCATTCTGGTAAGTAGCTTGCTAGTTAACAGTCACACCACAGATGAAAGGTTACCCGTATCTTTGGTCATATGTTCTGCTTGAGCATGACACTAGTAGCTTGGGGTTTGTTAACAAAGCCAAAGTTAAGATGATAAGACGCTACCATTGGTGCATAACATTTCTGGTTTTATGTGACGTTGCATTAAGCCGGAAGTAAATCCTTGTTAATGCCTGTATCCTGAATCCAAGTGTTTGACACGGGGGAAGGTGACCAGTACATTTTGATCAAACTTTATCACTATACCAGTGACAGTCATCCATACTTGGGTCACCCTCCTAATATCATCCAATTTAATGATTCTCACTGTTTGGGACCTTTAAATAGAGGTAAAATAAATAAAATGTAATGTCAAACAATGTTTTTTTGCAATAAAAAACAGAGCAGTATTTCTCGTGTTATTTAGTTTGTGCATGAGAAATACAATTGTTGTGGTAGTCTCGCATCTCCTGGGATGCTCTTAATCCACCATTATACCCCCTTTCTCTTTCCCAATAATGTCACCCATATTTTGCCGATTTACCTGGCATATTGACTGTAGAATTGTGTCTAGCCAGTAAACAAGATTATCAAATTGGTTCCTCTCTGTCCTCACCTCTACCTGCCACTCTCTCTCTCCTCTGACTTCAACTTTCTGACCAATGTTAGCTAGCTAGCTACATACCCAGGGAGAAAGCGTATCATTCGATCCTCTCTCCCTCTTTCTGAAACTGTTGAATGATTATTTCTCAAAATGATTACAGGCTCAAAATGGCCAAAGAAAATACCTTTCTTCTGAAACTCGTCAGTCTATTCTTCTTCTGAGAAATGAAGGCTATTCCATGCTTGAATTTTCCAAGAAACTGAAGATTTCGTACAACGCTGTGTACTACTCCCTTCACAGAACACCGCAAACTGGCACGAACCAGAATATAAAGAGGAATGGGAGGCCCCCGGTAAACAACTGAGCAAGAGGACAAGTACATTAGAGTGTCTAGTTTGAGAAACAGACGCCTCACAAGTCCTCAACTGACAGCTTCATTAAATAGTACCCGCAAAACACCAGTCTCAAAGTCAACAGTGAAGAGGCAACTCCGGGATGCTGGCCTTCTAGGCAGAGTTGCAAAGAAAAAGCCATATGTCAGACTGGCCAATAAAAAGAAAAGATTAAGATGGGCAAAAGAACACAGACACTGGACTCTGCCTAGAAGGCCAGCATCCCGGAGTCGCCGCTTCACTGTTGACGTTGAGACACCAGTCTCAACGTCAACAGGGTGGCTACTTTGAAGAATCTAAGATATATTTTGATTTGTTTAACACTTTTTTGGTTACTATATGATTCCATTTGTGTTATTTCATAGTTTTGATGTCTTCACTATTATTCTACAATGTATCTATAGGGTGTCGTCCCAGCCTGGCACGTAATGTTCCTGCTTCACGCACCATGCCTCTAGGGTGTCGTCCCAGCCTGGCACGGACTGTTCCTGTTCCCCGCACCAGGCCTCTAAGATGTCGTCCCAGCCTGGTACGTACTGTTCTTGCTCCACGTACCGGGCCTCCAGTGCGTCTTCTCGGGCCAGTACGGCCTGCACCGGAGCCGCCGCCAAAGGCGAGGACCCACCGAGACCCCCAGTGACTTTTGGTCGCGGTCAGATTCCGCGCCTTTGGGGTACTGTCACGTCCTGGCCATAGATAGCCCTTTTGGCTGCTCTATGGTGGTTTTGGTCAGGACGTGATCAAGGGTGTTTTTTGGTCTGTTTGTTTTTCTATGTTGGTTTGGTTTGGGTCCCCAATTAGAGGCAGCTGTTAGTCGTTGTCTCTAATTGGGAATCCTATTTAGGTTGTTCAGTCCCCCACCTGTGTTGTGGGATATTACTTATGTTCATCATGTTAGTTGCTGTGGTGCTCTACACGGTGTGTTTTCTTTTGTTTTTGGTGAGTTCAAATAATTAAAATCATGTTTAACTCAACCATGCATGCTGCGCCTTGGTCCAATTCTGTACAAGATCGTGACATCTATATTGTCCATTGTTTTGCTGCAGTAAGAAAAATCTATATTGAATAGGTGAGTATTAATGATGAGTGATGATAAAGTCAAAATATGACACACATGTAGTAAAATGGTTGTTCCCCGAAATGAGTGCCTTTTGCGTCCCTTTTATATTTTAAGTAGAAATTGTGCACACATATTGAATTTTAAAAGCCTGTTATATTAATATATTTTCTTTCATTTGGACTGACCTGAAAGAACTGGGTAAATGTTAGCAAAAACCCCTGAAAGGCCTCTACCACAATACTTTCACCCGTATGTGTTTTCAGATGAGTGCAGATAAAGGAGAGGAAGGCCCTTTGAGATGCAACTGACACTGTGCATGGGACGATGGCTGTGGCCAAACTACCGCTCCACTGGCTGGGGGTTCAGCATGGTGTTTATGGGTCATTAGGTGATGCCCTTGCAGATGAGTAAATTGGTAGTTGGCAATTGTTGCGTCACAGGTCTGCTGTGTGAGCACCATAAAGCCAGGCTATCCTGGGCAAGATGTACCCATTGCACCCAGACTGGCTTATTTTCACAGGGCTCTCGGCAAGCCTGTAAACACAACAGGGGCTTCTGGCCCAAAGCATCTAGCTGTTGCTGCTATCGGCAAAATAGTCAATGTGAGCTTCAGCACTTAGATATGCTGCCACTGACTGCTGTCCAGGGAGAAACAGACTGGCAGCAGGCACAGAATGCTTACCAGGAAAAAACAAGGCATGAGGTGAGTTCTCTGTTATGTGTCCTCATTATATTTGACAACAAGGAAAGTCATAACACAGGGGCAGTGGAAATCAGATGAAATGCCCCATGTGTAATGTCAGGCAGTGCTCATCTTCCTGGAACAGTGCAGTACAAACTGGGGTGGTTGAGTTGGCAGCCAAGTTCCCTAACAGTGTTGCAGAGAATGTGGTTTAAAAGTCATGCAGTGTACTCCCACTGTAAAAAAAAATATCTGGATTGAAGGCAAAAAATCTGAAATCTAAGGAGTTAACGATCTCAACATTTAAACTGTTCATTATGCAAACTTCCAGTTGCATATCTGGGTAACATTTCAGCAGAAGGGTTGCTCCTGGTTTGTTGAGGGGTCTCTTGTAGCATGGCACAGTGTGTACTTTGTATGTTTGTTTGTTGTGGTCCTCACTATAATTTGGTCAGTTACAGTTTGAAACACTTTGCTACCCCCTAGCCATGTACCACTCACACACCATGTTTTCTGTTGTCTCATCACATCTTTGTCCTGTGGCTGAACATTACTGTTACTCCATGGAGATTGTGAAGTTTGGCACCGGCACTGTAGCGTCAGTAAAATGCATAAACACTTCAGGAAGACAGTGTGGTGTGAGTCATCCTTGTTGGCACTCCAACAGGCACTCAGGGGGCACGCTGATGTGGCTTAATTTCCAGCACAGAGCCAAGGTGAGAAAAGGTGGGACAGAGACATGACTTTAATCAGCCTTAACTGTACTCAATAGCTTAATCTAATGTTTTACCTGGAAATTATACAGCAAGTGCTGTGTGTGCATTCATTTCCATTTGTTCCTGTGATACCAGATAAGCTTTGTTACTGTGATACCAGATAACATGGATAAAGAAATACAAAATGGGAGACTTTATCAGTAGTATACACTTCACAGTGGTATACACTGAGTGTACAAAACGTTAAGAACACATGACTAATATTGAGTTGAACCCCCTATTGTCACCCTCAGAATAGCCTCAATTCGACGAAGCATGGACTGACTCTACAAGGTGTCAAGCGTTCCACAGGGATGCTGGCCCATGTTGACTCCACAGTTTTGTCAAGTTGTCTGGATGTCCTTTGGGTGGTGGACCATTCTTGAATCACATGAGAAAATGTTAAGCGTGAAAAACCCAGCAGTGTTGCAGTTCTTGTGCCTGGCACCTACTACCATACCCTGTTCAAAGGCACTTACATCTTTTGACTTGCCCACTCACCCTCTGAATGGCACACATACACAATATATGTCTCAATTGTCTCAAGGCTTAAAAATCCTTCTTTAACCTGTCTCCTCCCCTTTATTTACACTGATTGAAGTGGATTTAACAAGTGACATCAATAAGGGATCATAGCTTTCAATTGGATTCACCTGGTCAGTCTATGTCATGGAAATATCAGCTGTTCTTAATATTTTGTACACTGTATTTAGATATTGTATTGACCAATACAAGCATGTGTAATGGGCCCCGTCCCACCATGTAACAACCATTCCTATTGTTATTATTTTTTATTGTTTTATCCAGTATTTGATTTTATAGAGAACTTGCAGGAAATGAACAAACCAATTACAAATCATGAGATTCTGAGTCTGATGCTTTAAAACTACATCATGAGATACGTTTAATGATTAACTCTGAATGAAGGTTACTTGCTGCCTAAGCTAGTGTGCTCTGACATGGTTCTCTCTGGTCATAGAACCATTTTGATAGAGTTGAATGCAAACTGCTCTTGACAGTAGATGTGAGTTTAAAAGTCGTAAAGACACGAGTGCTCAGAATACCAATGTGAAAGTATCAGATCAGCTTATTGAAAGGTAGGTCATCAATACATTTGATAAAAGAACCAAAAATATGTAACATGCCATTAGGATAAAGCATTACTTGTATTTTAGGATTAATCAAGCTTGAAGCTATAGAGAGGGACTTTTTCACGTAATCCCACTTAGTGGAGTTTCTCTCAAATAGCATTTTTTCAGTTATTAAGTGAGAGAATCAGGGAATCAATGATTTCATGCACTGAAAAAGAGTGGACATATTTGCCTCAAGGTCATGCAGGATGGAAATGAGTGAGCCAATAACATCTGCTGCAAGACTGATTCCTTGTATTGCATTCATTAATTACTTTGACTGAATAGATGTGCAACAACACATCTACTATTACAGCATTCAAATTAAACTAATTAATTTCACATGGGTCTCCCAGACTGAAAAGGGCAAAAACAAAAGAGAAAAATAATATACTGTAAATTTAGATATTTTTGTTAGATGTGTACACTTAATAGTAATTGACTGAAGAATTTCACAACTTGAAAATGTTTTTATTTGTCACATGCAGCAAACACAAGCGGTGTAGACTTTACTGTGTATTGTGTGGGAGTGTGTATTTGGTGTGTATATAGTCTAGTGAGTGTGCGTAGGATAAGTGCAAGATAGAGCCGATGCTCCGGTACCATTTGAGCCGATGCTCTGGTACCGCTTGCCGGACGGTAGCAGAGTGAACAGTCTATGGCTTGGGTGGTTCTGGATGGCAGGGAGCTCAGCACCAATGGTGTACTGGGCCTGCACCTACCCCTGTAGCACTTTGTGATCAAGGGCGGGGCATTTGCCATACCAAGTGGTGATGCAGCCAGCCAAGATGCTCTCGATGGTGCAGTTGTAGAACTTTTTGAGGATCCGAGGGCCCATGCCAAATCTTTTCAGCCTCCTGAGGGGGAAGAGGCGCTGCTGTGCCATCTTCACAACTCTGCAGGTGTGTGTGGACCATGGAAATGTACTTAGTGATGTGGGCGCCAAGGAATTGGAAGCTCTGGACCCGCTCCACAACAACCCTGTTGATGTGGATCTGGGCGTGCTCTCCTCACTTTTTCCTATAGACCAAGGAGCTGATTGTGGACTATCTGAAGTTGAGGGAAAGGTTGTTGTCCTGGCACCACACTGCTAGGTCTCTGACCTCCTCCCTGTAGGCTGACTCATCACCGCCGGTCATCAGGCCTACCACGTCGTGTTGTCAGAAAACTTGATAATGATATTGGAGTTGTGTGTGGCCACGCAGTTGTGGGTAACAGGGAGTACAGGAGGGGACTACGTACACACCCCTGAGGGGTTTCCCTTTGTAATCTGTTAGCGTCTGCAAGCCCTGCTACACAGGACGACTGTTGGAGCCGGTGTAATAGGATTCCTATATTGTCCTTTTGCATGTTTAATGTCTCTTCAGAGGTTGAAGCAAGATTTATTGTATGCGTCCATGTCCGTGTCCCATTCCTTGTAAGCGGTAGCTCTAGCCTTTAGCCCAGAGCCGATATTTCCTGTAGTTCATGGTTTTTGGTTTGGATAAGTTCTCAAAGTCACTGTTGGTTCAACATTGTTGGTACAACATTGCTCCCTAAAACACTTCAGCGAGCATGCCTTTCTAATCGACCTGGCCCGGGTATCCTGGAAGGATATTGACCTCATCACGTCAGTAGAGGATGCCTGGTCATTGTTTAAAAGTGCCTTCCTCACCATCTTAAATAAGCATGCCCCTTTCAAAAAAATGTAGAACCAGGAACAGATATAGCCCTTGGTTCTCTCCAGACCTGACTGCCCTTGACCAGCACAAAAACTTGCTGTGGCGTTCTGCATTAACATCGAACAGCCCCCGTGATATGCAACTTTTCAGGGAAGTTAGGAACCAATATACACAGGCAGTTAGGAAAGCTAAGGCAAGCTTGTTCAGGCAGAAATTAGCATCCTGTAGCACAAACTCAAAAAGGTTCTGGGACACTAAAGTCCATGGAGAATAAGAGCACCTCCTCCCAGCTGCCCACTGCACTAAGGCTAGGAAACACTGTCACCACAGACAAATCCACTATAATTGAGAATTTCAATAAGCATTTTTCTACAGCTGGCCATGCTTTCCACCTGGCTACCCCTACCCCGGGTCAACAGCCCTGCACTCCCCACAGCAACTCGCCCAAGCCTCCCCCCATTTCTCCTTCACCCAAATTCAGATAGCTGATGTTCTGAAAGAGCTGCAAAATCTGGACCCCTACAAACCAGCCGGGCTAGACAATCTGGACCCTCTCTTTCAAAAATTATCTGCCGAAATTGAAACCCCTATAACAAGCCTGTTCAACCTCTTTCGTATCGTCTGAGATTCCCAAAGATTGGAAAGCTGCAGCGGTCATCCCCCTCTTCAAAGGGGGAGACACTCAAGACCCAAACTGCTACAGACCTATATCTATCCTACCCTGCCATTCTAAGGTCTTCGAAAGCCAAGTTAACAAACAGAATACCGACCATTTCGAATCCCACCGTTCCTTCTCCGCTGTGCAATCTGGTTTAAGAGCTGGTCATGGGTGCCCCTCAGCCACGCACAAGGTCCTATACGATATCATAACCGCCATCGATAAGAGACATTACTGTGCAGCCGTATTCATCGACCTGGCCAAGCCTTTCGACTCTGTCAATCATCACATTCTTATTGGCAGACTCAACAGCTTTGGTTTCTCAAATGATTGCTTCACCTGGTTCACCAACTACTTCTTTGATAGAGTTCAGTGTGTCAAATCGGAGGGCCTGTTGTCCGGACCTCTGGCAGTCTCTATGGGGCTGCCTCAGGGTTAGATTCTCGGGCCGACTCTCTTCTCTGTATACATCAATGATGTCGCTCTTGCTGCTGGTGATTCTCTGATCCACCTCTATGCAGACGACACCATTCTGTATACTTCTGGCCCTTCTTTGGACACTGTGTTAACAAACCTCCAGACGAGCTTCAATGCCATACAACTCTCCTTCGTGGCCTTCAACTGCTCTTAAATACAAGTAAAACTAAATGCATGCTCTTCAACTGATCGCTGCCCGGTCCTGCCCGCCCATCCTGGACGGTTCTGACTTAGAATATGTGGACAACTACAAATACCTAGGTGTCTGGTTAGACTGTAAACTCTCTTTCCAGACTCACATTAAGCATCTCCAATCCCAAATTAGATATAGAATCGGCTTCCTATTTCGCAACAATGCATCCTTCACGCATGCTGCCAAACATACCCTCGTAAAACTGACCATCCTACCGATCCTCGACTTCAGCGATGTCATTTATAAATTAACCTCCAACACTCTACTCAAGAAATTGGATGCAGTCTATTACAGTGCCATCCGTTTTGTCACCAAAGCCCCATATACTACCCACCACTGCGACCTGTACGCACTCGTTGGCTGGCCCTCGCTTCATACTCGTCGCCAAACCCACTGGCTCCAGGTCATCTACAAGTCTTTGCTAGGTTAAGCCCTGCCTTATCTCAGCTCACTGGTCACCATAGCAGCACCCACCCGTAGCACGCGCTCCATCAGGTATATTTCACTGGTCACCCCCAAAGCCAATTCCTCCTTTGGCCGCTTTTCCTTCCAGTTCTCTGCTGCCAATGACTGGAACGAACTGCAAAAATCACTGAGGCTGGAGACTCATATCTCCCTCACTAGCTTTAAGCACCAGCTGTCAGAGCAGCTCACAGATCTCTGCACCTGTACATAGCCCATCTGTAAACAGCCAATCCAACTACCTCATCCCCATACTGTATTTATTTATCTTGCTCCTTTGCACCCCAGTATCTCTACTTGCACATTCATCTTCTGCACATCTACCATTCCAGTGTTTAATTGCTATATTGTAATTACCTCGCCACCATGGCCTATTTATTGCCCTACCTTCCTTATCTCATTTGCACTCACTGTATATAGACTTTTTTTCTACTTATTGACTGTATGTTTGTTTATTCCATGTGTAACTCTTTGTTGTTGTTTGTGTCGAACTGCTGTGCTTTATCTTGGCCAGGTTGCAGTTGTAAATGAGAACTTGTTCTCAACTAGCCTACCTGGTTAAATAAAGGTGAAATGATTATTTTTTTTAATTGTCTATGCACTTATTGATGAAGCCCATGACTGTTGTGGTAAACTCCTCCATGCTATCGGATGAATCACAGAACATATCATGTATGTTAATGAGGAATCTCCCTGTTCCATAAGTAACACAGCCTATCAATTTGCCTCTCAATCTATTGTGTTTGTACAAAAAAAGAGGAGACAATTACAGCACTGTTATGATATTAAGATTACTTTAGTGGTTCATTGCACTCAAGGTACAACTGAAATTTGACTTTTGCTTTTAACCATGGGGGGCTGCCACATTGGACATTATTGACATCTAGGATTTCACACCAGCAATCCTACAGTTTCCAGCTAACTTCCTGGCAATTTTTTCCTTTCAGACCCTGGATTCAAACTGGAAACCCTACGGTTGCTGGCTTGCGTCTCTAACCATTAGGCCATCTGCCACTCTATATACATTTGACGTACCTGCATCACAGATTTCCTCCTGCTTTTAACGCATGCTTTTTTGTGAGATGAAGATTAAGTACATTTGCTTTCGTCACAGATGGCTACAGCCTCACAGCCTTTCCTTGTCAATGACGCATTAGCATCTGGCTCCGCCAACACAGACATTATTTAAGCGCCCCTTTATAGCCCCATCCTTCAATAGGATCCATACCCCTCCCCTCCGTCCATTTTAGCCCATCATCTGATATGAATGTCAGATTCAACACTGACATGCGTTTGCCAAGCTATAATATTGGTCCGCATGTGGCTGTCAGGGCTGGAGTGTGACACTGATGGGAGCTGGCTTGCACACTTTTTAAGGTAGGATGGTTTCTCATGCGTCTCTATAACAGAGGTGAGCAGAGGAGGGGCAGTTTCATGTGGAGCACAGTGATGGGCAGGTGGTGTGTTTTGCATTGGTGTGCTCACACAGTGGTGTCATGAACCACTATTTTAGAGGGGGCACGAAGTACGTGATGATGGGTGGTCCGGTAGGGGGGTATTTTTTTGTTTTTGTTTGAGTTTAGTTTTTTTGTCTAAAATATGTCAATTATTCTGCATATGTTATCTAAGCATATCAGTTTAATTAAGGATGCACATTGATTCTTTAAGAACTTTTTCACCTTTTATGCCTTTAGTACAACTGCCACACTGGTATATTTATTGTCATTATAAAATAATTATCCCACTTAGCAGACGCTCTTATCCAAAGCAACTAAGGTTAAGTGCCTTGTTCAAGGGGACATCAACAGAGTTTTCATCAAGTTGGCTTAGGGATTTCAACCAGCGTCCTTTCAGTTAATAGCCCAATGCTCCAGCTAGGCTACCGGCCACCCCCAATCTAAATCTAAATGTTTGTCAATCTTTGCATGCATACCTCTATCTATATGTTTTACAGTGCCGAATTTCTATGAATTTCCAACTTACTAAAATCATTGTATGTATTCATCAAGAAGGAATCAATAGGTTACATAGCTTGATCAAATTAATTTAAAAACATACCTCCATACCTCCTCACCGGCAGCTAAAATCAAATCAAACGCTGTGTTTCACACTCTCTCTCCTCCTCCACTTATACTGCATGCACTAGAGCAGGTATTCCCAAACTGGGGTACCCCCAGGGGTACGCACAATGCCGTCGGGGGTACGCCAGTGATTCACATTTTAAAATTACAAATAAAAAATAAAAGAATTGCTCAGTTGTGCACCGGGGCCTTCCACTCCTCTTTCTATTCTGGTTAGAGACAGTTTGTGCTATTCTGTGAAGGGAGTAGTACACAGCGTTGTACGGGATCTTCAGTTTCTTGGCAATTTCTCGCATGGAATAGCCTTCATTTCTCAGAACAAGAATAGACTGACAAATTTCAGAAGAAAGGTCTTTGTTTCTGGCCATTTTGAGCCTGTAATCGAACCCACAAATGCTGATGCTCCAGATACTCAACTAGCCTAAAGAAGGTCTGTTTTATTGCTTCTTTAATCAGGACAACAGTTTTCAGCTGTGCTAACATAATTGCAAAAGGGTTTTCTAATGATCAATTAGCCTTTTAAAATGATAAACTTGAATTAGCTAACACAACGTGCCATTGGAACACAGGAGTGATGGTTGCTGATAATGTGCCTCTGTACGCCTATGTAGATATTCCATTAAATAATCAGCTGTTTCCAGCTACAATAGTCATTTACAACACTAACAATGTCTACACTGTATTTTGATCAATTTGATGTTATTTTAATGGACAAAAAATTGCTTTTCTTTCAAAAACAAGGATATTTCTAAATGACCCCAAACTTTTGAACGGTAGTGAGAGTGGAATCTTGGCAATCACTAGCATGAAACTAAATACAGGCACAGACTGTGTGTGGAAAATTATTTTTAAGACTGAGACTCTCTCCAATACAACCCAACATATGTGCATCCTTTCAGCACACCCTTCTCATTAACCTGTGGTGAGTTATTCACCATTTTTGATTAACAAATAAGGTTTTATATGTAAGATGGCTAAATAAAGAGCAAAATGATTGATTATTATTATATTATGATTTGTGTCCTGGTCCTATAAGAGCTCTTTGTCACTTCCCACGAGCCGGGTTGTGACAAACTCACACTCATTCTTATGTTTAATAAATGTATCGTATAGTGTGTGTGTGTGGCAGGCTTATAATGATTGCAAAAAACAACATTTGAGAGTGCGCTGGCCCTTGGTGCTAGATGGGGTACACAGCTGGAAGTTGAATGTTTGAAGGGGTACGGGACTATAAAAGTTTGGGAACCACTGCTAGAGTATCTAGTGTCCTGCCTAGGCATCTCTTTTCCCTGTGTACCTTGGAAGGAACTAGTGATGTCAATGTGCACTTTGGAAGGAACCAGTGTGACACAACTGTGATCACAGCTCCTTGGAAGCCTCATCCAACAAGGATCCTTTACAGGCTTGCTAAGTGAAGGATACAGCATATTAAAGGAGGCAATGACTCCCAAAGGCATAGCAATCCACTTTGATTGGGATATCTGAACATGCTTGACACCAGTGATAAATCTTCATCTGCTTAAGGAAAGGGGAAAATCGTAACCCTGGATTTGAAATAAGTACATTGAAGGGATGTATAATGATAGACAGAAAAGCCCTTAGTTTGTAATTAAGAGGTGTCAATCTGTTGAGAATTCAACGCAACAGGTCCACTGACAAGTTATTTAAATTGCAGTCAGCATCTACTTTGGCTTATAACATTGTTTCTCCTCCTCAGTTTCTTTTATAAGATCTTGCTTGCGTATATTTTTTATTGTGCCATGGCATTGCTGCAGCCTCTATTTCTTTACTATTCTAGCTACTTCCTCTACCATAAATAGTTGAAGTGTAGCTCTCTCTCTGTGTGTCTCTGTATGTCTCTCGTTGTAAACCACTTTTTGGCCTAGATTCATTCCATAAAGTGGAAGATCTGTGCTATTGCGGGGTTGAAAATTGATTCCCGATTGAGCTGACATATGCAGCATTTACCGCAGTCTCCACAAAAGCGGGAATATTGCCTTTAATTTTAATCAAGCTATAGAGCAGATCTTGCAGGCTACGGTTGAATCTAGCCCTAACTCAACATTAATATTTTCTCTGTCTCATTTCTCTACAATATGCATAATTGCATGTGTGCTTGTGGCAAGCATTGCTAACTGAGATTGATGACTTGTGGGAATGATGTCTGATGGCAGATATTAATAACTCCATATCCCTGACACTCTCAGCTCCATTTCCCCATGGTAACCCTCAATTACAGCATATCCATACGCTCTTCACAATATTTAGTACGTCATGTAATATTATGCTCTCGTCAATCCCTGTGCCGCTGCTGTAATGTATTTGCAACACAGGATCTGGCCATTGACCATGATGAAGTTAAGGAAATAGTTGTAAATTGCTGAGGTACAGTCACTTTTGAGGACACAAGCTGAACTACACAGTACAAATATGATACAAATATGAACATTTTCTTATATTTCCTATTCAACAAAACTATATGAAGAAGGCTTGAAATTACTTGCATTTTTTCTAAATATAGTATAATCAATTTATAAAACGACAACTATAAGATTTCACATTCCTTATGACTGTAAAATAGATATTTGTATATTTAGTGTTGTGCATATTTTCTAAAGGTCTCTCTTCTCTTGATCAAAACGTCTGCCCCCATTGCTGTGAACATCTCCATGTCCATCTATGACAAACAGAAAGTGTTCTTTTGTTTAAAATCTATGAATTATTTTGGATTATTGGCTATATAGTTGAAGTCGGAAGTTTAAATACACTTAGGTTGGAGTCATTACAACTCGTTTATCGACCAATCCACAAATGTCTTGTTAGCAAACTATAGTTTTGGCAAGTCGGTTAGGACATCTACTTTGTGCATGGCACAGATACTTTTTCCAACAATTGTTTACACACAGGTTATTTCACTTATAATTCACTGTATCACAATTCCAGTGGGTCAGAAGTTTACAAACACTAAGTTGACTGTGCCTTTAAACAGCTTGGAAAATTCAAGAAAATTATGTCATGTCTTTATAAGCTTCTGATAGCCTAATTGACATAATTTGAGTCAATTGGAGGTGTACTTGTGGATGTATTTCAAGGCCTACCTTCAAACTTAGACCTCCACAAGTGTGGTTCATCCTTGGGAGCAATTTCCAAATGCAAGCCGAAGAACACCATCCCAACTGTGAAGCATGGGGTGGCAGCATCATGTTGTGGGGGTGCTTTGCTGCAGGAGGGAGTGGTGCACTTCACAAAAGAGATGGCGTCATGAGGGAGGAAAATTATGTGGATATATTGAAGCAACATCTCAAGACATCAGTCTGGAAGTTAAAGCTTGGTCGCAAATGGGTCTTCCAAATGAACAATGACCCCAAGCATACTTCCAAAGTTGTGGCAAAATGGCTTAAGGACAACAATGTCAAGGTATTGGAGTAACCATCACAAAGCCCTGACCTCAATCCTATAGAAAATGTGTGGCCAGAACTGAAAAAGCATGTGCGAACAAGGAGGCCTACAAACCTGACCCAGTTACACCAGCTCTTTCAGGAGGAATGGACCATAATTCACCCAACTTATTGTGGGAAGCTTGTGGAAGGCTACCCGAAATGTTTGACCCAAGTTATTAAACAATTTAAAGGCAATGCTACCAAATACTGATTGAGTGTATGTAAACTTCTGACCCACTGGGAATGTGATGAAAGAAATAAAAGCTGAAATAAATAATTCTCTAATATTATTCTGACATTTTACATTCTTAATATAAAGTGGTGATCCTTTACTAGTATTAAATGTCAGAAATTGTGAAAAACGGAGTTGAAATGTATTTGGCTAAGGTGTATGTAATCCTCCGACTTGTGCTGCAGCGACTAAACCACTCTGACGTATGGTTCAGCCAGGAGCAAATTAAATGGTAAGAGGGGCATCCCAGCTTCAAGTGGTGTCAGAATTCAGGCAGAAGAGACATACTCCTGTGTGCGAGCCATTTTGATCTATGGTGACCAGATATCGATTTATAAGTGAATATGTAGGTCGGAACTGGTGCCAGAACCATGCAGGTCCCAAAACAGGGGACATTATATCTAAGAGGTTTTAAACTCTGTAACTGTTTTAAAATCACCATTGGCCTCTGGGTGCCCTTCTTTGTAAAGGCATTGGAAAACTTCCCTGCTCTTTGTGGTTGAATCTGTGCATGAAATTCCCTACTCGACTGAGTGCCCTTACAGATAATTGTACATGTGGGGTACAGAGATTGGGTAGTCATTCAAAATTCATGTTAAAAGTTCATGCAACTAATTATGTGACTTGTTAAGCAAATGTTTACAGCTGAAATTATTTAGGCTTGCCATAACAAATGGGTTGAATACTCATTAACTCAAGACATTTCAGCTTTACATAATAAAAATAAAATTGACAAATAAAAATAATTTGACAAACAAAATTCCACTTTGACATTATTGGGTAATGTGTGTAGATCAGTGACACAAAATCTCAATGTAATTTTAAATTCAGGCTGTAGCACAACAAAATGTGGAAAAAGTAAGAACAAGTAAGATATATCAAATCGTGTTAGTCACATTCGCCGAATACAACAGACCTTACAGTGAAATGCTTACTTACAAGACCCAAACCAACAATGCAGTTTAAAAAATACAAATAATAATAAGAAATAAAAGTAACAAGTAGTTAAAGAGCAGCAGTAAAATAACAATAGCGAGACTATATACAAGGGGTACCATTATAGAGTCAATGTGCGGGGGCACCAGTTAGTCTAGGTAATTGAGGTAATATGTACATGTAGGTAGAGTTATTAAAGTGACTATGCAGAGATAATAACAGAGAGTAGCAGCAGCTTAAAAGAGATGGGGGGCAATGCAAATAGTCTGGGTAGCCATTTGATTAGATGTTCAGGAGTCTTATGGCTTGGGGGTAGAAGCTGTTTAGAAGCCTCTTGGACCTAGACTTGGCACTCTGGTACCGCTTGCTGTGCGGTAGCAGAGAGAACAGTCTATGACTAGGGTGGCTAGAGTCTTTGACAATTTTTAGGGCCTTCCTCTGACACTGCCTGGTTTAAAGGTCCTGGATGGCAGGAAGCTTGGCCCCAGTGATGTACTGGGCCATACGCAATCATGAGTGAACAGGGAGTACAGGAGGGGACTGAGCACACACCCCTGAGGCGCCCCTGTGTTGAGGATCAGCGTGGCGGATGTGTTGTTACCTACCCTTACCACCTGGGGGCGGCGCATCAGGAAGTCCAGGATGCAGATGCAGAGGGTGGTGTTTAGTCCCAGGGTCCTAGCTTATTGATGAGCTTTGAGGGCACTATGGTGTTGAACGCTGAGCTGTAGCATTCTCACATAGGTGTTCATTTTGTCTAGGTGGGAAAAGGCAGTGTGGAGTGCAATAGAGATTGCATCATCTGTGGATCTGTCAGGGCGGTTTGCAAATTGGAGTGGGTCTAGGGTTTGTGGGATAATGGTGTTGATGTGAGCCATGACCAACCTTTCAAAGCACTTCATGGTTACAGACATGAGTGCTACGGGTCGGAAGTAATTTAGGCAGGTTACCTTAGTGTTCTTGGGCACAGGGACTATGGTGGTCTACTTAAAACATGTTGGTATTACAGACTCGGACTGGGAGAGGTTGAAAATGTCAGTGAAGACACTTGCCAGTTGGTCAGCGCATGCTCGCAGTACACATCCTGGTAATCCGTCTGTTGACCTGTTTAAAGGTCTTACTCACATCGGCTGTGGATCACACAGAATAGCTGGTGCTCTCATGCATGTTTCAGTGTTATTTGCCTCGAAGTGAGCATAGAATTAGTTTAGCTCGTCTGGTAGGCTCGTGTCACTGGGCAGCTCTCGGCTGTGCTTCCCTTTGTAGTCTGTAATGGTTTGCAGGCCCTGCCACATCCGACAAGCATCGTAGCCGGTGTAGTACGATTCGATCTTAGTCCTGTATTGACACTTGGCCTGTTTGATGGTTCGTCGGAGGGCATAGCGGGATATCTTATAAGCTTCCGGGTTAGAGTCCTGCTCTTTGAAAGCGGCAGCTCTAACCTTTAGCTCAGTGCGGATGTTTCCTGTAATCCATGGCTTCTGGTTGGGGTATGTTCATACGGTCACTGCGGGGACGACGCCATCGATGCACTTATTGATGAAGCCAATGACTGATGTGGTGAACTCATGAATGTCATAGGAAGAATTCCGGAACATATTCCAGTCTGTGCTAGCAAAACAGTGCTGTAGCTTCGCATCTGCTTCATCTGACCACTTTTTTTATTGACCAAGTCACTGGTGCTTCCTGCTTTAATTTTAGCTTGTAAGCAGGAATCAGGAGGATAGAATTATGGTCAGATTTGCCAAATGAAGGGCGAGGGAGAGCTTTGTACACGTCTCTGTGTGTTGAGTAAAGGTGTTCTAGAGTTTTTTCCCCTCTGGTTGCACATTTAACATGCTGATTGTAATTTGGTAAAACAGATTTAAGTTTCCCTGCATTAAAGTCCCCAGCCACTAGGAGCACTGCCTCTGGATGAGCGTTTTCCTGTTTGCTTATGGCGGAATACAGCTCATTGAGTGTGGTCTTAGTGCCAGCATCGGTCTGTGATGGTATGTAGACAGCTACGAAAAACACTGATGAAAACTCTCTAGGTAGATAGTGTGGTCTACAGCTTATTATGAAATACGAGCGAGACTTCCTTAGATATTGTGCACCAACTGTTGTTTACCAGACGCCGCTGTTCTATCCTGCCGATACAGCGTATAACCAGCCAGCTGTACGTTGATAATGTCGTCGTTCAGCCACGACTCCATGAGCATAAGATATTACAGTTTTTAATGTCCCATTGGTAGTTTAATCTTCCTCGTAGGTTGTTGATTTTATTTTCCAATGATTGTACTTCAGCTAGAAGAACGGAAGGCATGGGGGGTTTATTCGATCGCCTATGAATTCTCAGAAGGCAGCCCAACCTCCGTCCTCTTTTTCTTTGTCTTTTCATGCAAATTACAGGGATTTGGACCTGTTCCCGGGAAAGCAGTATGTCGGACTCGTTAAAGGAAAAAATAACTTCTGCCAGTTCGTGGTGAGTAATCGCTGTTCTGATGCCCAGAAGTTATTTCAGTCAGAATAGACAGTAGCAGCATCATTATGTACAAAATAAGTTTAAAGATAAGTTACAAACAATGCAAAAAAACAAACATAAAAACACAATAGGCTTTTCATTTAAATGAATTTGTAAACATTTCCAAAAACATATTTTTTTTCTTGCATTTATCATAGTACATTTTTCTAGTCGATTTAGCTAGTAAATATAATGTTCTAAAGTATATGTTTAATAGACAGGAATATCTGTAGACTAGGAACATCACCTATTGTCGCCCACCCTGGTGTCAGCCACAAACACTCATAAATCATCATAATTGTCCTGTATTTGCACTTAATTCTCATTACATTACCTTTAGTCTGCATTCGAATGAGGCATTCATCACTGTCATATCATATCAAGCTGTGCTAGAATGAGAATGCAAATATTTCAGGGAGGGAAAGGCAACTTACAACCTTAAGTGAAAGTCAGAGCCTCAGCAGATGACATTTCCCTTCCCCATTACTTATACTGTACTGTAGAATGGACACTGTGGGGAAGGTTACTTTCGTACTGTAATCCGTTACAGTTACTAGTTACCTGTCCAAAATAGTAATCGGTAACGTAACTTTCGGATTACACAAACTCAGTAGCATAATTAGATTACTTTCCCCTTAAGAGGCATTAGTTTACATAGATTACCATAAATGGATGTTGCATTTTACTTTGTGTTGGTCATGTAGGCTTCTTCTAAATCATTTCTTTCTATTACCGATAATACTATTAGGTCATACAATGCATTTGGAAAGTATTCAGACCCCTTCCCTTTGCAAATCATGTTCAATCAATTAAATGTATCACAGGTGAACTCCAATCAAGTTGTAGAAACATCTCAAGGATGATCAATGGAAACAGGCTGCAACTGAGCTCAATTCTGAGTCTCATAGCAAGGGGTCTAAATACTTATGTAAATGTGATATTTCATTTTTTAATTTAAATGAGCAAATATGTCTAAAAAACAGATTTTGCTTTGTCATCATGGGGTATTGTGTGTAGATTGTTGAGGGGAAAAAAACTATTACATCAAGTTTAGAATAAGGCTGTAATGTAGCTGTCACGATCTTCAAACGGGACAGACCAAGATGCAGCGAGGTTTCCAGTGTACATACTTTTATTAAAACGTAACATAACTGGCAAAACAATAAACAAATCAAGATCGTAACTCCAGTGTGGCCGCGCACACAAACACACACACACACACGATGAACAATGACCCAAAAAACCATCAACCCAACATAGAAATATAACACCTAGAACAAAAACCCTCCTAAACAAAACACAAACTAAACATAGCAAAATGTGGAAAAAGTCGATGGGTCTGAATACTTTCCGAATGCACTGTATCTTTACATTAAAAAGATTTCCAGTCATTCCAATTAATTTAAAACCCATTGATCTTCAAGAATGGGACTTGGAAATATGGAAGTATAGATTAGCCAAATTGTTTTACCTGAGCATAACCCAAAAACGAAATACTTATTATTGTTTATGATTTTGTTGTCATGGAGGACTGATTGGCTCATTGCTTCGAGTTGAAAAATAAATGCTGGAATGGCATAATTTGAGCGCTATCAAAAAGTGCTATTTGCATGTGAAAAATGTATGTCATATGCTACATTTGCTATGGGCCTATTGTTTACATTTTTGTTGGTGACACTTCTCTATACTTTGCAGCTGTTTAAAGGGCGACTCCACAGTTAAAATAGTAACAAAGCGACACTCTGCCTCTTCTTTGGTAAAAAGCTGAGGGATGGACTTGGAGAAATGTAACCTCTCTGAGATTAATTGACAAAGCTATGAATGCAAGGACTGATATCAATTATAGTTTTAACCATGTTTTGAGGCTATACAGGGAGGGTGTTTGTTTACATTTACAATGTTTACAAACATTGGAGAAAAACAAGCTCATATTTTGGGTTCTCATGGGGTGTGACATTTAAACTAAGCTCATGAGGCATTTATAAGTTATATTCATCAAGAATCAATGGGTATATATCATTAATTTAAAAAATAAATAAAAATGAATGTAGCAACTACAGATTGCCCTTTTAAATCTATCAAAAGTGTGCAAGTTTGAGCATGTGTCCATTAGGCCTACACTGTAAAACCATGTGACACGTTTAAGACTTAAACATTAGGCATTTAGATTTGCCAATAAGTGTTATTATCTTATACACAGGCATTTAGAATGCAAGATTAAACATGATATTCAGCTAGTGTTTACATTCCCATTGTCCTGTTTAGAGTAAATTTAGTAATTAGAAATGTATGTGACTTTCCATGCCTTTTATTCAGATCAGTGTTAGGAATATCAGTCACCTTACCTACATTTCATCACAACTGAACAGGACGTTTGATTTAATAAATCTTTTCAATCTGGTGCTGTTGTTGTTACTTGACTGTGTTGCGTTCATTTCCATTAACTCTCTGAGTGAAAAAGACAGGGGAAGGGCCTCAAAAATATTTCCCAGAATGCTTGGTTGCTGGTTGATTTTTAGTATAATTTGTTCCTCTTGCACACTGATTGATTAATTGATCTTATACTATACAAAGATAAGTTAAATTTTTCTAAATTAATTAAATATGTAAGGGGTTAGATTTATTGCACCTGCTACTGAGATGGTTGTTCCAGTTAAGATTGTTTGGGTAGTCTTGATCGTTAAAGGGCACATAGTAGCTATTTCTCATTGCCAGAAACTCATAATAGTAACTTAGAGTACCCCAAGAAACATTCCCAAATTACAAACACTTAAATACATTTTTATAATACTGTGATATTGTTCTGTAGTTCTCTAAATCATCTCCAACTTCGGAAACAATCCCACAACTCCCCGCGATTAGTGTCACACAGTGAGGAAATAAAAATCTATTTTTATTCAACAAGTTGGCCAAGCTTTGTGTGGTAGCAGGGTGTAGCAACACTTTCTATGCAAATGTATGTTATGCGTTCTTGGCCACGCAAATGAAGCACGTGTAAAAAGTGGGATACGTTCTTGAGAATGAGGCAGGCGAATTGGGCATCTACTAGTGAATCTGCAGGGCATGTTTCAGTGAAAGAGCTCACTTACTACCTCTATGCTAACATTAGCTAGCTTTAGAGGTACTGCATTTAGCTCACATCCATCTAAATAACACTGCTTATTGCTAAAGTAACCAAATGAACACGTTTGCCAGCTATTGGTAGCTAACTGCTGGTGCTGTCATACTTTGGGAAAAGAGTAGTTTTGGTCGCGATGGAGGTCAATGTATCTCTATAGAGCCCTGTGGCTGTGTGTGGATGGCGAGCTAACCAAAATGAGATACTTCGGCCATGTATTCGATCGTGGATCTGGTGGCGTTTCGGAGAAAGGTTTTCTTTAGAGGGGTGGATTGTAGAGTTTGCTCAATTGGAAAGTTTATTTCTGGAGCTTGCCGCATTAGATGTGTTTTGGGAGCCTCTGGCTGTCTGCACTTGGGCTCTCTGTGTGTGTGGACGGCTCATTGGATGGTTTCTGTGGAGCCAGCGCAGTTTTCTGTAGAGCCTACCTGAGGGCTAAATGGAAATGCAATGCTTTGCTCGTAGATCTGATCATGGATTTTAGGTCATTTTGGAGAAGTCCCGGAGACAGGCTTTCATTGGATGGGTGGATTTTGTACCAAGGTAAAGCACATTTTTTGATCTTTGGATCAATGTTGTCACAGTTTCCTTTTGTTGAAGAGGCATCAGCTACTGTTAGCATGCTATAGCTAGATATCCTCTTCCTCAGTTTCTGAATACATTTGTGGCTAGCAAAATAATTGAGCTATTTTGTGTACTACCATATGTCGATAGCCAAGTTTGTCACTGTTATGGGTTAGTAAATATCCTAAAGCTAGCCAGCTAGACAGTGATAGCCGCTAGCTAAAACCGGGGAGAGAGGGAGGAGAGAATTCACTTTCTGCTGGATTTACTCAAATATTTTTTTCCACATGTAATTTATGAATTTACATTTTAATTCTATAAAGATTGTAATTGTGTCAATGTTGTGAATATTTAAGAAAAATCCTCACAGCTGTTTTCCATACTAAAACATGAAGTATAACTTTGTGCGCACCAGTTTACCATGTACAGTAGGCTACAGTTGTCACGATCTCCTGAAGGGACAGACCAAGGCACAGCAAGTATACATGTTTTATTTGATACACGTAACTGGGACAAACCAAGAACAACGATCGTACCAATAACTTGACTAACACAAAGCTATGTACAAACAATAACCCACAAACCCCAAGTGAAAACTACAAACATATATATGGTTCCCAATTACAGACAACGACACTCAGCTGCCTCTAATTGGGAAACATTACCCCAACATAGAAATATATAACCTAGAACAGAAAAACCCTACACCAAAAACAAAACTAAACACTTCAGCCTGTCTTCTCAGGCCTGGACGTGACAACAGTAGGCTCACCGTGTGAGCCATCAAAATGACAATCTTGCGTTCTGACTTTTCCAGCAGTCTTAGTGGTTTTATATATTTGGGGAACATAGATTGTAAAGATAATCCATCCATCTCACAGGTGTGGCATGATTAAACAGCATGATCATTACACAGGTGCACCTTGTGCTGGGGACAATAAAAGACCACTCTAAAATGTGTAGTTTTGTCACACAACGCCACAGATGTCTCGAGTTTTGAGGGAGCATGCAATTTGCTTTGTGACATCAAATGGACTTGTGGTCAAGATGTGTTGGTATCTGTACTGATGGCACAAAAGCCATGACAGGGAGACATGGCGGAGTGGTAATGGGCGTTTAAGCAGTTGCTCCCGACTCCACTTGGGTACACTGCAGCATCCACAGAGAAGCTCTTGCTGCCAAAGGAATGCCTGACAGCTTGAAAGACGTTTTGGACACCTTTCTTGAAGCAACTATATTCAATGTGCGGGACAAAATTGAGGCTATGATTAATAAGTTCTAGCTTTTCTCTGTCTGGATTAACAACGGCAACACACAGGTATTTCCATCATTGTATGATTTTTTTGTGTGCAAATGAACTAAAGCTTACGGACAATGTCAAATGTGATATAGCGAAGGACCTGAGTGAGTTGGGTGCGCGATTACAAAGGTACTTTCCTGAAACGGATGACACTAACAACTGGATTCGTTATCCCTTTCATGCCCTGCCTCCAGTCCACTTACCGATGTCTGAACAAGAGAGCCTCATCGAAATTGCAACAAGCGGTGAAATTAATCAGAAGCTACTGCCAGATTTCTGGATTGGGCTGCGCTCCTGCCTTGGCAAATTGCGCTGTTAAGACACTGATGTGCTTTGCAACCACGTACCTATGTCAGAGTGGATTCTCGGCCCTCACTAGCATGAAAACTCAATACAGGCACAGACTGTGTGTGGAAAATGATTTGTCTCAACGTCAACAGTAAAGAGGCAACTCCGGGATGCTGGCCTTCTAGGCAGAGTTGCAAAGAAAAAGCCATATTTCTCAGACTCTCCAATAAAAATAAAAGATTAAGATGGGAAAAAGAACACAGACACTGGACAGAGTCGCCTCTTCACTGTTGACGTTGAGACTGGTGTTTTGTGGGTACTATTTAATGAAGCTGCCAGTTGAGGACTTGTGAGGCGTCTGTTTCTCAAACTAGACACTCTAATATACTTGTCCTCTTGCTCAGTTGTGCACCAGGGTCTCCCATTCCTCTTTCTATTCTGGTTAGAGCCAGTTTGCACTGTTCTGTGTAGGGAGTAGTACACAGCGTTGTGCGAGATCTTCCGTTTTTTGGCAATTTCTCGCATGGAATAGCCTCCATTTCTCAGAACAAGAATAGACTGACAAGTTTCAGAATAAATCTCTTTGTTTTTGGCCATTTTGAGCCTGTAATCGAACCTACAAATGCTGATGCTCCAGATACTCAACCAGTCTAAAGAAGGTCCGTTTTTTTTTGCTTCTTTAATCAGGACAACAGTTTTCAGCTGTGCTAACATAATTGCAAAAGGGTTTTCTAATGATCAATTAGCCTTTTAAAATAATAAACTTGGATTAGCTAACACAACGTGCATTTGGAACACAGGAGTGATGGATGCTGATAATGGGCCTCTGTACGCCTATGTAGATATTCCATAAAAAAAATCTGCTGTTTCCAGCAACAATAGTCATTTGTAACATTAACAATGTCTACACTGTATTTTGATCAATTTGGTGTAATTTTAATGGGCAAATAAAATTGCTTTTCTTTCAAAAACAAGGACAATTCTAAGTGACCCCAAACTTTTGAACGTTAGTGTATTTATCCCTTGATTCTTGAAGAATATAACTTAAATGGCTTATGAGCTTAGTTCAACTGTCACACTCCATGAGAACCCAAAATATAAGCTGGTTTTACTTCAATGTTTGTAAACTTTGAAAATGTAAAAAAAACACATTGCTTCATAACATGGCTAAAACAATAATTATGTTATCGTGGATGGTCAGTCCTTGCATCCGTTGCTCTGTCTATTAATCTGAGAGTGGTTACATTTCTCCAGGCCCGTCCCTCAGCTTTTTTACCAAAACAGAGGCGGTGTCCATTTTGTTATTGTTTCATCTATCGATTTGCCCTTTAAACAGCTGCATATTATCAAGATATCAAAATGTCACCAGCAAAAAGTTAAACAATAGGCCTATAGGAAATGCAGCAGTAGTGCTCAAAGCATGCAATTCCATGAGCGCAGCATTTATTTTTCAACTCGAATCAATGAGCCCAATCAGTCCTCCATGACAACAAAATCAAAAACAACAGAGTTGGGCTGGTGAATAAGTCCTTCGTTTTGGGGTTATGCTCAGGTAAAACAATTGAGCTAATCTATATTTCCATATTTCCAAGTCCTTTTCTTGAAGATCAAGGGGTTTAACATTTATTGTAATGACAAATTCTAGACTTTGGTTTTTAATGTAAAGATATAATTGAATTGTATTATTATATGTAGTATAAAGTGATGGGTTAGAAGAAGCCTACATAACCAACCCATAGAGTAAAATGTAACATTCATGTATGGCCAGCTATGTACACTTTAACATTGATTTATCCTGCAATAGATGTGGTTCAACTGGTAACATACATTTTTGGTGAAAGTCATCTAAAAGTAACTGAATGTAATCAGATTACGTTACTGTGTTTGGGTAATTCAAAAGTTACCTTACTGATTACAAGTTTGGACAGATATCTAGTAACTGTAACGGATTACATTTAGAAAATGACCTATTCAATCCTGGTGATTAGGTATGTCACACATTTCGGAAACAGAAGATGAATGTGTCTGGACACCATGTGCATACTATATGTGGCTTAGGAGGCACTGCCTACGGTCATTTCAAACCTAGCTACAAAACTCCAGATCTTAAACAATTGTCTTAAAAACAAACCATCCAATATTCAAGTTTCAAGTTTTATTAGTCGTGCACATGGTATTCACCGTCCAATGAATTGCTTACTTGCAGGTTCCTTCTCGACAATGCAACAACAATAATAAATAATTAAAGATAAGAATATGAACATAAAGTAAATGGCACAGTAGAATAGAATAAATGTTTTAGCATGAGTATAATACAGGAAGGAACAATTTATAGTCCAATATTTACATGTACTGTGTTATCTTCACCACCCGCTGGAGGGCCTTGTGGTCGTGGATGGATGAATTCCTGTACCAGGCTGTGTTGCAACCAGTCAGGACGCTTTCGAGTGTGCAGCGGTAGAATTTGGAGAGGACCCGGGGTGGCATGCTGAATTTCTTCAGCTGCCTCATGAAGTAGAGACGCTGTTGCGCACTCTTGACAACAGTGGTGGTGTTGTTGGTCCATGTCAAGTCCTCGGTGATGTGGACGCCGTCGAACTGAAAACTGCTGACTCTCTCTACTGCAGTCCTGTTGATGTGGATTGAGGCATGTTCCCTCCTCAGCTTCCTGAAGTCAACAAAGAACTCCTTTGTTTTGTTGATTTTGAGGGACAGGTTCCTGTCCTGGCACCGCAATGCCAGTTCACTTACCTCCTCCCTATAGGCTGACTCATCATTGTTGGTTATAAGCTTACAACCATGGTGTCGTCAGCAAACGATGATGGAGTTGGTGTTGTGCAAAGCCACTCAGTCATGGGTGAACAAGGAGTACAGCAGAGGGCTGAGGACACAGACTGTGGTCTGCCTGTCAGGAAGTCCAGGATCCAGTTGCAGAGGGTGGTGTCCAGACCTAGGGCTCTGAGCTAAGTGTCAAGCTTGGAGGGAACAATTGTATTGAATGCTGAACTGTAGTCAATGAACAGCATTCTCGCATACGTGTTCCTTTTATCCAGATGTGTTACAGCCGTGTGAATAGCGATGGAAATGACATCTTCTGTAGATCTGTTGTAGCAATAGGTAAATTGGGGTGGATCCAGCATGCCTGGCATGCTGGCCTTTATGTGGGCCATGACCAGCCTCTCGAAGCACTTCATGATGACCTGGATGAGAGTCATTTAGGCATGTCACCTTGTTTTTGGGGGGACTGGGACAATGGTGTTCTCCTTGAAGCAGGTGGGTACTGCAGCCTGGAACAGGGACAGGTTTTGATTTGACTTTTATAGTCCTTGCAACATGTGTCTTGAGTCTGAGTTGTCGATCATAAATTAAAGTTTGAGTCTATATTGTCTTTTTACATCCTAAATGGATTTGCGGCACTCGTACCTGCTTGCCTTGTACGCATCACGTGCCACAGAACCACTGACATTGAATGTTGCAGTACGGGCTCTCAGCATGGTACGGATATCTCCGTTCATCCAGGGTTTTTGGTTGGGGTATGTCCGGATTGCCATTGTGGGCACAATATCAACACATTTCCTAATAAAGCCGGTGACTGACAATGTATATTCCTTAATGTTGATACATGAGTCCTGGGTGTGTGAATCTTTGAACATATCCCAATCAGTATTCTCAGAACAGTCAAGTTGTCATTTCTTGTGGGGCAGGATACCTGTTAGTTATATTTTAAAAACATTTGTTTTAAATGTGCTTGGTTAAAATCACCTGCGACAATAAAGACTGCTTCCAGGTAAGAGTATTCTTGCTGGCTAATGATCTTGTACAGGTCTTCTTGTACGCTCAGTGCCTCCTTGGTGTTTGCTTGTGGCAGTATGTACACAGCTGTGAAAGTAACACACATGAATTCCATCGGCATATAGTGGGGTGGGCATTTTAGCTTAAGAAACTCCAGATTGGGTGAACAGGAGCTTGAGATGTTTTCAACTTCGCAACACTAGGAATTGTTGATGAGGAAATATACCCCTCCCGCCTACTCTTATCAGAAGCCGCCGTTCGATCCACAAGGAAAATTAAAAAGCTGTCCCGTTGAATATCAGAGTCGAGAGTATCGTCTGTAAGCCATGTGTCTGTAAAAACAAAGACACAGCATTTCCTGATGTCCCTCTGCCATTGAAGCCTTGTTCTGAGTTCACAAAGTAGATTTTCCAGCGATTGGACATTAGCAATCAGGATACCAGGAAGTGGAGGCCCACCCCCCCTCAGCGCCACCAACTCTTCATATGTTGCTCCTCAGTAATATTTGAGATATTGCAAAGTTATGACTTTCTCTCCCTCTCTCTCTCTTTGTCTTTTATCGCTGTCACTCTCTGTTGCTCTCTCTGTCTGTCTCCCTCTTTCTACCCCTTCTCTCTCTCTCTCTTATTTCTACAACCCAGTCCTAATAGACTGTAATGGAAGACAATAATAAACTTCACTCAGTAAAGGTCTTATGGGTTGTTTCTAGGAATGTTTATACGACACGTCACAGACTGTTTGCATCGTGTGTGCTCAACCATTGGAATCGTCCCAGACATGTATGAGAACAACTAGCTGCCTGCTATGCCTCTGACCTACCCAAGGGCCTCCATGCTTTTCATGCCACCACCGCCACATGCCTGAGAATGCCACAACACCTCCCCAAGGATCAGTCACATATGCAGTGGATAGCCTCAGTTGACATGCTGTCAAGGCCCAACACTTAAACATGCTAGACAAGCTCTACTTGGAAAAACATAAAATGGGATTGTGTGAAATGAGAGGAAGGAAAACATGAACAGAGGGCACGTTTTGCAAACTCAATATGTTTGGTGCATGTTTGAGCACCTGTGAAGTGACAAACACTAGCGGAGCAAATGTCTTCAAGGCAATTAAAAGAGAGAGGCATGACCCAGCTAACAATTCTAGTCTTTGTAACGTTACCCGTAATGCTCGCCAGATTTTTGTGTCCAGTTTTCCTTGTTTAGGGGACCATTCTATGTATGTTAACAAAAACCTCCTGTTAACCTCTTTAGCATCTTTTGGCGATGGTGATAGGAGCGCATTCCCTAAATGTTAAAACAGAACTTACCCAGAAAGTGGTTGCATGTTCTCAGAATATCCAATGGTAATGTTCACACCTTCGTAATATTTTCCCCTCAGAACAGTCTCAATTCGTCGGGGCATGGACTCTACAAGGTGTCGAATGAGTTCCACAGGGATGCTGGCCCATGTTGACTCCATTGCTTCCCACAGTTGTGTCAAGTTGGCTGGATGTCCTTCGAGTGATGGACCATTCTTGATATGCACAGTAAAACTGTTGAGTGTTAAAAAAAACAGCAGCGTTGCAGTTCTTGACACAAACCTGTGCACCAGGCACCTACTACCATACCCCGTTCAAAGGAACTTAAATATTTTGTCTTGCCCATTGACCCTCTGAATGGCACACATACACAATCTATGTCTCAATTGTCTCAAGGCTTAAAAATCCTTCTTTAACCTGTCTCCTCCCCTTCACCTTCCTCCCCCTTTTAAAAACAATACTACTGAATTAAAATATAAACACAACATGTAACAATTTCAAAGATGTTACTGAGTTACAGCTCATGTAATGAAAACAGTCAATTGAAATAAATTCATTAAGCCCTAATCTATACATTTCACATGACTGGGAATACAGATATGCATCTGTTGGTCACAGATAGAGTACCTTGAAAAAAAAAGTAGGGGTATGGATCAGAAAACCAGTCAGTATCTGGTGTGACCACCATTTGCCTCATGCAGCATGACACATCTCCTTCGCATAGAGTTGATTGTGGCCTGAGGAATGTTGTCCTACTCCTCTTCAATGGCTGTGTGAAGTTGCTGGATATTGGCCGGAAATGGAACACGCTGTCGTACACGTCGATCCAGAGCATCCCAAACTTGCTCAATGGGTGACATTGAGCATTGAACAGGCCCATTTTCAGCTTTCAGGAATTGTGGGGCGGCAGGTAGCCTAGTGGTTAGAGTGTTGGACTAGTAACCGAAAGGTCGATCGAATCCCCGAGCTGACAAGGTAGAACATCTGTCGTTCTGCCCCTGAACAAGGCAGTTAACCCACTGTTCCTAGGCAGTCATTGAAAATAAGAATTTGTTCTTAACTGACTTGCCTAGTTAAATAAGGGTAACATAAAAAAAAGTGTACAGATCCTTGCAACATGGGGCCGTCTGTGCATTATCATGCTGAAACATGATGTGATGGCAGCGGATGAATGCCATGACAATGGGCCTCAGAATCTCATCACGGAATCTCTGTGAATTCAAATTTCCGTCGTGTTCATTGTCCATAACTTATGCCTGCCCATACCATAACCCCACCACCACCATGGGGCACTCTGTTCACACAATGCCATACACGTGGTCTGCGGTTGTGAGGCCAGTTGGACGTACTGCAAATTCACAAAAACTATGTTTGAGGTGGCTTATGGTAGAGAAATTAACATTAAATTACCTGGCAACAGCTCTCGTGGACATTCCTGCAGTCAACATGTGAATTGCAAGCTCCCTAAAAACGAGACATCTGTGGTATTGTGTTGTGTAACAAAACTGCACATTTTAGTGGCCTTTTATTCTCCCCAGCACAAGTTGCACCTGTGTAATGATCATGCTGTTTAATCAGCTTCTTGATATGCCACACCTGTCAGGTGGATGGATATCTTGGCGATGGAGAAATGCTCACTAACAAGGATGTAAACACATTTTTGCACAACGTTTTTGAGAAATAAGCTTTTGGTGCATATGGAACATTTCTGGGATATTCATCTCATGAAACATGGGACCAACACTTTAATTGTTGCGTTTATATTTTTGTTCAGTGTACATTCATTTTAAAGATGCCCAGAAATGTAATTACATTGAACATTACACAGGGCTGTGAAAAAGTGTAGCTTGTTCCTGAGCAGACGAATGGTTCTTGCCTCTCTGCCTGCTGGAGGTACTGCATGTTGGTTCAAACAAGTAACAACAAAGAAAGTCAGCAGGTCTGTTAGGAAATGCCTTTGTTACACCATCTGGATAAGGGAATTTCTGTGCTGCGCCAGAAATACTCTAAAAGGGGAGATGGGAAACTACATTTGATTCCTATTATTATATTCCTCTTACAAATCTCATGACATGACTATCAGACGTGGCTGTATCTAAGGGGATTTTTATGCGCTTATTGTTCAATTTTGTGCGCTTATTGTGCTACAGAAACACCGCTAACCAAACAACAGTGCAAGGCGTGCACACTGAATTAAAGGGCAACTACACTCAAAAATCTGTTTTTTAGATTTTCCCCAGACCTCAAAAGTCATCCCTTGATGTTGTTTAAGCATCTACAATCAAATTTTGTTGTCTTTCTATTAAAAAAAGTGTGAAAAAAACAGGGGGAAAAAGAGAAAACAATTGGGGAAATCCGAAACCTGGAAAAACAAAACAGAGAAAATTGAATTTTTGAGGGAAAAAAAAGCCCTAACAATGTTTTTTGCTGTGTGTTATCCTGCAGCACAGCATTTCCAGGAAAGATGAGGTCAGGTCCAATTTTGGCTATGCACCCAAGAGTGAAAGAGGTTGGGCCATCCTTGAAATGTTTTAGATTAATAGAATATATTCAATTTAGCAGACAATTTTATCCAAACTGACTTACAGTCATAAATGTTTACGTATGTGTGGTCACGGGAATATAACTATCCTGGCATTTCAATGCTCTACCAAGACTCATAACAAGGTTATAAATGCTTTGTTAAGCCTCAATTTAAAATTATTTACAAAGTATTGTATTTTTATTTTACCTTTATTTAACCAGGTAGGCTATTTGAGAACAAGTTCTCATTTACAACTGCGACCTGGCTAAGAAAAAGCACAGCAGTTTGATACATACAACAACAAAGAGTTACACATGGAATACACAGACATACAGCCAATAATGCAGTAGAAAAATGAAAAAAAAATAAGCCTATATACAGTGAGTGCAAATGAGGTAAGATAAGGGAGGTAGGGCAACAAATAGGCCATGGTGGTGAGGTATTTACAATATAGCAATTAAACACTGGGATGGTAGATGTGCAGAAGATAAATGTGCAAGTTAAGGTGAGGAGCAAGGAGGAGCAAGAGTAATAAATAAATACAGTATGGGGATGAGGTAGTTGGATTGGCTGTTTACAGATGGGCTATGTACAGGTGCAGAGATCTGTGAGCTGCTCTGACAGCTGGTGCTTAAAGCTAGTGAGGGAGATATGAGTCTCCAGCTTCAGTGTTTTTTGTAGTTTGTTCCAGTTATTGGCAGCAGAGAACTGGAAGGAAAGGTGGCCAAAGGAGGAATTGGCTTTTGGGGTGACCAGTGAGATATACCGGCTGGAGCGCATGCTGCGGGTTCGGTGCTGCTATGGTGACCAGTGAGCTGAGATAAGGCGGGGCTTTATCTAAGCCAACGAGAGCGTACAGGTCGCAGTGGTGGGTAGTTTATGAGGATTTGGTGACAAAACGGATGGCACTGTGATAGACTGCATCCAATTTGTTGAGTAGAGTGTTGGAGGCTATTTTGTAAATGACATCGCCGAAGTCGAGGATCGGTAGGATGGTCAGTTTTACGAGGGTATGTTTGGCAGCATGAATGAAGGATGCTTTGTTGCGAAATAGGAAGCTGATTCTAGATTTAATTTTGGATTGGAGATATTTAATGTGAGTCTGGAGGGAGACTTTACAGTCTAGCCAGACACCTAGGTATTTGTAGTTGTCCACATATTCTAAGTCAGAACCGTCCAGAGTAGTGATGCTGGATGGGCGGGCAGGTATCGGTTGAAAAGCATGCATTTAGTTTTACTTGCATTTAAGAGCAGTTGGAGGCCACGGAAGGAGAGTTGAAGCTCGTCTGGAGGTTAGTAAACAGTGTCCAAAAAAGGGCCAGAAGTATACAGAATGGTGTTGTCTGCGTAGTGGTGGATCAGAGAATCACCGGTAGCAAAAGCGACATCATTGATGTATACAGAGAGGAGAGTCGGCCCGAGAATTTAACCCTGAGGCACCCCCATAGAGACTGCCAGAGGTCCGGACAACAGGCTCTCCAATTTGACACACTGAACTCTATCAGAGAAGTAGTTGGTGAAACAGGCGAGGCAATAATTTGAGAAACCAAGGCTGTTGAGTCTGCCAATAAGAATGTGGTGATTGACAGAGTCGAAAGCCTTGGCCAGGTCAATGAATACGGCTGCACAGTAATGTCTCTTATCGATAGCAGTTATGATATCGTTTAGGACCTTGAGTGTGGCTGAGGTGCACCCATGACCAGTTCTGAAACCAGATTGCACAGCAGAGAAGGTACGGTGGGATTCGAAATGGTCGGTAATCTGTTTGTTAACTTGGCTTTCGAAGACCTTAGAAAGGCAGGGTAGGATAGATATGGGTCTGTAGCAGTTTGGGTCTAGAGTGTCACCCCCTTTGAAGAGGGGGATGACCGCTGCAGCTTTCCAATCTTTGGGAATCTCAGACAATACGAAAGAGAAGTTGAACAGGCTAGTAATAGGGGTTGCAAGAATTTAACCAGATCATTTTAGAAAGAGAGGGGCCAGAATGTCTAGCCCGGCTCATTTGTAGGGGTCCAGATTTTGTAGCTCTTTCAGAACATCAGCTATCTGGATTTGGGTGAATGGGAAATGGGGGAGGCTTGGGCGAGATGCTGTGGGGCCAGGTGGAAAGTATGGCCAGCCGTAGAAAAATCCTTATTGAAGTTATCAATTATAGTGGATTTGTCAGTGGTGACAGTATTTCCTAGCCTCAATGCAGTGGGCAGCTGGGAGGAGGTGCTCTTAATCTCCATCTGCTTTACAGTGTCCCAGAACTTTTTTGGGTTTGTGCTACAGGATGCTAATTTCTGCTTGAAAAAGCTAGCCTTAGCTTTCCTAACTGCCTGTGTTTCTGACTTCCCTGAAAAGTTGCATATGGCGTGGGCTATACGAGGCTAATGCGGAACGCCACAGGATGTTTTTGTGCTTGTCAAGGGCAGTCAAGTCTGGCGTGAACCAAGGGCTATATCTGTTCCTGGTTCTACATTGTTTGAATGGGGCATGCTTATTTAAGGATTATTTGAGGAAGGCACTCTTAAAGAATGACCAAGGCATCCTCTACTCTCGGGATGAGGTCAATATCCTTCCAGGATACCCGGGCCAGGTCGATTAGAAAGGCCTGCTCGCTGAAGTGTTTTAGGGAGCGTTTGACAATGATGAGGGGTGGTCGTTTGACCGCAGACCCATTACAGATGCAGGCAATGAGGCAGTGATCGATGAGATCTTGGTTGAAAACAGCAGAGGTGTATTTAGAGGGCAAGTTGGTTAGGATGATATCTATGAGGGTGCCTGTGTTCACTGATTTGGGGTTGTACCTGGTGGGTTCATTGATAATTTGTGTGAGATTGAGGGCATCAAGCTTAGATTGTAGGGTGGCCGGGGTGTTAAGCATGTCCCAGTTTAGGTCACCTAGCAGCACGAGCTCTGAAGATAGATGGAGGGCGATCAGTTCACATATGGTGTCAAGGGCACAGCTGGGGGCAGAGGATGGTCTATAGCAAAAGGCAACGGTGAGAGACTTGTTTCTGGAAAGGTGGATTTTTAGGAGTAGAAGCTCGAATTGTTTGGTACAGACCTGGATAGTAAGACAGAACTCTGCAGTAGATTGCAACACCGCCCCCCTTGTCGAAAATTTTCATAGTTAGGGATGGACATTTTAGGGTTTTTGGTGGACTTCCTAAGCCAGGATTCAGACACAGCTAGGACATCCGGGTTGCCAGAGTATGCTAGGGCAGTGAATAAAACAAACTTAGGGAGGAGGCTTCTAATTATAACATGCATGAAACCAAGGCTTTTACGGTTACAGAAGTCAACAAATTATAGCGGCTGGGGAGTGGGAGTTGGGCTAGGCACTGCAGGGCCTGGATTAACCTCTACATCACCAGAGGAACAGAGGAGGAGTAGGATAAGGGTACGGCTAAAGGCTAAGAGGACTGGTCGTCTAGTATTTTCGGACCAGATAGTGAAAGGAGCAGATTTGTGGGTACGGTAGAATAGATTCAAGGCGAAATGTACAGGCAAAGGTAGGACGTGAATACAGTGAGGGTAAACCTGTGCATAGAGTGACGATGAAAGAGATATTGTTTCTAGAAATATCGTTTAAACCAGGTGATGTCTCCGCATGTGTGGGAGGTGGGACTAAAGTGTTAACTAAGGCGTATTGAGCAGGGCTAGAGGCTCTACAGTGAAATAAGGCAATAATTACTAACCAAAACTGCAATGGACAAGGCAAGTTGACGTTATCGAAAGGCATGCGTAGCCGAATGGTCATAGGAGTCCAGTGTGTGGCTTCAGTCAGCTATCAGGCCGGGTCTAATAGCTAGCAGAAGGGCCTTGGAGGGACGTCTTGACGGGAGAAAGTCTGTTTTAGCCCCCTCGTATTGTTCCGTCGGCATACGGAGTGCGGGGCTCCGTCTGGTAAACCAGGCCAATTGGAAAATAGGTATAGTGGCCAAAGAATTTGTCCGATGGGCCTCTTAAACTAACAGTCCGATGTGCTCTGGACAGCTAGTGGGCCGCGGCTAGCATGCTAACAGCTGGGCATATGAGGGATGTTGTGACGGCAGAGCCAGTTGAGAAAGAACCCCTCGGGCGAATCACGTCGGTGGTCCAGTCGTGATGGGTCGCCCAAGGAGTGGCTGATGGACCTCTACGGCTAGCCGGGAGATTGGCCTAGCAGATGGGCCTAGAAGGCTAGTTCCAGGCTAATTGGTTCTTGCTTCGGGACAAAGACGTTAGCCAGGGGTGGCCACCCGGGTAACAGCTAGCTAGCTGCGATGACCCAGATGAAAAAAGGTTCAGGGCTTGCGGTAGGAATCTGGAGATGTGGAGAAAAATAGGTCAGATTCGCTTTGGTTTGAGTCACGCTGTGTAGACTGGCGAGAGTTGTCCGTGCTAGATGTAGCTGGTGTCCGCTAGCAGTGGCTAGCTGACTACTAGCTAGTAGCTAGTTAGCTGGCTAGCTTCTGTTCCGGCTCAGAAGACGAATCAGCAGGGTTCCGTGGGGTAAACCAGGCCAATTGGCAGACTAGGTATAGTGGCCAAAGAAATAGTCCAATGGGCCTCTTAAGCTAGCAGTCTGATGCACTCTAGACAGCTTGATAGCTATCAGGCTGCGGTTAGCTAGTAGACAGTTCGCTGGTAGCCAGTTAGCTTTTGATGGGGTTTCAGATCTTAAGTATAAAATAGCAGATCCGTACCGCATTGGGTGAGGCGGGTTGCAGGAGAGTATATTCAGTCCGTAGATGGAAAGTGATATTAAAATATATATGAAAAAAATACACGAAAAACACGAAAAAAAAACAAGGAAAACAATGTATAGACAGGAAAAGACAAAACAAACGTCCAACTGCTACACCATCTTGGATACAGTGCAGTATTAAGCAGTGCTTATGCCACCCTTATAAAACACATGTTTATATCATATTTGACATAGTGGGTTATGTCACATTTTACATTGGTGCTTATGTCACACAGTGATGGCACATTTATGAACCCTTTATAGAGCATGACATACAGTTATAGATATTTTGTGACACATTTATGTAGTGTTTATGAAGGCTTTATGAAAGCTTTATGAAGCCTTTATAAGATGCACGTAATTTAATGTGGGACCCAATATTCCAACAACGCCCCACCAAACACCACATACCTTTAGTTATGTAGTGTGACACCTGTTTGTCGAACATCTCATTCCAAAATCATGGGCATTAATATGGCGTTGGCCCCCCTTTGCTGTTATAACAGCCTCCACTCTTCTGGAAAGGCTTTCCACTAGATGTTGGAACATTGCTGCGGGGACTTTAGTGAGCATTAGTGAGGTCAGGCACTGATTTTGGGCGATTAGGCCTGGCTCGTAGTTGGCATTCCAATTCATCCCAAAGGTGTTCGATGTGGATGCGGTCAGGGCTCTGTGAAGGCCAGTCAATTTCTTCCACACCGATCTCTACAAATAATTTCTGTATGGACCTCGCTTGGCATCCTATGGCGGTGCCAAGTGCAAAGGGCATTTTCATGCTAAGACAGGAAAGGGCCTTCCCCAAACTGTTGAAACAAAGTTGGAAGCACAGAACCATCTAGAATGTTATTGTATGCTGTAGCATTACGATTTCCCTTCACTGGAACTAAGGGGCCTAGCCCAAACCTTGAGAAACAGCCCCAGACCATTATTCCTCCTCCACCAAACTTTAAAGTTGGCACTATGCATTGGGGCAGGTAGCATTCTTCTGGCATTCGCCAAACCCAAATTTGTCCGTCGGACTGCCAGATGGTGAAGCATGATCTATCACTCCAGAGAACGCGTTACCACTGCTCTAGAATCCAATGGCGGAGAGCTTTACACCACTCCAGCTGACACTTGGCATTGCGCATGGGGATCTTAGGCTTGTGTGTGGCTGCTTGGCCATGGAAACCCATTTCATGAAACTCCAGACGAACAGTTCTTGTGCTGATATTGCTTCCAGAGGCAGTTTGGAACTCGGTAGTGAGTGTTGCAATCGAGGACAGACAGTTTTAACGCTCTACGCGCTTCAGCACTCGGCGTCCCGTTCTGTGAGCTTGTGCAGCCTGACACTTTGTGGCTGAGCCATTGTTGCTCCTAGACATTTCCACTTCCCAATAATAGTACTTACAATTGACCGGGACAGCTCGAGCAGGGCAGAAATTTCACAAACTGTCTTCACCCGAGCACGGACCATTAATGTGGTAAATGGAAACGGAGGATTATTTAATGGAATATCTACATAGGCGTACAGAGGCACATTATCATCAACCATCACTCCTGTTTTCCAATGCCACATTGTGTTAGCTAATCCAAGTTGATCATTTTAGAAGGCTAATGGATCATTAGAAAACCCTTTTGCAATTATGTTAGCACAGCTGAAAACTGTTGTCCTGATTAAAGAAGCAATACAAACGGCCTTATTTAGACTAGTTAAGTATCTGGAGCATTAGCATTTGTGGGTTCGATTACAGGCTCAAAATGGCCAGAAACAAATAACTTTCTTCTGAAACTCGGCAGTATATTCTTGTTCTGAGAAATGAAGGCTATTCCATGAGAGAAATTTCCAAGAAACTGAATATCTCGTACAACGCTGTGTACTACTCCCTTCACAGAACAGCACAAACTGGCTCTAACCAGAATAGAAAGAGGAGTGGGAGGCCCCGGGGCACAACTGAGCAAGAGGACAAGTACATTAGTGTGTCTAGTTTAAGAAACAGACGCCTCACTAGTCCTCAACTGGCAGCTTCATTAAATAGTACCCGCAAAACACCAGTCTCAACGTCAACAGTGGCCTTCTAGGCAGAGTTGCAAAGAAAAAGCCATATCTCAGACTGGCCAATAAAAATCAAAGCTTAAGATGGGCAAAATAACAAATCTAAGTTTGAGGTGTTCGGATCACAAAGAGGAACATTCGTGAGACGCAGAAAAAATGAAAAGATGCTGGAGGAGTGCTTGATGCCATCTGTCAAGCATGGTGGAGGCAATGTGATGGTCTGGGGGTGCTTAGGTGGTGGTAAAGTGGGAGATTTGTACAGGGTAAAAGGGATCTTGAAGAAGGAAGGCTATCACTCCATTTTGCAACGCCTTGCCATACACTGTGGACGTCGCTTAATTGGAGCCAATTTCCTCCTACAACAGGACAATGACCCAAAGCACAGCTCCAAACTATGCAATAACTATTTAGGGAAGAAGCAGTCAGCTGGTATTCTGTCTTTAATGGAGTGGCCAGCACAGTTACCGGATCTCAACCCTATTGAGCTGTTGTGGGAGCAGCTTGACCGTGTGATACGTAAGAAGTGCAAATCAAGCCAATCCAACTTGTGGGAGGTGCTTCAGGAAGCATGGGGTGAAATCTCTTCAGATTACCTCAACAAATTGACAGCTAGAAGGTCTAAGGTCTGCAAGACTGTAATTGCTGCAAATGGAGGATTCTTTGACGAAAGCAAATTATAAAAAATCATTATTTATAAACTTGTCAACATCTTGACTATATTTCCTATTCATTTTGCAACTCATTTCATGTATGTTTTCATGGAAAACAAGGACATTTCTAAGTGACCCCAACCTTTTGAACGATAGTGTAAATAAAAGAATATATATGTGAGCATTTGGAAAGTATTCAGACCCCTTGACTTTTTACACATTTTGTTAGGTTATTCTAAAATTGATAAAGAAATATATAATTCTCATCAACCTACACGCAATACCCCAAAATGACAAAGTAAAAACAGGTTCTTAGAAATTTTTGCTAATTGAAAAATAAAAAATAAATGAAATAACACATTTACATAAGTATTCAGACCCTTTACTCAGTACTTTGTTGAAGCACCTTTGGCAGCGATTACAGCCTTGAGTCTTCTTGGGTATGACGCTACAAGCTTGGCACACCTGTATTTTGGGAGTTTCTCCAACTCTTCTCTGCAGATCCTCTCAAGCTCTGTCAGGTGTGATGGGGAGCATTGCTGCACAGCTATTTTCAGGTCTCTCCAGAGATGTTCAATCAGGTTCGAGTCCGGGCTCTGGCTGGGCTACTGAAGGACATTCAGAGACTTGTCCCGGAGCCACTCCTGCGTTGTCTTGGCTGTGTGCTTTGGGTCGTTGTCCTGTTGAAAGGTGAACCTTCACCCAATTCTCAGGTCCTGAGCACTCTGGAGCATGTTTTCATCAAGGATCTCTCTGTACTTTGCTCCGTTCATCTTTGCGTCGATCCTGACTAGCCTCCCAGTCCCTGCCACTGAAAAACATGCCCACAGCATGATGCTGCCACCACCATGCTTCACCGTAGGGACGGTGCCAGGATTCCGCTTCAGGCCAAGAAGTTCAATCTTGGTTTCATCAGACCAGAGAATCTTGTTTCTCAAGGTCTGAGAGTCTTCATGTGCCTTTTGGCAAACTCAAAGCGGGCTGGCATGTGCCTTTTACTGAGGAGTGGCTTCCGTCTGGCCCCTCCACCATAAATGCCTGATTGGTGGAGTGCAGCTGAGATGGTTGTCCTTCTGGAAGGTTCGCCCATCTGCACAGAGGAACTCTAAAGCTTTGTCAGAGTGACCATCAGGTTCTTGGTCACCTCCATGACCAAAGCCCTTCTCCCCCGATTGCTGAGTTTGGCTGGGCGGCCAGCTCTAGGAAGAGTCTTGGTGGTTCCACAATTCTTCCATTTAAGAATGATGGAGGCCACTGTGTTATTAGGGACCTTCAATGCTGCAGATTTTTTTTTGTTGTCCTTCCCTAGATCTGTGCCTTGACACAATTCTGTCTCTGAGCTCTGTAGTCAATTATTTTGACCTCATGGCTTGGTTTTTGCTCTGACATTCACTGTCAACTGTGGGACCTTATATCGACAGGTGTGTGCCTATCCAAATCATGTCCAATCAATTGAATTTACCACAGATGGATTCCAATCAAGTTGTAGAAACATCTCAAGGATGATCAATGGAAACAGGATGTACCTGAGCTCAATTTTGAATCTCATAGCAAAGGGTCTGAATACTTATGTAAATAAGATATTTCTGTTTGTATTTTTTATACATTTGCAAACATTTCTAAAAACCTGTTTATGTTTTGTCATTATGGTGTATTGTGTGTAGATTGAGGATTTTGTTTTATTTAATCTATTTCAGAATAAGGCTGTAACGTAACAAGATGTGGAAAAAGTCAAGGGGTCTGAATACTTTCTGAAGGCCCTGTATAACAAAGATGTAATACTCACGCGATAAACTGAATTGAGGAACTTCTCATGTAAACTGAAGAGGGGAGCTACAATTAACTTGTCGAATACCAAAAGTATATTGCTCCACCGTTCATTGACCCATCCATCTGTGTGGGGATCATGTCTCAAGGCAAAATCCAGTGCAGTCCGAACAGAGACGTCATGCCCATAGGGGCCAAAGGGACACGTTTTTTCATCATGTTTAAAATACTATATATATATATTTGTTAATGTTTAAAATAAAATATAGATATTTGTTAGTTTTCTTTAAATATTTTTGTTGTGGTTGTTTCTCTGTAATACTAGCTAAAGCCAACTTCATAATTTATGAAGTTGGCTTTAGCTAGCCAAGATAGCCTGAAATGGAGGTTTGGAACCTATCAATCAAGTTAGAGTAGCTAGCTTGTCTAACTATCTTAGCTTGCATGCCTGGTAGCAAGGTTGGTAGACTTTAGAAAGCAAGCAAAAAATAAATGTACTGAATAAGACTCACATTCCATCAAATATTTTACTCAGATTTGTAGAGAGATGCAGAAAAGCTTATTTTGTTTCTTTAAAAAAGAACCATCAGTCAGGGGTAAACACTGCTCAAGAGGTATGCTTAGATATGCAGAAAAATATACTATTACACATAACAAATTAAGCATGATGATTATGGCTCTAGATTGCAGGAAAAATCAGTTTCAGGTGTTTGAAAAACTTACCATCCCCCAGCCATCCTAACTACTTTGTGCCTCCTCAGATTTTTGGAGTGCATGACGCCCGAGTCAGAATGTATATTTTTTTGCCACAGTTATTCATTTTGCTTGACCCAACATTGAAGTCACCTCAATTGAAGAAAGTAAAAAGGCATCCACTAATGTGGATGCTACCATGATTACGGATAGTCCTGAATGAATGGTGAATAATGATGAATCAGAAAGTTAGATACGCATAAATACAGTTGAAGTCAGAAGTTTACATACACTTAGGTTGGAGTCATAAACTTGTTTTTCAACCACTCCACAAATTTCTTGTTAACAAACTATAGTTTTGGCAAGTCATTTAGGACATTTTGTGCATGACACAAGTCATTTTTCCAACAATTGTTTACAGACAGATTGTTTCACTTATAATTCACTGTATCACAATTCCAGTGGGTCAGAAGTTTACATACACTAAGTTGACTGTGCCTTTAAACAGCTTGGAAAATTCCTGAAAATTATGTAATGGCTTTAGAAGCTTCTGATAGGCAAATTTACATAATTTGAGTCAATTGGAGGTGTACCTGTGGATGTATTTCAAGGCCTACCTTCAAACTCCATGCCTCTTTGCTTGACATCATGGGAAAATCAAAAGAAATCAGCCAAGACCTCAGAAAAAAAAAATTGTAGACCTACACAAGTCTGGTTCATCCTTGGGAGCAATTTCCAAATGCCTGAAGGTACCACGTTCATCTAGTACGCAAGTATAAACACCATAGGATCACGCAGCCGTCATACCGCTCAGGAAGGAGACGCGTTCTGTCTCTAAGAGATGAACGTACTCTGGTGCGAAAAGTGCAAATCAATCCCAGAACAACAGCAAAGGACCTTGTAAAGATGCTGGAGGAAACAGGTACAAAAGTATCTATATCCACAGTAAAACGAGTCCTATATCGACTTAACCTCAACGGCTAATCAGCAAGGAAGAAGCCACTGCTCCAAAACCGCCATAAAAAAAAGCCAGACTACGGTTTGCATTTGCACATGGGGACACCTATCGTACTTTTTGTAGAAATGTCCTCTGGTCTGATGAAACAAAAATAGAACTGTTGGCCATAATGACCATCGTTATGTTTGGAGGAAAAAGGGGGAGGCTTGCAAGCCGAAGAACACCATCCCTAACCTTGAAGCACGGGGGGTGGCAGCATCATGTTGTGGGGGTGCTTTGTTGCAGGAGGGACTGATACACGTCACAAAAAAAATTTGCATCATGAGGCAGGAAAATTAGGTGGATATATTGAAGCAACATCTCAAGACATCAACCAGGAAGTTAAAGCTTGGTCGCAAATGGGTCTTCCAAATGGACAATGACCCCAAGAACACTTCCAAAGTTATGGCAAAATGGCTTAAAAACATCTTCAGGCTAGGGTCTATTTTTCTCCATTTCCGCCTGACTGACGTGCCCAAAGTAAACTGCCTGTTGCTCAGGCCCTGAAGCCAGGATATGCATATAATTTGTACCATTGGAAAGAAAACACTCTGAAATGTTAAAATATTTTAGGAGACTATAACACAATAGATATGGTAGGAGAAAATCCAAAGAAAAATCAACTGGAAATTATTATTTTTTGAGAGCCCATGCTCTTCCATCAGAACGTATAGGGAAAAAATGTAATCCAGCTCCCAGTATGCAATTCATATTGCTTCCACTGGATGTCAGTAGTCTTTGTTAAAGGTTTCAGGCTTGTTTCTTCCCAAACGAGGAAGAATTATGAGTTTTAGTACTGGGATACAGACTTGGAAATCAGTCTGTGCACCTGAGGATTAAAGAGAAACGTAGTTTGACTTGTTTAGTGGTAGCTTTTTTGATTCCTTTCTCAGCATGTTGAACGGGTGGATTACTCAAATCGATGGCGCCAACTAAACTGACTTTTTGGGATATAAATAAGGATTTTATCTAACAAAACGACACTACATGTTGTAGGTGGGAACATTTGGATGACAAATCAGAGGAGTATTTTCAAAAAGTAAGTGAATATTCAATCGCTATCGGTGAATTTATGAAACCTGTGCTGGTGGAAAAAATATTTTGATGTGGGGCACTGTCCTCAAACAATCGCATGGCATACTTTCGCTGTAAAGCCTATTTTAAATCGGACAATGCAGTTAGATTAACAAGAATTTAAGTTTTTAACCAATATAAGACACTTGTATGTTCCTAAATGTTTAATATCCATAATTCTTATGATTATTTACTTGAATTGCGCACCGTCCAGTTTCACCCGGAAGTTGTCCCGCTAGCGGCACGCCTAGCCGTACGGACAACAAAGACAAGGTCTTGGAGTGGCCATCACAAAGCTCTGACCTCAATCCTATAGAACATTTGTGAGCAGAACTGAAAAAGCGTGTGTGAGCAAGGAGGCCTACAAACCTGACTCAGTTACACCAGCTCTGTCAGGAGGAATGTGCCAAATTTCACCAAACTTATTGTGGGAAGCTTGTGGCCTACGTTTGTGGGAAACGTAGGCCACAACCATTTAAAGGCAATGCTAACAAATACTAATTGAGTGTATGTTAACTTCTGACCCATGGGAATGTGATGAAAGAAATAAAAGCTGAAATAAATAATTCTCTCTACTATTATTCTGACATTTCACATTCTTAAAATAAAGTGGTTATCCTAACTGACCTAAGACAGGGAATTTTAACAGGATTAAATGTCAGGAATTGTGAAAAACTGAGTTTAAATGTATTTGGTTAAGGTGTATGTAAACTTCTGACTTCAGCTGTGAATTTGTCCCAATACTTTTGGTCCCCTAAAATGAGGGGACTATATACAAAAGGTGCTGTAATTTCTAAACGGTTCACCCGATATGGATGAAAATACCATCAAATTAAACCTGACAGTCTGCACTTTAATCCCATAGTTATTTTATCATTTCAAATCCAAAGTGCTGGAATACAGAGTCAAAACAACAACAAATGTGTCACTGTCCCAATATTTACAGAGGGCACTGTAACTGAACCACTCCCCACAGGCAAATTCCCCCTCAAGTGTTGAGCAGGATCTGTCATAAGCCAATAATCTTAAAAATGTTCTCTCATATCATTCCCTTGCAAGCTTTTTTCAAAATGATAATTCAATGACAGGAAGATAAGGTAGACCCTGGGCTAATCATGTTTTTTTGTGACATTTTATCAAAGGTGATAATTTGTCCTATGATATTTTAGTGAAAAATGTCTGTCCACCTCTAAATCAAGAGGACACATAGCAAACATTAAATTAATTAAGTCTGCCATACAATGAAATGCTCAGGTGTGTTTTGTTTTCATATATTCTTCCTGGTGGATGTGGAAATAAAACAATACATTTAAAAAAAGATAGTCCCAAGCGACAGAAGTGGACCTCCATATACTCTGGGTTCTCCATTATACTGTCTGGTAAATGGCACCTGATGATGCTTCTCGGAGATGATATAGAAATAATGGAAGGGCCATGTAGGTCTCAAGAGGAGTTCTGGATGGTGTAAGCATTAAAATATCCTGCAGATTAGCTGTGAGGAGTAGTTTAAATTGAAACGGATCAACTACAGCAGCTATTAATCTAAAAACAGGTGGGGATAAAACACTAGACGAAATACAGTATGTCCAGGGTTTCCTGAACTTCAATTTATTTTCATTGCTCATCGGGAGAAGGAAAATGTCTTAAGTATAGTCGATTTCATTGACAAATAAGAAAAGGAGAGAATGGAAGTGCTAGATATACAGTGCCTTCATAAAGTATTCACATCCCTTAACCTTTCCACATTTTGTTGTGTTACAAAGGTGGAATTGAAATGGATTTAAATGTAATTTTTTTGTCAACAATCTACACAAAATACTATGTCAAAGTCAAAGTGGATTAAAAAAAATATAGATATGAAAAATAAAACAATGATATATTTTGAATAGATAAGTATTCAACCCCCTGAGTCAATACATGTTGGAATTAACTGGCAGTGATTTACAGCTGTGAGTCTTTCTGGGTAAGTTTCAGGGCACACCTGGATTTTACAATATTTTAACATTATTCTTTAAAACATTCTTCAAGCTCTGTTAAGTTGGTTGTTGATCATTGCTAGATAGCCATTTTCAAGTCTTGCCATAGATTTATTTTCAAGCTGATTTAAGTCAAAACTGTAACTAGACTACTCATATCAAGGCTCAGGCTAAGACCCAGATGCAGACACAGGAGGCAGATAGTACGAGTCTCAGAGTTTATTATAGTTCAAGGCAAAAAGGTAAGTCAAGGCAGGCAAAGGGTCGTAATCCAAATCAGAGTCAGGCAGGTACAGGACGGCAGGCAGGATTAGGACAGGCAGAAAGGTCAGAACTAAGGAAAAAAACAAAAACTAGAGCCCAGGAAACACAGGAACACGCTGGTAGGACTTGACAAGACAAATTGGCAACAGACAAACAGAAAACGCAGGTATAAATACACAGGGGATAATGAGGGGAGATGGGAGACACCTGGTGGGGGTGGAGACAAGCACAAATACAAGTGAAACAGATCAGGGTGTGACAGCTCAGGAATATTCAATGTCATCTTGGTAAGCAACTCCAGTGTAGATTTGGCCTTGTGGTTTAGGTTATTGTTCTGCTGAAGATTAAATTGTCTCCCAGTATCTGTTGGAAAGCAGACTGAATCAGGTTTTCCTCTAGGATTTTGCCTGTCCTAAACTGTATTCCGTTTATATGTATGTTTTAATACTCCCTAGTCCTTGCTGATGACAAGCATACCCATAACATGATACAGCCACCACCATGTTTGAAAATATTGAAGAATGGTACTCAGTGATGTGTTGTGTTGGATTTGCCTCAAACGTAACGCTTTGTATTCAGGACATAAAGCAAGTTTCTTTGCCACATTTTTTTGCAGTTTTACTTTAGCGCCTTATTGCAAACAGGATGCATGTTAGGAATAGTTTTATTCTGTACAGGCTTCCTTCATTTCACTCTGTCAATTACGTTAGTATTGTCGAGTATCTACAGTGTTGTTGATCCATCTTCAGTTGTCACCTATCACAGCCATTAAACCCTGCCACTGTTTAAAATTCACCATTGGCCTCATGGTGAAATCCCTGTGCGGTTTCCTTCCTCTCTGGCAACTGCGTTAGGAAGGACACGTATCTTTGTAGTGACTGGGTGTCCAAAGTGTAATTAATAACTTAATCATGCTCAGATGGATATTCAATGTCTGCTTTTTATTAAAAAAATGCACCATCTTATCAGGTATGAAGGTAAGACCCAGATGCAGACAATGTCGAATTAACTACTTAGGGAGCAGTGGGGCGCTAGGCGCCAGATTCAAAATCCAAAAGTTGAATTATTAAACATTCATTAATATATGGTTTAATAATCCAACAGGGGCAGGCAATAGTGGGGCAACTGTATCGGACGGCAGGCAGGCTCAGGGTAGGCAGAGGTCAATAATCCAGAGGTGGGGGGGAAGGTACAGGTCGGCAGGCTCAGGGTCAGGCAGAGTGGTCAGGCAGGCGGTCTCAGAGTCAGGACAGGCAAGGGTCAAAACCAGGAGGGCGAGAAAAAGAGAGATTGGGAAAAGCAGGAGCTGAGACAACAATGCTGGTTGACTTGACGAACTGGCATATACACAGTGGATAAAGGGGAAGATGGGCAACACCTGGAGGGGGTGTTGGGGGTAGGGGTTGCAACCATCACGGTTCACACAAAACCCATTTCACAGCGAAAACAAATCCCTTACCTTTTGAGGAACTTCTGCTGAGGGCTTCCCAAGTGTCCAACGAAGAAATCCAATGGTTCTTTTGTCATTTATTATATCCATAAATCTCAGTTTGGTTGGCGCGTTATGTTCAGAAAATACAGCGTCCACTCGCCCACTGAACCGTGAAGAGAACTCGTTCAACCTATACCTATACACTTGTCCAAGAACAATCAAACATCATTGATAATGTATCCTTAGGAACACTTTTCTGTATATTTACTATAATATTTCAACCGGATTATAAACTGGACGATAGGAAAGGAAAACACAGCGCGCGCGAGCCTATGAACGCGCTTCCTCTTCTGTTTACATCTGATGACTAGTTCTAAATTCTTCTTCTATTACCATCCAGAGCAACTAAACATCACCAAACACTGTCTAGAGACTGTTGACATCCAGTGGAAGCAATAGGTACTGCAATCTTACTCCCAGAAATGGCTGTTTTCAATAGGGAGGGGTTCAAAATGAGGCAATGTGTCAAAAACACTTTTTCCAGGACAGAAATTCCTCGGGTTTTCGCCTGCTGTTTCCTATCCAATAGTACTAATTATGTGCATATCCTATTTTCTGGGCCTGAGTGGGAGGCATTTTACTTTGGGCACGCCAGCCTCTCCAAAACCGTCACCTCGGGAGCCGCTCCCTAAGAATTTAACACAGTGTCCAAAGAAGGGCCAGAAGTATACAGAATGGTGTCGTCTGCGTAGAGGTGGATCAGAGAATCACCAGCAGCAACAGTGACATCATTGATGTATACAGAGAAAAGAGTCGGCCCGAGATTTGAACCCTGTGTCACCCACATAGACTGCCAGAGGTCCGGACAACAGGCCCTCTGATTTGTCAAACTGAACTCTGTCTAAGATGTAGTTGGTGAAACAGTCTAGGCAGTCATTTGAGAAACCAAGGCTGTTGAGTCTGCCGATAAGAATGTGGTGTTGGACAGAATCGAAAGCCTTGGCCAGGTCGATGAATACGGCTGCACAGTATTGTCTTTTATCAATGGCGGTTATGATATCATTTAGGACCTTGAGCGTGGCTGAGGTGCACCCATGACCAGCTCGGAAACCAGATTGCATAGCGGAGAAGGTACGGTGGGAAGGTACGGTCTCCCACTTTGAAGAGGGGGATGACCGACGATCTTTGGGGATCTCAGACGATACGAAAGAGAGGTTGAACAGGCTAGTAATAGGGGTTGCAATAATTGCGGCGTATCATTTTAGAAAGAGAGGGTCCAGATTGTCTAGCCCAGCTTATTTGTAGGGGTCCAGATTTTGCAATTCTTTCAGAACATCAGCTATCTGGATTTGGGTGAAGGAGAAATGGGGGAGACTTGGCCACACTGAGCTAAAAATGCCCGACATGTGCTCGGCTCTCCATTAAATCATTCCGGGTGAGGTAAACGGGGCTCCCAGGAAGGTGGAGTGGCCGGTAGGGCGACGCTGCTAACTGTCGAGTTACTGAGGGGCGGTGGAGTTACCACCGTGGCAGGCTGCCCCCCAGACAACCCGCGGAATTGCTCCAGCAGCATGTCCAACGCCAGGTCATGGCGCTCAGCCACCTTTCGGACCTCCTCCATTAGACCACGAAGCAATTCTTTGTGTCTACCAATGGAGGCTCCTTGGGAGGATATGTCGTTGCGCAGCTGGCCCGGGTCTACTGGGTCAGTCATGGCCGGCTGACCCAGTAGACAACGTCGAATTAACAATGGTTTAATAATCCAACAGGGGCAGGCAATAGACAGGTCAAGGCTGGCAGGGGTCAGTAAACCAGAGGTGGGGCAACTGTACCGGACGGCAGGCAGGCTCAGGGTAGGCAGAGGTCAATAATCCAGAGGTGGGACGAAGGTACAGGTCAGCAGGCAGGCTCAGGGTCAAGGGCAGGCAGAGTGGTCAGGCAGCCGGGCTCAGAGTCAGGACAGGCAAGGGTCAAAACCAGGAGAGCGAGAAAAATAGAGACTGGGAAAAGCGACTGGCACACTTATTCATCGATTGTTGACAGCCTCAAAACGCAATAGTCAAAAGATCTGTGATGCACCAACTTGTTTGCCTTAACATCCAATGCTACATAAATGACCCAGGACAGAAGGCATAGAACATGGATTGCAACCTCTCAAGCTCTTAGTCCATTTAAGGACAATTCGCATTTTCCATTTCAACCATAACATGGAGCAATAATGTGTATTTATACCCTAGCTTTGTTCTCTCTGCAAAGAGAAGCAATGGATTTCACAGCTTTTGGAGGGGGCATTCTTGGCTCAGTTGTGAAATATGACCTTGTTTATTTTAGTATCTGTTCAAAATCAATTTCAGATCCCTCATGTCACTTGTGAAGAACGATATGTGGTATTATTTCCAGAGCAGACACAGTGATTCAGGAAGATATGTGGTATCATCCCAAGAGCAGACGCAGTGATTCAGGGACAATAAAAATACAATGTTGTCCCTTTTTGGTGCTGCCTTTTTATTGCGATCCCTTGTCCTTAAGATATTGCCAATATTACCAAGAAGACATTCACTGTTGTTCCCTTTATGCCATTCATAAGTGTAAAACCTATATATATCTATAGAAAAGGGACTGGTGTAATTTGAAAGTTAGTTTCTAAAGGATTCTATGGACCTCTCAAGACATCTATTCTTATCCCCACATGATCCATGGGCAATAGAGCCCCACAGTGGATGCATCATAATACCCATAAAACCTAGCGGTCAAACACAAAAAATTGTTCTAGTCACCTATGACAATAATTCAGGGTGGAACATTTTTTGGAACATGGTTTCATGTTAACTTTCCCTGGAGTAAATATGTATGTAAATCCCTCTCGGACAAGGTGACTTTAATCAATATATTATTTTCTATTTACTCTGAGATTTTAAAATGTTAATTAGCATCAATTAATTAGCACCTTTGCTGTCAGATAGCTAGCTACTGTACTAGCTACCTTGATCCAAAACGAAGACATATTGAACACTTTCATTTACTGTTCCATATTTTATTTAACTCATATTTGATGGCTTATATATGCATTTGGTCTTGTGTCTTGTACAGAATACTATCCTAATAGCAGTCAGATACTTACAATGTGCCATGAATACTAGATCCTCTTCTCCTTCTGCCGATGGAGGTCTATATTAAATAATCCCTCATCATTTCTGCCAACTATATGAATTAGGTGAAATCTATTTCAATTCATGGTGTCAGAATTTCCTGCTGTATTAAAGCAATTCAGAACTAACTTGTTGACATGTTCATTTACAGATACAAAGCCAGATTAACACATTGCAGAATGTATCCATAATCATGAATGAATAAGCATATTTATTTGACAAGAATGCATCTAGTCACCCATCAATCACGTCAAACATCTGAATTGGAGAAATTATAATAGTAAAAACTGTGTACAAATACCTTTTATACATAATATAACAAATAAACATCTGACTTGAAGTAAAGAGTACATGGTGTATTCATCAATGCCATACACCTGGGACATCAAAGAACACCATATGAACTATTATTACCATCTGAGAGCAAACAGATTATTCTGTTTTTCCATTTTAGGAATTAGAACAGCACAAATAACACAACGTAAAACAGCATATTGTGATTGTCGGAAGGTGAGTTACAAATGTAGAAACAATTGGATGAATAAGGTAGATTTAATATAAAATACTAGGTATACTCCAGCAGAATGAGAAACACACTTAACAGAAACAAAACAAGGAAGCCATGCCTAAACGCAGCTGTATCAACACCATTCAGGTACATGATGTTGCTGTCAATTGTGATCAGCACATTTACCATTGCATTCAGTCTGAACCCCAGAATAAGCAGGACAGCAATACACAGGAAAAAAACAGTTTTGATGGCCTCTATTAAAAAGAGGAGGATCCCATCAGCTTTCTATAGGCTAGGCTTACTATATTTATTTATCAACTTTCCTAATATTAAGCATATTGCTTCACTTTACAACAGGAGTCTAGCCTACCTGGCTGGCATTAAAAATAATACACAGGAAAAGTGTCCTCCATTCACTATTTAAGTGCATAGACATGTTATTTTTCCCGTGCCCCTGTTCTGAGACAGGTGAATGATAATGGTCCATTCAAAATCAAAAGTAATTTCACACATATAGTATTTAGTGTACTGTATGTAAAGACAACATTAAATTAAGAATAGTCTGATGGGTGACAATATTAGCCTATCACTTTTGAATTATGCATTATGCACTACCCAGCGTGCGTAGTAAGGAAAGAAACAGCATATTATTTTTTTTGCAACTTTTTCAAATCATAGTCGCACACCTCATGTAGCCTAGCCTATAGGCCTATATGTTTTGCTAAGGTTTGTATCACAACTAAAGTGGCCAAATAACTTCCTAAAATTGAGCACATTAATCCACTTTACAACCGGTGTAGAGCCTAACTGGCAGTTTCAAGTTCGGCCAAGATAATTTTCACAATAAAAAAGCATTACATTTGAGAATAGTGTTTTTCTGCAAACTGATTGAATTTTGGAACATTTGCGCTTATAGCCTACTGCCGTGTGTTTATTGATGCGCTTACAATGTGATGGACCATTATCATTCACCTGTCTCGGATAGCCTAATAGTTTCTCAACATTTTAAGCTAAATGTTCTGATCTGTTGCATCTGCCACAGGTTTCCCTCAAGTCAGGTTTCCCTCTCTCCCTCTCGGTCCCTCTCCCCTCTCTTTCTCTCCCTCTTATTTTCTAGTCAGAAATAATAAATATATGTGTAGGGCAGTCCAGCCCTCGAAGTTACTCTTCTTATCAACTGTTTGCAAGAATTTCGTTTGTGTTGTCTTGTCTAGGGAATTCAACATTCTCTGTGCTGATCTTGCCAACCGTGATGGAGAGGTCTTAGAGCAGGCAAGCCTTCCCTGGGAGGAAGAGCATCTCAGTCTTGTCTAGGTTGAGTTTGAGCTGGTGGGACAAAATCAAAGCTGAGATATCTGCCATGCATGCAGAGATGCGTGTCACCACCTGGATGTCAGAAGAAGAAAAGTAGCTGAGTATCATCCGTGTATGATGCATAGAGAGAAGAGGATAGGGCCTAGAACCAAGCCCTGGGGGACACGAGTCATGAGAGTACATGGTGCAGACACAAATCCTCTCCACATCCCCAGGTAGGAGCGGCCTGCCAGGTAGAATGCAATCCAAGTGTTTGCAGAGCCTGAGACTCCCACCCCTGAGAGGGTGGAGAGGAGCGTCTGATGGTTCATGGTGTCAAAGGCAGCGGATAGATCTAGGAGGATGAGAACAGAGGACAGGGAGTCAGCTTTGTCAGCGGGGAAAAACACAGAGAAGGGCAGTCTCGGTCGAGTGACCAATCTTGAAGCCAGACTGGTTAGGGTCAAGAAGATCGTTCTGAGAGAGATAGCGAGAGAGTTGGTCAGAAATGCATTCCAGGTGACTACCTCATGAAGCTGGTTGAGAGAATGCCAAGAGTTTGAAAAGCTGTCATCAAGGCAAAGTGTGACTACTTTGAAGAATCTAAAATCAAAAATATTTGTTTAACACGAAAAATATTTGTTTAACACAAATGTTTGTTTAACACTGATTGCTACATGATTCCATAAGTGTTATTTCATAGTTTTGATGTCTTCGCTATTATTCTACAATGTAGAAAATAGTAAAAAATAAAGAAAAACCCTTGAATGAGTAGGTGTGCCCAAACTTTTGACTGGTACTGTAGCTGTTTTACTCAGGTATTTTTTTTACTCAGGTGATTATCGAGGGAAAGAGTGATGGAAAGATTTTTCAAATACTGTGAGAAACTATTATCATACACAACGGATTAAAAAAACGGACTTCGTGGACTTACTGTCACGTCTGCTCCCGCTCTTCCCTCCCCCTGGCACTTGAGGGTGCCAGGTTGCCCTGCATCACACACTCCTGCCATCCATCACGCACACCTGCCTTCCCTCGTCACGTGCATCAGCATTATTGGACTCACCTGGACTCACTTATCACCTGCTTATTTCCTCCCCTATATTTGTCAGTTCCCCAGCTCTGTTCCACGCTGCTGCATTGTAATTGTTTTTTGTCTGTATTATTAGTTTGCTGACGCTGTTCCTGTCTCGTTCCATGTCCGTTCTTTATTAAATGTTTTACTCCCGCTACGTGCTTCGTCTCTCCAGCGTCAATCCATGTGACACTTACGGTGTGAGGTAAAGAGAAGTTTAAGCTTATTAGTGGTGGTGAGATAAGTGTTATGGAAATTTTGTTCTTAATGTTCACAAACTGAACTATAATTGACCTACTCTGTCTGTAACCCAAAAGTCGTAAAGCTTTGGTTAAAATGAAACAGACAGAGACCCAGCTACAGAGATCATTATGTCAAATGTTTATTCACCGAGAATTCTCAAATCACAATAAGAACACAGTCCTTTATATATACATACAATTTAACTCCACCCCACTAGATGGGCTGCGTTTTACAACTTACATCTTATCACTTCTAACAGCTTTCTGACCGTTTCCCCCTGGGTGAAGAAACCGTTTTTCCTGTTATAGGGTCCCGTTATAAATCGTCTGTCAACAGTTTTCCTGTTATCTCAACTCCATCCTGCTTAGGTTGCAAAATAGTAACACGATGTCTTAGTCTTTTAAAGTTCTAGACCTATTCCTCTAACACCTATTACATATATGTTAAGTAAAATAATATTCTTAGTAATTACTTAAACATATAATAATTTAGTCATTAAACATAAATCATATGAATTTATTCATAACAATAAGACAATCAGAAATCAGACAAATGGGCACTTTCCTACATTCGCCTGCAGCACGCCAGTTAGCCTACTCCTAGCAGTGCTCAGGCACACATTCTGTCAACATTAAGAGGACAGAGAAACCAAACACATGCTCATTGCTCACATGCAGCACAATAAACAAAATACTATGAAAACATTTACAAAACGTGTAAATTCTGGTATGAAATAAACCCAAACTTGTTTCTCACAAGTGTAGCAGGTTGTGAACTCCGCAAACGTTTCCACTCTGAGAATGAGAACGTTAAATGACTCTAAACCTAATTAATCCATGCAATAACAGAAATTAATGTAACCAAATGTAGTAAATGTAATACTGGCGATGTATGTAATGGAAAATTGATTAAAAAAAATAAACAAAGGGCAAACAATTAACACCATAAAACAATGAATGCACAAGAATTTGCAGGAGAAAGCTCAGAGCATTCTGGAGAGAGACACCAATATCTTCACCACAGACCCCTCCCCTTCTTCTTGTCTCAACATTTCAAATATTACTCAAGACACATTATCGGCACATGTTTTAGATGCATTGCTTTTCACTGACAGCCGCATCTCAATAATCAGCTAGGCCTATTGCTACGCGCGCTGCCCAAACTGCAGGCTTTCCAACTAGACATATAGGCCTACACGCTTGTGATTTGAAACAATCCACAACTTTAAAATAAGGTTATGGTCCTCTGTGGCTAATTCATGCTCTCTGGTGAAGTATTTTGAATGATTTTATATATTTATGTATAGAAAAGAGTAATTATATAATTTTTGCAAATATATTTCAATTTATTTTAGGCTGCAGTGACATTTCCCAAATCTTGTCGTATGCTTATATCCGGCCCATGTCCGGTCATACTGGGGGTCTCAACGTGTGTCCCTCGGCGTGTGTCCCTCAACATCATTCTCTCTTAGTTGCAGCATTCAAATTGTGGTCATCATGTGTCTGTGAATCACAGAAGATGAGAATTTCCACAAATTGAGCCATACACAAGCATTGAGTACAGCATTTTGTTGACAACATGGTGATTTACACTAGGTCTACTGTGTGTGAATGATGGCAGAATCGATCCCAGCTGTAGACCCATTTGAGTGTGTGTGGTCACTTAGGCCTGCACATCAACCGATACTGGGACCATTGGAGACTTGGGATGCTTGCTCCATTCTTCCTAGCAGCTGACGCCTTGGCATTAGTCAACAAGTTCAACTTAAGAGTGGAGCATGTGTTATACACTAATACCATCTAAATACTCCCCCTTTTGTTCCAGCACATACATGATTACAAATCTTAGTCTATCACTGTGATTTGTTATGCAGATTATTGAAGTCAGGTGACATCTCTGAAACCTCTCAAAAAGACAGACAATAATAATACAGCTAGCTAGGGTAGCTACAAGTACTTGAAGTAGGCTACCCACCCCTCACCCACAGACACAAACAAACATGATCAAAAACGCCTAGCTTCACCATCTAAGTTAGCTAGCTAGTTAGCAATCTATATTCATTTGTATGAGTATCTCAAGGATTGAAATGGCTAGGTAAATAGACAGCTTATGTAACCATCTACTGTAGCCAGGCTAAACCATGAGCTAGCTAGCTAGATAACAGGTATTGTGTCAATTTAAAACTTGCTCAAGATAGTTCACAGAATTGTCCAGAGATTCTTACCTTTTCTTTGATTTGGCAGTCTCGTCCAGATCATCATGGCCCTGGTGCGTGACGTGAAGCTTGAGACAGTCATTTGTAGTTCTGTATGATAGTGAAATTATTTAATACCTTTCCCTAAAAGCTCAAAATGTAAAAAAATAAAAACGGTTTAGAACTTGTCGTCAATGCTTGCAGTATATTCTAAAACATTTTACTTTGAAATTGCGTAGATACTCTGAGAAGGACATAGTGCAAGTGTCCTACTGCAGATCCTAATGAGATTAGCAGTGGCAGCCTCTGTGCTGAGCTGCATTGTTCTCTTGCCAATCCTGCAATCTGAAAACTGTCACACAAGGGGCAGAGCATTCCTGGTGGGCTAGCTGTGGTCGAGAGGAAGCTGCCAGGGTTAATCTGACCAATTCTGCCATGTCAAACCCTTAGGAGTCCCACACAAAATTGGCCCTACTGTCCAGGGTTCAGTACCATAGCGAATTCAGCCTAATGGAATCATTGGATGAAAATTGGATCAGACTAGAAGATGGGTTTCGAGGAAATATTGATAATCACTTTGGTTTTCTCACCTAGGGCGGGTAGGCCCATGGTGCCCAGTGAATCACATTTCCTATTATGTTTTCCACCTGGATCCATTATCAGTGGACAGCTTGTGATAGGATATGCTTCTGAGCTTTAAATCACTACTGCTATTTTTTTCATTCTGTCATACCAGGTGTCTGATCTAGCTGTATGACATCCGAATAAGGCTTGGCGACACGTCTTTCTATTCACTTCCTTGGTTGGGGGAGTATGAAGTAAACATCTCAGGAGTTGCTGATTGGAACCAGCAATGCACTCCTAACTCTGCTGCACATTGTGTGCCTGTGCTCATCAGAATATTGCTTCCAATGCCACAAATCTCAGGTTACTACTGAATACAAAATGTGGTCATTTTGAAAAGACAGATTGTGACAAATAATAATTTTCAGTGATTCATTTTCAAACCCAATTCAGAAATGACATTGATGTAGAATAAATGTGCTAATGCACTCTACATAATACTTGTGGTCAGAGGAGGTGGTCAGGAAAGGCAAATGTATTATTACCAGAAGCATCCCATCTTCTTTCATTAGACCTTGATTGGAAATATCACAGATATTTATGGCAATGCCTCTAGAGATTCAGAGAGAGCTAATATAACCCCATTATTCAGAGACTCTATATTGCTGATCTACCATTACTTGGCAATCCTACCAGAGGTATTGTAGTGGAAGAATGAGAGCAGGTGATACTCGCGACTGGTGACTTTCAGGCGCTGAGGCACAGTGTGACGACTCAATCACCATTTATGACATGGTTTGGATGGCTGACCATCTGCAGACTATCATAGGGATCAAACACTATCTGTGGCAATCTCGAGGAAGAGACATTCCAAATAAAATCAAGTTTTATTGGTCGCATACACATATTTAGCAGATGTTATTGCGGGTGTAGCAAAATGCATGTGTTTGTAACTCCAACAGTGCAGAAAAATCTAACAATACACAACAATACGCACAAATATAAAATGTAAAAGAATGGAATTAAGAAATATAGAAATATTAGGATGAGTCCAGAGTGTGTGTATATATATATATATATATATATATATATATATATATATACACACACACACTACTGTTCAAAAGTTTGGGGTCACTTGTTTTTGAAAAAGAGAAGCACATTTTTTGTTCATTAAAATAACATAAAATTGATCAGAAATACGGTGTAGATGTAAATGACTTTTACAACATTAAGGTTAGGCTAGTCAGGATCGACTCAAAGATGAATGGAGCAAAGTAGAGAGAGATCCTTGATGAAAACCTGCTCCATAGCACTCAGGACCTCAGACTGTGGCAAAGGTTCTTCTTCCAACAGGACAATGACCCTAATCACACAGCCAAGACAATGTAGGAGTGGTTTTGGGACAAGTCTCTGAATGTCCTTGAAATAGCTGTGCAGCAATGCTCCCCATCCAACCTGACAGAGCTTGACGGCTCGTGTACACTAGCAGGCGGTAAATTGCCGCTTAGGCCGCCCAGAGTACCTCACTTGTGGGCGTGCTTGCAGCATATGGCAGTATATAGCAGCACATTCTAATGTGCGTCAATAATTCACTATAGCAAGTTTGTATGAAGATCTGGTTAATAAATGGGTAAATAGTTTAATCCATTCTCCATTTCATGAATTTATTCACAGGTAAATAGTAATATGCTCTAAAACGCTCTGGTGACAAACAAACTTTGCCGCCCTGTTTCCAATCATCCACATGGCTGGGAGAACCTATTCAAGTAAGTAAATATACTTCTTTTTTGGGGGTTTCACCCTCCAGACATTGTTTCCTAAAGGTCTTAATGATGAAATGCCTATGTACAGTATATCACAAAAGTGAGTACACCCCTCACATTTTTGTAAATATTTGAGTATATCTTTTCATGTGACAACACTGAAGAAATGACACTTTGCTACAATGTAAAGTAGTGAGTGTACAGCTTGTTTAACAGTGTAAATTTGCTGTCCCCTCAAAATAACTCAACACACAGCCATTAATGTCTAAACCGCTGGCAACAAAAGTGAGTACACCCCTAAGTGAAAATGTCCAAATTGGGCCCAAAGTGTCAATATTTTGTGTGGCCACCATCATTTTCCAGGACTGCCTTAACCCTCTTGGGCATGGAGTTCACCAGAGCTTCACAGGTTGCCACTGGAGTCCTCTTCCACTCCTCCATGACAACATCACGGAGCTGGTGGATGTTAGAGTCCTTGCACTCCTCTAGCATCCGTTTGAGGATGCCCCACAGATGCTCAATAGGGTTTAGGTCTGGAGACATGCTTGGCCAGTCCATCACCTTTACCCTCAGCTTCTTTAGCAAGGCAGTGGTCGTCTTGGAGGTGTGTTTGGGGTCGTTATCATGTTGGAATACTGCCCTGCAGCCCAGTCTCCGAAGGGAGGGGATCATGCTCTGCTTCAGTATGTCACAGTACATGTTGACATTCATGGTTCCCTCAATGAACTGTAGCTCCCCAGTGCCGGCAGCACTCATGCAGCCCCAGACCATGACACTCCCACCACCATGCTTCACTGTAGGCAAGACACACTTGTCTTTGTACTCCTCTACTCCTCACCTGGTTGCCGCCACACACGCTTGACACAATCTGAACCAAATAAGTTTATCTTGGTCTCATCAGACCACAGGACATGGTTCCAGTAATCCATGTCCTTAGTCTGCTTGTCTTCAGCAAACTGTTTGCGGGCTTTCTTGTGCATCATCTTTAGAAGAGGCTTCCTTCTGGGACGACAGCCATGCAGACCAATTTGATGCAGTGTACGGCGTATGGTCTGAGCACTGACAGGCTGACCCCCCACCCCTTCAACCTCTGCAGCAATGCTGGCAGCACTCATACGTCTATTTCCCAAAGACAACCTCTGGATATGACGCTGAGCACGTGCACTCAACTTCTTTGGTCGACCATGGCGAGGCCTGTTCTGAGTGGAACCTGTCCAGTTAAACCGCTGTATGGACTTGGCCACCGTGCTGCAGCTCAGTTTCAGGGTCTTGGCAATCTTCTTATAGCCCAGGCCATCTTTATGTAGAGCAACAATTTTTTCAGATCCTCAGAGAGTTCTTTGCCATGAGGTGCCATGTTGAACTTCCAGTGACCAGTCAGTATGAGGAAGTGTGAGAGCGATGACACCAAATTTAACACACCTGCTCCCCATTCACACCTGAGACCTTGTAACACTAACGAGTCACATGACACCGGGAAGGGAAAATTGCTAATTGGGCCCAATTTGGACATTTTCACTTAGGGGTGTACTCACTTTTGTTGCCAGCGGTTTAGACATTAATGGCTGTGCGTTGAGTTATTTTGAGGGGACAGCAAATTTACACTGTTATACAAGCTGTACACTCACTACTTTACATTGTAGCAAAGTGTCATTTATTCAGTGTTGTCACATGAAAAGATATACTCAAATATTTACAAAAATGTGAGGGGTGTACTCATTTTTGTGTTATACTGTATGTTATGTTGTGATTTTGAACATGAACTATGCTCCTATTTCTGATTACTCTGACGTTTTTTCTTACGCTGTACCCAATGATTTATGAAAACTTGCTCGGTAGGTCGATGTCCTCATTGTGGTTTTACAGACATGTTTAATGCTTTATTCGAATAATTATGAAATGTATATTGTTATATTTGGTAGCACTTATTTGTTTTCCCTTCGCCTCCAACCCCTTTTGATGCGTGGAACGGATGTGGGTGGGGCTAGGTCTACATAAGGGTGCTATTTAAAAAAAACTCACAAAAGCTCTGACGAAGGCTGTGAGGCCGATACGGAAGCTTATTAAAGATCAGTGATACTATCAAGAGCAGTGTGCGTTTTCCCTTTTTCCCTCATCTTGTCCAATTGTTACTATGCACCTGCAAAATGATTGCACAGATGTGCGAGTGCCTTTTGAATTTTGAAGTAAATCTATTCCGAAATGTAAAAAAAAACGATGTATTATTAGCTAACTAGCTACAGTGCAGGCTAACGCAAATGAGCTGCTAACGTAGCTTGTTAGCTATCTAGACAACTTTACATACTGCATAGATAGTTATCTAAGTAAATTAAATATCACCAGCTGCCTAACTTTATATTAGCTAGCTATCTTGATGTATTTATTATTGTAAAAAACAAACTCAAAATACATTTGTAGTTAGCTAGCTAACAGCCATGGAGGAGGGTGAAAGGATCGCACCCCCAACTGTGGTGTTTATGTATTCATTTGTGATGCTATCCTTGATATGGGCTCCCGAGTGGCAGCAGTCTAAGGCACTGCAACTCAGTGCAAGAGTCGTCACTGCAGTCCCTGGTTCAAATCCAGGCTGCATCACATCTGGCTGTGATTGTGAGTCCCATAGGGCGGTGCACAATTGGCCCAGCGTTGGCCGGGGTAGGCTGTGATTGTAAATAAGAATTTGTTCTTAACTGACTTGTCTAGTTAAATAAAAAATATATATGATCCTGATATTGTCACGTGTGCGCATCAATCTATCCAATTGTATCATGATTTGTTATAAGGGATATTACAATGACCTGGTGATGTAAAAGTCTAATAATGACATTGTCTTCCATATTCCTACAGATACCTTGTAACTGGAGATGTCTTCAAAACGATTGCCTACAGTTACCGTGTAGGACAGTGCAAGGTTGGGTGACCAGGGCCATCTGTGACTGCCTCCTGGGGGAATTCAGGCGTGTGAAGGCTACCTGTGTCCTGCATAACTTCATGAGGATGGACACGACCAGAAGGGGAATCTGCAGCTCGCCGCCATGTGCCAGAGGAGAAGTCTGCTGCTCTGCAGGATGTTTCAAGGATGGGGTCCAACAGCGCAGCAAGAGAGGCAAACCGTGTGCGGGAGATCTTCACCTCCTACTTCTTCGAAGAGCGTGCTGTTCCCTGGCAAAACCATAGACTACACTATGCACAACCAAAGGCTCTTTTAAGAGGCATCCACATTGCAATAAGAGTATTATTCCATTTACTTAACTGTGTCATTTGCAGTTATTCAATTCCCAATTTCTCTACCTTTGATTTCTCAGGTGAGGGTGCTGTTTAGGTAAGGGTGTGATATCTGTACAAAAACAAAACAGGCTATTTTAAGTCACTAATATTGAAAAAAATGTAAAACAATTAGACGCCATATAACCCACACCTACACACTCATGTATCAATCTGATTGACGAATGGTGCAGTAAGCAGGCTCAGGTGTAAACTGTGGCTCCTTCCACCTTCAAAGAATAGGCAACAATGGAGAATAGTAAGACCCATCATTATTTCTATAACTACGCTATATTGTTTGTCCTCGTGTGCCTGTGCGTGTTTTTCAGCATAAAGTACTCTGCAGCCACTTAGTGTGGACATCAGGTGAGGCCACACACAGATTCCTGTTGAACACTGTCGCTTTAACACTTCATCCCTCTCTCCCCTTCTCTCTAAATCCTCTAGGTCATATCAGCTGTGTTGGTGAACCCCTCCCACATCTGAACTGGCTACATAGAGGGCACAGCATGATAAGAGGTGAGAGGTCACTTGGTCGGGTCAACAAGAAGTATTATTAAAGAGACGCTTTACACTGAAATATAGATAGAGATGTAGTAGTTGCAAAGTTAATGATCAGAGGTCAGTTTTGCATTTCATCTCCTGATGATTATGATGACTGACAGTGATAGAATAAAAGAAAACACAAGGCTTCAACATGCTATCTCTCTCTCTCTCTCTCCATCTGTCTTTCATCTGCAGGTATGTTTTGATGTGAGAGAGGATGCCAACCCCCGGTCCTGTCATCGCCATCTCACAAATGTTATCTTAAGATAACCTTCGGGCCGACTGGGAGCCAAAGACTGTTTAGGAGACACCGCTAGAGACTATATTATGTAATTGTGATGAACTGAGAGAATTTTAGGGTAACACTGTGATTCATTAATCATATGCTGTTTTCCCTGCTCCTCTGTTCTTACCTCTTTCCCTTTGTCTTTTACACTTCTCTCGCCACCTCCTCTTTCTTCCTCTGTTTATATAATGCACACCAGATATGCATTGAAGTACAGATTGAACTTGTATTTATAATATTTCAATTATAATATTTATAATGCATGTATTATGTATTTATAACACTTAATGAACTTCTTTTAATAAAGCGTTTCACATTCTTTACTGGTTGAAATTAAGTCTATCATTTGATGAAATACTACACCTATCCTGTGTTTATTAGATCAATGCAGATTAAGGAAATTAGATAGAGATTAACCGGTTTTAGAGTATTTACATGATGCATAGGAATTGTAGTGTACTGCTTTTTTATTGTATTTCTGTGTATATGAATTACAAATCAGCCATAGTTACAATGTTTTTTATTTAACCTTTATTTTTACCAGGTAGGCCAGTTGAGATCAAGTTCTCATTTACGACCTGGCCAAGATAAAGCAAAGCAGTGTGACACAAACAACACAGAGTTACACATTGTATAAACAAACACAGTCAATAACACAATATAAAAATCTATATACAGTGTGTGCAAATGTAGTAAGATTAGGGAGTGTTGGATTCGGGCAAAATTTTGAACATTGAGATATTAAATACATGATAGATCAGAAGCCTAGAATATAAGGAGTGAGAGAGACTGGGCTTACTGTCAGAAGTTACAGTTTTTCTCGATTGTTTACACACATTTTCTGAAAGCATGCCTCATATTCTCAGAACTCTACACACAAATCAAAAAACACACACACAATGGGCAAAACCCTTCAATTCTCCAGCAAAATGAAACTTTACATTCAAAACAATGTTATTTCTTATCAAAATGGTATTTTGTTTTCAAATTACACACACAAACCATCATATGAATAGACATTTATAAGAACCAGTTGAACACTGATGTGCTCAATGTAAAACACTATGATGAATGGAAAACACTTCTTCTCCATTCATCATAATGACTTAGGCCTTTTTTTGGTTCAGTGTTGCCATTACTACAGACAGTACATACATAAGTGTGTTGTAAAATATTTGAGAATATTGTTTTTATACTCAGAACACACAAATACACGGTAACAAATATATTTAATTTTTCCCACAAAAACAATGTACACAGTGTACATCCCATTCCCAACCAACACAAAGATGCACATACAGTGCTCTACATACAAAACAGAAGAATTTAATGTATACAGTTACAGTAAAAAAAAAACTATGCTGCATCCTCTCTTCTGTTGTGGTCTGGCCACAGCACCTCATCCACATCACAAGCAATGTTTTCCCTGGACAAGCAGCGGGGGAAATATCGCCTAGCATGGCGATTCCAGCCATGAAAAGCATCAGCTGCTATATCTCCACGTGCGTCTTCCATAGCTTGGAGAAGAGGTATACGCGTTTGTGGATTTCGGTCATACACTTTCCATCTCCAGGCAGAAAAAAATTCCTCAATAGGATTGAGAATATGGAGGGAGATAAACAACTAAAAAGCGTGGGTGGGCAGTGAACCAGTTACGAACCAGAGCAGCCCTGTGGAAACTAATTGGATTGCTAATTGTCCCAAATGACAACATACCTGAGCTGCTCTGGGCCATCTACCTGATCTGGTGGAATGAGTGTGTTGTGTAGGGTGTCCAGGAATGTGATCAGATGGGCGGTGTTGTAGGGGCCAAGGGTAGCATGGTGATGGATGACGCCGTGGTGGGTAATCGCTGCACACATTGTGATGTTCCTCCGCGCTGGCCAGGACTTGAACAATGGCACGCTGGCCGATGATATTCCTTCCCCTCTTTCGTCTTTTTGTGAGGTTGAATCCAACCTCATCAATGAAGATGAACTGGTGCTCCACTGCAGCCACCTCTAGCTCAAGGACTCTCTGAAACACACATGACAATATCAGAAATAGACATGGAGTGGTCACTATTGTGAAGCACAATCATTATGATTACAATACTGAAATATGTATAATTTATACAGTGTTGAGAGTATGCATCAATTGTGGGTTTGTATAGGACTCACTTGCACATAGTTATATCGCAATTCTTTGACTCTTTCTGAATTGCGTTCAAATGGCACCCTGTAGACCTGCTTCATCCTGAGATTATTTCTGCAAGACACGGTCCAGTGTTGATAAGCTTACCCTATCAATATTTTGAAATATCTCATTGTTTTCTATTATTTTTATTTGTATTTGCCGTAATGTTATGGCGTTATTTTCTAGGACCATGTTCATGATTTCAGTTTCCTGTTCAGGAGACAGAACACGTTCCCGACCACCTTGTGTTGGTAATCTTTCAGTTCTGCCAAACAAATAGTAAAATACTGTAAATACAAAGTAGGAATACATTTCCCAAATACTTGAAACATACTTTATTTTTACAGTCCTACAGAACAGTCCACAGGCAATACTGTACTACTGTACTCATTGAGTACTGTATTGATATGCAGTACTGCAATTTTCTAGTGAGAGTAGATTTCTTACCTATTCTCATTTCGGAAAGTCCGGATGATGGATGCTACAGTGTACCTGCTCAAATTTGGCTGTACTCTTTGCCCAGCCTCCCTCATTGTTAGACCATGGTTGACCACATGATCAACCAAAGTGGCTCGGATCTCATCAGAGATTACGGTCCTTGGCCTTCCTCGTCCTCGTCCTCCCCGTCCTACTCCTCTTACTCTCACTCCTCTGGCTCTGCCTCTGTTTCCAATGTTGGCATCCATTGCTCCAAAACAGAAGAGCTCACCTGTTGCCCTTTTATGCTAAAGCTCTGATTGCCCATGTGATGAGTCAGTGTGCATATTTGAATGGCAGTGTGTTCATTGTGAAAACAAGAGATTTTCTGCATGAAAATTGTGCCAAATGCAAAGAATTGTGTGTAGTGTTTTGAAAAAAGTGTGTTTTAGAACTGCAATTTGAGTGTAAAGCAGGAATTGTGCTTGTAGTTTAGCAGAATTGGTTCAGGGGGTTTGTGCATGAGTTACATGTTGTGGTCATTGTGTCTCAAGTACCAGTATTTGTGTGTAAACAATTGAGAAAAACTGTAATGGTTTTCTGTAGAAAGACAGGTGGCTTTGGAATGTGTTGGGTGGACGGGAGGAGATCACAGGATTGCGATAGGGGAGCGGATGGACATCTGTGTATTAGGCGAAGGAGGGGTTGAGGTCAGGAGGTCAGGTCAGATCCCCTGAAGGGAGAATAAGGGTTTAGTATCCTGTTACATCTTATGGTTCCACAGGAAGAGGGTAAGGATTGGTGAGAAGGAGGAGTGTATATATACACAGTTGAAGTCTACATACACTTACAGTGAGGGAAACAAATATTTGATCCCCAGCTGATTTTGTACGTTTGCCCACTGACAAAGAAATGATGAGTCTATAATTTTAATGGTAGGTTGATTTGAACAGTGAGAGACAGAATAACAACAAAAAAATCCAGAAAAACGCATGTAAAAAAATGTTAGGAATGGAATTGCATTTTAATGAGGGAAATAAGTATTTGACCCCTCTGAAAAACATGACTTAGTACTTGGTGGCAAAACCCTTGTTGGCAATCACAGAGGTCAGACGTTTCTTGTAGTTGGCCAAAAGGTTTGCACACATCTCAGGAGGGATTTTGTCCCACTCCTCTTTGCAGATCTTCTCCAAGTCATTAAGGTTTCGAGGCTGACGTTTGGCAACTCGAACCTTCAGCTCCCTCCACAGATTTTCTATGGGATTAAGGTCTGGAGATTGGCTAGGCCACTCCAGGACCTTAACTTCTTAAGGAGCAGGAAGGTGGCTGGGGCGCTAGCTCCCCACTCCCGACACTACCAGGTGAAATGCAAGGCGCCAAATTCAAAATCCAAAAGTTGAATTATTAAACATGCATCAATATACAAGTGTTTCAGAGTCATCAAAAGCTCTGCTTCTTGGCAATATCACAGCGTTGTCAGATTTCAAAAAGGCTTTACGGCGAAAGCACCACATTTGATTGTTTGAGGGTAGCACCTTCACTATTTTTCCATTAACATGAATTCATTAGCCTTCACGGTTCACACAAAACACATTTCACAGCAAAAACAAATCAATTACCTGTTGAAGAACTTCTGCTGATGGCTTCCCAAGTGTCCAACGAAGACAATCTATGGTTCTTTTGTTAGAAAACGTTATGTATTATATCCATAAATCTCCGTGTGGTTCGCATGTTATAATCAGAAACTACAGCCTCCACTCGTCCATTGAAACGTGAAGAGAACTCGTTCAACTTATACCTATAAACTTGTCCAAGAACAATCAAACATAATTTTAAATAAATTCTTAGGAACACTTTTCTGTATAAATGGTATAATATTTCAACCGGAATATAAACTGGGCGATAAGAAAGGAAAGAACCACAGAGCATGCCTGGCGGGAGCGCGCATCCTCTTCTATTGACATCTGTGGGGGCACTTCCTGATTCCTCTTCTTCTCTGCTCTAAAAGCATCTAAAAAAAATCTGAAAACTGTCTCGAGACTGTTGACATCCAGAGGATGCGATAGGTACTGCATTCATATGCCCTTATAAGGGCATTTTCATAAGAGAGGGGTTCCAAATGAGCAATGTGTCAAAACCACTTTAGCCAGGACAGAAATTCCTCGGAGTTTTGCCTGCCATATCCGTTTTTTTATACTCACAGACAAATGGTTAACACTTTTAGAAACTTCTGATTGTTTCCTATCCAATGGTACTAAATATGTGCATATCCTATTTTCTGGGCCTGAATGGGAGGCATTTTACTTTGGGCACGCCAGGGTCTCCAAAACGGTCACCTCGTGCGCTGCTCCCTAAGAAGTTAATGTGCTTCTTCTTGAGCCACTCCTTTGTTGCCTTGGCCATGTGTTTTGGGTCATTGTCATGCTGAAATACCTATCCACGACCCATTTTCAATGCCCTGGCTGAGGGAAGGAGGTTCTCACCCAAGATTTGACGGCACATGGTCCCGTCCATCGTTCCTTTGATGCAGTGAAGTTGTCCTGTCCCCTTAGCACCCCCAAAGCATAATGTTTCCACCTCCATGTTTGACGGTGTTCTTGGGGTCATAGGCAGCATTCCTCCTCCTTCAAACACGGCGAGTTGAGTTGATGCCAAAGAGCTCCATTTTGGTCTCATCTGACCACAACACTTTCAGACAGTTGTCCTCTGAATCATTCAGATGTTCATTGGCAAACTTCAGACGGGCACGTATATGTGCTTTCTTGAGCAGGGGGACCTTGCGGTCGCAGGGGAAAAAAGTATTTGATCCCCTGTTGATTTTGTATGTTTGCCCACTGACAAAGAAATGATCAGTGTATAATTTTAATGAGGGAATAATTATTTGACCCCCTCTCAATCAGAAAGATTTCTGGCTCCCAGGTGTCTTTTATACAGGTAACGAGCTGAGATTAGGAGCACACTCTTAAAGGGAGTGCTCCTAATCTCAGTTTGTTACCTGTATAAAAGACACCTGTCCACAGAAGCAATCAATAAATCAGATTCCAAACTCTCCACCATGGCCAAGTCCAAAGAACTCTCCAAGGATGTCAGGGACAAGATTGTAGACCTACACAAGGCTGGAATGGGCTACAAGACCATCGCCAAGCAGCTTGGTGAGAAGGTGACAATAGTTGGTGCGATTATTCGCAAATGGAAGAAACACAAAAGAACTGTCAATCTCCCCCGGCCTGGTGCTCCATGCAAGATCTCACCTCGTGGAGTTGCAATGATCATGAGAATGGTGAGGAATCAGCCCAGAACTACAGGACATGCTGGGCTCATGATGCGCACAGGGGGCCTGGTGCGTGGAGCAGGGACAGGACGTGCTGGGCTCGCGATGCGCACAGGGGGCCTGATGCGTGGAGCAGGGACAGGACGTGCTGAGCTCACGATGCGTACAGGGGGCCTGGTGCGTGGAAATACTTTTTTCCCCCTCACTGTAGATTTATCAGTGGTGACAGTGTTTACTAGTTTCCTAGCCTGCAGTGGGCAGCTGAGAGGAGGTGCTCTTATTCTCCATGGACTTTAGCGTACCAAAACTTTTTGGAATTAGTGCTACAGGATGCAAATTTCTGTTTGAAAAAGATAGCCTTTACTTTCCTAACTGACTGTGTAAATTGGTTCCTGACTTCCCTGAAAAGTTGCATATCGCGGAGGCTATTCGATGCTAATGCAGAACGCCACAGGATGTTTTTGTGTTGGTCAAGGGCAGTCAAGTCTTGGGGTGAACCAAGAGCTTTATCTGTTCTTCGTTCTACATTTTTTATGGGGCGTGCTTATTTAAGATGGTGAGGAAATCACTTTTAAAGAGCAACCAGGCATCCTCTGACGGGATGAGGTCAATATCCTTCCAGGATACCCGGGCCAGGTCGATTAGAAAGGCCTGCTTGCTGAAGTGTTTTAGGGAGTGTTTGACAGTGATGAGGGGTGGACATTTGACCGCGGACCCATTACGGATGCAGGCAATGAGGCAGTGATCGCTGAGATCCTGGTTGAAGTCAGCAGGGGTGTATTTAGAGGGCAAGTTGGTCAGGATGATATCTAAGAGGGTGCCCATGGTTACGGATTTAGGGTTGTACCTGGTAGTTTCCTTGATAATTTGTATGAGATTGAGGGCATCTATCTTAGATTGTAGGACGGCCGGGGTGTTAAGCATGTCTCAGTTTAGGTCACCTAACTGTTCGAACTCTGAAGATAGATGGGGGGCAATCAATTCACATATGGTGTCCAGGGCACAGCTGGGGGTTGAGGGGGGTATATAACAAGCGGTAACGGTAAAATACTTGCTTCTGGAAAGGTGGATTTTTAAAAGTAGAAGCTCGAATTGTTTGGGCACAAACCTGGATAGTATGACAGAACCCTGCAGGCTATCTCTGCAGTAGATAGAACTTCCAAAGGGGGCGGAGTTGCAATCTTGTTGGAAAATGTTGGAGTTGGGGATGGAAATTTCAGAATCTTTGGTGGCCTTCCTAAGCCAGGATTCAGCCACGGCTAGGACATCAGGGTTGGGGAGTGTGCTAAAGCAGTGAATAAAACAAACTTAGGGAGGAGGCTTCTAATGTTAACATGCATGAAACCAAGGCTTTTATGGTTACAGAAATCCACAATTGAGAGCGCCTGGGGAATGGGAGCAGTGCTGGGGGCTGCAGGGCCTGGGTTAACCTCTATATCACCAGAGGAACAGTAGGATAAGGTTACTGCTAAAGGCTATAAGAACTGGTTGTCTAGTGCGTTCGGAACAGAGAGTAAAAGGAGCAGATTACTTGGCGTAGAAGAATAGATTCAAGGCATAATGTACAGACAAGGGTGTGGTAGGATGTTAGTATAGTGAAGGTTAGCCTAGGCATTAAGTGATGATGAGAGAGGTTTTATCTCTAGAGGCACCTGTCACGATCTTGTAAACGAGCGGACCAAGCTGCAGCGAGGTTTCCAGTGTACATACTTTTATTAAAACGTAACGTAACTGGCAAAACAATAAACAAATCAAGATCGTAACTCCGGTGTGGCTAAACAGGCACACACACACACACACACACACACACACACACACACACGACGGTAACATACCAGATGAACAATGACCCACCAAAACCCCAGTGAAAAGCACAAACATATATATGGTTCCCAATTAGAGGTAACGACCATCAGCTGCCTCTAATTGGGAACCATCAACCCAACATAGAATTCTAACACCTAGAACAAAACCCTCCTAAACAAAACACAAACTAAACACGCCAGCCTGCTAACCCAGGCCTGGACGTGACATTACCCCCCCCCCCCCAAAAGCGCGGACTCCGACCGCGCCAAAAAGTCCATGGGGGTCCTCGTGGGTCTTCGTGTCCTTGGTGGCGGCTCCGGTGCCGGCCGTGCTGGCCCGAGAAGACGCACCGGAGGCCCGGGGATTGGAGCCGGAACAGTACGTACCATGCTGGGACGACACCCTAAAGGTCTGGTGCGTGGAGCCGGAACAGTACGTACCAGGCTGGAACGACACCCTAAAGGCCTGGTGCGTGAAGTAGGAACCTTACGTGCCATGCTGGGACAACACCCTAGCGGCCTGGTGCGTGGAACAGGAACATTACGTGCCAGGCTGGGACGACACCCTAGAGGCCTGGTGCATGGAACAGGAACAGTCCGTGCCGGTCTCTCGCTGCGCACGGGGGGCCTGGTGCGCGGAGCAGGGACAGGACGTGTCAGGCTCTCGATGCGCACAGGGGACCTGATGCGCGAGCAGGACAGGACGTGCCGGGCTCTCGCGCACAGGGACCTGATGCGCGGAGCAGGGACAGGACGCGTGCCGGCTCTCGGCGCAAAGGGGACCTGATGCGTGGAGCAGGGACAGGACGTGCCGGGCTCTCGATGCGCACAGGGGGCCTGGTGCGTGGAGCAGGGACAGGACGTGCTGGGCTCTCGATGCGCACAGGGGGCCTGGTGCGCGGAGCAGGAACAGGACATGCTGGGCTCATGATGCGCACAGGGGGCCTGGTGCGTGGAGCAGGGACAGGACGTGCTGGGCTCGCGATGCGCACAGGGGGCCTGATGCGTGGAGCAGGGACAGGACGTGCTGAGCTCACGATGCGTACAGGGGGCCTGGTGCGTGGAGCAGGAACATGACGTGCTGGGCTCTATGCGCACAGGGGGCCTGCTGCGAGGAGCAGGAACAGTCCGTACCGGTCTCTGAACGAGCACTGGAGACACCGTGCGCTTTACTGCATAACCCGGTGCCTGACCAGTGCAACACTCAATCCGGTAAGCACAGGGAGTTGCCCCCCCAAAGAAAATGTGGGCTGCCTCTTGGGCTTCCTCGCCAGCCGTGTTCCCGCATACTTCTGCCGCTCTGCCATCGCTAACTCCAAACCATCCCTGGGACGGCGATACTCCCCAGCCTTCCTCCAGGGTCCTTCTCCAGGCATGCTTTCCTCCCAGGTCCAGAACTCCCGGTTATCTCGCTGCTTGGTCCTTGTTTGGTGGGTCATTCTGTCACGATCTTGTAAAGGAGCGGACCAAGATGCAGCGAGGTTTCCAGTGTACATACTTTTATTAAAACGTAACGTAACTGGCAAAACAATAAACAAATCAAGATCGTAACTCCGGTGTGGCTAAACAGGCGCACACGATGGTAACATACGAGATGAACAATGACCCACCAAAACCCCAGTGAAAAGCACAAACATATATATGGTTCCCAATTAGAGGTAACGAGCATCAGCTGCCTCTAATTGGGAACCGTCAACCCAACATAGCATTATAACACCTAGAACAAAACCTTCCTAAACAAAACACGCCAGCCTGCTAACCCAGGCCTGGACGTGACAGCACCAGTTAAGCCAGGTGAGGTCACCGCATGTGTGGGGAGGAACAAAAGGGCTATCTAAGGCATATTGGGCAGGGCAGGGCTGGGGGTTCTGCAGTGAAATAAGACAATAATCACTAACCAAAACAGCAGTAGACAAGGCATATTGACATTAGGGAGAGGCATGTGTAGCCGAGTGATCATAGGGTCCAATGAGTAGCAATAAATGAGTCAGGGAACCGATTCAGTAGTCACTACTACGCTAGGAGAGCTGGAGACACGGCGACTCAGACAGCTAGCAGGCTGGGGCTACCAGATGGGCCTCCGGCGACGTCGCAACGGAAGAGTCTGTTGAAACCTTCTCAGACGGTTACGTCGGCAGACCAGTCGTGATGGATCGGCGGGGCTCTGTGTCGGCAGTAAAGGGTCCAGGCCAATTGGCAAAAGAGGTATTGTAGCCCAAGATTTGGCTGGTGGACCTCTTCGGCTAGCCGGGAGATGGGCCTAGCTAGAGGCTAGCTCCATGCTAACTGGCGCTTGCTTCGGGACAAAGACATTAGCCAGGAGTAGCCACTCGGATTGCAGCTAGCTAGCTGCGATGTTCCGGTGTAAAGGTTCAGAGCTTGTGGTAGGAATCCAGAGATGTGGTAGAGAAAAAGCAGTCCGATATGTTCTGGGTTGATATCGCGCTGTGCAGACTGGCAGGTAGTGACCGAGCTGAGGCTGGCTGATGTCGGAGTTAACGGTGAAGACTACTACTAGCTAGTTAGCTGGCTGGCTTTTGATAGGGGTTCCGGTTCTATAGTATAAAAACAGCAGATCCGTACCACATTGGGTGAGGTGGGTTGCAGGAGAGTATATTCAGTCCGTAGATGGAAAGTGAGATTAAAATATACATAAAATATATACGGAAGAAAAAAGGAAAACAATATTTACACGGGACAGGACACACGTCCGACTGCTACACCATCTTGGAGAGTGATGTCTTTACTATTATTCTACAATGTAGAAAATAGTCAAAATAAAGAAAAACCCTTGAATGAGTAGGTGTTCTAAAACTTTGGACCAGAAGTGTACATTCACACAAATGGATACAAATAAAAAACAGCATCTCTATCACGAGTTAGGCTCGTTTTCTTGTTGCTATCTAGCCAACATGACAGCTTATAAATGACAATTTACATCACAGGAAAGGTGCCACTAAACATATACACACAATCCTAGAGTCTACATAGCTTAATAACTATGCTTTAGCTCTGTCACAAGAGATATCTGAACACTTAAAGTAACTAGATACATCCAAAACCAAAGAAGCTAAATTCTGTCACAAAACAATAACTAGCATGCTAACACACAATGTTAAGTGAATGGGCGATAGTTAGCGCATTTAGCTTAGCATCATCAGAACTTAGAAAACTAGAATTAACATGTAAAAACTGAAATATTCTAGAAACAATTTGAATTAGCAAAAGCATGTTCTAATAAGAAATGCTTCCATGACTTTGTTGCTGTTGGAGGCTCTCGTGCAGTCCCCCAGGTTCACCTTATACTGGAGCCAGTGCATGTATATTTTTATCCTACAAATGGATGAAACTGAGGGGGCACATGCCCCTTCTGTTTCAATGGGAAGGACACCTCTGAGTTTGGTTTGGTATGCTCTATCACCAGATCATCATATGTGAATATTGGCGTATCTCTTTGAGGAGTTATAATTACCGGTGCTGCTCTAAAGCTCACTATCACATCCGTGATACAAACCCAGGGAGTGTTGCTGGTAAACCCTAGGTTCTAACCACTGTCCTATAGGCAATGTGGACCCAATTGGCAGGTAATCACAAGAGGCAGGTTAGGAGGGAAAAAACAGAGTCTTTACTAGATATTCCTCCTGAGCAAACAATGAGGTTCCAGTATAAATGCTGGGTTGAATAAAGTACAAATCTACACTGGATAGTCGCAGGCAAAAGAGTCCAATGACAAAAAGTACCAAAGAGGCTGGTCAAAAAGTATCATAGAATAAACAAACTAAGAAAACACCAAAGCGTAGGCTAGGCAAGATAACTTCAAGACTGAGCACAGATACAGGCAAAGGAATGTCCTTAAATATCCACCTGTACACCCTGACTAACTAGGCACAGGTGGTAACCTTGAACCAATAATGAGCAGTGGATTAGGAGGATGATGTAGAAGGTCTTGTGCTCTCAGTCTCCCTCTGCTGGACAGGCCGTAGTGTGACACTCACTTCATAAATGATGGTCAAATACAATTATTTACTCAAGGTGCTTTTTAATCAATCATGCCAGCGCACATGTAATGCATATTTCATCAACTTTTCTCTGTGATTCTAAGGATTACAACAGTGGATGATCTAAAAAAATAAAGTGGTATTCAATACCCCCCTCTGTAGTGGAGTCATATTGATTTTAACCAGGGCTTGGTTGTGCTATTTCCTTGAACTATTGCTTGCTTCCGCATGACACCGATAAGGAAAGCTTGAAGGGGGAAAAGTCCTTCCCCCCAGATCTGTTCAAGGTAACCTGAACCAGAATGTCAATGGAGTCCCTTTGAGTTATCTGCATTGAGATGTTAATCCTTCTGACAATACAGTGTTTCTAGTTATGCCTCATAACTTTAGGAAGTACATTATGTCCCCATCAGTTTACAATGAGAGCTAAAGCGGCAGAGTCATGAAAGTATGATGGATTTTTCTTTGAAGACCCACGAACAAGAAGCAGCAGTTCTCACAAGTCCAGGCCGACCATTTTCAAAGGCATATTGTCCAATAATGTTAACGCATAAAGTAATCACAGGCGATGATTCAGAGAGGAACAAGTAATGGAAATGAAATTTACAGTTTTGCCCTGTATATCACACAAGAGAGCTATTGGGGAATGGAGATTCCAGGGCACGACTGATCCCTGCAAGTTTTTCCAAACTCACATGAGTCACTGTCCTGTAAAGAATGGAGGCCTTCCATCACTTGTTTCTGACATGCTGCCTGTGCTTCTTGCCATTATCTTCCACTTGGCCTCCAGGAAGCTGGCAAATACACAATTAAGTCCATTAACTCCCTGCTTGTCAATGCCACAGCATTTCCACATGACTTCTCCGCTTGATTTGGAGTCGATGAAAAGTGATGAACTCTGGGAATTCCAATCCCTGCCTTTCCCACCAAACAGCCCCACAATTTACAGTGCCTTGCACAATTATTCAATTATTATTTTATTGTGCTACAAATTGGGATTAAAATGTATTTAATGTTCATCTTTTCGGCAACAATCTACACAAAATACTCAGTAATGTCAAACTGGAAGAAGAATTATGAATTTGTTTAAAGACGAATACAAATTAAATAACTAAAATATAGTATGCAAAAGTATTCAGCTCCCTGAGTCAATACATGTTATAAACACCTTTGGCATTCTTAGGTAAGTCCATAAGAGTTTTGCACCCCTGGATTATAAATTTGTTGCCCATTATTCTTGAAAGTATTCTTCAAGCTTTGTCAGGAAGCTGGCCTTTTGTTGTAAGTTATTGTCCTACTGAAAGGTGAACATTTCTCCCAATCTCTTATGTTTTCCTCTAGCATTGTGCCTGTGCTTAGCTCCATTCCATTTCTTTTTATCCTGAAAAACTCTCCAGTATTTGCTGATGTCAAGCATTCCCATACCATGATGCAACCACCACCATGCTTGAAAATAAGGAGGCAGTTACTCAGTGATGTGTTGTGTTGGATTTGCCCAGAACATAAGGTTTTGCATTTACTGTAGGCCAAAAAGTGTATTGCTTTGTTGTGCTTTTTTGCAGTTTTACTTTAGTGCTTTGTTGCATACAAGATGCATGTTTTGTAAGATTTGTATTCTGTATATTTGTAGTCTTCTTTCACTCTGTCGTTTAGGTCATTATTGTGGTGTCAATACAATGTTGTTGATCCATCCTCAGTTTTCTCCAATCACAGCCATTGAATTCTTGTCTTTGTAGATTAATCTGTGCTTGAAATTCAATACTTGACTGAGGGGATTTACAGATGTTGTATGTATTGGGGACAGAGGAAAGACTAGTTATAAAAAATATATATTTTAAAAATTAACTAGGCAAGTCAGTTAGGAACAAATTCTTATTTACAATGACGGCCTACCCCAGACGACACTGGGCCGATTGTGCGCTCCCCGATGGGACTCCCAATCACAGCCAGATGTGATGCAGCCTGGATTCAAACCAGGGACTGCAGTGACACCTCTTGCACTGAGATGCAGTGCCTTAGACCGCTGCGCCACTCTTCCACTTTGACATTGCAAAGGATTTTTAGCATATTGTTGACAAAAAAAGTACTATTAAATCCCTTTTAATCCCACTGTGTAACACAATAAAATGTGAATCCAAGGGATCTGAATACTTTTGCAAGGCACTATATATGCTTGCATCATTTCAAAAATATTTGAAAATGCTTGACGTACCTTACCAAAATCATGTCAACTCCTATTATTTCATTCAGCCAAATTTTACTCCTGAACAAATTTTGGCTTTCCAAAACAAAGGGGCTGAATACTTCTGCAATGACTATACTTTAGTTATGCATTTTTCTTCCACTTTGACATTGCAGAGCATTTTTTGTATATTGTTGACAAAAAAAAGTACAGTTAAATCCCTTTTAATCCCACTTTGTAACACAATAAAATGTGAAGAAATCCAAAGGGGTCTGAATACTTTTGCAAGGCACTGTATATGCTGGCATCATTTCAAAAATGCTTGACGTACCTTACCATCCTTACTTACCAATGATTTGTGTATTAAAATGTTGACAACAGTGCATTGGTTTTCTACTTGAAGAGTATAGCATCCTTAATACAACATCAATGACCTCAAAAGCAGGTTTGGATGTCAGTTGATTTTATGGTTTAGGTTTTCTAAAGTCCAGGCCCTTTATTCAGTAGCAAAACTGATCAGCACTCCTACTCCGAGAAGTTTTATGAATACAGGCCCTGCTCAGGCTACCCAGTAACTACATTGGTGTCAGAACATGTTGCTTGCTTGGGGTAGACAAACAGAACAGATCTTCAAATGGGCAAGTTTGTTAGTGTTTTTTTTACACTGGGCACATTTTTGGGAGCAAACATCAAGTTTTTGCTGACACAAAAGGCAATCATTACATAGCAGTTTTGCTAATTGTACCCTGCAGCTACTAAGCCCTACTTTGTAAATGTAACTTTGGCTGTGCTTACAGATCTGTGCTTCGGGTGTAGGAAGGGATCATGTAATGTGTCTGAACACCTCTCTAGGTTGGAGTGTAGGCCAGACTGGAAAGTGGGGTTCTCTGTATAACACACCAGACACCTTCAATTGCCTCAGGGCTTTTCCCCTATCTACTTTGTGTGCACTCAAGCGTTTTGGCATGTTTCAGGGCTCCTGTTGCCACTTCTCTCTCAGCTCTCTTGCCTCCAGGTCCTCCTCAGCACTCTTGCCTCCAGGTCCTCCTCCCTACAAGTTGAGGCCCCTCTGCTCCCTAGAAAAACACTTCTCTAGCAAAACCTCCAGCCAGAATATTACAAGACTGATGATATTTCAAATCAAATATCAAATCTAATCAAATGTTATTCGTCACATACACATGGTTAGCAGATGTTAATGGGAGTGGAGCGAAATGCTTGTGCTTCTAGTTCCGACAGTGCAGTAATATCTACCAAGTAATTTAACCATTCCCCAACAACTACCTAATACAAACAAATCTAAAGCGGTGAATGAGAATATGTACATATAAGTATATGGATGAGCGATGGCCAAGCGGCATAGGCAAGGTGCAATAGATGGTATAAAATACAGTATATACATGTGATATAAGTAATGTAAGCTATGTAAACATTATTAAAGTGGCATTATTTAAAGTGGCATTGTTTAAAGTGACTAGTGATCCATTCATTAAAGTGGCCAGTGATTGGGTCTCAATGTAGGCAGCAGCCTCTCTGAGTTAGTGATTGCTGTGTATCAGTCTGATGGCCTTGAGATACAGTAGAAGCTGTTTTTCAGTCTCTCGGTCCAAGCTTTGATGCACCTGTACTGACCTCTCCTTCTGGATGGTAGCGGTGTGAATAGGCAGTGGCACGGGTGGTTGTTGCCCTTGATGATCTTTTTGGCCTTCCTGTGACATCGGGTGCGGTAGGTGTCATGGAGGGCAGGTAGTTTGCCCCCGGTGATGCATTGTGCAGACCGCACTAACCTCTGGAGAGCCTTGCGGTTGAGGGTGGTGCAGTTGCCGTACCAGGCTGTGATACAGCCCGACAGGATGCTCTCGATTGTGCATCTGTAAAAGTTTGTCAGGGCTTTGGGTGACAAGCCAAATTTCTTGCGCCTTTTTCACCACACTGTCTGTGTGGGTGGACCATTTCAGTTTGTCTGTGATGTGTACGCAGAGGAACTTAAAACTTTCCACCTTCTCCACTGCTGTCCCTTCAATGTGGATAGGGGGTTGCTCCCTCTGCTGTTTCCTGATGTCCACGATCATCTCCTTTGTTTTGTTGACGTTGAGTGAGAGGTTGTTTTCCTGACACCACACTCCAAGTGCCCTCACCTCCTCCCTCTCGTCTTTGTTGGTAATCAAACCCACTACTGTTGGGGCGGCAGGTAGCCTAGTGGTTAGAGCGTTGGACTTGTAACCGGAGGGTTGCAAGTTCGAATCCCCGAGCTGACAAGGGAAAAAAATCTGTCGTTCTGCCCTTGAACAAGGCAGTTAACCCACTGTTCCCGGGCGCCAAGACGTGGAAGTCGATTAAGGCAGCCCCGCACCTCTCTGATTCAGAGGTTGGGTTAAATGCGGAAGACGCATTCGGTTGTACAACTGACTAATAATGGTGACTTTGACTTTGACTTTGTTGTGTCGTCTGCAAACTTGATGATTGAGTTGTAGGCGTGAATGGCCACGCAGTCATAGGTGAACAGGGAGTACAGGAGGGGGCTGAGCACGCACCCTTGTGAGGCCCCAGTGTTGAGGGTCAGCGAAGTTGTTTCCTACCTACACCACCTGGGGGCGGCCCGTCAGAAAGGCCTCGACCCAATTGCACAGGGCGGGGTTGAGACCCAGGGCCTCCAGCTTGATGATGAGTTTGGAGGGTGCTATGGTGTTGAATGCTGAGCTGTAGTCAATGAACAGCATTCTTACATAGAATACAAAACATAGAATACTAAATAACTACGGCCCCTTAGCACTCACTTCTGTCATTATGAAGTGCTTTAAAAGACTAGTCAAGGATCATATCACCTCCACCTTACCGGCCACCCTAGACCCACTTCAGTTTGCATACCGCCCCAACTGGTCCACAGACTATGCAATCGTCATCACACTGCACACTGCCCTATCCCATCTGGACAAAAGGAATATGTACATATTCCTTTTGTCCAGATGGGATAGGGCAGTGTGCATATTCCTTTTGTCCAGATGGGATAGGGCAGTGTGCAGTGTGATGGCGATTGCGTAGTCTGTGGACCTGTTGGGGCGGTATGCAAACTGAAGTGGGTCTAGGGTGGCCGGTAAGGTGGAGGTGAAATGATCCTTGACTAGTCTTTTAAAGCACTTCATGATGACAGAAGTGAGTGCTAAGGGGCGGTAGTTATTTAGTTCAGTTATCTTTGCCTTCTTGGGTACAGGAACAATGGTAGCCATTGCATGTGGGGACAACAGACTGGGATAGTAAGCGATTGAATATGCCCGTAAACACACCAGCCAGCTGGTCTGCGCATGCTCTGAGGGTGCGGCTAGGGATGCCATCTGGGCCAGCAGCCTTGCGAGGGTAACACGTTTAAATGTTTTACTCACGTCGGCCACGGAGAAGGAGAGGGGGCAGTCCTTGTTAGCGGGCCGCAACGGTGGCACTGTATTATCCTCAAAGCGGGCAAAGAAGGTGTTTGTTTAGTTTGTCTGGAAGTGTGACGTCGGTGTCCGTGACATAGCTGGTTTTCTTTTTGTAGTCCGTGACAGATTTTACAGTATGTACTGTAAATCCTGACAAATAAAATGTTTACCAGGTTTCCTCAATGTCATCAGAGATGTATGTTTACGACTTACACTGTTGGGTGGTACCATAACCATTAAAACGCACAATGTTGACAACACATTTCCTGATAGTGTTTTCTTACCTAACATTGATCGAAGTAACTTCAGCCCCCGTTTTTAATTGTTGATTTCTCTTTGAAGAGACGGCAGCTGAGCTCATCACATCTGATAAATGAAATTCCAGTGCCGCAGATATATATTTCCATGAAATAATATCATACAATGCAAAAAAATGATGTCTTAATACAAGATTATCATATTCTCATATAATTAAATGGGCTTGTAACCTACATTGTTCCTCAAGCTTTGCTACCAACCAGGGACTAATCACATGATGAGAAATCTGTAAATTTGCCCTTGAGCAAGGCAATTAACCCTAGTTTGCTCTGGGGGTGCCATACTATCATGGCTGACCCTTTGAAACAACACACTTCACTGCACCTATCCGGTGTATGTGACAATAAAAACATTTTCAAAAATTGTTAGCACACTTGACCTTTTCTGTTGTATTTCTAATAGAGCTTCAAAGAATACATTCACTAATGGGTGGTAAACCTGCATCTTAAATTGTATCAGTATAAATAATAATAAATAAAAAACACTAGCCTACATTATCTTTATTCCCACTAGAGAAATAAGCAAATCAATCATAAACCTGGTGGATGACTGCAGATAAATAACATTGCTTTAACAGGCCAGAGAAAGAAATGACAGATTTATTATTTCATATTTTGGGGGGTAAGATCTGCAAATACTACAGTTTGTGAGCACAATGCTCCTGTGGTAAATCCCTTGATTCAGCAGCAAATAAATCCCTTGATTCAGTCTCTGAACCTGCATTCGATTTCTAGGGTCCCTGGCTTTGTGATTATAATCCTGTCCTATAAATTCCAAGGTGTAAAATCATATCCTTAATCTACACACCAATGACCGAACGAACGTAAACCAAACTACAACCCCCACATCTCACCGAGTTACCGCACTTATGTGTTATGTTGCTCTGTTGGTTGAATCCTAATCAGATGGGGGGTCTGATGTCATTAATCGTCATTTGGCTGCAGTACAAATGCTAAAACATCCTAATACATTTGATCAGAATAGGATTTAAAAACAGGATGTTTGAGTTTCACTTACACCATCCAGCCTGCATGAAAACCAATGATGACACAATATAAGCTTTTGAGCACCAGAGACAAAAAGACATGGAGCCCACTTTGCCTCAACTCTCTGCAATTAACAATTTTGTGGTGCCTGAACTCTCCAGCCACTCAGGGGTAAGTATACAATGAAAAGCACTACAGTATGTGGACACCCCTTCAAAGTTGTGGATTCGGCTATGATGAGAAATCTGTAAATTTGCCCTTGAGCAAGGCAATTAACCCTAATTTGCTCTGGGGGCGTTGTATTAGAGCGTTGTATTAGTTGCAAGGTTGCAAGATCGAATCCTGAGCTGACAAGGTAAAAATCAGTCGTTCTGCTCCTGAACAAGGCAGTTAACCCACTGTTCCTAGGCCGTCATTGAAAATAAGAATTTGTTGACTTTTTTACTATTTCCACATTTTGTTACATTACAGCCTTATTCTAAACTGGAATTTAAAAAAAAAATATCCTCAGCAATCTACACACAATACCCCATAATGACAAGGTGAAAACAGGTTTTTGATAATACAATATAGCTCAGTATTTGAAAAACAGAAACACCTCTGAAAGTCACGCGAACGCTTCACGCAGACTGCAACCCGTTTTAAAGTATCCTCCGTTTGTTTTTATCTTGTCCCGTCTAAACATCGTTTTCCTAATTTTTTGTATATATTTTAATATCACTTTTTATCTACTGAATATACTCACCTGCAACCCGCTTCACTCAATGTGGTACGGATCTGCTGTTTTTATACTTAAGAATTGGAACCTCATCAAAAGCTAGCTAGCTAACTGGCTACCAGCTAATAGCTAGCCGCGACCCTAGACAGCTGTCTAGAGTACACCTGTCTCTCATGGCTTCGCTCACCCCTGGATGTACCTCCTGCCAGTACCTGAGCCAGAGAGTCGCTGAGCTGGAGGGGAGAGTATCTGTCTTGCGCCAGATCAAGGAGGACGAAGAACTCCTGGACTCCATGGTTGCTCAAACCAAAATCGACGACGTTACCTGCCCCTGGCTCGGCACCTCCACTTCTGGGGAGCCTGTAACGGAGAAACTCCATTCGGTTCCCTTGAATGAGCTGTGGCCCAGGCTGGGAGCTAAACCGAAGGGCCCGGTCTGTTCCACCCCTTCCGCCCCGCCTTAGGATGCCTGGATTGCTGTCCGGGGAGTAAAGAACTCCAGGAAACGGAATCCATCAAACGTTTCGGAAGTGCTACAACTGGGGAGGAGATTCAGGGTCCTGGAAGACCTGGAAGTGCATTCCCATCATACTGTACAGGGTCCCTCCACTACATCTCTACTGCTGCCATCTCACTCTCAGGTGGAAGTGCCCAAGCACACTCATCTGCGCTCCTTGCCCGCCGCTAGGTCGTCAATTTTAGCTGCTAGCCCCCCCTCAACCTGATAGGAGACAGATCACCCGGGAGAGGCCCCGCCATTTACCCAATAAACCCATCTGTAGTCCTTCCGTTATCGTGGTGGGTTCATCCATGGTCCGAAACGTTTCAATCCGGAAAGCTGAGACCTTCTGTTACCCTGGAGCTAGGATCCCTGACCTAAACTCCATGCTACCGCTACTTATTAGCAAGAACTCCGCCGCTTCAACTGTCATTGTCCACGCTGGGTCAAATTACATTAAACTCCAGCAGTCAGAGAAATTGAGAGCCGATTTTAAAACATTGATAAATACACTACTGGAATCTTGGAAGCAGTGCATTATTTCTGGTCCATTTCCATCCCCACACTACACGGATATGGTTTTTAGTCGTATACGCCAATTACACACCTGGCTAAAGGGATACTGCTGCACGATGGGAATTCCTTTTGTGGATAACTTTGCAGCTTTTACAGACCGACCAGGGCTATTTCTTCGGGACAATTTACATCTTAACAGGTATGGCTCCAGCATCCTCTCCACCAACATGTCTCTTACTCTTGCTTCATGTAGAGCCTTTGATACCTGACGTTGTGTATCTTCGGGGTTGACTCTTGGGATTGTACGCCTCCCTATCAGACAGCTCCTCTCCCAGTTTCATTCATTAGTCCCCAATTGCAAATATGGAACAAACTACAGTTATCAACCTTTTTGCAATTCCTAGATTATTGTCCAGTCACCGTATTGCGTAATACTACTCACATGCAGAGAGGTATTGTTAGTAGGTATCTTGTCCCCATAAAATTGAGCTCTGTCAATAGCTCGAAAAGGGTTTATTGCTCATCCAGTGCAGCTTCAGGTGCTACCTTGGATACTCCATCTGATATGAATTCCCGTGGCAATGGCATTGGAATAATTCATTTGAACGCTAGAAGCCTGGTCCAAAAGTTGGACTTTATTGACATTTTGGTCTCACAATCAAATGTTGACATATTGATTGTATCTGAATCATGGCTGTGTGATTCTGTGCCTGATTCAGATGTTCAGTTGATTGGGTACAATATTTATAGAGCTGATAGAGTTGGTAGAGGTGGTGGTATTGCGATTTATGTAAAATGCTGCTTGAATGCTTCTGTGTCCATATCAACCTCTGTCCCAAAGCAATATGAATGTCTAGTTTTAAATGTGGTACTTGGTCATAACGCTCAGCTAACTCTAGCAGGGGTATATCGCCCCCCCTCAGCTCCTCCTTGTACTCTATGCAAATTATCTGATATACTGTCTAATTATGCAAACTCTGAATTACTGATTTTGGGAGATTTTAACCTGGATTGGCTCTCCCCAGTATCCGATAAATGAAAAGACATTTGTACTGAACTAAATCTAACTCAGCTGATAACTAAACCAACCCGTCCCAACTTTAAGAACTCAGTGAAATTTACTCTACTAGATATTATTCTAACAAATACCCCCCATAAATACACAGCCAGTGGGGTTTTTGCAAATGATATCAGTGACCACTGCCCTATTGCTTGTATTAGAGATACCAGGCTGAAACGCTGTGATCCCTGTATAATCTCTAAGAGAAATTATAAACATTTCTCACAGCAAGCTTTTATCCTTGACTTAGATCACTCTGAGCTTTTATCCACTTGCTGCATTCTGGACCCTGTTTTAACCTTTGCTTTTTTCTCTTCTATTGTTACCTCTATGTCTGATAAACATGCCCCCGCTTAAGAATCACAGAGTAAGAAACCGAACCAGTTCTTGGTTCTCTCCTGAATTGTCAGGTCTTTTCCTGCAAAAGAATCGGGCCTGGGCCTTGGCGAGGAAAACAGGTACTCCAGCTGATTGGCTGTTTTTTAGGCAATTGAGAAATAAATGTACTGCAGCTGTCAAAAGGGCAAAATCGAATTACTTCCTTAACGCTATGACAGATTCTGCAGGAGATCCTGCAAAATTCTGGAAAACCGTTAATTCACTGAAACAGGGAAATTCTGCTGTTTCTCTTCCTAAGCAAATTATCTCAGACTCCTGTATTTTAAGTGATAAAAATGATATTTGTGATGCTTTTAATAAGCATGTTATCTCTGCTGGTTTTTTATTTGAAAGGAAAAGTGGCCATTGTGGTACTGACCAGTTAGTTGATTTTTCGTCTTGCTTTTCAACCGTTCAAAATAACTGAAGCAGAGGTTCTAGCTGCCCTGTGTGCCATTGATACTAAGAAATCTCTAGGCGCGGACAATTTAGACCCGTACCCACTTAAGTGTGCTGCACCTATCATTGCTGGTTCAGTGACACACATCTTTAATCTAACATTAAGCACAGGAAATATCCCTAAGGTGTGGAAAGCAGCTTTTGTTCTGCCATTACATAAGGGAGGTGACGGTAGTGATTTGGATAACTATCGACCCATCTCTAGGCTCCCTTGTCTGGCAAAGATCCTAGAATCTTTAGTTAACAAACAGTTACAATCTTTTCTTTCTGCTAACAGTATTCTTAGCACCAATCAATCTGGTTTTAGATCTAAACACAGTACCACATCGGCCACTATGCTTGTTGTAAATGATATTGCAAATGCCTTAGATGATAGAAAGCATTGTGCTGCGTTGTTTATAGATTTGTCTAAAGCTTTCGACACTGTAGACCATGCCATCCTTTTGAGTAAGCTGTCATCTATAGGACTGGGCACTGATGCCTGCCGATAGTCATAAAACCATCTTAAAGATAGAACTCAGGCCGTCATGGTCGACGGGGTCAAGTCTGACCCCTTACAGTTACTTAAAGGGGTCCCTCAGGGTTCAATAATATGCCCACTATTGTTCTCACTTTATATAAACAACATTGGTGATGATGTCAGATATTGTAATTTCCATTTATATGCAGATGACACAGTGATGTACTCTATTGCTCCAACAGCGGACCAAGCTTTAATGCAGTTGGAGTCTGATTTTAGGATATTACAAGAGTCTCTTTTACAGCTTAAACTTGTTTTAAACGCTAAGAAAACAAATGTCATGCTTTTTTCTAGGTCTAACCTCTCAGTTAGAAACACTTTTGTAATCACTAGCTTGGATGGTACTCAAATCAAACAGGTCTCTGCATATAAATATTTAGGGGTATGGTTAGATGATAGGCTCTCTTTTAAAAAACATGTTACTGAATTGGGAAAAAAGCTCAAATTCAAGATAGGGTTCCTTTACAGAAACAGGGCTTGTCTGTCCTCCATAAATAGGAAACAAATTGTGCAGGCTACTTTTATGTCCGTTTTAGATTATGGTGATATTATTCATATGCATGCATCGGCAAACACATTAAAACCACTGGATGCTATTTACCATTGTGCACTCAGGTTTATCACAGGTGATAGTTACAAAACTCATCACTGTATCCTATATCAACATGTGGGTTGGGCCTCTCTATCTGTGAGGAGAGAGCAACATGCTCTTTTGTTTATTTATAAAGCACTTCTTTTAAAACTACCTCCATATATATCATCATTCATTTTAATAAGATATATACAAATTTTATGACCAGATCACAGATGTGGATTACATTAGAAACTCCTGCGGTCTCCACAGAGTTGGGAAGGACTGCATTCAGTTCCTTTGCACCTTATTTATGGAACAAACTGCAGATCAAACTTAAGCTAGACACTGGTGTCCCTTGCCCATTTTAAAAATGTGATGGAGGATCAATATGATGTTGTCTGTGATTGTTTCTGTTGAACTGTGTCTGTGTTTTGTATGTTTTAAAATGTTCTTGTCTGTATGCCTAGAACTGTACATGTCAACATGTTTACACAGGGCACAGCCGTAAAAGAGATCCAGGTCTGTCTGTTTTTCCCTGTTAAAATAAAGATATATATATTTTTTTTTTAATTCAGCCACACCCATTGCTAAAATCGAGCACACAGCCATGCAATCTCTATAGACATTGACAGTAGAATGACCTTACTGAAGAGCTCAGTGACATTCAACGTGGCATCGTCATAGGATGCCAACTTTCCAATAAGTCAGTTCGTCAGATTTCTACCCTGCTATATATAGCTGCCCCAGTCAACTGTAAGTGCTGTTATTGGGAAGTGGAATTGTCTAGTAGCAACAACGGCTCAGTTACGAAGTTATAGGCCACACAAACTCACTGAGCGGGACCGCCGAGTGCTGAAGCACGTAGCAACACTCACCACGAGTTCCAAACAAGCCTAAGATCACACAAGCCTAAGATCAACATGCGCAATGCCAAGTGTCATCTGGAATGGCAAAAAGTTGCCGCCATTGGACTCTGGAGCAGTGGAAAAGTGTTCTCTGGAGTGATGAATCACGCTTCACCATCTGGCAGTCTGACAGACTAATCTGGGTTTGGCAGATGCCAGAAGAACGCTACCTGCCTGAATGAATAGTGCCAAATGTAAAGTTTGGTAGAGGAGGAATAATGATCTGGTGCTGTTTTTCATGGGAAATCTTTTAAAAACTACTTAGGGAGCAGTGGGGCGCTAGAGGGTAGCACCTCCAATATTTCCATTAGCATAAATTCATAAACCATCGCGGTTCACACAAAACACATTTCACAGCGAAAACAAATCCCTTACCTTTTGAAGAACTTCTGCTGAGGGCTTCCCAAGTGTCCAACGAAGACATCCAATGGTTCTTTTGTTAGAAAAAGTAATTTATTATATCCATAAATCTCCGTTTGGTTGGAGCATTATGTTCATAAAATACAGCATCCACTCGCCCATTGAACCGTGAAGAGAACTCGTTCAACCTATACCTATACACTTGTCCAAGAACAATCAAACATCATTGATAATGTATCCTTAGGAACACTTTTATGTATATTTACTATAATATTTCAACCGGATTATAAACTGGATGATAGGAAAGGAAAAAAACACAGCGCGCGCGAGCCCGTGAACACGCATCCTCTTCTGTTTACATCCGATGACCACTTTGAAATTCTTCTTCTATTACCATCCAGAGCAACTAAACATCATCAAACACTGTCTAGAGACTGTTGACATCCAGTGGAAGCAATAGGTACTGCAATCTTACTCCCATATATGTCTGTTTTCAATAGGGAGGGGTTCAAAATGAGGCAATGCGTCAAAAACACTTTTTCCAGGACAGAAATTCCTCTGGTTTTTGCCTGTTATATCAGTTCTGTTATACTCACAGACAATATTTTAACACTCTTAGAAACTTCAGAGTGTTTCCTATCCAATAGTACTAATTATGTGCATATCCTATTTTCTGGGCCTGAGTGGGAGGCATTTTACTTTGGGCACGCCAGACTCTCCAAAACCGTCACCTCGGGAGCCGCTCCCTAAGAAGTTAACCCTATACTGTACACTACATGACCAAAAGTATGTGGACACTTGGTCGTCAAACAGCTCATTCCAAAATCATGGGCATTAAAATGTAGTTTGTCCCCCTTTTGCAGCTATAACAGCCTCCACTCTTCTGGGAAGGCTTTCCACTAGATGTTGGAAAATTGCTGTGGGGACTTGCTTCCATTCAGCCACAAGAGCATTAGTGAGGTTGGGCACTGTTGTTGGCCACTTATGCCTGGCTCGCAGTCGGTGTTCCAATTCAACCAAAAAGTGTTCGATGGGGTTGAGGTCAGGGCTCTGTGCAGGCCAGTCTTGACACCGATCTCGACAAACCATTTCTGTATAGACCTCGCTTTGTGCACGGGGTCATTGTCATGCTGAAACAGGAAAGGGCCTTCCCCAAACTGTTGCCACAACATTGGAAGCACAGAATCGTGTAGAATGTCATTGTATGCTGTAGCGTTAAGGGAACTAGGCAACAGGATATCAGATAAACAGAGCAGCAGCAGCTTGTACAGTCCATTCGGAAAGTATTCAGGATGATAGGACGATTCTAAGGGCCTGTGACTGACAGGGGCCCTAAAAAATTATTACAACATTACGTAAAAAAATGTCAATATTAAATTATTGACCTATCATCATTAATATAATATTTTATTCACAATGTACTAATAAAACTAACAGTTTCTTTATCTTTTCTTGTTTTTGCCAAAAGGTTAACATCCAGAGAGCCTCTGTACTGCCCCTGCCTGGTGCCAGGCCCAACAGATGTAGCTTCAGGCTCAGCAGCCCTGTCTCCCCATACCCCTGAACCAGCCCTACTCCCATCTGAAGGAGGTGAACAACATTGTGTGGAATGACATGTCAGTTGGCATAGTTGCAGGTATTGCAATGCATTTAGGACATGAATGTGATTCTCTAGTCAGGAAAAATCTCACTTGACACTGAGGCAGCCAATATCAGAGCTTTAAAGGAAGAGATGCAGGCTCTTAGAGATGGATGGGAGTCTCTCCTGTCTGAGGCAACACTGATTGCTATGCAAATGGATGTTGCACCTCAATTTAGCAAGGAACACAGCCACCAGAGGAAAATGAAGAGATTCCATGATGAGACCTCTCAAGAGGAGACAGCTCAGGACAGTGCAGCAACGGTGTTTCGGAACAATCATGCAGTAACGTTACAGTAAGCAGTTACACTGGCTGGTCCCGGTGTCAATAAATTAGTAAAAGCTTAAAAGCTTACCTTGACTTGGAAGAGTTTTGTGTTGGATAGTCATAGCCAGCTATCTAACATAGCATCCCTCTGTTGAGCAGGGTGTTTCAGTGGGCCAAACTAGCTAGCTGCATTTGCTAGCTAAGTAGGTGAAACTGAAACTGAAAAAAAATTATGAAATCTCTCGCTCTATTTCTCTCTGGCTTCTCCTTCATTTAGGAAGAAATGTATTTGTTAAAAACTGATTTACTATTTTATTTCTCTCTCTTTGAGTCAACTACTCACCACATTTTGGTGCTACACCAAACTGGAAATCTTCCGATTAGCTTGGAAAGACAGTACCGTGCAGTATTGAAGAGCCCTCACTGCTGCTCGATCATTCTATTTTTCCAACTTAATTGAGGAGAAACAATCCAAAATGTATTTTTGATACTGTCACAAAGCTAACTAAAAAGCAGCATTCCCAAAGAGAGGATGGCCTTCACTTCAGCAGTGATAAATTCATGAACTTCTTTGACGAAAAGATCATGATCATTAGAAAGCAAATTACGGACTCCTCTTTAAAACTGCATATTTCCCCAAAGCTCAGTTGTCCTGAGTCTGTACAACACTGCCAGGACCTAGGATCAAGGGAGACACTCAAGTTTTTTAATAGTATATCTCTTGACACATTGATGAAAATAGTCATTGCCTCTAAACCTTCAAGCTGCATACTGGACCCTATTTCAACTAAACTACTAAAAGAGCTGCTTCCTGTGCTTGGCCCTACTATGTTGAACATTATAATCGCCTCCCTATCCACCGGATGTGTACCAAACTCACTAAGAGTGGCAGTAATAAAGCCTCTCTTGAAAAAGCCAAACCTTGACCCAGAAAATATAAAAAAAATATCGGCCTATATCGAATCTCCCATTCCTCTCAAAAAAAATGAAAAAGCTGTTGCACAGCAACTCACTCAATGTATACGAAATGCTTCAGTCTGGTTCAGACCCCATCATAGCACTGAGACGGCACTCGTGAAGGTGGTCAATTACCTTTTAATGGTGTCAGACCAAGGCTCTGCATCTGACCTCGTGTTCCAAGACCTTAGTGCTGCTTTTGATATAATCGATCACCACATTCTTTTGGAGAGATTGGAAACCAGAATTGGTGAACACGGACAGGTTCTGGCCTAATTTAGATCTTATCTGTCGGAAATTATCAGGTTGTCTCTGTGGATGGTTTGTCCTCTGACAAATCAACTGTAAATGTTGGTGTTTCTCAAGGTTCCGTTTTAGGACCACTATTGTTTTCAATATATGTTTTACCTCTTGGTGATGTCATTCGGAAACATAATGTTAACTTTCACTGCTTTGCGGACGATACACAGCTGTACATTTCGATGAAACATGGTGAAGCCCCAAAATTGCCTTCCCTGGAAGCCTGTGTTTCAGACATAAGAAAGTGGATGGTGGCAATTTTTTGAAATTTTAAAATCGGACAAGACAGAGATCCTAGTTCTAGGTCCCAAGAAACAAAGAGATCTTCTGTTGGATCTGACAATTAATCTTGATGGTTGTACAGTTGTCTCAAATAAAACTGTGAAGGACCTCGGCATTACTCTGGACCCTGATCTCTCTTTTGACAAACATATCAAGACTGTTTCAAGGACAGCTTTTTCCATCTACATAACATTGCAAAAATCATAAACTTTCAGTCAAAAAATGATGCAGAAAAATGTATCCATGCTTTTGTCACTTCTAGATTATACTACTGCAATGCTCTACTTTCCGGCTACCAGGATAAAGCACTAAATAAACTTCAGTTAGTGTAAACACGGCTGCTAGAACTTGACTAGAACCCAAAAAATTATCATATTACTCCAGTGCTAGCCTCTCTACACTGACTTCCTGTTAAGGCAAGGGCTGATTTCAAAGTTTTACTGCTAACCTACAAATCGTTACATGAGCTTGATCCTACCTATCTTTACGATTTGGTCCTGCCGTACATACCTACACGTACACAAGATGCAGGCCTCCCTATTGTCCCTCGAATTTCTAAGCAAACACCTGGAGGTAGGGCTTTCTCATATAGAGCTCCATTTTTATGGAATGGTCTGCCTATCCATGCCAGAGACACAGACTTTGTCTCAACCTTTAAGTCTTTATTGAAGACTCATCTCTTCAGTAGGTCCTATGATTGAGTGTAGTCTGGCCCAGGGGTGTGAAGGTGAACGGAAAGGCACTGAAGCGACGAACCACCCTTGCTGTCTCTGCCTGGCCGGTTCCCCTCTCTCCACTGGGATTTTCTGCCTCTAAACCTATTACGGGGGCTGAGTCACTGGCTTACTGGTGCTCTTCCATGTTGTCACTAGGAGGGGTGCTTCACTTGAGTGGGTTGAGTCACTGATGTGATCTTCCTGTCCGGGTTGGCGCCCCCCTCAGGTTTGTGCCATGGGAGAGATCTTCATGGGCTATACTCGGCCTTGTCTCAGGGTAGTAAGTTGGTGGTTTGAAAATATCCCTCTAGTGGTGTGGGGGCTGTGCTTTGGCAAAGTGGGTGGGGTTATATCCTGCCAGGTTGGCCCTGTCCGGGGGTATCGTCGGACAGGGCCACAATGTCTCACGACCCCTCCTGTCTCAGCCTCCAGTATTTATGCTTTAATAGTTTGTGTCGGGGGGATAGGATCAGTCTGTTATATCTGGAGTATTTATCCTGTCTTATCCAGTGTCCTGTGTGAATTTAAGTATGCTCCCTCAAACTCTTTCTCTCTTTTCTCTTTTCTCTCGGAAGACCTGACTATCTGGCCTGATGACTCCTTGTTGTCCCCAGTCCACCTGCAGTCCCCAGTCCACCCCAGTCCACCTGCTGCTGCTCGAAGATGGCGTAGCAGTCAGGCGTCTTTTGTCTTCATCTTGTCGTGTCCCGTGCATATGTCTTATATACATACTTACAGTGAGAGAAAAAAGTATTTGATCCCCTGCTGATTTTGTACGTTTGCCCACTGACAAAGAAATGATCAGTCTATAATTTTAATGGTAGGTTTATTTGAACAGTGAGAGACAGAATAACAACAACAGAATTCCAGAAAAACGCATGTGAAAAATGTTATAAATTGATTTGCATTTTAATGAGGGAAATACGTATTTGACCCCCTCTCAATCAGAAAGATTTCTGGCTCCCAGGTGTCTTTTATACAGGTAACGAGCTGAGATTAGGAGCACACTCTTAAAGGGAGTGCTCCTAATCTCAGCTTGTTACCTGTATAAAAGACACCTATCCACAGAAGCAATCAATCAGATTCCAAACTCTCCACCATGGCCAACACCAAAGAGCTCTCCAAGGATGTCAGGGACAAGATTGTAGACCTACACAAGGCTGGAATGGGCTACAAGACCATCGCCAAGCAGCTTGGTGAGAAGGTGACAACAGTTGGAGCGAATATTCGCAAATGGAAGAAACACAAAAGAACTGTCAATCTCCCTCGGCCTGGGGCTCCATGCAAGATCTCACCTTGTGGAGTTGCAATGATCATGAGAATGGTGAGGAATCAGCCCAGAACTACACGGGAGGATCTTGCCAATGATCACAAGGCAGCTGGGACCATAGTCACCAAGAAAACAATTGGTAACACACTAAGCCGTGAAGGACTGAAATCCTGCAGCGCCCGCAAGGTCCCCCTGCTCAAGAAAGCACATATACATGCCCGTCTGAAGTTTGCCAATGAACATCTGAATGATTCAGAGGACAACTGGGTGAAAGTGTTGTGGTCAGATGAGACCAAAATTGAGTGTTTGGAGGAGGAGGAATGCTGCCTATGACCCCAAGAACTCCATCCCCACCGTCAAACATGGAGGTTGAAACATTATGCTTTGGGGGTGTTTTTCTGCTAAGGGGACAGGACAACTTCACCGCATCAAAGGGACGATGGACGGGGCCATGTACAGTCAAATCTTGGGTGAGAACGTCCTTCCCTCCGCCAGGGCATTGAAAATGTGTCGTAGATGGGTATTCCAGCATGACAATGACCCAAAACACACGTCCAAGGCAACAAAGGAGTGGCTCATGAAGAAGCACATTAAGGTCCTGGAGTGGCCTAGCCAGTCTCCAGACCTTAATCCCATAGAAAATCTGTGGAGGGAGCTGAAGGTTCGAGTTGCCAAACGTCAGCCTCGAAACCTTAATGACTTGGAGAAGATCTGCAAAGAGGAGTGGGACAAAATCCCTCCTGAGATGTGTGCAAACCTGGTGGCCAACTACAAGAAACGTCTGACCTCTGTGATTGCCAACAAGGGTTTTGCCACCAAGTACTAAGTCATGTTTTGCAGAGGGGTCAAATACTTATTTCCCTCATTAAAATGCAAATCAATTTATAACATTTTTCACATGCATTTTTTTGTTGTTATTCTGTCTCTCACTGTTCAAATAAACCTACCATTAATATTATAGACTGATCATTTCTTTGTCAGTGGCCAAACGTACAAAATCAGCAGGGGATCAAATACTTTTTTCCTTCACTGTATATATATTTTTTTATTTATTTTTCCTTGGCATATATATTTAAAAAAAAAAATCTTAACCACAACTTCAACATACTCTCCTACAATCCGCCTCACCCAATGTGGTATGGATCTGCTATTTTCTTTACTTTAGAACCGTAACCCCCAACAGAAGCTAGCCAGCTAACTAGCTACTGGCTAGTAGTCAGCTTGTCACTGCTAGCGGTCATCAGCTAACCTTTAGCCAGGACAACTCCTGCCAGTTTGTACAGCATGTTTCAATCCATAGCTTATGGATTGAAACATGCTGTACCATATGCTGTACCATATCACCAAATTCCTACCGCAAGCTCTGAAACTCTTCACCTGGATCATCGTAGCTAGCTAGCTGCTATCGGATTGGCTTCTCATGGCTAACGTCCCTGTCCCGAAGTAAGCACCAAGGTCCTAAATGATATCATAACCGCCATCGATAAATGACAATACTGTGCAGTTGTGTTCATCCGACCTGGCCAAGGCTTTCGACTCTGTCAATCACCACATTCTTATCGGCAGACTCAACAGCCTTGGTTTCTCAAATGACTGCCTCGCCTGGTTCACCAACTACTTCTCAGACAGAGTTCAGTGTGTGAAATCTGGGGCCCTGTTGTCCGGACCTCTGGCAGTCTCTATGGGGGTGCCACAGGGTTTAATTCTCAAGCTGACTCTTTTCTCTGAATACATCAATGATGTCGCTCTTGCTGCTGGTGATTCTCTGATCCACTTCTACGCAGACGACACCATTCTGTATACTTCTGGCCCTTCTTTGGACACTATGTTAAAACTGTTAGGGAGCGGCGGCAGTGTTCTGGTGTCACGCCCTGGCCATAGAAAGCCCTCTGGGTTCCTCTATGGTGTGTTAGGTCAGGGCGTGACTAGGGTTTTCTAGGTGTCTTCGTGTTGGGTTTTGTGTTGGTTTCCAATTAGAGGCAGCTGTTAGTCGTTGCCTCTAATTGGGAATCCTATTTAGTTTGTTCCCTTCCCACCTGCCTTTGTGGGTTATTGTTTTTGGTTAGTGCCATTGCGCTACACCCCATGTCAGATTCTTTGCTCTTGGTTTGTTTCCTATTTGTGAGTTTCATCCTATTAAAAAGATGTGGAACTCAACCCACGCTGCGCTTTGGTCCAGTTATTCCAGCAATCATGACAGAATAACCCACCAAACCAGGACCAAGCAGCGTGCACCGATGGAGAAGCAGTTCTGGACCTGGGAGGAGATCATGGGGGGCTGTGAGACCCTTTCTTCGGCGGGAGTCGCCAAGGAAGAAGGGAGGACAACGCCGGAGTCAGAGGCCACAGCAACCCCAATATTCTTTTTGGGGGGGGAGTACATGGTGCTGGCTCCCTGCACTCGTCCTGAAGAGAGTGTCAGCAGTTCGGTGAGACCTGCGCCGGAATGGAGGAGTTTAAAACCTCTTAGGGATAAACGGCGCGCTAGCGGGCCGTTCCCAACACTATACGGTGAAATGTAAGGCGCCAAATTCAAAATCCAAAAGTTGAATTATTAAACATTCATCAATATACAAGTGTATATTGGCAATATCACAGTTGTCAGATTTCAAAAAGGCTTTACGGTGAAAGCACAACATTTGATTGTTTGAGGATAGCACCTCACATATTTATGCATTAGCATAAATTCATAACCATCGCGGGTCACACAAAACCCATATAAGAGCTAAAATAAATCACTTACCTTTCGAAGAACTTCTGCTGAGGGCATCCCAAGTGTCCAACGAAGACATGCAATGGTTCTTTTGTTAGAAAAAGTAATTTATTATATCCATAAATCTCCGTTTGGTTGGCGTTATGTTCAGAAAATCCACCGTCGAGTCGCCCATTGAACCGTGAAGAGAAAGCGTTCAAATTGTACCTATCAACTTTGTCCAAACAAATCAAACATCATTTATAATGTATCCTTAGGTACACTTTTATGTATATTTACTATAATATTTCAACCAGATGATAACCTGAATGATAGGACAGGAAAAAAACAAAGAGCTCGCGAAACCGTGAACACGCAAGTCATTCTATTCTATTGACTTCCTGGGTCCACTTCTAAATTCTTCTTCTATTCGCTTCTAATTCAACCTAACGTCATGAAACCCTGTCTAAAGACTGTTGACATACAGTGGAAGCCATAGGTACTGCAGACTGAGTCCTAGATAACATTAAATCCCATAGGCAGCCAGGAGAAAAAGGTCATCTAAAAAAAAACTGCAAAATCCGGATGGATTTTCCTAGGGTTTTTGCCTGCTTTATCAGTTCTGTTATACTCACAGACATTATTTTAACGGTTTTAAAAACTTCAGAGTGTTTCCCATCCAATAGTACTAATTATGTGCATAGCCTAGTTTCTGGGCCTGAGTGGCAGGCATTTTACTTTGGGCACGCCGGACTCTCACCTCTGCTCCCGCTCCCTAAATGGTTTTAAGCATCTCCAATCCAAAATTAAATCTAGAATCGGCTTCCTATTTCGCAACAAAGCATCCTTCACTCATGCTGCCAAACATACCCTCGTAAAACGGACTATCCTGCCGATCCTTGACTTCGGCAATGTCGTTTACAAAATAGCCTCCAACACTCTGCTCAGCAAATTGGATGCAGTCTATCACCGTGCCATCCGTTTTGTCACCAAAGCTCCATATACTACCCATCACTGCGATCTGTATGCTCTCATTGGCTGGCCCTCACTTCATATTCATTGCCAAACCCTCTGGCTCCAGGTCATATACAAGTCTTGGCTAGGTAAAGCCCCACCTTATCTCAGCTCACTGGTCACCATAGCAGCACCCACCCGTAGCACGCGCTCCATCAGGTATATTTCACTGGTCACCCCCAAAGCCAATTCCTCCTTTGGCCGCCTTTTCTTCCAGTTCTCTGCTGCCAATGACTGGAACGAATTGCAAAAATCACTGAAGCTCGAGACCCATATCTCCCTGACTAACTTGAAGCATCAGCTCTCAGAGCAGCTCACAGATCACTGCCCCTGTACATAGCCCATCTGTAAATAGCCCATCCAACTACCTCATCCCCATATTGTTATTTATTTTTTTGCTCCTTTGCACCCCAGTATCTCTACTTACACATTCGTATTCTGCCCATCTATCATTTCAGTGTTTAATCGCTAAATTGTAATTATTTCACCACAATTACCTATTTATTGCCTTACCTCCCTAATCTTACCTCATTTGCACACACTGTATATATACTTTTTTTTCTCTATTGTGTAATTGACTCTATGTTTGTTTTTTCCATGTGTAACTCTTTGTTGTTGTTTGTGTCGCACTGCTTTGCTTTATCTTGGCCAGGTCGCAGTTGTAAATGAGAACTTGTTCTCAAGTAGCCTACCTGGTTAAATAAAGGTGAAATAAAAATAAATAAAATAAAAAACTGATCCGCCTGCGGTGATGGAACCCTGACCTGTTCACAGGACATTCTGTTTTCGACTCTCTCTCTCTCTACCTCACCTGCTGTCTCTATCTCTGAATGATTGGCTATGAAAAGACAACTGACATTTACCCCTGAGGTGCTGACCTGTTGCACCCTCTACAACCACTGTGATTATTATTATTTGACCCTGCTGGTCATATACTGTTATAATCTCCACCCGGCACAGCCAGAAGAGGACTGGCCACCCCTCAGAGCCTGGTTCCTCTCTAGGTTTCTTCCTAGGTTCCTCCCTTTCTAGGGAGTTTTTCCTAGTCACTGTGCTTCTACATCTGCATTGCTTGCAGTTTGGGGTTTTAGGCTGGGTTTCTGTATAGCACTTTGTGACATCAGCTGATGTAAAAAGGGCTTTATAAATACATTTGAATAATTGATTTTATGCGCTGCAGTGCTAGCTAGCTGTAGCTTATGCTTTCAGTACTAGATGTATTCTTTGATCCTTTGATTGGGTAGACAACATGTCAGTTCATGCTGCAACAGCTCTGATAGGTTGGAGGACGTCCTCTGGAAGTGGTCATAATTACTGTGTAAGTCTATGGAATGGAGTGAGAACCATGAGCCTCCTAGGTTTTGTATTGAAGTCAATGTACTCAGAGGAGGACGGAAGCTAGCTGTCCTCTGGCTACACCATGATGCTACCAAACAGAGTGCTGTTCAGGCTACTGTAGAACTTATTTGCAAAATAGTATATTTCATTATTTGGTGATGTTATTATATTTAATATCGTTCTATCTAAAAAGGTTAACTTTTTACATTTATATGAAATTCACTGAGGATGGTCCTCCCCTTCCTCGTCTGAGGAGCACCACTGGTGTAGATTGATGAGGGAAAATAATAATTGTATCAATTTTAAAATAAGGCTGTAACAAAATGTGGAAAAAGTCAAGGGGTCTGAATACTTTCCAAATGCACTGTATCCACAATACAATATACATGTATATGTGTGTTTAGCCAGTAAAAGGAGCTTTACAATTCTTGGGTAGCGGAATTACTTTTGCTTCCCTCCTGGCCAGAGGGCACATACTTTCTAGTAGGCTTAGATTGAAGATATGGCAAATAGGAGTGGCAATATCGTCCTCTATTATCCTCAGTAATTTTCCATCCAAGTTGTCAGACCCCGGTTGCTTGTCATTGTCGATAGACAACAACAATGTTTTCACCTCTTCCACACTCACTTTACAGAATTCAAATTTACAAATGCTTGTCTTTCATAATTTGATCAGTTATACTTGGATGTGTAGTATCAGCGTTTGTTGCTGGCATGTCATGCCTAAGTTTGCTAATCTTGCCAATAAAAAAATCAATAAAGTAATTGGCAATATCAGTGGGTTTTGTGATGAATGAGCCATCTGATTCAATTAATGATGGAGCTGAGTTTTCCTTTTTGCCCAAAATTTAATTTGAAGGTGCTTCAAAGCGTTTTACTATCATTCTTTAAATAATTTTGCAGCCAGACTTGTTTGCCATTCCTTTTGCCTCATCCCTCTCAACCATACCATTTTTCAATTCCTCATCAATCCACTGGGGTTTAACAGTTTTACAGTCATTTTCCTAATGGGTGCATGCTTATTAGTAACTGGAATACTATTGTTATTTATGTTAGTGCAGAGTGAGCTGCACACAGTGGACTTCTTACTAGGGCACACCGCCTCAGTGTTAACAGTATAACTCTGGTTCATAGGCACATGATTACTGCATGCAATAGCTAATGGATCAGGTTACTTACATTGTGTCTTCCAATGCCCCTGGGATAATGTACATTTGCTGAGGCATTCTGACAACTCAGCAACACAATGGTGGGGATTAACTGAGCTGGCCTTGGGTCATTGATACATTGTCTCAATGCAGGCTTATAATGCTGTGAAAGGATAATGATTTGGGTGGATCCCATCCTCCTTATACAACAAGCTTTGTTTCCAGAAGGTATCAAAACTGTCAATAAATGTTACACCCACAGAGGCGCAATAGTCACGTAGCCTGTTATGGAGGGCTAAAAGTCTGCTGAAATGTTCAATGCCACGATTTAGGGAGGTCAAATTCTACAGATATTGTTTTACAGCCGGCCGTGACTGGGTAGACCCATGAGGCGGCGCACAATTGGCCCAACGTTGTCCAGGTTAGGGGAGAGTTTAGCGACCCTAGCAACTCCTTGTGGCGGGCAGTGCGCCTGCAAGCTGACCTCAATCGTCAGCTGGACAGTGTTTCCTCCTACACATTGGTGCAGCTGGCTTCTGGGTTAAGTGGACAGTGTGTCAAGAAGCAGTGTGGTTTGGCAGGGTTGTGCTTCGGGACACACGTGGCTCTCGACCTTCGCCTCTCCCGAATCCGTAGGGGAGTTGTAGCGATGGGACAAGACTGTAACTACCAATTGGATATCATGAAATTGGGAGAAAAAGGGGTAAAAGTACTTTTTTTAGAAATAAATAATAAGTGACGCAGATTAGAAATTTGCTGCAATCCTCCGCAATCAAACAATTGCAGCAATAGAACTCCGGATTGTCAATATTGTCCCAGACAAGAGAGTAATAAACACAGCTTCTATAGCACTGGAAACATTTGCTAGCTATTCCAGGTGAAGCGAGCTCCATTGCAACCTAGCTAGCTAGCTGGCTAGTTGGTAGCAGGTGTTTGAATTTTATGTACCAAATACAAATAAAACAAAACAGAACTTCGGAAACAACAGTCTGAAACAATAGGTTAAGGCACAGGAGGTATCCAAGTTCGTGACAGGAGATTGTGACAGGACGCAAAGCAAACGGTTTGGCCTACAAACTAACGTGATGGAAAGATTAGTTTTAACACCCAAAATGCTCTACGACCCCCACAAATGTCACAGGACTTGTCTGAAGGTAACCCACACCGGTTAAAACATTTATGGAAGTATGGAGGTAGTTTTGTGCTAACAAAAAGTTTCCAAAAATAGCAATAAAGCCCACATTCTAAATGTGATATCTAGAGGGGTCCTAAAATTCAAAATCAAAAAGCTGTATGACCATCTTAAAACAATTCCATATGTTAGCTTAGTTGAACAGAAATGCAATGGTTCATTGGATCAGACTAAAACTTTGCACATACACTGCTGACATCTAGTGGCCAATATTTAAATTGCACCTGGGCTGGAATAATACATTGTGGCCTTTCTCTTGCATTTCAAAGATGATGGAACAAAACAAATACAAAACAAATGTAGTTTTTTTCTTTGTATTATCTTTTACCAGATCTAATGCAGGTGGCCTAGTGGTTAGTGTTGGACTAGCAACCGAAAGGTTGCAAGATCAAATCCACGAGCTGACAAGGTAAAAATCTGTCGTTCTGCCCCTGAACAAGGCAGTTAACCCACTGTTCCTAGGCCATCATTGAAAATAAGAATTTGTTCTTAACTGACTTGCCTAGTTAAATCAATATTCTGCTACATTCCATTCACATTTCCACAAACTTCAAAGTGTTTCCGTTCAAATGGTACCAAGAAAATGCATATCCTTGCTATGTCATTTTAGGCGAAAATTGAAAAAAGGAAAAAAGGATCCTTAATTAAGCAAGGTTAACTAAAACTGAAACTAAATATTATAAAAAAATCCAGACTTTTACTTTCTGTCCCTGACAGTAAAACTAAAACTGAAACTAAATAATATTTTTAAAATCCTGACTTTTACTTTCTGTCCCTAACACTAAACCTGAGACTAATATAACAATTGAATCAAAATGTTTTTATAAAACTTTTTTTATAAAACTAGTAAACCAGGTCTGAAAACTAAACTGAATTTCAAGTAAAATTGAAAAATGAAAAGAAATAAAAAAACAAATACAAAAACACAAAACTATAAGAACCTTGCTGGTAAGTGCATGGCGCCAAATAGACCACACTTCAAGACCTTTCATCAAATATCAGCCGTGATTGCATTTAGAGTGATTCATTACCCTAATCAAATTCATGAAAGACATGTAATTAGAATAGCTAATTGACATGTCCAGCACAATGGAAGATTTGTGATCCTGACTGTAGCTTAACTTTCCCACCTCTTTTCCATTGCCCACCTCAAGACAGGCTGAAATATCGGTGCTAGCATTGTGAAGTGGATAGAAAGTGCAGAATGTTATATTTAGACCTTTACAGTTCTGTATGCTATTGTGTAATGGAAGTGATAAAATCCTAATAGAACTAATTAACACCTTACATTTTCATAAAAGTTATTTATTTAATGACAGGACTTATTTAATGACAAAAAACACTATAACAGCAAATATCATATATTAATATACACATTTTTTATACTTATTCTTTCTTAACTAGAATGCAGCACTTGTAAGAGTCATCTTGAGAGAGTGTGAGAGATACTCTCTTATACTTGATGTATTTCGGTGTGATGTATTTCCACATCACACCGACAGCCATTTTAAGGTAGTGCCTGTTGTCTATGTTTTTTCTGCCAACAGCTCCAGACTCCAGTTTTTGAACTGTCTGTTGGTTGTGGTTTGGAGACAGGAAACAGGCCCATGGGCATGAGTGACTCTAGTAGTCTTCTTGGTCCCCCTTGTCCTCGACAGGGCCAAGCTGCTTCTCCAGCTAGTGATCATGCATAAACATCAACATAGCCTAGAGATGTTTGCATGCTCAAAAAAATAATGATAGCGGCCATCACCACCTATATATTTAAATATTTCAGAGATTCAAGGGGCATGTATATTTATTGCCCTCGGAAAAACATAGTTCCCAGTGAAGAATATTTCTGTAAATGTCAATGTTTAGTCAAATCAAATTTATTTATGAAGCCCTTCTTACATCAGCTGATGTCACAGAGTGCTGTACAGAAACCCAGCCTAAAACCACAAACAGCAAGCAATGCAGGTGTAAAAGCACGGTGGCTAGGAAAAACTCCCTAGAAAGGCCAAAACCTAGGAAGAAACCTAGAGAGGAACCAGGCTGTGAGGGGTGGCCAGTCCTCTTCTGGCTGTGCCGGGTGCAGATTATAACAGAACATGGACAAGATTTTTAAATGTTCATAAAACAGGCAGAACAGTTGAAACTGGAGAAGCAGCACGGCCAGGTGGACTTGGGACATCAAGGAGTCATCAGGCCAGGTAGGCCTTGAGGAATGGTCCTAATGCTCAGGTCCTCCGAGAGAGAGAGAGAGAGAGAGAGAGAGAGAGAGAGAGAGAGATAATTAGAGAGAGCATACTTAAATTCACACAGGACACTGGATAAGAGAGGAGAAATACTCCAGATATAACAGACGGACCCTAGCCCCTGACACATAAACTACTGCAGCATAAATACTGGGGGCTGAGACAGTTTAACTTTTAAAAACTACTAAGGTATAAGCATCATGCAGAATAATTGAATGTCAACTGTGATTTTACATTTATATTCCTTTGTTGAATTAATACACAGAGCATATGTTCCTGCCCTATGTTTAATGGGAATGTCTAGCTTTGAGATCCTGACAAATTAATACTGTTGAGTCGTTCCACGAAAAGAGTTCCATTTGCATCCCTTTGATATTTTAAGTAGAAATTGTGCATATATATTACATTTTTTAAGTGACAAATCTTTTGACAAAAGTGACAATTTTTTATATGAATAAAGACTTGCTATAGTGCCAAAATGCAGCATTTGTACATGTTCCTCTGTGCACCCTCTGTGACTTCTAGGAAAATTTTAACCCACTAACCCCCAAAAATACTCAGTTTTCACCATCACCATCATTTTCTTGCTTTGACAAAGTCATCTCTGAATATTATAATTTATTTAATGTGAATAGTGATTCATTTATGTCTGGTTAATATGTTGAAACTATTCCTTAAAAAACAAACATTTGGAAACATTGAACATATAATAGTCAAACCATACTGAAAAAGCAGGTGAGCTGATTCTACTCTTTTTGGCCATTTCTAGTGTTTTGTGGTGGAAAACTGAGCGAGTCCAGCGTAACACGTCAACCCTGTTACCCATAGATAGACAGGCTAGAAATGTTTTAACAATAAACAGAAATGTGTGAAGCTTGCGTTCAATTACCACTGTCAATTGCACACAAGCTTTCATTCCCCCTGTCACAAGGGGATTTATGGCTGATTCAAGATTAAATCGTCAACCCTTTTATGGTCAACCCTGTTACAGTCAACCCTGTTACTTTATTTGGCACTTCAAATTATGCTCTAGAACTTTTGTATAATTTCAGCCAGTAGTGGTGCTCACGAGCCAAAACAGGTCCCCGTTTTTTGTGTACTATGTCATCAAATTGTGTACTCCATTTCGTAAGATACGTTACATCTTGCTAAAAAATATATATATATAGTTTTGCAATTCACATGATACGTTATGAAATTGTTGTGCGTAAGATCCCGGACTCCATCTTTCATAGACAATTACTATAGTTTCTTAGATTTTTTATTTAACCTCTAAAAGTCTAAAATGCTGACCAAACTGGACGCACGCGTGCACGCCATCGTAACTCCACACCAGACATGATCAGGACACGCAGGTTGAAATATCAAAACAAACTGAACCAATTATATTAATTTGGGGACAGGTCGAAAACCATTAAACATTTATGGCAATTTAGCTAACTAGTTTGCTGTTGCTAGCTAATTTGTCCAAGGATATAAACATTGGGTTGCTATTTTACCTGAAATGCACAAGGTCCTCTACTCCGACAATTAATCCACAGATAAAATGGTAAACTGAATTATTTTCTCGTCATCTCTCCTCCTTCCTCGGGCTTCTTTTGTACTTCTTTGGACGTTATATGGCGGTTGGCAACCAACTTTACGGTGCATTGCTACAACCGTCTGGAGTGTGAATCGTCTAGAATGTAATTGCATGCTGTACCGTTAAGATGTCCCTTCACTGGAACTAAGGGGCCTAGCCCGAACCATGAAAAACAGCCCCACAGACCATTATTCCTACTCCAAAAACTTTACAGCTGGCACTATGCATTGGGGCAGGGAGCGTACTCCTGGCATCCGCCAAACCCAGAATTCAGCACTCGGCAATCCCAGTCTGTGAGCTTGTGGCCTACCACTTCAGGGCTGAGCCGTTGTTGCTCCAAGACGTTTCCACTTCACAATAACAGCACTTACAGTTGACCGGGGCAGCACTAGCAGGGCCAAAATTTGTATTTTACAATCTGTTGGAAAGGTGGCATCCTATGACGGTGCCACATTGAAAGTCACTAAGCTCTTCAACAAGGCCATTCTGCTGCCAATGTTTGTCTATGTAGATTGCGTGGCTGTGTGCTTCGATTTTATACACCTGTCAGCAACAGGTGTAGCTGAAATAGCCAAATCCATCACTCTAGCACATGTAAATATGGTATTGGGACTGACTTTTTAATTTTAAAAATCCTGTATATAGTATGGTTACTTACTTACTGTATTGTGTATTTCATATTTCCAATTCTTATTTCTCATGTTTTTTTGTAGTAAAACATTATTGGTTATTGCATTGTTAGGTTTTGAGTTTGCAAGAAAGGAATTTCACTGTCCTAGCATTTATCGCAATTTAGCTAACTAGTTTGCTGTTGCTAGCTAATTTGTCCAAGGATATAAACATTGGGTTGCTATTTTACCTGAAATGCACAAGGTCCTCTACTCCGACAATTAATCCACAGATAAAACGGTAAACTGAATTATTTTCTCGTCATCTCTCCTCCTTCCTCGGGCTTCTTTTGTACTTCTTTGGACGTTATATGGCGGTTGGCAACCAACTTTACGGTGCATTGCTACAACCGTCTGGAGTGTGAATCGTCTAGAATGTAATTGCATGCTGTACCGTTAAGATGTCCCTTCACTGGAACTAAGGGGCCTAGCTAGTGTATTTCATATTTCCAATTCTTATTTCTCATGTTTTTTTGTAGTAAAACATTATTGGTTATTGCATTGTTAGGTTTTGAGTTTGCAAGAAAGGAATTTCACTGTCCTAGTACATGTGACATTACAACTTGAATCTTGAAACTTGAAATATCTCTAGCTTAAACTGATAGATTTTGATGGGGATGTTTTTATTATGTTACTTAGATATAGATTCTTATTAATTAACCTCTTGAGTTTAACATGTGCTCTTTATGTTAGAATGTTAAAATTAGGTGAAATACATGTTGTTTTTTTACCAAGTCACACTTCTCAAAAGGCACCAAATTGGTGGAACGACTCTGTTGTGTTGTTGATCAAAGTGACAATGTATCCAACTCAGGTCAGGCCATTGGAGAGCTGCTTCTAAACAGTAGGCTACTGTATGTGCATGTATTTTCCACTACGACCTTTCTGATGTTTCTACTGGCAAAATTTGTGATTTGATTTATTTGTCAACTTTTACCATCACTAGGGCCTCCCGAGTGGCGCAGTGGTCTAAGGCATGGCATCGCAGGGCTAGCTGTGCCACTAGAGATTCTGGGTTTGAATCCAGGCTCTGTTTCAGCCGGTCGTGACTGGGAGACCCATGGGGTAGTGCACAATTGGCCCAGTGTTGTTAGGGAAGGGTTTGGCTGGCAGGGATGTCCTTGTTCCATTGCACACTAGACAAGTCACCAGGTGTACAGTGTTTCCTCTGACACATTGGTGTGGCTGGCTTCTGGGTTAAGTGGGCATTGTGTCAAGAAGAGGTGTGGCTTGGTTGTGTTTAGGAGGTCGCACAGCTCTTGACCTGTGCCTCTCCTGAGTCTGTACAGGAGTTGCAGAGATGAAACAAAACTCAAACTACCAATTGGATACGGGGGTTAAAAAAAAGTTACTTTTTAAAAAACTTTTACCATCACTAGCTAGTCTTACAGGGCTTGATGTGTCTGAAGGCATGTAAAACTGAAATGAATCATTTGTTTTATTTGCATGTAAAATACAAGAGCTACAGCATGCTTGTATAGAGGAGGGAAAAAACGGCAAAACAGGAATTTCAGTGTTCAAACTGTTGCAAAATGACTGGGAACAAGGGGGAGTACGGGGGAGCAGCATGCCACAGTGTGCCTGCCTGCCTCCTGATAAAGCCATTGTCTGTTTATCTTTTGGAATTAGTTCCAAAATGGGCCTGGCTGAGGTGACCAATATACAGTCACAATACAAACTTAACTCCGTGCCCGAGAGCTGCTGGGACAGGAATTCCTCCAGCTGCCACCACCAATTTCCAATGAATGTGTGCCAGCCATTACATGGATCCTAATGCTGGGAGTGCTTAAGGGGGATGGAGAGAACAGTAGCATGCTAAAAACAACAACAACGTAGGGAATGACTTTGTGAGAGCTAAGGGTTCAGATCAACTGGGTGTGTGGATATTTCCCCTCATTATTTTGTAAATTTTCACACATTTTCTCCCTGCATTTTTATATGTTCAATCATTCATGGTGCACATCTGTACAGAAATGGAAAATAACAGAAACATTTTCAGAGTTTGATTAGATACAGCATGTTTATTTAAAACATTTTTAAGAAGCATTACAATTATTTGATTTACTTAAACCTTTCCCTCATTCAACTGTAGTATTTATCCACAAACACACCGTTGGTTTAAATGTGGTGCTGCCATGCCAAATCATTATAATTTTTGGGGAGGCTCTGCTACTTTGTGGCAAACCTCTCAGTCCAACCTGTGAGTGATCATTATCATTTATCTGTCAGTAATCCCATGTCAGAGGTCCTTCATCACCACGACTGACTGCCTAGTGGATAATGGGAATCCACATTGTGACAAAAAATGTAGTCACTCACAAACCTCACACACAATCTTAGCCCTATGTTAGCCCTCTGAGCAAATGCAAAGGAATTAGCTTGAAAAGCCACTTCACAAATGATGGCTAGGCATAGCCAATCACAAACTTAACACCTATTCATCATATCACATTGCACCGTGCATAGTACTGCTGTCCAACCATTACTTTACGTTCAATGCACAAAGTGTTCCCCGGATGGTTTCAGGGCCAGCGACAGGAGTGAAAAGCCTGCTAATAAACACATCTGCTTAGTGTCTCCAGAGTGACTCAATGCCAGCCATGCTCAGGTACAGCCACAGCTGTTCTGCTCAGCTGAAGCAGCAAGTATACACCACCGACCAAACGTTATGTAACCAGAAGCACAAACACACATGCCTGTGTATTCTGCCATGGTGCAGGGAAGCTTTTGTTTTGGATGTATAAGTAGGACAGCTGTGAACAGATAATTTAAACACAGGTTTTACTCTTTTTCCCCACTCTGTGTTGCCTAGCTGATAGAGACGACGACCCACATTTTCTAATCCCTTGTATTGTGTAGCGGTGCTGGGAGAATTGGGATAGCGGCATCGCAGAGGAAACAATGGCGCAGGACATTCTCCATCTCTAGACTTGTCTTCTCTCCTGCGGCAGATTGTCTCCTCTCATTGCTGCAATGTCTGCTCCACATAATGTCACGTTATTTTCTGGGGATCAACATCTGCTTTTCTCATATAAGGGAGTGTAAACAAGTGCGAAGCTGAGGCTTTCAGACAGACTGAAGACCTTTGTGATTTTAGTAAAAGTACACATGCATTTATTACATTATACTACAAAGTTATTTTTCTTTATGATCCCTCAACTGGAGAAGGATTTCCATATTAACATTAGCAAATAATCCTCCTATCCAAAGCCTATTACCACCACAAGGGAAATAACTCTAATAGGGGAAATCCAATTTGGTGCTACAATATTGTTTAATGAAATTACCATCACACTTGAAAACAAAGCATATTTGGTTTCTTTCATCAATCTATTGAACTGCGACAGTTTAATCAGTTGGCCTTAAAAAGTGCTGCAGTTTCTAATTCTTGAATTACGCTTCTGAAATATGCACGCTCCCAAAAGCCTAACACACTGTCTGAACGTTGGCTTCATCAAATCCTGTAAGGTTCTCTAATACGGGGTCAATATGACTGGCAAAGTGAATGACCTGATGATAATAAATAATAGAAGAAAACATACTATATGTACAAAAGCATGTGGACACCCCTTCAAGTTAGTGGATTTGGCTATTTCAGCTACACCGGTTGCTGACAGGTGTATAAAATCGAGCACACACATATGCAATCTACATACACAAACATTGGCAGTAGAATGGCCTTACAGAAGAGCTGAGTGAAATTCAACGTGGCACTGTCATAGAATGCCACCTTTCCAACAAGTCAGTTCATAAAATTTCTGCCCTGCTATAGCTGCCCCGGTCAACTATATGTGCTGTTATTGTGAAGTGGAAACGTCTAGGAGCAGCAACGGCTCAGCTGCGAAGTGGTAGCTCACAGAACAGGACCGCCGAGTGCTGAAGCACGTGGCGTGTAAAAATTGTCTATCCTCAGTTACAACACTCACTAGTTCCAAACTGCCTCTGGAAGCAACGTCAGCAGAAGAACTGTTCATCGGGAGCGTCATGAAATGGGTTTCCATGGCCGAGCAGCCACACACAATCCTAAGATCACCATGCACAATGCCAAGCGTCGGCTGGAGTAGTGTAAAGCTTGCCGCCATTGGACTCTGGAGCAGTGAAAACGCGTTCTCTGGAGTGATGAATCACGGCTCAGCATCTGGCTGTCCGACGGATGAATCTGGGTTTGCCGGATGCCAGGAGAACACTATCTGCCCAAATGCATAGTGCCAACTGTAGAGTTTGTTGGAGTAGGAATAATGGTCAGGGGTTGTTTTTCATGGTTCGGGCTAGGCCCCTTAGTTCCAGTGAAGGGAAATCTTAATGCTACAGCATACTATAACATTCTAGACGGTTCTGTGCTTCAACCTTATGGCAACAGTTTGGGGAAGGCCCTTTCCTGTTTCAGCATGATAATGCCCCCGTGCACAAAGCACGGTCAATGCAGATATGACTTCCCAGAAGAATGGAGGCTGTTACAGCAGCAAAGGGGGGGACCATTTTGGAATGAGATGTTCGACGAGCAGTTGTCCACAAACTTTTGGTCATGTAGTGTAGCTTTCAGTATGATAATGACTCGTTTATATTCCACACGGGATTAATTCAATATCAGATTTAAATAACTACAGGGATATTAACGTTTTCAGCTGTAGCTATTGATTGTCTGGGCATCTCATCTCACAGAGGATTCTCACAGAGAATTGCTTTTGTTCCTGTCTTAAAATTGTCTTTTAGCGAGGTCCTCCTGAAGTTGAAGAATACATTTGTCACTGACTCATCAATTGTTGACAGATTTTTCACAAGAGTGAATTTACCTTGCTGTGCTGTGTTCAACACTCTAATCGGTTGCTCCCGCTTCTCAAGTGTCACCTCTGGAGAACTTGGGTAGCCTACACATGGGTCTATTACAATAAGTCTCTCAAGAATAAAAAAAATTGTGTTTAGCCATTTGTAAAGTCAAACAATTTCAAAGTCTTTGAGGAAACAAATGTATTCTCATCTTTAGATCGGAGTTGTAGTTGTACTGACTTACACAGTGCCTTCAGAAAGTATTCATAACCTTTGACTTATTCCACATTTTGTTGTGTTACAGCCTGAATCCAAAATGGATTAGATTTTTTTTCTCAGCCATTTACACACAATACCCCATAATACAAAGTGTGTTTAGAATTATTTGCACATTTATTGAAAATTATAAATACAGAAATATCTCATTTACATAAGTATCCCCACCCCTGAGTCAATACTTTGTAGAAGCACCTTTGGCAGCGATTACAGCTGTGAGTCTTTCTGGGTAAGTCTCTAAGAGCTTTCCACACCTGGATTGTGCAACATTTGCCCATTATTCTTTTCAAAATTCTTCAAGCTCTGTCAAATTGGTTGTTGCTCAGGCCTCCTGACTGGCGCAGTGGTCTAAGGCACTGCATCGCAGTGCTAGCTGTGCCTCTAGAGATTCTGGGTCTGAGTCCAGGGTCTGTCGCAGCTGGCCACGACAGAGCCTGGGCTCAAAAGCACTGTAGCTAGAAAGAATGTTACATACCCACTGATTGAACATGTAATTTTTATTTAACTAGGAAAATCAGTTAAGGACAAACTCTTAATTACAATGACAGCCTAGGAACAGTGGGTTACCTGCCTTGTTCAGGGGCAGAACGACAGATTTTTATCTTGTCAGTGCAGGGATTTGATCTAGCAACCTTTTGGTTACTGGCCCAACACTCTAACCACTAGGCTACCTGCCACACTGTAAGCAAAGTTCACTGGCCCATCCCTGTAGGTGCTATGTTGCTGCCAAAGCTTGTATACAGCATAATGTTCAAACCATGTTTCAACAATGTTTGAGCAAACTTCAAAAGTCTTGTTATTAATTGTTTTTTGCATTTCCTTTATTAACTGTAGCCTAGATCAAATCACATTTTACTTGTCACATGCGCCGAATACAACAGGTTATATTTTCCCTCTTCTTTGCAAGATTTAAAGGTTCAGGACAATTTTATTTTATCTTATATTTTATCTGGCCCTATTTATTATTTTTTTAAATGGGCCAGCCAAGATAGCAACCCAATGAAGCTCACAGCAGGGACTGGCAGATGACTGTTAAAATAATAAATGGGCTTACTGTGGTGCCCCTTCTGTTCAGCAGCGGAAGAGCGAGGTTAACAGGGAGGATGCGGCGCCTCAACAACTCTGAGCAACAAAATAACAGCTGAGATAACTGCTCTCACTTCTGATACTGAACTCCATGTCACCAGTAAGGAAGGGCACTTCTTTGACCCCTGACTGTAGTTTCAGCATCATTTTGTCCTGTCTTCCAATTGATCCAGTCTGGGGGTAAAGATTTAATCTATGGCATTTGGATTAACTGGCAGTGGCTGTACTGTTCGATACTTCATCATCGTCACTATCATCACACACTCCAACTACTGGAAGTTCAACTTTCGGGATAAACTCTCTACAGTAATTGAACCACAGAGATTTTGATAGTTTGTTTGCACCTCATCTTCCTGTTAGGAGCATCTTTTTCTTTTGTGTGAGCGTCTAATTTCTTCTCAAAGCCTTTATAACTGTCTCTGTGCAAATCCTTGTTGCCTCAGTGGTAAAGCTGCAGTATTTGACAATGGTATTGAGAAATGGCTGGGCACGCCATAAATAGTGCCTTTCCCTCTTATAAAAACCCACAAAATGTCCTTTACTTGGAGGTAAAATCATATAGATCTGCACATGAATAAGAGTCTATTGACGGAACCTAAGTAACATTATCAAAAAATCCCCATCAAATTTTGTCAGTTTAGAGATATCATTTTTTTGCATGGGCTGCGTCTCAATCCACTGCATCCGCCTATGTCGGCCTTCCGCATCTGCGGTGGACATTGGCCGAGCTACAGCGGTATTGTCAGACCATGAGAGATCACAAAAATCGGTCTTCTCACAAAAAAGTCTGTAATGTCCGAACGGTTTGAGCTACAAACTAATGTGACACTATGGAAAGGGGAGACGATTGGAAGTATGGAGGTAGTTTTGTGCCAACAAAATAAGGGGTTAAATATGAGTCTAAATCAACCCCTTCCCCCCAATGGCTTGGCCTTTAGAGGTTAAATTATCAACAGAACGAAAAACTTGTTTGCACATCGTGAGTTCTGGGCACCTGGTGTGGGAGGCCTTTGTTCCTGGAGAGGAGGCACAGCTAGATTGGAAGTGCAGTAACCGTGGGAGACTGCTCATAATGGGCTCTTTGCCAAGCCAGACATGAAGTCCGCACGTCTCTGGATGAGAGCACTGTTAGAAAACACTAGAGGTGGCCACTCAGAGCACAGGACTGGAGGATGTGTCAGGTTTGATTGGCTCTCCCCTGAAGGGCAATGGTTGTTTGTTATTCCAGCAGGTGCCATTTGCACACTGAAGGGGAGTGTTCTGTTTGCCTCAGCATCGGGGGTCCACACAACAGCACTGCCCACCAATAAAGATGGATTAAAGCTTTATTTTGTGTTTATCTGTGCAGGAATCTTTACCCTTTCCCCCCTATAGTGATGGGGAGGTGTTACTCTTTGTTGTCTAACTTTGAGTAACATTTAAATTGCAGAAAAAAAGGCTACTGAATTAAGAGATTAATTTATGGAATGATTTACTGTGGACCATTAGAATCAGTATTTCTCCCAAGGTAAAAACAGCATAGGATCAATAGCTGCAAGCTGTAAAGGTATTGTACTCATGATGATTAAATGCCTCAGGCTGGTTAAATGCAGGAACATCGGCTACTATAGGTTTGGGGAACTGTGAACTCATCTGATGTCATCCTGAGACACAGTCACTACGACAACACATCTTTCTGAACAGGAGTCTCTCAGAGTTAACATACCACAGAGACAGAATATAAGGCATTCCCATATAATATCATTGGTCAACCCAGCAAATTATCTAAATAATCTTGCAGAGAGGAATCAGTCTTATTATGGTGACCAGATGGCCAATTAGTTATGAAATGCAGAGCATGTCCTAATGATCTAAAACCTGGGCATTTTCATGGGATATTCAAAAACTCTAGTACTTCAGATGTAACATCTCAATAGTGTTTGTTTTAAAATGTCACCCTCTCTTGAACATGCTGATTCTAATTTCCCTAAAGAATATCTTAATTGTCTCGACTCTACTCCTGTTATTGTGTGTGTGTGTGTGTGTATTGCGTGTGCCATCCAAGGGGCAAGGGTTCCAGTCTAGAAGCATGGTTTCGACTGCTCCAACAGTCTTTCTTTGCTACTGCAGTTTAACTGACGCCCGGCACAGAAAGACAATTTCCATAGACGGCCACATAGAGAAGTCAGATCTGAAAATTCCTAATAAGACACTTTAGTCAGCACCTTTGTGAACCAACTATCCATTGTATTATTCAAATAATTGTCAATTAAGCAAATCTGTTTTTTATCACTCACAGCCAAAGATTTTGTATTCATCCAACCGCGCTGCTCCCTGTGTTCACCGAGTGCTAGTGCGCAAGTGAAGTTGGGCTGTGTAAACTGGATGCATCCTGGCTATAGATGGTCCATGAATCGGCAAACGAGAACGTGAGTAGATTACGTTGAAAACAACAGTCGGACATCTTGGACACAGACTCCAGTTCTTTTATACCTCAGTGGTGCAGTCCATAACCTGAAAGGGGTTAGATTCAACAGAAAATATTGCTATTCAAGATTTCATGCTAAGCTTGTCAGTATGGTTACAGCCCTGATCCTGTGGTTTTCAAGAAATCTTGGTTGGAGGATCGAGGTTTTCTCCTTACTACCTCCTAATTCCGTGAATCTTCCAATCGGGATGTTTGGAAAACCAGGGAATTTATTGAAAGTTCCCGGAATTTTGCAACCCTAATTCTCAGCAATCCCAGACACTAACCTCAAAGACCCAAAGTTAAATTCGTTATTCGTGTGACCTGAACTATTGGGAATTTTTGTATTCCCAATAGTTGTATGTGTGGGGTTTTATTCTTTCAATTGTATCACTTTTAAAAACATTCATTGAGACAGAGGGTGTCACAGGAAGGCCAAGAAGATCAACAAGGACCTCAGCCATCCGAGCCACAGCCTGTTCAGAAGGAGGAGACAGCACAAGTGCATGAAGGCTGGGACCGAAAGATTGATAAACAGCTTCTATTTTCAGGCCATCAGACTGTTAAACAGCCATCACTAGCTGGCCTCCTCCTGGTACCCTGCCCAGAACCAAAGACGCTGTCAATAGCCAACTGCACCCTGTACCTTAGAGACTGCTGCCATATGTACATAGTCATTGATGACAGGTCACTTTAATAATGTTTACATACTATTTTACCCAATTTATATGTACACTTTATATGTACGGAACATTAGGAACACCTGCTCTTTCTATGAAATAGACTGACCAGGTGAATCAAGGTGGAAGCTATGATCCATTATTCATGTCACTTAAATCCACTTCAGTCAGTGTAGATGAAGGGGAGGAGACAGGTTAAAGAAGGATTTTTAAGCCTTGAGTCAGGTGAGACATACATTGTGTATGTGTGCCATTCAGAGGGTGAATGGGCAAGACAAAATATTTAAGTGCCTTTGAACGGGGTATGGTAGTAGGTACCAGGCGCACCGGTTTGAGTGTGTCAAAAACTGCAACGCTGCTGGGAAGCATTGGAGTCAACATGGGCCATCATCCCTGTGGAAGGCTTTCGATACCTTGTAGTCCATGCCTCAACAAATTTAGGCTGTTGTGAGGGCCAATGGGGGTGCAACTCAATATTAGGAAGGTGTTCCTAGTGTTTTGTACACTCAGTGTGTACAGGATACTGTATTCTAGTCATGGCTCATCCTACATTACTGCTGTACACATATTTTCTATTCATATACTGTGTATACACACCATGTATATACAGTGCCAGTCAAAAGTTTGGACACACCTACTCATTTCACGGTTTTTCTTTATTTTTACTATTTTCTACATTGCAACTTTGAAATAACACATATGGAATCATGTAGTAACCAAAAAAGTGTTCAACAAATCAAAATATATTTTATATTTGAGATTCTTCAAAGTAGCGACATTTTGCCTTGATGACAGCTATGCACACTCTTGCCATTCTCTCAGCCAGCTTCATGAGTTAGTCACCTGGAATGCATTTCAATTAAAAACTACTTAGGGAGCAGTGGGGCGCCCACTCCCGACACTACCCGGTGAAATGTAAGACGCCAAATTCAAAATCCAAAAGTTGAATTATTAAACATTCATCAATATACAAGTGTTGCATAGTCATCAAATGCTCTGCTTCTTGGCAATATCACAGCGTTGTCAGATTTCAAAAAGGCTTTACGGCGAAAGCACAACATTTGATTGTTTGAGGATAGCACCACCAATATTTAACCATTAGCATAAATTCATAAACCAGCGCGGTTCACACAAAACCCATTTCACAGCGAAAACAAATACCTTACCTTTTGAAGAACTTCTGCTGAGGGCTTCCCAAGTGTCCAACGAAGACATCCAATGGTTCTTTTGTTAGAAAAAGTAATTTATTATATCCATAAATCTCAGTTTGGTTGGCGCGTTATGTTCAGAAAATCCAACGTCGAATCGCCCATTGAAACGTGAAGAGAACGCGTTCAAATATACCTATAAACTTTTCCTAAACAAATCAAATACCAGTTATAATGCATCCTTAGGTATCCTTTTATGAATATTAGCAAATATTATCACTCGAATGGTCACCTAAACGTTATAAGTAAGTAAAATAAAGTGGGGCGCGCACCCAGACTCGCGCCCGAGAAAACTTATGTGCATATCCTATTTTCTGAGCCTGAGTGGCAGGCATTTTACTTTGGGCACGCCAGACTCTCCAGAACCATCACCTCTGCTGCCGCTCCCTAAGAAGTTAACAGGTGTGCCGTGTTAAAAGTTAATTTATGGAATTTCTTTCCTTCTTAATGCCTTTTAGCCAATCAGTTGTGTTGTGACAAGGTAGGGGTGGTATACAGAAGATAGCCCTAATTGGTAAAAGACCAAGTCGATATTATGGCAAGAACAGACCAAAAAAGCTAAGAGAAACGACAGTCCATCATTACTTTAACTCTTAAGACATGAAGGTCAGTCAATGCGGAACATTTCAAGAACTTTGAAAGTTTCTTCAAGTGCAGTCTCAAAAACCATCAAGTGCTATGATGAAACTGGCTCTCATGAGGACCACCACAGGAAGGAAGAACCAGAGTTACCTCTGCTGCAGAGGATAAGTTCATTTTCATAAGTTCATTCAGTTACCAGCCTCAGAAATTGCAGCCCAAATTAATGCTTCACAGAGTTCAAGTAACATACACATCTGAACATCAACTGTTCAGAGGAGACTGTGTGAGTCAGACCTTCATGGTCGAATTGCTGCAAAGAAACAACTACTAAAGGACACCAATAAGAAGAGACTTGCTTGGGATAAGAAACACGAGCAATGGACATTACACCGGTGGAAATCTGTCCTTTGGTCTGATGAGTCCAAATTTGAGATTTTTGGTTTCAACCGCCGTGTCTTTATGAGACGCAGAGTAGGTGAACGGATGATCTGCCCCACCATGAAGCATGGAGGAAGAGGTGTCTGTGATTTATTTAGAATTGAAGGAAGCGATACGCCATCCCATCTGGTTTGTGCTTAGTGGGACTACCATTTGTTTTTCAACAGGACAATGACCCAAAACACACCTCAAGGCTGTGTAAGGGCTATTTGACCAAGAAGGAGAGTGATGGAGTGCTGCATCAGATGACCTGGCCTCCACAATCACCCGACCTCAACCCAATTGAGATGGTTCGCGATGAGTTGGACCGAAGGAAAAGCAGCCAACAAGTGTTCAGCATATGTGGGAACTCCTTCAAGACTGTTGGGAAAGCATTCCAGGTGACTACCTCATGCAGCTGGTTGAGAGAATGCCAAGAGTGTGCAGAGCTGTCATCAAGGCACTAAAGAAAATAAATAAAAACGCTTGAATGAGTAGTTGTGTCGAAACTGGACTGGTACTGTACATACAGTGCATTCGGAAAGTATTCAGACCCCTTGACTTTTTTCACGTTGTTACGTTACAGACTTATTATTAAAAAAATATAAATAAATCTTCCCCTCATCAATCTACACACAATACCCCGTAATGTATAAAAACCTGTTTTTTGAGGATATTTATTTATTGAATCAATTTTAGAATAAGTCTGTAACATACCAAAATGTGGAAAAAGTCAAGGGGTCTGAATACTTTCCGAAGGTGCTGTATGTCCCCTTTTGAGGAATTACATTTCTGAGTGCATGATATTCAGTTTCACTGGCATATAGTACATTCTATGGATGGCCTTAAACTGCAGTAATTTATGTCTGAGATTCTAAGAACATGACTTGGAATTCAAACATATCTGTATCTATTCATCATCAATAGTGTCTCCCAGGTCTTCCTCACATTTTTGTTTTACATGCTTTGTGCCTCTATCAACTCTTGATACAGTTTGGAAATCAACTTACAGTAGTTTCAATCATTGAAGCTTCTGGCTCGTCCAGTGTTTGCTGTACAGAGAGAATAAAGTGTGCATCTGAAAAAGTTCAACTCAGCACTGTCACAGACTGGTCTTCCCTGGTTGCCTGACCCTGCTGAGGCCCCTGTCATCATCAGATCCTGCTCAAATGAGGTATGACAAATAATGACCTTGGTGTACATTTATACATTATCTTATCCAAGTGTAGAATCAATGGTTCAATTTAAATGACCATTATTCCCAGATCCCAGACAGTAGCCTATCCATCAACTCAAGATGGCACTTTGTATCCATTCACTGATTGTTATAATATACTGCAGAATTCACCTGAGCTCCGTAGACTGGTCTTCCCTGGCTGTCTGAACATGCTGGGATACCTGTCACCATCTTTTCCTGCTAAGACATGATGATCATAGTGTTGTGTATTGACTGTGCACCATGACAGTGAAGCCTGTAGAGCTGTTTATACCGTGTCAGTGTGAAAGGTAGGGAATTAGCTTGGGAAACTGACAGCTCAATAAAGTTACATTGTAGAATAGTGAAAATTCACTTTGTCTGAGGATGACAGAGAATTATAGAGGGTCTATGACCCTAATATATGATGTATTATCTGACTCCATTATCATTCAAAGGCTAAAGGCCCATAATCGTATCCAGTGGGTTACAGCCAAGGTTGCGAGCCTTGGCTATACCCACTGGACTGGACCCCTGTTATAGCCCACAGATGGTCTGTCATGCAAACATTGCCAGAAATCGGGATTGTGTCATCACGCTGGCCCTCGGCGCGAGCAAGTCTTCATCACTGGCCTTCTTCATCGTTCACATTTGTTTACTCTTTAGTTTTCCACTACAACATTGCTATACTGACTCTAATAAAAACTCATATTGCGTTGTCAAAAACCTTCAGAATATCATCATTTCATTCATGTTTAGTGTGATTGAGACACAAATAATAGCTAACGTTAGCCAACATTTGGTACACCAACTGGAAAAAACAACCAAGTTAATTTACTTCTGTTGAAATGGGACAAAGCAAATGCTACAAAACACTTCCATACACACAACAGCTGTTAGATACAGATCAAATCAAATCAAATCAAATTTTATTTGTCACATACACATGGTTAGCAGATGTTAATGCGAGTGTAGCGAAATGCTTGTGCTTCTAGTTCCGACCATGCAGTAGTATCTAACAAGTAATCTAACAAATTCACAACAACTACCTTATACACACAAGAGTAAAGGAATGAATACGAGTATGTACATATAAATATATGGATGAGCGATGGCTGACCGGCATAGGCAAGATGCAGTAGATGGTATGGAGTACAGTATATACACATATATATGAGATGAGTAATGTAGGATATGTAAACATTATATAAATGGCATTGTTTAAAGTGGCTAGTGATACATTATTTCATCCAATTATAATTATTAAAGTGGCTAGAGATTTGGGTCGATGACCGAACGGCATAGGCAAGATACAGTAGATGGTTTAGAGTACAGTGTATACATTTGATATGAGTATGTCGGATACGTAAACATTATATACAAAATTGTTTAAAGTGGCTAGTGATACATTTGTTACATCCAATTCCTATGTATAAAGTGGCTAGAGATTTAAGTCAGTATGTTGGCAGCAGCCACTCAATGTTAGTGATGGCTGTTTAACAGTCTGATGGCCTTGAGGTAGAAGCTGTTTTTCAGTCTCTCGGTCCCAGCTTTGATGCACCTGTACTGACCTCGCCTTCTGGATGATAGCGGGGTGAACAGGCAGTGGCTCGGGTGGTTGTTGTCCTTGATGATCTTTTTGGCCTTTCTGTGACATCGGGTGGTGTAGGTGTCCTGGAGGGCAGGTAGTTTAACCCGGTGATGCGTTGTGCAGTCCTCACTACCCTCTGGAGAGCCTTACGGTTGTGGGCGGAGCAGTTGCCGTACCAGGCGGTGATACAGCCCGACAGGATGCTCTCGATTGTGCATCTGTAAAAGTTTGTGAGTGATTTTGGTGACAAGCCAAATTTCTTCAGCCTCCTGAGGTTGAAGAGGCGCTGTTGCGCCTTCTTTACCACGCTGTCTGTGTGGGTGGACCAATTCAGTTTGTCCGTGATGTGTACGCCGAGGAACTTAAAACTTTCCACCTTCTCCACTACTGTCCCCTCGATGTGGATAGGGGTGCTCCCTCTCCTGTTTCCTGAAGTCCACGATCATCTCCTTTGTTTTGTTGACATTGAGTGAGAGGTTATTTTCCTGACACCACACTCCGAGGGCCCTCACCTCCTCTCTGTAGGCCGTCTCGTCGTTGTTGGTAATCAAGCCTACCACTGTAGTGTCGTCAGCAAACTTGATGATTGAGTTGGATGCGTGCTTGGCCACGCAGTCATGGGTAAACAGGGAGTACAGGAGAGGGCTGAGAACGCACCCTTGTGGGGCCCCAGTGTTGAGGATCAGCGGGGTGGAGATGTTGTTTCCTACCCTCACCACCTGGGACCGCCCGTCAGGAAGTCCAGGACCCAGTTGCACAGGGCTGGGTCGAGACCCAGGGTCTCGAGCTTAATGACGAGCTTGGAGGGAACTATGGTGTTAAATGCTGAGCTGTAGTCGATGAACAGCATTCTTACATAAGTATTCCTCTTGTCCAGATGGGTTAGGGCAGTATGCAGTGTGATTGCGATTGCGTCGTCTGTGGACCTATTGGGACGGTAAGCAAATTGGAGTGGGTCCAGGGTGTCTGGCAGGATGGAGGTGATATGATCCTTGACTAATCTCTCAAAGCACTTCATGATGACGGAAGTGAGTGCTGGGGCGATAGTCATTTAGCTCAGTCACCTTAGCTTTCTTGGGAACAGGAACAATGGTGGCCCTCTTGAAGCATGTGGGAACAGCAGACTGGGATAGGGACTGATTGAATATGTCCAGAAACACACCAGCCAGCTGGTCTGCGCATGCTCTGAGGACACGGCCAGGGATGCCATCTGGGCCGGCAGCCTTGCGAGGGTTAACACATTTAAATGTTTTTCTCACATTGGCTGCGGTGAAGGTGAGCCCGCAGGTTTTGGTAGCGGGCCGTGTCGGTGGCACTGTATTGTCCTCAAAGCGAGCAAAGAAGTTGTTTAGTTTGTCTGGGAGCAGGACGTCATGGTCCGCGACGGGCTGGTTTTCTTTTTGTAGTCCGTGATTGACTGTAGACCCTGCCACATTCCTCTTGTGTCTGAGCCATTGAATTGTGACTCTACTTTGTCTCTATATTGACGCTTAGCTTGTTTGATTGCCTTGCGGAGGGAGTAGCTGCACTGTTTGTATTCAGTCATGTTTCCGGTAGCCTTTACCTGGTTAAAGCAGTGGTTCGCGCTTTCAGTTTTGCGCGAATGCTGCCATCAATCCATGGTTTCTGGTTGGGGAAGGTTTTGATATTTGCTATGGGTACAACATCACCAATGCATTTGCTAATAAACTCGCTCACCGAATCAGCGTATACATCAATGTTGTTGTCAGATGCTATCCGGAACATATCCCAGTCCACGTGCTCAAGCAATCTTGCAGCATGGAATCAGATTGGTCGGACCAGCGTTGAACAGACCTGAGAACGGGCGTTTCCTGTTTTAGTTTCTGTTTGTAGGCTGGGAGCAACAAAATGGAGTCATGGTCAGACTTGCCGAAAGGAGGGCGGAGAATAGCCTTGTATGCATCACGGAAGTTGGAATAACAGTGGTCCAGGATTTTACCAGCCCGGGTGGCACATTCGATATGCTGGTAAAATTTCGGGAGCCTTGTTCTTAAATTAGCCTTATTAAAATCCCCAGCCACAATAAATGCAGCCTCAGGATATGTGGTTTCCAGTTTACATAGAGTCCGATGAATTTCTTTCAGTGCCGTCGATGTATCAGCTTGAGGGGATGTACACGGCTGTGATTATAATCGAAGAGAATTCTCTTGGTAGATAATGCGGTCTGCATTTGATTGTAAGGAATTCTATGTCAGGTGAACAAAAGGACTTGAGTTCCTGTATGTTGTTATGATCACACCACGTCTCGTTAATCATAAGACACACACCCCGCCCTTCTTCTTACCAGAGAGATGTTTGTTTCTGTCGGCGCGATGCGTGGAGAAACCAGGTGGCTGTACCGACTCTGATAACGTGTCCTGAGTGAGCCATGTTTCCGTGAAGCAAAGAAGCGTTGCAGTCTCGAATGTCTCTCTGAAAGGCAACCCTCGATCGGATTTCGTCTACTTTGTTGTCAAGAGACTGTACATTGGCGATTAAAATACTCGGGAGAGGTGCACGATGCGCCCGTCGGCGTAGCTTGACCAAAAGACCGGCCCGTTCCCTCTTCTCCGGCGCCGCCGTTGTTTTGAGTAGCCACGTGCTATCCAGTCTGTTGTTGTGTTTGGGTTAACGAAAGGAGAATCCTCTTTGGGAAAGTCGTATTCCTGGTCGTAATGTTGGTAAGTTGACGTTGCTCTTATATCCAATAGTTCCTCCCGGTTGTATGTAATAAAACTTAATATTTTCCGGGGTAACAATGTAAGAAGTAATACATAAAAAAACAAAATACTGCATGGTTTCCTGAGAACGTGAAGCGAGGCTGCCATCTCTGTCGGCGCCGGAAGTATGGATAGCTAGAAGCTAGAGCTGAACTGTCTATGTTAGCTGCTAGCTAGTTCATTCACTTCAGACAGAACTTCAGTTGAGAGGGGATTAAAATTAGCTAAAGTTACATGTCAGTTACACTACTAGCTCAGTACTGGGAATAAATATTTTTCTGTTACGTCAAACAGCAGTTAACTTGCCAGCTACATCAGTCAAATAAAGAGTAGCCAGTTTCTGCTCTGCTTGCTTTTACAACTCTGAGAAAAAACACAACACAGACAGACAACAGCTGCTTCTTTTCGTAGGCTCTGTGGTGCCCTAAATCCAGCCATCTGAAACTTCAAAACAGCTCTGAGGCTTCCGCATGGTCCTAAAGCACACCGATGCCGCTTATTTGTATCACAGTGCAATGATAAAACTGGGGAGACAAAAATGCAATTTCAGAATATGGGGGTCATATCTATCAGGCAACACGTGTTCTAGCACCCCTTGAAATCCCTTACATTTTGTTGACTAAAATTATAAAAGCATTTTAGTAATACCTCACTTGAAGTGGTCTGAAAGAAGGCATTTATAGCAACCTGACATGAACCTCTTATATTAATTCAAAGCATCAAATGTTTGTTTTCCTATGAGCTTCACAATGGTTGATGTCATGTTCTGGCATGTTACAGTCCATTAAGTATATTATAACGGTGAGGCAAGACTGAACAGAGTCCCATTAGATGTACCTTATTCTGCATCCCTTCATAAGTACATTTTGCTTCTGTCAATATATTGTCTTGAACAGTAACTTTCAGCAAAGAAAACAAACTTACTCAGGTCTGGTGCCACAAGGGGCCTAAACGGGGCTTAGCCCACTCAGTTCCAACTTTATTTTTATGTCCCTATATAAAAATTGCAAAAAAGTTTAAATGATTGAGTGACAGGTTGGCACTAAAAAATATGTATCTCTGCTGCACTGTGTCAGCACAATGGACAGGGCTGGCTACCATGTGTGTAGGCAGCCTGGTCTCATAGACTAGACGTAACATAGTAAATGTAAATCCAGAACTATAACTCAACTTTTCTATGCAGCATTAAGGCAAAAACGTTTAGTACGTTTTGTAAATTCATTACACATTGTACATTTTGCAGATCGTAACATATCATACATATTGAAATTTGTAACATATCATACAAAAAAATTATCAATATGTATCATATTAAATCGTCTCAGATTTACGTACAGAATAAAACAAAATGCTCTGAGACCAGGTTGCAGCAGGGGGACTATGGAAAGCCACTGGGTGGTTAGGTATGACTCCTTTGGATTTATGTAAAAATCGGGAAAAACGCTCCTCATTTTTCCTCTCTGTGGTAGGCTAAGTGAATAACGTGATACACCTCTGCCTGTATTATTTGATTTTGAATTTAAAGGGTCAAGTATATAATTGAAGCTGCTTCACTCTTAGCTATAGCTGTAAAAAGCATTAGTGTAAGCCTATTTAGCTAGCACGAACCAACTAATCTGCCTAGGTGGATATCAGAAATTGGCTTCGCCAAAGTACCCAAACAAAGGAGGAGAGCAATGAGCAGCAGCAGCTGGAAAAAAGACGGCTATATCGGTCCGCTGATACAGGACTATTAAAGGCCCCAAATATTTTTTTCAAATAATAATATATATTTATTTACTTGTTTTTTATTTCGATTGTTCAGGGGGTGCTGACTGTATCCACTGTAGAATATACTATATCCACTGGACAGTACAGTAGGCCAGCAGGACAGAGGAGAAGAGACTTCAGCATGATGGATGCTGTCATTGGTGAAATGTCAGAACGATTCAATGAACGCAACAGTCAACTGGTGGAGGCCCTTGGCCCAGAGAGCCATAGCTTTCTAGATGTGAAAAAGGTGAAGCCACTGCTGGATCTAAGTAAAACAGATTTAGTGGAAGCTGAGTTTAGTGTCGCTCGCCAGTTTTTGCAGATTTAAATCGCCTGCTCTGGCTCCAATGAGGACAAATGGACCCCAGTTGATATCCTGCAACGATTCTCTGGGCCTCTCTCCTTTATTCTGACCGTGCTTACTGCACTGAAACATGGACTGACTTTTGGGACATCCACAGCTACGTGCAATAACTAATTTTCCACTTTGACAAACGTGTTCAGTCAGCACAGAAGAAGCATGCTACACCGGAGGAAAGCTCAACTAATCCAACTGGTATTTGATGGGGATCTTACAAGAACATTTGGGGGAAATTAAATGATCGATTACTCAGGAAGTTCAACAGAGCATCAAGGAAGCTGCAACTATTTTGAAAAGGTAAGATTTAAACAATCTAGCTGGTTGGTTGGTTGCTTTACTGTGTATGGCGCTGTCCATGGTGCTGATAGAGCGCAGCGAGATGTTGTGCCATTGAACCTGTCACTTCTTGGTCAAAAGCCTTTTTTTTTACTTGTATGTTTATTGTGGTATAGCGTGATATAAACAGAATTCAATATAATTCCAATGCAAGAACCCAAGTGACGCCCCTGGGTATAGCTGTATATCGGTATGTTTAATCATAGAAATAGATAACCATAATTTAACGTAGGCTTTCTTGGTAGCCTATTGGTTTTCATTGCTATAAATAACTGTACGTATTGGAAACGTGTTTATAGTAGGCTGGCATTGCTTAATTGATTACGTAGGTCAAATCTGATGCATATACGTGTATTGTACCATATCACAACGTGGTCCTGAACTCAAGAGCGAATAGCATGATTTTCCATGTTTGAAGTGGGCCTGTATAGGCCTATTTATTTGTTAAGACAGCTGTGCATGGCTGCATCTCACTGTAGCAGGTTGTAGGCTATGTTTTGGTTATTTGGATCTCCATTAGCCTTTAGTTTACTGTGTTTGATTACTGTTCATGTAACTAGCCTGCATATAGATTGTGTCATGCCTTTATTGATCTGATATTTAGTTTACTAGGCCCACTACTTGGTACCGCTGTTTTGTTCTGTTCGCATTCATTCATTCATTCGCATTCGCAGTTGTGTCTGTATTCTAAGCCAAACTGCTATTCAGTATTTTTGTTTGCATGCATGAATAACTAGGCTACTACTTTCAGCATTTAGTTTGCATTATTTTGGCAAGACAGCTCTTGTGTACGGATGCATTCACATAGGCTATTTGCAATAGGGTAATTGCCCATCTAAACGGCATTGCTATAAGGGGCTGTCCATTGTGCTGATACAGCGCAGCAGAGATAGGCTACCGATTTCAAAAGCACTCAATGATCTCGGATTCTCGGCATTTGAACGTTATGCTTATTATGGCATAGCGTGGTAGTATAAGCAGAATTCAATATCATTCCAATGCAAGAACCCCGAAAATGTTTTGCCCGCCCTGCGATTTCAGCTGCCCCCTTAGTCACTTTATCCTGGCGCCAGGTCTAAACTGAATGTATGATAAACTGTCGAGATAGCAGTCCATGTTTAGGTAGTGTGCTAGTGTCGATTGGAGTGCAGAGGTGTCACGCTAGTCTCTCTAGACATCTGGGTTGCTTCCCACAATTTTAAAATGTTTCAGATTTAACACGTATCTATGTAATAGAACGTCAGTTTGGCATAGAGGAACTACGCCACTGTTTACATCACTAGCTTATCTGCTTGAAAAAAATGCAAAATAGTAGCTAGCAAGATGGAGATCACAGAGGTTGCATTTTGGCTAGTTTGCATCAACTACCTTCACTAAAACCACAGCAAAGGTTTTGTCTGCAAACTTTGGTTTCAAATCGCAACGTTCTGGCTTGTCTCCTGTGATTTGTTGGGAGAGTTGTCTGTCTGAAGAGGACCCACCTTGGAATATTCTTTTCCCCTTATGGAAATTGCCAAAGGAGTGGACCGGCTTCAAAACGTTTAATGTGATTGCAATTCTCCCTGGACTTCCATTAAAGCCCCTTGGAAGTATATGTTAGAATGTTAACTGTAGCCAAAGTAAAAAATAATAATAATAAAATAGCACCTCAGTGAACACCATAAAACACTGACTTTTCAAACATGACGCAACAAATGACGCACCGAAACCAACACTCTTTGTTACCCTCATTCACAAAATGATATGAGGTCAATTGGTATGAATCATCTTTGGCCCAATCTTCATCTTGGTATGCCACTCCATCCTGTAGTAATCCTGTTGGTCTGGTCGGTGAATAAGTGACTAGTTAATTGGACGTTGAACCTGCAGATTGAAGGTCCACTTTCCAAGTAAATTTTGTATGACGAATTATAGGATGTTTATCGGTTGTTTATCAAAGTTAGTTTTTTCACCAAAGATTTGTTTTAAAGGTGTGCACGGAAACCCTGGATGACCCTGGCGAACACATTCAGAGCATGAACTGAAATGTAGAAAGATTAAGCACAAAAAAGTTAACAATTGCTGTCTATTTTATAGAATGTCTGCGAAATGATTCACTTTCCTATAACACACACAACATGTTTAAGTAAAATTGCATGGCCTCAGAAACTAACCTGTGTCTCAGACTTGTGCAGTATTACAAAATGAACACTGACATGTTTTGTCTTCTTTATAAAGTATCAGTTCTGTAAGCCTGTTACTATCAAATAACACTGATGTATTTCTTGGCATGTGACAAATCCTTCATTGTCTGGATCTATCCATCGCTATTGATATTATAAAAGGTTTTGGGGCACTTATCGTAGGAGGTAAAGGTATTAACCCTCGTGTCCTGGAGATATTCCAAACCAGATGTATTTAACTTTCTGACCAGATAGTAATTCCCTGTGACGACTACACACAGTATAGCCAACTCCCCAGTGGCCAGGTGAACAATACCTTGGATATTGCAGACTGGAGAAATACATTTCACGTTTAGATACAATACATTGTGATATACAGCATAGCATAGAATTAGTTTTTACTTTAGTCAGAGCAAAACTTGCTGGTAAAGTTCACAATATTACAAGAATTATCATTTCAAAATGTTGTATTTATGAGAGAGACTCAGAAATGTCTGTTGGCACCATTCCTTTGTTCTGTATAGAGAAAGCTAACATTTCTTCAAAGGGATTTCACCCACACTCACTTTATCTGAAAGTGAAAAATGCCTTGTGCCTCCAATGATAACAATGTCAGTTTCTACTTCAAAGTAATCTAAAATCCAACTTTTTTTTTACTCTCATACACCGAGAACCAAGATACTTCTGTTCTAAAACTAATTGTATCACAGACTCAGGGCTCTATTCAATCTGTATCACTGAAGCGTTCCAGATTGCGCGATCAACATGTAAACGTAATTTCTGATTGAGCCAACCTATGCAGTGTTTAACCGTAAATTTCAATCACGCTGTAACGTTGAACTTTCACGATACGGATTGAATAGAATCCTCTATTCAGGAGGTATATTTGTAAATTAATTTGATCAAGCTATGTAGCCTATTGATTTCTTCTTGATGAATAAATAAAACACATTGTTTTTTTCTCTCTGTAATACTAGCCACATAGCGATTTTATGAAGTTGGCTTTAGCTAGACAGCTAGATAGGTTCCCAATAACCCAACTTCATAACTAGCTACCAAGACATTTCAGGCTATCAAGTTAGAGTAGCTTGTGTAAATATCTTAGCTGGCATGGCTGCTGGTGAGGTTGCTAGACTTTGAAAAGCAAGCAATTACCAAATGTACTGAAGTAAACTCACATTCCTTTCAATCTTTAACCCAGATTTTAGCAGAGATGCAGAGAATAATATTTAATTTCAATATAAAAAGAACCACAAGTCAGCAGAATACAGACAGCTAAAAAGGTATGGATATTCAGAAAAATACTTGATTTAATACATGATATTTGTGTATTCATTATTATGCCATGATGTGCCTGTATTGATGATGTGTGTTATGATCCCATGTATTGTGTTGTAATTTTGATGTAATAGCCTAGGCATGTTAGTGCAGTACATTGAGATGTGTGTTTTACAACAGTCAGAATGACACCCTCATTAAAATGACAATTGAACAGCTAAAGAGGTATGCTTAGATTACCTATGCAGAAAAATATACACTACATGACCAAAAGTATGTGGACACCTGCTCGTCGAACATCTCATTCTCCAATCCAAAGTTAAATCTAGAATCGGCTTCCTATTTCGCAACAAAGCCTCCATCACTCATGCTGCCAAACTTACCCTCGTAAAACTGACTATCCTACCGATCCTTGACTTCGGTGATGTCATTTACAAATTAGCCTCCATCACTATACTCAGCAAATTGGATGCAGTCTATCACAGTGCCAATCCATTTTGTCACCAAAGCCCCATATACTACCCACCAAGCGGCCTGTATGCTCTCGTTGGCTGGTCCTCGCTAGATATTCGTCGCCAACCCCACTGGCTCCAGGTCATCTATAAGTCTTTGCTAGGTATAGCTCCGCCTTATCTCAGCTCACTGGTCACCATAGCAACACCCACCCGTAGCACGCGCTCCAGCAGGTATATTTCACTGGTCATCCCCAAAGCCAACACCTGCTTTGGCCGCCTTTCCTTCCAGTTCTCTGCTGCCAATGACTGGAACGAATTGCAAAATTCACTGAAGTTGGAGACTTATCTCCCTCGCTAACTTTAAGTGTCAGCTGTCAGAGCAGCTTACCGATCACTGTAGCTGTACACAGCCCATCTGTAAATAGACCATCTGACCAACTACCTACCTCCTCTCCATATTTGTTTTTCTGCTCTTTTGCACACCAGTATTTCTACTTGCACATCCTCATCTGCACATATATCACTCCAGTGTAAATTGCTAAATTGTAATTACTTCGCCACTATTGGCCTATTTATTGCCTTACCTCCTTACATCATTTGCACACACTGGATACAGATTTTTCTATTGTGTTATTGACTGTACGTTTGTTTATCCCATGTGTAACTCGGTGTTGTTGATTTTGTCGCACTGTTTTGCTTTATCTTGGCCAGGTCGCAGTTGTAAATGACAACTTGTTCTCAACTGGCCTACCTGGTTAAATAAAGGTAAAAAAATAAAGAAAATCCAGAATCATGGGCATTAATATGGAGTTGGTCCCTCTTTTGCTGCTATAAAAGCCTCCACTCTTCTGGGAAGGTATTCCACTAGATGTTGGAGCATTGCTGCGGGGACTTGCTTCCATTCAAGTCACAAGAGCATTAGTGAGATTGGGCACAGATGTTGGGCGATTAGGCCTGGCTAGCAATCGGCATTCCAATTCATCCCAAAGATGTTCGATGTGGTTGAGTTCAGGGCACTGTGCAGGCCAGTCAAATTCTTCCACACCGAATTCGACAAACCATTTCTGTATGGACCTCATTTTGTGCATGGAGGCATAGTCTTGCTGAAACAGGAAATGGCCTTCCCCAAACTATTTGCACAAATTTGATAGCAGAGAATCGTCTAAAATGTCATTGTGTGCTATAGCGTTAAAATTTCCCTTCACTGGAACTAGGGGACATAGCCCAAACCATGAAAAACAGCCCCAGACCTACTATTCTAAACTCTACAGTTGGCACTATGCATTCGGGCAGGTAGCATGCTCCTGGCATCCGCCAAACCCAGATTCATCCGTCGGACTGCCAGATTGTGAAGCGTAATCATCACTCCAGAGAACGCGTTTCGACTGCTCCAGAGTCCAATGGCGGCAAGCTTTACACCACTCCAGCCAATGCTTGGCGTTGCGCTTAGGGATCTTAGGCTTGTGTACGGCTGCTCAACTATGGAAACCGATTTCATGAATTTCCCGACGAACAGTTCTTGTGCTGACGTTGCTTACAGAGGCCGTTTAGAACTCGGTAGTGAGTGTTGCAACCAAGGACAGACTATTTTTACATGTTACACGCTTCAGTACTCGGCAGTCCTGTTTTGTGAGCTTGTGTGGCATACCACTTTGCGGCTGAAACGTTGTTGCTCCTAGTCGTTTCCACTTCACAATAACAGCACTTACAGTCGCTCTAGCAGGGCAGAAATTTGACAAACTGACTTGTTGGAAAGGTGGTATCCTATGACGGTGCCACGTTGAAGGTCACTAAGCTCTTCAGTAAGGCCATTCTACTGCCAATGTTTGTCTATGGAGGTTGCATGGCTGTGTGCTCGATTTTATACACCTGTCAGCAACCGATGTGGCTGAAATAGCCAAATTGACTGATTTGAAGGGGTGTCCACATACTTTTGTAAATATAGTGTACATATTTTTTTTACATAAAATTAGGCATAATGATTATGGCTCTAGATTGCAGAAAAAAGTTTCAGGTGTTTAAAAAATTCATACTTTGTGTTCTAAAAACAATGGGTGCATGACGCCTCTGATGATCAGTCATCAAAAAATGTAATAGTACCAAATCTTATGGTACATTATACATTGATAACGGATTATATATTTGTTTATTTGGGATTCACCCAGCATTGTTTGGTACAAGGTACTAGTTGCCAATTGTGTTGTAAAAGTACCCAGAAACAACCCAGTGATAACACATAATTTCTTAGTAAACATTTGATGAATACCAAATGTAAGCATAACCATACAGAATAAAGTGAGAGCTACAATTATAATAGATAATTCCCATATTACAGTATTATTGGTCAGCAATCACTTGTGGTTGATGATCGTTTCTGTTGAATATACCTTGGAGATATTAGAACCATTCCAAATGTAGAAATGTATAATTTATTAGCACTGAAATATACTCCTTTTTCAGCCATGTTCTTATCTTCATATTTGTTGAATAGCCCCTTTGGGAGCAGTAAGTAGATAAATCCCTTGCTTTTGTGTGTATTTTGGGTGGTATTTTGTCCACAATGTAGTTTTGTGATTCATCCTCCCACAGCAAATCGATGTGTAAAAGTAAGCCACATGATTCAGTGACTGGTGGCTCAGTTCGGGTTTAGTGGTTACACATGGGAGGTGTCTGTATGAAGCACCAGTGCCACCATGTGGTCATAGGAAATGGAATTCCTGTTCCAAACTGCTTTTCAAGGAATGTCTACAATATTATACTGTATTTGAGTTGAAATGCACATTTAGGCTATTGATGGGGGGTTACAAATACAGCTCTACAGCTTTTCCATTTAGAGACTGTTTGCAAGTAGCAATAATCCATATGTATGAAAATTTTTCAGGGGACGAGTTTTGAGAGATAGATGGGAACTAGGACCAATATTTACATAATTGATTGATATAAGTTGCTATTGAAAACGATGATTTATATAGACAATTATTTTCAGTGATTAAATATGTATGATTTAATTACATTTACATTTATAATTATTTCAAAAGCTAAATAAGACAATTTTCCTTCATTTTAATTATTCCAATGAAATCACAACTCCAGTGTAATGATTACTAGAGACAGTTTATCAGTGAAATGAGGAAAAACTGTGACGTTGCAAATTTACTTCAAGGGCTAGAGCTTTGAAGTGTATCAAGCTGAAACAGTTTATCAACTACCCAGAAAGTGTATGACGCAAATAGTTAATTGGCTTGTGCTTGACATGTCTCATATCTGGCATTTTGAATTGAACACACTCAATTAGGTTAGGAGAATGCAACAGGAATAAAGTTATTTCCTCCACAAGGATATATTAATGATATCCTTGTGGAGATACTTTACTTACAACTCCCAATGAATAGTGGTGAATCTGGTGGCAAGTTTGCATTGTGCAAACAACCATACATTAAGTGATTTGTCGATTTGAAAATGAGAGTGGGCAAAGAGGCTGTGAAAAGTGCTGATGCGATTCAGATAGGCCTGTAGCCACTCTAATTGCTTACATATTTTACGCTGCGACTGCATTCAGACACCTTGGGTGAGTGTGAACCCAACAGTAAACAGCTCAGGGACGACACAGTGGGAAGTCATTTTGGCTATTTTTTATTAACACAAAAGCAGGGGGAGACACGCGGCGGCAAGGAGGGTAACATGATTTATTTGGGGCAGTGACTACAATCGCCACACCTGCCACTATGGGCTAAGTGGAGGTCAAGCACTTTGGGGTTATCCATCCGTAGGGAGAGCCAATACCTCAAGATTCCACCAGCTATTTGAAAATGCAGCTTTTAAAACAGAGATTTAATAAACTAAACATCAAAGCTGGTCATTTTTCACCAAAGTGCCTCAAGGGAGACAGAGCCAAGTTCATTAGAAGGCTCATTCAGCTTTGTAAACATTGGTGACAAACTCCCTGTTTTTTGTGGCACAACTTCCAACACACTAAATATCTCTTGGCTTTCCGCTCCCAAACCCCCTTTCTTTCTCTCAGAGACATTGGCTCTATCATAAGAAGAAAAAGAGCAAGTGAGCTCGACTGCATCTTCAGTGAAAAATGACAGATATCTACTGTTAAATAACTTTCTGACTCATGCTAACAGATTAATCACTTTTTATTTTCCTTTCTCTCTTTGGAATTGAAATGCTTTTGTTGTTTACTTTCTCTTTGTTGGGGTAGGGGACTTCATGCCACGAGCTGGGGTGGGGGACTTAAGTCCCCTAGGAGGGGTTGGGGACTTGGCACCGGCTGGAGAAGAGACATGAGCAGGGGCTGGGGAAGGAGTGACAACCTTGGGACCTGGGATCTCAATAGGACGTTTAGGTGGGATAATCAACTTGGGTGTTAGAGTTGGTTTGGCCTGAGGAATCGTATCACCGTGCTTGTAGATGCTCACAACGATATCCACAGACTCTCCTCCATATTTGTTCTGCACCGTCATGGTGTACCTGCCAGAGTTTTCCAGGGACACACCTTTGATGGTGAGACTGGCAAACTTTCCGGACTCGAGGGACACCAAGTACTGGTCATCGGGATACACCTCTGCACCATTTTTGAACCAGGTTACTTGAGGTTTTGGGTCACCGCACACAGTGCAGGTCAAACTCAGCGTCTACCAAGGGGGCAAAGGAATTGAAGGAATGGAAAGACCTTGGTTACCAACACAGATATAACAGAAGAACATAGAATGTTGCTCGTGTTGTTCTCACCTAAGCAGTGCTATTCATTAATTTAATCAGAGTTTACTATGTTTATCATGTCCTATTTCCCTAGTCTCTTGTCTTTGCCTTACTGAGATGAGCATGTTTCTCAATCCGCTGGAAAATTCCCCTCTTGTAGCATCAAGGTAAAATAACCAATCACACTACAAACAAGCGTGTGTAGTCACTGGAGAGACGTGCCGGTTACATTGACCTTTACAAGTAGCTCTATTCTGTCATTATGTAAACTATATACCTCTATGACATGTCTACAGAATATTCCTAGCACATACATCACACTGTATTTGTTTCATAAGGACCCCAGTTTATGCTTACTCCACAATATTTCATATGCTGTGTGAAACCAGACATGAGGTGCTGTAAAAGGCAATATATCTGCACAATCTTCGCCCTATGGGTGATTCTCTAGTGTGGTGTATAATGCAACTGTAGGCTACAGTGGACTCAATCAGAAGGCTCTCCAGATTTAATGGAAATTGGGAGCATAGACATCAGCTGCATCCATCTGGTTATGATAGTTGACACTGACTTTCCCAATGGGTTAAATCATGTCTGGTTACCTGTTCTAGTGTTAAATATATTCCCATAATTGTATTCAATCGCTAAATAAAATGTAATTTACCTTCTTCTCCATGATGGTAACAACATCAGGCAGACCGCCCAGCACTTTGCCACGGTCTAAAAATGTAGATGTCATATAATCACAAAATTGTCTGAATCAAAAGATTTCCCACAGAGCCACGATCTAGCATTATGACAAGAGAATGTACTCACTGGCTTCAGCATATGCTTCCTCTCTGGAAAACAAAAGAAGAATGGCATTGTTAGTGAGTTCATTAGCACAGTGAGGCTTGTTATATTTCACCCCAAGACTGTGACTCCAATACACATGTTCTGCTTTGCCAAATACTTTAACACTATGTAGGAATCCGAGCTGCATTTTAGTTGTAGGAACGTGACATTTATACAGTAACAATGCCCTACATACATGTGCATGAAATCAACACTGAACAGACTTATGACGTGATTATCTTACTTTAGTGTTGTGAATTCCGCAAAGGCTTTATCGTAGGCTGTGAACGAAGAAAGAAAAGAGAGGCTACAGTTGGGATTTTCATAACGTTTCATTAATGTTACACCATACAAAACCAATTTTGAAGTGTTGATGTAGCCTACTTTCTTTCTTTCTTTTTGTTGCCTTACTTCCTTCTACTTGTCTTAGAGACACAACAGCAGTGTGGCAGAGACATATCATACCTCAATATTGTAATGTTCTTCTGTTTTGCCTGAAATAGCTCATCCTCGCTCACTCATTACTGTTTCCAGCCCACAAAATCGCATGACCTGTCAGGGACCAGCCCTTGATTATGTTTGTCATCAAACAGTATGTTGACTAACTGAAGTATGAGCCAGGATTGCACCTTTAATATTGTTGTTCCTGTTATTTCATCCCCCGGATTTGCCTAAATATGCAGCTTGCTTCTGTGTACCCAGCTGCAGGGATGCCCTTTTAATTATAAATGTAGAAATCTGCAAAACAACAGTGTGAGACTGGACACTGCATGGGTTAGTTTAAGACTGTGGCAGGACAACAGTCGTGTGGGCAATAGTTAGAGATGGTATGGAAAAACTGCAACAGTGTTTAGTAGTTGGTCATTTTAATAAATATGTGCAGTGATCTCATTACTGTGGTCCAACTGAAGACTCCACCTCATTGATATACTGCCAGAGCAATGGTAATGATATACAGCCTCTGCTTTTTCTACATTCAGATGTTATGTACACATACTAAGATGTTATGTACACATATTAAGATGTTATGTACACATACTAAGATGTTATGTACACATACTAAGATATTATAACTCCATTTATCAGGTTTATCATTTCCAGGTTACCATTATCCTGATATTGTCATTGAGGTTCATACATGCTGAATGTGCTAATATCACTCTTTGAATTCATTTATTATGCTATTTGCAAGACTGACGGAGAAGTAGGTGGTTAAAGTACAAGTACAACAACATACATACTCAATATCAGATATCGTTTGACTTACCATCTCCAGAAAAGTCAATGGTGCGAGTGTAGGTCTTCTCCGTATCTATTATCTGGATGTGGTACAGACCCTTATCCTTTTCTGTGGGTCCAAGGATTTCCATAATGGCCATGGCAGGGGTACCTCCAATATGCACCTTCTCAGAGTGAGAGAGTTTACTTTCCCTGAAAGGGTAAAAGGGGAGGAACCGATTGAGCATAAGTATTGTTTTTGGTATCCATTGTGTTGGATTGAGTAGGTCCCTACTGGTTTACTCAAAGAGCAGTCAATGAAACATGGTATCAACTCAAATTCACAGGTAGCTCGATGAAGAATTTATTAGGAGAACATCATAAAAACATAATATGAAATTGTGATTGATTCTAATGAAAATAGTCAAATGTCCAAAATTCTCGCATAATAAGTGTAACTTTCTAGTAGTTTATCAAATAATGACCCGCTACAATTACTGTGCTGGACCATTTGAGCATCATCATTATCTAATTTATGTGCCATTGCCCTGTTGGCAGTCAGGGAGGTCCTGAAATTTGCCCAGCTCAAATTTGTGAGGAATCATGGGAAATGGTAGGCTTTGTTCATTCATTGTGTGTGAAATTGTTGCCATGCTGAAACATGCTCCCCCTGTCAGTGCCATGCACACTGGAATAAAGTAAAGACCTGAAGCAGCTACTTCAAAAGGTTCATACAGGGATTAGAAGACCCACGCATGGTTTAGCTGAAACTGGTTTGCCTTACACCAGCTGCTGTAACCAATGACTTCCCACAAGCATGAGGGAGTGTTTTTTTTTTATCCTGTAGCTATTCTGCTAGGTACAGTAGGCCTGCTAAATATTTCCTTAGGGCAGATCATTAGGGAAAATTGTAAATATTATAGATTTGTTTTGTATAGATTGTGTGTGAAGAGAGGCAGTCTCTAGTCTCCCTTCTGTGTCACTCATTTTCAATAACCATCTTTTTTATAATAATCTCAAATCATGTTTACATGCCTGGCTCATGTTAAGCCTTGGAATTAAACCTTGTGCGGATTCTATTTCCATAAACATTTCCATAATTTCTAATTATCTGCATAATTGAATAAAAAAGCACCCCCCAAAACATTTTTGCATATGCTTACGAATGCAGCCAATGGATTTTCATCTCCTCTGTGTAGTATTTCATGTGGCAGTGGAGCTGAATGCCTGTTGCAGTGCAGTGAATTGACAGCTCCGCTGCAGAGGATCCTGGAGAGAAAAAAAGGAAAAACCATGGGCCCTTTAGTGTACATATGCTGACATTTATGTTCTATACTTCTCTTAAGCTAACATATCTTCTTAGATATATCCAACTTGGGTATTTGCTGTGGTTTACTAATTGGTTGGCCGGTGCTGGGAATCGGAATCAGTGCAATAATACTTCTGGCTAGGATGACAGGTACAGTACAGATGTTACTTGCAGCCCAGTTCATGAGGGTTGAGTAACAGGACCCTTGATATGCCCAATGGCTGTGCAATCCTCCACATTAGTTGTGCTGTACTGATTTGGCTGCACTGAGAAAAACCACAGAACTGAGTGAGGAACAAATGATCTGCAATCTAACGATCAAGTGAGTCTAACTTATTTCTTGCACTGATTGAATAAAAAGCAGAATAAACTGATAACAAATTTCTTTAAGAAAGCATACTAAAAAGAGAAGTGACAATCAAGAAGATATTAGTACCTACCAGCAAGTTTAGAAAGCTTCTCGATTATTTCATCAAATGCTGTAAGAGAGATGTTGATAAAACAAAATTATATTCAAAGTATGTTTACAGTAAGACAATATTTCACATACAACATAATATAGTTTTCATATTAATATTTACCATGGCCGGATATTTCAATTTGGGACTGATCCTTTCCTCTGTCATCACTGATGGTAGCTTTGTAAATGCCAGTGGAAGCCTTGGAGAACTAGGTTGGATAAAAAACAAAGCACAATTTCAATTATCAAAATAGAATGCAGTTGGAAGGCCCACCCTCTGCAACAGTAGCAGAGACCATGTAAGCTACATTAGCTGCATTACATTGAGAATAATTGTTTTAACTTAGTAATTTCCTGTTCATATCATTGAGAACAAATTGTCCCAATTTCATATAATTTTCTCAGCTCTTCTGGGACTGCCTTCAGAAAGTAATCACATCCCTTCACTTGTTCCACATTTTGTTGTGTTACAGCCTGTATTTAAAATAGATTTAATTTAGATTGTGTCATTTTTTATGAAAAATTAAAAGCTGAATTGTCAATAAGAATTCAACCCCTTTGTTATGGCAAGCCTAAATAAGTTCAGGAGTAAATTTTTGTTGCATGGACTCACTTAACATTATTTTTGAATGACTACCTCATCTCTGTACCCCAATTATCTGTAAGGTCCCTCAGTCGAGTAGTGAATTTAAAACATAGATTCAAGTGGTAGATGTAAATATAAAAAAGCAGACATTGAATGTCACTTTGAGCATGTTGAAGTTATTAATTACACTTTGGATGGTGTATCAATACACCCAGTCACAACTAGCATACAGGTGTCCTTCCTAACTCCGTCACTGGAGAGGAAGGAAACCACTCAGGGATTTCACCATGAGGCCAATGCTGACTTTAAAACAGTTACAGAGTTTAATGGGTAGGAGAAAACTGAGGATGGATCAACAACATTGTAGTTACTCCACAATACTAACCCAAATGAATGGTGAAAAGCAGGAAGCTTGTACAGAATAAAAAAATTCCAAAATATGCATCCTGTTTCCAATGAAGCACTAAAGTAAAACTGCAAAAAAATGTGACAAAGAAATTAAATTTATGTCCTGAATACAAAGGGTTAACACATCACTGATTACCACTCTTTATATTTTCAAGCATGGTGGTGGCTGCATCATGTTATGGGTATTCTTGTCATCGGCAAGGACTAGGGATTTTATTTTATATAAAAATAAACGTAACAGAGCTAAGCACAGGCAAAATCCTAGAGGAAAACCTGGTTTGTATGTATATTTGTATTTATTATGGATCCCCATTAGCTGCTGTTAAGGCAAAATTAAGGCAGGTATACAATTTTAAAACATGACAATGCATTCTTAACAGATTTCACAACACAATGTGTGTGTGCCCTCAGGCCCCTACTCCACTACCACGTATCCTCAACACAAAATCCATGTGTACGCATGTGTATAGTGCGTATGTTATCATGTGTGTGTATGCATGTGTCTGCGCCTATGTTTGTGGTGCTTCACAGTCCCCATAAGGTGTATTTTTATCTGTTTTTTAAATCTGATTCTACTCCTTGCATCAGTTACCTGATGTGGAATAGATTTCCATGTAGTCATGGCTCTTTGTAGTACAGTGTGCCTCCTGGACTTGGGGGCTGTGAAGAGACCTCTGGTGGCAAGTCTTGTGGGGTATGCATAGGTGTCTGAACTGTGTACTAGTCGTTTAAACAGACAGCTCGTGCTTTCAACACGTCAATACCTCACACAAATACAAGTAGTGATGAAGTCAATCTCTCCCCCACTTTCAGCCAGGAGAGATTGACATGCTTATTATTAATGTTTGCTCTCTGTGTACATCCAAGGGCCAGCCGTGCTGCCTTGTTCTGAGCCAATTGCAATTTTCCTAAGTCCCTCTTTGTGGCACCTAACCAAACGACTGAACAGTAGTCCAGACGCGACAAAACTAGAGCCTGTAGGACCTGCCTTGTTGATAGTGCTGTTAAGAAGGTAAATCAGCGCTTTATTATGGACAGACTTCTCCCCTTCTTAGCTATTGTTGTATCAATATGTTTTGACCATGACAGTTTACAATCCAGGGTTACTCCAAGCAGTTCAGTCATCTCAACATGCTCAATTTCCACATTATTTATTACAAGATTTAGTTGAGGTCTAGGGTTTAGGGAATGATTTGTCCTAAACACAATGCTTTTAGTTTTTGAAATATTTTTGACTAACTTATTCATTGCCACCCATTCTGAAACTAACTGCAGGTTTTTGTTAAGTGTTGTAGTAATGACGTCAGCTGCTGTTGTAGCTGACGTGTATAGTGTTGAGTCATCCGCATACACTCTGGCTTTACTCAAAGTCAGTGCCATGTCGTTAGTAAAGATTGAAATAAGCAAGGGGCCTAAACAGTTGCCCTGGGGAATTCCTGAATCTACCTGGATTATGTTGGACAGGCTTCCATTAAAGAACACCCTCTGTGTTCTGTTAGACATGTAACTCTTTACCCACAATATAGCAGGGGGTGTAAAGCCATAACACATACGTTTTTCAGCAGCAGACTATGATCGATAATGTCAAAAGCCGCACTGAAGTCTAACAAAACAGCCGCCACAATATTTTTTTAAATCAATTTCTCTCAGCAAATCATCAGCCATTTGTGTAAGTGTAGTGCTTGTTTAATGTCCTTCCCTATAAGTGTGATGAAAGTCTGTTGTCAATTTGTTTACTGTAAAATAGCATTCTAGACACTGGGAGACAAATTCACCTTTCAGCAGGTCAATAACTTAAAACACAAGTCCAAATATACACTGGAGTTGCTTACCAAGATGACATCAAATGTTCCTGAGTGGCCTAGTTACAGTTTTAACTTAAATGGGCTTGAAAATCTATGGCAAGACTTGAAAATGGCTGTCTAGCAATGATCAACATCCAACTTGACAGAGCTTGAAGAATTTTAAACAGAATAATGTGCAAATACTGTACAATCCAGAGACTTACCCAGAAAGACTCACAGCTGTAGTTGCTGCAAAAGGTGATTCTAACATGTATTGACTCAGGGGTGTGAATACTTATGTAAATTAGATATTTCTGTATTTCATGTTCAATACATTTCCAAACGTTTTGAAAAACATGTTTACACTTTATCATTATGAGGTATTGTGTGTAGTTGAGTGAGAAAGAAAATCAATTTAATACATTTTGACTGTAACACAACAAAATGTGGAATAAGTCAAGGGGTATGAATACTTTCTGAAGGCACTGTACATGTGGCCACTTGATGAGCAATATCAAACATGCGACTGTATGTCAAGCACAGGATCAGAATAGCCTTTTTCCATCTCATAGCTTTGTGAGGACACAGTATGAGTGGTGAAGCAAGATTGCAGGGTGGGATTATTTATAATGACATCATTGGATGGGACTGGTTTCTATGACAGCGGTGCTCTACTGAGGAAAGAGGCGTTCGTCTTCTTCCCCTCAGGGTTATTCCTCATGTTTCCTATAAATGGCTGGTGTTCCTAGGACCGAGAGTCAAAACTCGCCTTGACTGCATCAGTGTCCGCTTCTCTGACTTCTCTTACATGATCACCAAATGTTTTGGTGGTTGTCTTTTTGTCTTGTCTTATTGTATAAAGCCAACCGTTCCCCTGGGAACTGACTGCATGAGTGTGTAGGCGGATAATACCCTCCTTCAACACAAACAAGAGCGATATATTGTAGTACTAGCGACAAAGATGTCTGTCTGACTCTTGCTTGGCCTGATTGTGTCTATATGTTTGCTGATGATATGGAAAGCCATAGACCTCTCCAATGGCTGCCTTGAGATTTCCAGCAATGGAGGTCATAGTATGAATGCACCTAACCCAGTTTAACTGGAATCCAGATGGTAAGGTCCTTCACTGTAGCCTATTATCAAAACTACAGGGTCTCAAGAACTCCATTGTGCTTCTGCCTATTGTCCACATAACAACTGCTATTATATGTAGTTTGTTCAATCTGTGTGATGGTGTGATAAAATTACCAGGGAAATAGGAAGCTTGCAGGCTCCAGATGCCAGATTGGCTGGCCCTTCAGGGGTAATCTCAACGTCATCCTTGAACCAGTGCAGCACTGTTTCTTTCTTCAGATTATCCACCTGCATTATGAAACAATAGACCCGTGACCCACAGAGAGGTGGACCAGCCCAAACAAAGCGGCATGACTGCACTACAACAACACCATCTGTCATCATGCCTCTCAACAGAGGGGAACAACGACTAAGCTGAATCATGCTGACTGTGTTTGTTGTTTAGATTGGCATTAGCGATAACTCATGCCATAATTTCCATTTAATCTCTTGGTCTAATCTAATTGTACTTAAGGTGAATGTTTAATTACCTTGCAGACGAGTGCAACAGAGCAGTCGTCCCCAACATGGACTGACAAAAACTCACTGAAGTGGGGGCCTGGAAATAGGGCGAGAGACAGAAAGTGGGAGAGGGATGATGTGAGGGAGAGAGGTGTGGGAGGGGTTGGAGGGAGGGGGAGAAGGGTCATAAAGGTCAGATTGTAATGCATTGTTTCGCTAATAGCATCCTTGTATCCTTGTAATATCCTTGTAACAATGGGTGGCTTATGAATTTGCAGGTGCGATAACAGTGTGTGGTTTCCATAAATAATGTGAACCTTTTGTAAGGAATAATTCATTATGATACCTAATCATCATCTTAGTGTACTGGCTGTTTGAAATTCCTATTTCATTTAAACATTACTCAAATTAATTTCACAAACAGAGGATTGCATTTTTTTTTTTACTTTTACCTTCTTTCACTCTGATGTACTCGCTCCTTTGGTGTTCTGCGTCTGCAAGAGCTGCCTTGAAATCTACAACCCAAACAAAGTGATACATGGGATAAATCCTGGATACCTCATGGACCCCTACCCTGGATTAGAGCACAACAACTCCCCCACAGAAGAAAGACTCTCACCATCTCCGATAAGCACCAGAGAGGACTGGCCTCTGGCTTTGCCATCCTCGATCTGAACAGTAAAGGTACCCTCGCTATCCTCTGTAAAATGATCCAGCACAAACTCAATGATACCAGTCTCCACGTTGTGACTCGCATGATTTGGCTGAGAAGACAGAGAAGAAGACACCAAGAAAGGAGAGGACCTTACTGAGGGAATATTGCGAATCCAATAATGTGGTTATGTTGTGTGACCTACTCTAGTCTTGGCTTAAAAATGCTATTCATGCCATACATAGTGATGGGAGTAGAATGTCTAGTTCAAAGACAAAAAAATAATTGTCTGTGCATGTTGTGTCTGAAACGACACCCTATTTCCTGTATAGTGCACTACTTTTGACCAGAGCCCTTAGGGTTAGCCTCCTAGGGCCCTGGCTAGAAGTTGTGCACTTTATCACAAAAGGGTTTCTAAGGAAGTGCACTAAATAAGGAATGGGTGTCAAAAGTGCACTAGGGAATAGGGTAACATTTTGGATACATTATGGACAAAGACAATGTGTCAGTTTAGTGTTGAAAGGAATAAGGAAGTGACTCTTACATCAGTTGCTGAGAGCTCCTTGTTGTTAGCAAAGAACTTGTAGGTGACAGCAGAGGAGATGTGCTCAGCCTGCAGCCAGAAGCACATGCGACCGCGCTCCAGAATCTTGTAGGCCAGCTGAGTCTTTAGAGGGATCACTGTGGAAGCAGGATAAAGGAAGGAAGAAGGTGATGCAAATAGAGGTAAGTTTTGTGATAGAAATGACATTTGCTCATGAAAGAAATGTAATTTGTTCAACAGATAGACATTTTCCTCCTCAGAAAATTATAATAGGCTGTGATGAACCACATGCTAAAAAGTTGATGGAGCAAGGGCTGACAAAAACTATTTTCTGGGATTAACAGTTGTCTCCTTTATGTGGTTTACACTGATCTTACCTCATCGCCAGTCTACAACGGCGCACACGCAGATTATTATGCAGATTATTCAAGCCAAACCCCCAAAAATGTAGTTGTCCTTTTACCCTGAGCTGTGTATTCCAAAAGATAATTTGATGGGGACCAGAATGAATGAGAGTGAAATAGAAAATCCATATTGAATAATTCCGAACAAAACCTACCCGGGTGTCTGATACCATAGCTCTTTGCCAGCATTTTCTCCAGCTCTGTAATAGACGTAAATAAGGGGAAGTGCATTTCAGTATTCCAATGATCCAATATCTGTTTCACAAATTGATTTCAAGAAACAGCCAAACAGCTTCCTTCACAGCAAAGCCTTTTTACATGAAACGTCATTGTATACTTCCACGGTAACAGTTATCTGCACTGCACAAGACCAGACATGCATGTACTGTATCACTAGACGTTATCATATTTATGAATGACTGTGATAGGTGCCATTATTGTCTGCCATATAATGAAGTGATGTTGTGTTGATTTAGATGTACTAGTACAGTATGCATGCATGTAAGGACAAAATCTATTTTATACCATGATATGTCCAGAATGAGGGTTATAAATAAGTAACCTCCTATTTATGATCTACTCCCCACCCAGGGCCTACCTTCGGCATGGATTTCATGGCTGGCAGAAACACCATCAGTGTTAGTTACAGAAACAGAGAAGCAACCCACATCCCCCTGGTCAGGGTGCTTGAAAATAAGCTTGGAGCTAGAATGTAATAAAAGAAAGACACACCATTGAATATAGGGTCCAGGAGATATTTAGCACATCAATAGAAGTGTATTTTTTTATTTAACTAGAAAAGTCAGTCAAGAACAAATTCTTATTTACAATTACGGCCTAGGAACAGTGGGTTAACTGCCTTGTTCAGGGGGCAGAACGAAAGATTTTTACCTTGTTAGCTCGGGGATTCGATCGAGCAACCTTTCGGTTACTGGCCCAAGGCTCTAACCACTTGGCTACCTGCTACCTATTACACATTTCTGAATCACTACTGAGAAGTTTTATTTAGATAAAAATATATTTGATCTGTTGACGAGTTTTGTGCATAGCTTACGTGTTGCCCTCTGTTTTGATGACAATTTCTTTGGAGAAGTCTGTGATTTCCTTGTAGAATTTCTTCCACACAAAGTGGGAGCTCTCCGTAATTTGACAGCTTTCAAATGACAAGATGATGTCACCTGACTCTTTATCCACTCTGCAGGTCATCTCCTGGGCACCTTTTGGATTGACAAAGCAAAGGGTGAAGTTGACAGGCAACAGCAATAAAAATCTGGCATTGCAAGTACAGCATGTCCTAGAGATGGGTGTTTAAGTGCAGTCATACAGTACTAGTGTAGTATGTTCATTATATGTCCACAGTGTATTTGTGTCTGTATGTTCTGCATCCTCTGTTGAATTAATATCAAAAGAATTGTGAGAATGACTTTTCCCTGATCTCACCCAGTGCTTGAGTTGCTGAGGTCCCTGCAGAATACAACACTGCTCTCTGCTGGTTGCCTGATGCTCTCATTCCAACCACTTTACAGAGCTCCATATGAGTCATCTATTTTTCTCTCCTCCCACGTCCTCCCAATGTTCCTTATCAACAGAAGAACAGACAACCCCTCCCTAGGCCCCTCCTCAACATCCCTGTCTAGTGTACCCCACACTTTGTGGTGTTACTCTCCTACATTTCAGCTAATCTAACTCCTATTTTAATGGGAATCCTGACCCAAATAAACATTCTCTGTGGAACACACTGAATAAATGCTGCTCTGTACTAAGCCACATTGAAGCTCAGCATCGGGAATTGTGTCTGTCCAACAGTACCTTCCACTGCTTTGACAACCACAGGGTTAGAGGCCAAGGAAGGCTTGCCGGCACCTTCAGAGTTCGCCGCGCGCACTCTGAACACATACGACACTCCAGCTTCCAGCCCAGTCACCTGAAAGCGACAAGGACTGTAAAATGTGCCAGACAGGGTACATTGTCATAACTCATAGGTATTCTAGGAATACTCTTTACCTTGTGGTAGCGGTGACTGACATCATGGTTCTCATTGGAACAGTGCCATTCATCTGAGCCTTTCTTGGCAAAGTCCACAAAGTAGCCTGTGATTGGGCTGGCGCCGGTGTAGACGGGAGTCTTCCACTCCACCACCACAGAGTCATCACGGATCTCGCAGAAAGTCATGTCATAAGCTGGACCTGAAATTCAGAGTGCAGTAAATGTAGAAAATTACAGCCAAGCAGTTCATTAAGTCAGACACACAGAGCATAGAGGTCAGACTGTGTAATGTGTACGTGCTGCTATCTGAATGATTGATGTTGGAAGTGGCACTGCTGATAAGCTTGAATGCACCTCTTCCACAATTCATCATCACATAAAAAGGATGAGATATGCATTAACGGTTTAAATATGCAATGGTATTTGCATGTAAAATGACGTTTGCTTCTTTGAACAATGCACACTTTGTTTAATCTTTAAAATATCAACTTGTTTCAGAGAGGTTTTCGGTACTGTACCTGGCTCGGGCATGGTCCAGGCATCACAGTGGAAAGCCTTGCTAGGGGCAGAGGGGGCACCAAGACCAGCAAGATTTCCACCATAAACCATGAACTCATAGACTGCACCTGCACTCAGATGTTCAACCTGTAGTTGATAGGGAAAGTATTAAAACTGTTAAAACTGTTTGAATCACTGCATAATAGATTCATTATGATCCTATGATCCTAACTGTGACAGCAATTTTTTGTTGTTGACTAAGGTCAATCAGATTTATACCTTGAACAGCCTCTCTTTGATGGGTGGGATGTTGACCTCTCTCCATGTGTGTTCTCTGTGCCTGCGTTTGTTGATGTAGTATTCAGCCACCGGAGAGCCACCAGAGTGGACGGGCCGCTTCCAGTTCAGAACCATGGATTCTCCATCACAAGCGAGCAGAGCAATGTCATATGGAGAAGAGGGAATCGCTGCAAACAGAGTTTAAAAGTGTCTTAAACATGTATCAACATGGATATATAGCAGGGGTCCCTAACTCTTGGTGAAATACTGGTTGTGCAGACTTTAAGTAGCATGTATACAGAATCCACTGTATAATACATCAATCTTAGTTCATCATGGAGTAAACTAGCGTGCTAAATATGATCCTTGTCAACTACAAACTACAAAATACTGCCATCCACATAGTTTGGAGTATCGCCAATAAATGAGTTTAAAAATGTATGGTGTGATGAAACGATCTGCAGTTGTTGGTTGAATGTCCGAAAGGAACTCTGAGCCAATGGTTGGTTTTTGACTCATATTGCCTAAATTATTCATATTATTTGGACGAGAAAAGTACATGACGATTGGCTAAATCAAATAGGCTCCCAGTCTGTCCTGCTGAAACTTTTGAATTGGAAGGATAATGGTCCTCTTTTATTGGAGACATTGATTTTAGATATTCGGCCAAGTTAAGGCATCTTAGTTAGATGTCTTTGTTTGTCATACTTCTGGACAGCTACCAACAGACTTGTGAAACAGTCTTGATAACCTTGCTACAATTGAATCACTATGATCATTCACAGAGAAAAGAGTCTCCAGCTAAGCACAGTGGGTCGCTAAAATTGTGTATTTGCATTTTTCTTCTGCTGTTAATTTTGCCACTGCCAGATTGAACCCAGCACTTTTTACGCCTGGTTGGAACCTTGACTAATGACAATTATATCCTGTGTGTGTGTGTGTGTGTGTGTGTGTGTGTGTGTGTGTGTGTGTGTGTGTGTGTGTGTGTGTGTGTGTGTGTGTGTGTGTGTGTGTGTGTGTGTGTGTGTGTGTGTGTGTGTGTGTGTGTGTGTGTGTGTGTGTGTGTGTGTGTGTGTGCATACTCACTGAGGGCAGCTTTGACAGAGAGGGGGCACGACTCCTGTGATTCATCACTAAGACCCAGCTCATTGATGGCTTGCACACGGAAGACATACGTCTCACCAGTGGTCAAGCCTTGAACCACAAATCTAATCAAAAATAGCAGATGAAGTAAAATGTCAACACATTATGATGAATGTAATCACACTCTTCAAATAATAAGTCTACGACTGAATACATACTTGTTGCTCTTGTGAGGCTTGTGGTTAGCTGAAGCCCAGTCCTTGGAGCCTTTTACACAGACATCGATGTAGTAGCCAATAAGGTTATTAGGCTCCTTGGGTTCAGCCCATTGGATAACAAGAGATGTGTCAGTCTGCCTTGTGGCAACCACCTGACCAGGAGCGGAGGGGACACCTACAGTAGATCAACAGGGCATGGTTAGGCTCCTTAAGTTCAGCCCATTGGATAGCAAGAGACGTGTCAGTCTCCCTTGTGGCAACCACCTAACCAGAAGCGGAGGGTTCACCTACAGTCGTGGCCAAAAGTTGTCAGATGATACTATGGAATACTGAAGTATAATTACAAGCATTTCATAAGTATCAAAGGTTTTTATTGACAATTACATGAAATTGATGCAAAGAGTCAATATTTGCAGTGTTGACCCTTCTCTTTCAAGACCTCTGCAATCCGCCCTGGCATGCTGTCAATTAACTTCTGGGCCACATCCTGACTGATGGCAGCCCATTCTTGCATAATCAATGCTTGGAGTTTGTCAGAATTTGTGGGTTTTTGTTTGTCCACCCGCCTCTTGAGGATTGATCACAAGTTCTCAATGGGATTAAGGTCTGGGGAGTTTCCTGGCCATGGACCCAAAATATCAACGTTTTGTTCCCCTGCAAGGTGCTCCATCATGCTGGAAAAGGCATTGTTCGTCACCAAACTGTTCCTGGATGGTTGGGAGAAGTTGCTCTCGGAGGATGTGTTGGTACCATTCTTTATTCATGGCTGTGTTCTTAGGAAAAATTGTGAGTGAGCCCACTCCCTTGGCTGAGAAGCAACCCCACACATGAATGGTCTCAGGATGCTTTACTGTTGGCATGACACAGGACTGATGGTAGCGCTCACCTTGTCTTCTCCGGACAAGCTTTTATCCGGATTCCCCAAACAATCGGAAAGGGGATTCATCAGAGAAAATGACTTTACCCCAGTCCTCAGCAGTCCAATCCCTGTACCTTTTGCAGAATATCAGTCTGTCCCTGATGTTTTTCCTGGAGAGAAGTGGCTTCTTTGCTGCCCTTCTTGACACCAGGCCATCCTCCAAAAGTCTTCGCCTCACTGTGCATGCATATGCACTCACACCTGCCTGCTGACATTCCTGAGCAAGCTCTGTACTGGTGGTGCCCCAATCCCGCAGGTGAATCAACTTTAGGAGACGTCCTGGCGCTTGCTGGACTTCTTGGGCACCCTGAAGCCTTCTTCACAACAATTGAACCGCTCTCCTTTAAGTTCTTGATGATCCGATAAATGGTTGATTTAGGTGCAATCTTACAGGCAGCAATATCCTTGCCTGTGAAGCCCTTTTTGTGCAAAGCAATGATGACAGCATGTGTTTCCTTGCAGGTAACCATAGTTGACAGAGGAAGAACAATGATTCCAAGCACCACCCTCCTTTTGAAGCTTCCAGTCTATTATTCAAACTCAATCAGCATGACAGAGTTATCTCCAGCCTTGTCCTCGTCAACACTCACACCTGTGTTAACGAGAGAATCACTGACATGATGTCAGCTGGTCCTATTGTGGCAGGGCTGAAATGCAGTGAAAATGTTTTTTGGGGATTCAGTTCATTTGCATGGCAAAGAGGGACTTTGCAATTAATTGCAATTCATCTGATCAGTCTTCATGACATTCTGGAGTATATGCAAATTGCCATCATACAAACTGAGGCAGCAGACTTTGTGAAAATGTATATTTGTGTCATTCTCAAAACTTTTGGCCACGACTGTACAGGGTTGATGTCTAGGGGAAAATGTCAACTATCTATTTACTTTAATTGAAGGACTATTATTTCTTAGCTAAATCTACAATATTAATTACTTTCTTTAAAATTCCACCCTTGACTATTGTAGTGATTTGCAGGGAGTTTGACTTTTAGAGAGAATACTTGAGCACAACCTTGGGGAGGACTCTAAGAAATAGCTATAAAGCCATTGAAGAGGACCCTCTTACCACGCAGCTCTTGAGTCTGAATGGGCTCAGTAGGCTCAGAGGCTTCACTGCTGCCGTACATGTTTGCAGCCAGCACGCGGAACAAGTACTGTTTTCCCTCAGCCAAGTCAAACACGGCATAGCGAGGAGATCTCACAGGCACCTGAGTGTTCACCCTCTGCCATGCACCGGTCTCAGCTAGGCACTGTGAGGGAAGAACCCCAAAAACAACATTTACACCCTGTTACAACATCCACAGATACAGGCAAATTAAATGGAGAGAAAGATAGAACCTCAATTCATTTTGCTGACTTCAGCTATTCATTTGGATGGTGACCCTGATTGTTATTGCCCTCAATTATATTATTGAACGCATCTTAAGAAAGATTCCATCTGTTTTAAAGCAGAGTTTCTCAAACTTGTTGGGCCCGCTGACCTCATAATCAGAACACAATTTGAGTGAGATAAAAAAAACATTTTGCATACAAGGAATTTTACTAGAACTTCTGCAGTGCATTGACGGACAAACCAAGTCTCGGCCCCTAGGATGGAACATTTTAAAGGTCCGCCTCTTGTGCAGTTTTCAAGCTAATTTCCTGCAATTCTACACCTTTTGTCATGTGGCAGAGATATGTTGTTGTTGCAGCTTTAAAGCTAATATCCTGCAATTATACAAATGTCGCATGAGGCAGAGATATTACAGTGCATTAATATGAAAAAAAAATCATTTAATCTGTTCTTGTTAGTAATAATCCTAAACATAAATGAGACATAAATGAGATAAATCCTGCAGTGCCTCGGGGACCCACTTTGAGAACCCCTGTTTTAGAGGACACAAATCTATCAGTTCCATGTTGAAATGTGTCTCTATTCCGTAGCTGCAAAGTTTGTGTAAAACAATTAACCTGGGGGAGAACAGTGAGAGACCAACCTTCTCAATATAGTACCACACTGGGGCCCGGCCGTGATAGGGGGCAGGTTTCCAGCTGAGGACAACATATGTTCGGTCGGTCTCTGGGGCATGCAACTTTGAGGGGGTTCCTGGCACCTTCTTCTCATCTACGGACACAAGACATCACAGAGATTTACTGTCTTTTACTCAAGTGGGAGCATTCACCCGAGTTGACTAAAATATTGCCACAATAACAAACGTTTTCAAGGTTATGAAATTGTAGAACTGAAGGCTTTTTCTCTAGACTGTCTATGCACATCGATCTGTTGCTAGTGTAGATGTGTTACATTCAGTCTGAAGAAGGTGCCACAGATGGTTGGATCTTAGCATCCTGATGGAATTCTCATCAAAAACTAATCAGCAGCTCTCTGATGAGCCCAAATTTAGGCTGTATAATTATTGCTAATTATTGAGACGGGAGAATCGTGAAAAGAAAAATGTGAAATGTGACAGTTGTTATTGGTGTTTTATTATACAGATGGAAGACATGGTACAATGTGAGGGGCTAATGATATCTCAATATTCTAAATGAGTAGTTTACCCTCATTATTCTTCTTAGTGCTACTGACACTGATGAAGTATAAAGAATTAAGCCTAAAAAAGTAATAGCACAACTGCTGAGAAGAACGTCAAAGATTTTTGTATCAAACTAGTTATCGAGTTTCAAGGACCCCCATACATCATAGAAAACCATTTAGTACCTTCAACGTCATCGCGGTAAGTTACAACGTCAAGTTTACCACCCAACTTGATGGCTGTCAAACAAAGATAAAAACAGAAAAATATATACATTCATTTGATTCTAGGGGATACATGACCTCACAAGTTAAAGTTTACGATATCATCATCACATTACCATGGAGTCTTTCAAATTCAGTTGGGTCCAGGGCGGCAATGGGGTCAGACATTCTGGAGGGCTTGCTGATGCCTTTTGAGTTTATCGCCCGCACACGGAAGTAATAGGAGTGGCCCTCAAAAAGGCCAGGCACAGGGTATTTACAGATCTTAATGGGGGAGTCGTTGCACTGCACCCAATTTTCAGTTCCAGTTTCGCATCTGCAAAAAATTGAGGAAAATTGGTACATCTCCAATATATAGCTACATTATCCTGTCACAAGCTACGAACAGTGGTGGGAGATTATAGTTTGTAATTTACAGATTTGCCTCCCATTTTTGGCAAAGAATGATATGTGATTTTAAGAAAAAAACTACCAGAATGTATATAACGAGGGCCTGGAGTATTTTCCTGGTCAGGTAATGGCATCGGGGAAAAAGTAGCGGGAAAAGGTAGCTGGATATATTCCCATTTGATTCCCATTTTAACACCTTCCATTACCTATCTACAAAGTATCCAATAATGGGGCCTTCAGTAGTGGTGTTGGGAGGCTTCCAGGACACGATGACATAATCTCTGTTGGCGTCATGGATCTTGATGTCCATAGGGGCACCTGGAGACCCAGGTACTGGAGGTGGACCATCTGGCATAGAGACACAAAGCAAGTCACATCATCACAGTCTGTCAAAGTACATCACGCTATACTTGAAATGCCCTGTGAACAGAATCATTCAAGGACCAAAGAGCTTTTTGAAAAATAGAAGAATATGGCTCATACTACAGTTTTCAAAGTAGATGCATTGCTGGTACACACAGAGGTGGTATACAATTCTCAAAGTTAGCAGATTTTTTACCGGCACAGGAGACGAATGCACTGTGCACAGCATCTCCCCCCTTTGTCACCATACGGAGAGTGTAGACGCCCTCATCATCCTTGTTCAGATGAGGCAGGGTCAGCTTGGTCTCGCCTCTACCAGATTCTATCTTCACCCACTTTGAGTCTGACAGCCGATGATCTAAAACAAAACAAAAAAGGCACCATTAAAAGTAAGGAACTGTCAGTGGCTGAAGTTACAAAAATGGTATTGTAAATCGGCTGTTATTGAAAGCAGTTATGATTGTAAGAGAAAATGTGTTACCATCTCTGAACCATTGAGCTTCAGGCTGCAGATTGGCTAGGTTGGGGCTAATGTTCATTGTGGCTGCCAATGTGACCGTGTCTCCTTCTGTTCCAAAGACCGAGCCAAAAGTCTCCAGGAAGGTGATGTTGATCTTGGTGTATTTGATCTTCGGCAACATGGGAACTGCAGAAGATAGTAAAACAGGATAGACTTACAGTATTATGACTCGATTTTAGTAATATAATTATAGATGACCATGATCAGAAGTATATTCTGCAATGATGTATATAATTGCATACACTTTAAAAGAGAGAGAGCACTGAATTATTCTGAAGACTTTGTGGTTTTCTTTAAAAATAATCCATACAAATGCGCAATTCATGTTGTGATTAGTATAGATCAGATAATCATCAGATAATCTTTCTGTCGATTCTTACAGGGATAAATCAACAATAACATAACAACAATAACAACAACATGTTGAGAATGCATGTTTGAGTTGATATACAATCTACGGTAGTTTATGTTTGTCTCTCACAATAGTATAAACATTGTTTATATGTAGGCTACATCCTTGCAACAAAAGAAGAATGGTGCCCTATTCAAAAAAATCCCCAATTACTGGATTTTACTCAACAGTGGTAAAGATCTACTCAGAGGATAAATGTATCAGAAAGAAAACACAGGACAGTTGTGTTGGGTGGACTTACTTGTGTAAGGAAGCCATGCATAGGAAGATAAATGCCCTTCTTCTCTGAATCCTGCGAAACAGATATATTATACACACACAATCACTACACAACAACAAAATACATTACACCAAAATATTGTATTGTGGTATAAATCAAGTATTTAAACATACCGTTATAATTTAAATAAGCCATATCATGAAAAGCAATGCATTAACAAAACGTATATACTGTATGTTTGCTTTGCCAAACTTACTCTTGACAATGACAGAGGCCTGAGTAGAGACCTGTCCATGAATGTTACCAGCCACAGCAGTGTACTGCGCGCAGTGTCATCGGTTTCACACCTAAAGGGAATACCAGAAGAATACATTGTTGATAATGTACATGAACACACAAAAACCTCTCAGCAATACCTAAGGCTTAGACGTTGTCTCTATCTATAGTTTGTGTGTGCATATTTTTGTTTGTAGGACTTTGATTAATTGACTAACCACCAAACATAATTTCCTGAGTTGAGGATGGTAAACTTTCAAAGGACAACAAATTATGCAGATTATGCAAATTGCTGTTAACAAAATGATTACTGGGAAATATCAAGCCATGATCCTCATTTGAAATGGTGCTATGACTTTATGAATACAGCAAATATAAATGCTTTTCTAGCTTGTAAGGGAAAGGAAAGGGGGATACCTAGTCTGTTGTACAACTGAATGCATTCAACTGAAATGTGTCTTCAGCATTTAACCTAACCCCTCTGAATCAGAGAGGTGCGGGGGGCTGCCTTAATCGACATCTGTCTTGCTCGGGGGTAGAACAACCGATTTTTACCTTGTCAGCTCGGGAATTCGATCCAGCAACCTTTCGGTTACTGGCCCAACGCTCCTATCCCCAAGGCAACTGTACCTTCTGCCCCAAGGGTCTCTTATTTTGACCTCTACAGTATAACCACACATTCAAGGTCAGATATTATCAAATGTTTAAGACAGGAGAATAATGCTATGCAGGAGAAAAAAAACTATACCATGAATTATTCATGAGATAGTCATGAGAGGCTCTAAGACATGAATGGCAAACATCTGAAGCTGCAAGGAGAGAGGAGGTTGAGAATAATGACAGATATAAGACCTTGACCCCACACACACCATTTTAAAGTTGTCCATGCTCACTTTCCCTCTCTGTCTCCAACCATGGTTGTTTTCTTTGAGTGTGAAAGAGTTTGAGCCCAGGGAGAATACAGAGGGGCATTTCTTTATTGAGACCCTTCACTTTGATTTGGAGAGGCAAAAAGGGCTTTGAGACTCAAGGTGCGATTTAGCGTTGGTGCCCCTGACACTGACAGCGAGTGTATACAGTGCTCTTTAAGGAGCTCCAGGATCAAATGACAAAGAGCTCAGCACTTTGCTATGAACAGCTGATGAGTCCTCAAGACGAGGGCAGTGCCCAGGGGGGCTTTGGACTAAATTGGAAAAGCTCCACCGCTACGGCTCCACCATTCACACGGCTCCCTTTTGTGGACACTTGCGTGTTAATTAAGTTAACAGTAAACAATGTGATTGTGAGTGAAATGCAGGGAGGCCACAATGAAAATCTCAGATGGTCCAGGAGCAAAGTCATGATATTGTATGACTTTTTAAGAAGTTAAGTGAGGGTGATAAGCTACCATGAGAGGATAATGTTTTCTGGACAAATGGATCTAAATAATATAAAAACCTGTGATTTGCCTCATTGTTTTACCACTGACTGTGTGTATCCACTGTGCAGCCTAAGGTTCTTCCTCCCGTGAGAATAACTTACTTGGCAATCTCCAGGTTATGAATTCCAACATTGTCCTGCACATTGTATTTCATTGACGATAAGTCAATGCTGACACCATCTTTATACCTGGAGAGAAATCAAGTAGAAATGGTTAAGGTGAAGTCTTTCAAGTGGCTGTGGTAACACAGGAAAAAAGTAATAACAGTATGCAGAATATTGTGATGTGACTGTGTGTAAGCAGTCTGTACCTTTGTCATAACGTATACCTTTAGTGTAAAACTATAAGACACAAATCTCAAGAATGGGAAAAAAAACATTATTACAGAGACAGTAACAGGTCAAGATTAGCTATGCTGACTTCTTAACCTCAGCTAAAACTGAACACCATCAATCATCCGTAAAACTTTGACCACTATTTTACTCTCACAGAGGTTATGAAAGAAAAACACTAGCATAAAGCAGTTCTCCCTTTGTGCTACACCAGTACAATAACATTCTGCACCGATAGATAAGCCGCTGCTGTTGAACTTGCTGAATGACTGTTTTGGACACAAATGTAGGATTTTAATTTGATCACGCTTTTGTAACTGAGAATTATCTTGCAAACATGTAGTGTATTCTAGGTTTAAAAATGTCAGACTTGATTTTCCATAACGAAAAAATTGATCACCCCTACCAAAAATGTCCATTCATTATCATCCACATAATAATTTAAAATTCTTGTTGCTGCAGGCTTATTTTACTGCTGTAGCAAACTGGCTCAAATGACGATCCTACATCTGTATTTAGACTGAATCCTCACCATTTCACAAAAGGGGTTGGGTAGCCCTCGACCGTGCAGTACAGCTTCACGGGAGTGTGCTCCCAAACAGTATGGGATCGGAGTGTGGTCAGGAACTTAGGGCCCCTGATCATAGACTCCTCTCGGACGTACTTCTCAACCATCTTCTTCCTCACCTGAAGGCAATATGGGCATTTTACATTTTTCTTCAATACCCTTTTCAAACTACTAAGCCAAGCCAAGCTGAGGCGACCTGTACTGCCCTGGCCAGGTAATGTATCCACCATAGTTACTGGAACCGTGCTAGACAGGATAATGCAAAAAGTAAATATCACAGTCTGCACAATACGGTTTGGTTTGGCTTGGCTCAAACGTGTGAAAAGTGTACTTGTGCAAATCTGATACTCAATGTTTTCGCTCATCTTTTTCAAATGGCATCTTTAATTATGGTGACATGCTGAAATCTCCCAACATGACAGATGAGGACCTTACCACTCCCTGGATTCTTGTTTCTTGTTTGTGATGATAATCGTCCTCCACCACCACAGAGCTATATGAGCAAAACAAACTTAGTTAAAGGATAATTTACAAAAAGTCAACATAAAACAGTGTAAACAGCTAATTTTGTTTATGTTAACAAGCAATTACGAACTAATATAAGAAAGGCCCAACACAGTGAAAAACTCTAAGCACCACAAAAAACATCTATGTTAAGTCTAACCATAACAATCATTATTTGTTATACATACAGTAAGCATCTTATTTGCATTTTAATCATTGGCTTATTGCTGAGTAAATGTAGTCATAGAGCTACAGAGCACTTCGTTAGCATCAAACGACCTCTAACAGCATCACGTTGACAGTATTCTCATGCCCTTTTTGTCAGATTACCTAATGTACTATTTCTTGAGGATGAACCACCAGTCTGTACATACCTGACAGAATGATCATAGAAGTGTGTACAGGTAATATAGATTATGTGATTGGAGATGACACAGATGAAACTGGGTACAATCCATAGAATGTATGGTGCAAACTAATATGAGTGTCCTGTCTCTACTCCTGACGTCGACAAACACAAGTAAACTACTAAGCCAAGCCAAGCTGAGGCGACCAGTACTGCCCTGGCCTTCTTTAAAGGCAAATCAATCCAAGGTGTATTACAGAGGAAAACATTAATGGTATTATAATCATACCCAAACAAATATGACAATTAGTCACCATACAAGACAGTAAAGCATATGTGTCCCCAGTTTATAGAAGAGAATGTAATCCAGTGATGTAGTAGCAATAGGATGGCTGCATAGTTACATGAGATTTGACAATTAGCAGGGAACCAACCTGTTAGTGGGTTACAAGTGCTCTGTCTAGTTGTAAACTTAGCCACTGTTAAATGCCCAGCTGAATACACTAACTACCATTTGAAACTGTACACCGAGTGCCAGATTTACTTGATGTATTTACACCAGTGCTTTATTCTCAGAGGGGAATAAACACCAGCAAAAAAGGTGTTAACAGTCTTAATTTACATTTAATCTAACTATTCTAAATAAGCTCTATACAGTTTAAATGCTTAATTTACTCTGGTAAATAGCATCTGCAATGTATACTCGTGCAAACATGAGTAAATCTGGCCACCAGTTTCCAAACCACTAGTATGTTTCAAATGAAGCATAGGATTCCAATGGGCCCATCTGCCTTACCTTGTGTACTGCTTTGCTACCACCTTAGACTGTGCACTGTGGTAGTCATGGCTGACGTGCACGTGCTTGTGTCTGGCAACTGTCGCAGCCATAGTTGATAACTTTTAATGACCTGTGATTCAAATGAGGAACACACATACTGTATTCTATTGGCTAACAGCAATATAATGGCAACCATAGAAATACAGTATAATAGTTGTATCTCGATGATGGCAACAAAGCATGTTAACGTAGAATTACTAAAATGCAATGCAACGGATCCCTGGCTCTTCGGGCTCTTTGATCCATTGATGCATTTCAGGGCACAATATGCAGTACGGTACAGTATGTCCTTCAACATCAAATGATATGTCTTAGGTATTAGTGTCTGTGAGGTTACAGACACTGGGGATAGAATTCCATCAAACCTGCACTGCGGGAGAAAGATTGGGCCTGTTCTTATGTAATGGAAGAGTCTGAGTTATGGGCAGAAGAGATGGAAAGCAAATTCATTGCAGGTTTAAATTAGATGGTAGGGGGTTGAGGCATGGAGCTAGTTAATGGCTTAAGTATTCATCTATGACGGTTCAGTTATTACCAGTCATTCTCACAATACAGCAATCTAAATGTAATTCAGACACCTATTAAATATGAAGGAGTTAAATATAGCCTATATTCACAGGTGATGTGGTGATAAATAAGAACATACAAAACCATATAGCCTTTAACAGATTGAATATTAACAGACACAAGAACAGTCTGAGCACTTGCAAGTTATTTTTAATTGCAGTAAATAATATGGGGATTAGGTCAAAACTTAGTTTAAAGTAACTGTCCAGTGTTTGCAGATTTCTATGAAATATGACCTATAATGAACTACAATATGAGTGAAATAGTTTTCCTTCCAAAAATGTTTAGTTAAGTATGTTAATTAAAAGCAGCTTTTCTGTGTTGGTATGATGTGGTCGAACCCCAACAACAGAATGGTGTGGGCGTAAACCGGTCATAAAAACTGCTGATTGGCCAGCTCAGCCAATGAGCCAACATGACATCATTTTCTGTGAGGAAATAGCAAGCATTTTTTAAACGGTCTGTTTGAGATACAAGTTTGAGGTGGAGTTTTTGAAGTGTTTTTCACCAATTTATGCTTTTGCCACAAATACGAGTAAAGGACAACAACAGTATTTGGGTGTCAGTTAACAGAATATTAACTTTTAAAAGTGAGATTTTCACTGGACAGTTACTTTAAAACTTACTGTAGCTTTGAAAATGTTCTCTGAATATGGAAATAGTTGAAATGTTCTGTAGGCCTATGGCAGCCTTAAATTCCCACAGTCTTACAAAGTTGTATATTTCCTCTCAATGTGTATTGGAATAGGTTTACAACCAAATAACAGGAATAAGGTTTTTGACTCTATTCTTATCCTTTTCTATCTTATTCGCTCATTCATTTATCAGTCAGGTTCAGCTAATTCTCAAGTGCAGCAAAAGTGTTTAACATCAGAGATTCAGGCACCAGAAATATCAACCTCTTGACATTTGAACTCCTGAGCCACATTTCTCTGCATATAGAAGACAAAGTAAACTGTCTTTTTATAGAATTAATTTTATAAGTCTATATAAGCTGATGCCTCCATTTATCAACATGCCATCAGAGCAATATTCTCATATCAATCATTTGTGTCCAAAAACAATTAAAATGAATATTGCTAGATAATATCCTTATTATGTCAAGGTCTAGGCAGAAGCCTAGGCCCTAATTAGGTAACTGGACTAATCAATCTCCACATTCCGATATAACCAAGAACCAAGCATGCATCTCTCAATTCAACACCTTTAATAAAAATCCAATAATCTGAAAAGGAAGGAAATAATAGGCCTGACTTACCCCAAGAGATTACACGAGCGCAAAGCAGAGGTAGGTCAGCCTAAACCCACTTGGGAGTCACTGGCTGATGAAAACCAAAGATTACCCACACAGAGTGCAGCAACTCTTGCATCCCATTTATGGATAGGCATATGACTATATATAGCTTTTACATCAACCCTTAACATAATGTCTTACTTGCAGTAGGCTAGGCACATATCACATAGTGTTGGTTATTATTTGATCACTGAATAGGTCATAAAAAATATATCCAGTTTGCAATATTTAAAAAAATTGGACTGAGCACAATGTGTTCAGTTATCTTCATTTAAATAATGTCATACTTTCTTTTTTTCAACTCTATCCATGAAATTGAGGATAATTCTGATATAGCCTATATATTTTTTTTATATTTATTAGCTTTAGGCTATGTTAATATAATATTGCTTAGCTCTATACTCAACTGAAGGAACCTTAAGACAGAATCTTAAGATGACCTCCTGAAACCTGAACTGTAGCCAAGCACTATTTTTAACAAGAGATTGGGTTAACAGACACAGCAGTGTGATATGCCTAGGCTACGGCTATTCCTGCCAATAGCCTGAGGCAATGTCACACAGTTTGTTAGCTTTATGCAAGCATAATTCCTCCATTACTTATCTACAAGGCCTAAATGATACAATAACATAGCCTACTGTCTAAAATAACATTGTACAACATTTTGCAATGCCTGACCATTTTTTTTATAGAAAGATTACAGAGATAAATGCAATTGCAATAAAGATTCAACACATTTGTCTTGTTTTTATTTTGATTAAACTGTATGTGGCCCAGTGGAATATCATCGTATGTGTGCACGCCTGTGCGGTACAGCTGCCTGCAGTGCACGTTTCACATGATCTCACGTGACTTACATTTTCTGAGCATGTGACGTTCTCTTCAGCTTTTGCTGGAAAATAATTTCACGGTATTGTTGTTGTAGGCTTCTACCAGACGTTGAATCGGACGGAGTTTGGCTATCTAATTTTAAACCATAATAAGTGATACTAGTGGAATCTTCATATTGCTAATCTATCAAACGACATCTCTATTTCCTCATCTAAATGGCCCTTCCAAACGTATAGTTGTATATACGAGTTTTATTTTTAACCACAGGAACAAAACACGGGTAAGAACTTATTGTGTCCGTCGTAGGTTACATTTAAATCTTACCCACACAGTCTACGTTTAGCCAGGTGGCAGGCCCAGGTGATACTGGAGACCTTGTGTTTGTGAAATAATGTACGTATGTAACCTTTTGTGTAAACTTAAGTTGCGCACCCCACATCCTCGTCAGGTTTGGTGGTTGGCTACAGAGTTGCAAAACGCGTTCCATTATTTGACTGTGTTGTTGATGGGCGCAACTATAAGCTCAATAGTATTTGAAAGGCACCAAAATAACAATCACGCCATGCCAACCATTATATAAAAGTTTGTTACACAAGCTATCTACAAACTACAATTTATATTAGGCTTATAATTAATTGTAAGAGTTATACTTCTACTTATAATAGACTTTATAATTGTAAGAGTTTGCCTACATAAAAAATCTACCTCTCCTAATTGTAAGTTTTCTTTGTTTCAGTGTAAATATGAAGTCATTGGCATTTGTTGTCCTGCTGTGCCTTGGCTGCGGTCTGATTACTTCCTCATTCCTACCCGAGCCGCCGTAAGTAGCGTTACTGGTTATATCGGTCTGGTTAATGTCAAATGCCAACCCTGGCCTCTGCATCAAGCCCTTAACTGTGTCTGTCATTCCAAAGTAAGTAAGTAAGTAAGTAGCCTTTTTCAAGCCACAATGGCCCATAGGGCAGCTTGATGTACAAGTACACACCCTGGACAGGAGGTTACCTCCAATCCATCTCCTTAATGCTGAGTGCCATGTAGAGGCATCATGTCCCGTTTTTAGCGCTTGTTTTGACCAGGGAACCTTCCAATCTCGGGGAGGACACTAACCACAAGACCACTGAGCTGGTGTCATTCCATAGTCTGCCTCTATGTGAATTGAAGTCCATTCACTTTGATTATCCTAATGTTACACTTTAATTTAACTTTATTTCAGGCATATGTGGAGTAAGCTGATCCTGACTCACCACTGGCCGAGCACATTTTGCAGTGTAAGTTACTTTTTTTATATGGTTTCATGTCATCAATGTGCTTCTACACCTGCATTGCTTGCAGTTTGGGGTTTTAGGCTGAGTTTCTGTACAGTACTTTGTGACATCAGCTGATGTAAGAAGGGCTTTATAAATATATTTGATTGACATAAACTCAACATATCATGTGGTGATCTGATCGTGTGATTGATACGGTGGCCCTAAATTGCCAGATTTGACAACTTGTGTGACAAAATGAACATTTGTATTTGCAGATGGAACACTGTCATTCCAAATTTGACTACTGGACTTTGCATGGACTGTGGTAAGGAAGGACTTTCAACAAATTCAGTAGGAAAGTGAATTTTTTTGACTGACCAGATAACATAACATAAATTGTTTTGCATTCTATCTTTGTACACATTTTACCAATGTCTGTCTTACAGGCCAGATAAAGGCCAGGAATGCAATTCATCTTTGCACTTCAATGAAACTCTAATCCAGGTATGTTCTGCTGGGGAAAAAAACATTTAAAATAAAAACATTTAGAAAAACAGATCGAGCTTATTTGTGACAAAATATCATTTTGATGGTAAAAGTAAACGTGTTTATATATTTTGAAATTAGATAAATATTTGATAATGAATATATTTTACAGGACCTACTTCCAGAGATGCAGAAGTGGTGGCCGGATCTTAAAATTCCAGAATCATCTAGATTCTGGTCTGTTCCAGTTTTCTATTTTGTATTAATACTTTACTCCAGGTAATTGTTATATTTTCAGGTAACAATATTTTTCTAAACAAATGTTAGTGTTTGATTTAATATTTACAGGAAATATGAATGGCAAAAACATGGAACATGTGCTGCAAAAGCTGAGTCCCTAAACAGTCAACACAAATACTTTGGCAAAGCCCTGGAGCTGTATCACAAGTTAGACCTTGATGGGTAAGTGTACTGAATTAACAATAAAGTACCCTCATGAAACATATGGGATAATGTATTGTTTCAATACCCTGAACCCTTAATTTATGTTTTCTACTAGTTATTTATAAATTATAAATGATAAATTATAATTCTTTGTATGTTTTTAAGGGTGATGAAGAAATGTAACGTTGTGCCCTCTGAGACTTACTACACGGTAAGTACATTAAATCAATATTACTACACTACCAAGGACAATGTAATTTTGCACTGAGTAAATAGTTGCATGTTTAAACTTCAAGCATTTCCGCATCGTATCAAACAACACACTATACTGTGTGTTTTGGGAACACGGACAGTTTTACATGTGTGAGTATGTGAAGTCAACAGTGACTAATTTACTGCAAGTCATTTGACTTACTGTTCCTGTTTACTTGGTTACTGGCAGTAAAATGACCCAGATGTGTGCATGCATTCAATACCATGTTATCAACCGGTATTGGCCTTTTACCACGATAACCGATATTCAATAAATAGGATGGATAAAAGGGAATGTCATGCTTATCTGAAGATTAACAGCCATTCCCATCATTATTGTCACAATGTAAGGAATCAACATTTGAAACACATTTCTTGGACAATTGGTCTTTAGAATGGCAATTTAAGAGAACTCAGTGTGGAAAAATTACACTTTTTAATTTCCCCTCTTTAAAACAGTACAGTTGAAGTCGGAAGTTTACATTCACTTAGTCATTAAAACTCGTATTTCAAGCACTTCACAAATTTCTTGGTAACAAACTATAGTTTTGGCAAGTCGGATAGGATATCTACTTTGTGCATGACACAAGTAATTTTTCCAACAATTGTTTACAGACAGATTATTTCACTTATAATTCACTGTATCACAATTCCAGTGGGTCAGAAGTTTACATACACTAAGTTGACTGTGCCTTTAAATAGCTTTGAAAATTCCAGAAAATTATGTCATGGCTTTAGAAGCTTCTGATAGGCGAATTGACATAATTTGAGTCAATTGGAGGTATACCTATGGATGTATTTCAAGGCCTACCTTCAAACTTAGTGCCTCTGCTTGACATCATGGGATAATCTAAAGAAATCAGCCAAGACCTCAGAAAGAAAATTGTAGACCTCCACACGTCTGGTTCATCCTTGGGAGCAATTTACAAACGCCTGAAGGTTCCACGTTCAGCTGTACAAACTTTAGTACGCAAGTATAAACACCATGGGACCACGCAGCCGTCATATCGCTCACTAAGGAGACGCGTTCTGTCTCCTAGAGATTAACGTACTCTGGTGCAAAAAGTGCAAATCAATCCCAGAACAACAGCAAAGGACCTAGTGAAGATACTGGGGGAAACAGGTACAAAAGTAGTTAAATCCACAGTAAAACAAGTCCTATATCGACATAACCTGAAAGGCCGCTCAGCAAGGAAGAAGCCGCTGCTCCAAAACTGCCATAAAGAAGCCAGACTACGGTTTGCAACTGCACCTGGGGACAAAGATTGTACTTTTTGGAGATTTGTCATCTGGTCTGATGAAACAAAAATAGAACTGTTTGGCCATAATGACCATCGTTATGTTTTGAGGAAAAAGGGGGAGGTGTGCAAGCCAAAGAACACCATCCCAACCATGAAGCACGGGGGTGGCAGCAACATGTTGTGGGGGTGCTTTGCTGCAGGAGGAAGGGGTGCACTTCACAAAATAGATGGCATCATGAGGAAGGAGAATTATGTGGATATATCAAAGCAACACCTCAAGACATCAGTCAGGAAGTTAAAGCTTGGTCACAAATGGGTCTTTCAAATGGACAATGACCCCAAGCACACTCCCAAAGTTGTGGCAAAATGGCTTAAGGACAACAAAGTCAAGGTATTGGAGTGGCCATCACAAAGCCCTGACCTCAATCCTATAGAAAGTTTGTGGGCAGAACTGAAAAAGCGTGTGTGCGAGCAAGGAGGCCTACAAACCTGACTCAGTTACACCAGCTCTGTCAGGAGGAATAGGCCAAAATTCACCCAACTTATTGTGGGAAGCTTGTGGAAGGCTACCCGTAATTTGACCCAAGTTAAACAGTTTAAAAGCAATGCTACAAAATACGAATTGAGTGTATGTAAACTTCTGACCCGACTGGGAATGTGATGAAAGAAATAAAAGCTGAAATAAGTCTTTCTCTCTACTATTATTCTGACATTTCACATTCTTAAAATAAAGTGGTGATCCTAACTGATCTAAGACAGGCAATTTTTACTAGGATTAAATGTCAGGAATTGTGAAAAACTGAGTTTAAATGTATTTGGCTAAGGTGTATGTAAACTTCTGACTTCAACTGTATATCAGCAGATACAGTGCCTTCACAGTATTCATACCCCTTGACTTATTCCACATTTTGTTGTTACAGCCTGAATCCAAAATTGATTAAATATATTTTTTTTCTTACCAACAATACCCCATAATGACAAAGTGAAAACATGTTTTTAGATATGTTGGTACATTTATTGAAAATTAAATACAGAAATATCTCATTTACGTAAGTATTCACACCCCTGAGTCAATACTTTGTAGAAGCATCTTTGGCAGCGATTACTGCTGTGAGTCCTTCTGGGTAAGTCTCTAAGACAGGTGGGGGCCACAAAAAAATCTGAACAACTCACGAGGGGCCGCAGTTGCTCGTTGTTCTGCGTACCCACATGTGCATAGTTGTTACACAGCTAATTTCCCCAATTTTACACATTTTGCCATGGGGTGGAGATAAGATTTTGCAATTTTATATCTAATTTCATGCAATTTTCCTCATTTTGCCATGGGGCTGAAAGGAAAATTAGCTATTATTAGTGACATAACAAAAAAAAACTGCTAATGCATAACCACATTTTGAAATTGCACCTTGTGTATTGCACCTTCTACTATTCTTACTTGAAACACCCTAGCTCTTTATTTATTTTTTAAATATCCGAGGGCCGGCCTGCGGGCCACCAGTTGCCCATCCCTGCTCTAAGAGCTTTCCACACCTGGATTGTGCAACACTTGCCCATTTATTCTTTTAAATTCTTCAAGCTCTGTCAAATTAGTTGTTGATCATTGCGAGACAACTATTTTAAGGTCTTGCTATAGATTTCCAAGTAGATTTAAGTCAAAACTGAACATTTTGTCTTCTTGGTCAGCAACTTGTGTTTTAAGTCATTGTCCTGCTGAAAGGTGAATTCAACTCCCAGCGTCTGGTGGAAAGCAGACTGAACCAGATTTTCCTCTAGGATTTTGCCTGTGCTTCTTTTTTATCCTGAAAAACTCCACAGTCTAAGAATTACAAGCATACCCATAAACATGACGCCGCCACCACTATGCTTGAAAATATGGAGTGTGGTACTCTGTGTTGTATTGGATGTGCCCCAAGAATAACACTTTGCATTCAGGACAAAAACATTTTTTTTGCCACAGCAGTATTATGTGCCTTGTTGCAAACAGGATGCATGTTTTGCAATATTTTTATTCTGTACAGGCTTCCTTCTTTTCACTCTGTCAAATAGATTAGATTTTTTTAGATTTATATAATGCTTTTGTACCAACTGAGGTACTCAAAGTACTTTACATAGTAAATGGCGACCATTTTTGTGCCACAACGCTCACCACCCATCAGGTGAGGAGTGATATGCCAATTAGAAATTAGTGGGATGATTAGGTGGCCTTGATGGAATTGGGCTAGGTTGGGAATTTAGCCAGGACACCAGGGTTAACACCCCTACTCTTAAGATAAGTGCCATTTTTAATGACCAGAGAGTCAGGACAACCATTTAACATCCCATCCGAAAGACTGCAGTCTACACAGGGCAAGGGTGGTATGCTGCTGGCAATTGTCTCAAGTCAAACTAATCACAGCCTTTTTACCATTTTTGAATTTACTACAAACACATCAAACTTCAAAATTATATTTCTTGACAATAAAAAAACCTATCCTTTAGTATACATATTTACAGATGTAGAAACCTGAGGCAGTGGCAAGTCACTGGTTTATATTGCCCATCTTGAAATACCAGTAAAACATTTAACATGTAATATCATTAGAAATAGGCCTAGAACAAGTCAGGTTTATACAGTCCATCATAACAGGCTAGACCAACTAATCAATCAGTTCTTCAACGCAGTGCTAACCTTTGGAGATCAGGACCCGTATCCACAAAGCATCAGAGTAGGAGTGCTGATCTAGGACCTGTCCACATAATATGATTCACTATGATTTAAAACTCCATTATTGTTTTTTATGAAACATTGAATTTGGCCTTCCTGCTATTAGCCCATAGAAACGCATTAAATAGCACCTTCATACATAGTAAATAAAAATATTTCTATAAGGAAGCTTTTTACATGTATTTAACCCCTTATTTTAGGCACTAAACTAATCGCCATATATATACTGCCATTAGTTTTTTAAACTGGTACCTGTCTACCTTCAGACTAGTTTCGTGAGGCTTGTAGGTGCCCTAGAGCAAAACAACTGACATGTGCGTGTTAGTGAGAGAACCACCTTTCCATATTAGTGTGTAGCCCAAACTGTGCTGGGCTGTACACACAGAAGCTGGCAGATCGGCTGTAACGATTTCAGACATGTCCCGTGACACTTGTGGGGGTCGTAGAGCAACACCGTTCTGTCACTACATATGTTATTGTGAGAGGACCAATTTTTCTCGGGATGTCTCATGGTCTGACAAACACCACTCAAGCTCTGCCACCTTTCACCGCCAATGCGGAACGGGATCCGGTGGATTGAGACGCAGCCCATGCAAAAAAAACTGTCTCTAGTTTAAACTGACGGATTAAAAATAATTGTGAACATTGACTCTAGGGTGGTTAAACTCAGTAACTGTTTTAAAGTCAACATTGGCCTCATGGTGAAATGCCTGAGTGGTTTCCTTCCTCTCCGGCAACTGAGTTAGGAAGGACATCTGTATCTTTGTAGTGACTGGGTGTATTGATGCACCATCCAAAGTGTAATTAATAACTTCACCATGCTCAAAGGGATATTTATTGTCTGCTTTTTTTAATTTTTATGGGTGAACTTCTTTGTGAGGCATTGGAAAACCTCTCAGGTCTCTGTGGTTGAATAATTGTATGTGTGGGGTACAGAGATGAGGTACTCATTCCAAAATTATGCTACACACTATTATTGTACACAGAGTGAGTCCATGCAACTTATTATTTTACTTGTTAAGCAAATTTCTACTCCTGAACTTAAGGCTAGCCATAACAAAGAGTTGAAAACTTATTGACTGAAGACATTTCAGCTTTTTATTTTTAATTTGTTTATAAAAATAAATGTTTTTAAATGTAATCCATTTTAAATTCAGGCTGTAACACAACAAAATGAGGAAAAAGTCCAGAATCGGACCCCAAAAACCCATGTCGGTCAGGTTCTAATAGCATGTGATGAGTATTCATGGTAAAATTGATTACGTCTGTTTTTAGTTTGACCTCATTGAAGGAAACATTCTCAACTTCTACAACGTGAAACCAAAGATTCAGTGTATTCATCCAAAGGTATCATGTTTTTTATATTTTGTCTTTGGGTAAAATGCAAACTCAAGCACAACTAGTTATTGCATTTGCTACAGGTTTTCTTTGAAGAGTAAAGGATAACACGAATTGCGAACCATTTTGTATTTAGAATATGTTTCTCTAATCATTCTATATGAAGAATAGTCATTACACACAACTTAAAGATAAAATCATGAATCCTAACCCTAAATCTAGAATGTATCATTAAGTTATTTATTGTTTACAGGAAGGGAAGGTGCAAATCTTGGGGCAGATCGAGATCTGCTTCAACTCAGACTTTCAACTGGACGACTGTGAGCAATCTGAGACAGACACAGTGAACCTCAATGTTAAGGGTGCAGGGTTTAGTGTGTGTGACCATGCCACACCGGTCTACTACCCTCCCCTTAAGGGGAAACTGTTAGTGTAGTGGCTAGTGCGTTATGGTCACACATCCCTTTATAATCAGTGTCATATCTAACATGGAACATGGATACAGGAAGGTTCCACTTGGTGTGAGTTCGCACAGAAATACTCTAACAGTTTTTAATTGAATGTGTCTACTGCTATTTGGATCTGTTTGCTGGCATTCAAACTTAAAATTGTACTGCTTGATTCTTGGAAAAAGGGTGGTCATGTTGTAACTCAGGGAACAAATCCGATTTTTTGGTTTATATATATATATATATATATATAATACTCTGCAAATCACAATAAAATGTATGTAAATAAGAGAAGTTCCCCACAGAGCATCTTAGATGTGGTAGAGAAAGAGGGGAATATATGATACCAGGTATCGCAGCCTAGTGGCGGATGCTACATGTGATTGTCAGTCATGTAGTATGCAGTGCATTATATCCTGTAGAGGGGAGGGGCGTCCATGTTTGTGCCTGTCGATGTGGAATGTAACACTAATGCCACCGGTAATATAGGATGACATTTGCTTTTAAGGGATTTGAGAGTAATTTTAAATAGGCCTTAGTTTGTTTAAAGTATGGAACTACATTTTGTTAAACATAACATTTTAAAGTTTGATGCACAGTTTATGAAGAGGTCTGATCACTGCATTCATTCATTTTGTCTTTCAATATGTTTTTCATTTTATTTTGTTGTAAACTGTAATTATGGTAAGAATGTGCGTGGTGGTGGTTAAAATGCATTGGTTAACATTACTAAAGTCGAGATTTTCTGCGCACAGTTTAACAAGGCTATGATGATCATGATTTAAACAGATATAGGTATTATATCTGTAACAATGTAATTTCTTCTGTTTAGCTAGTTTGATTTCATTGAATTGTGGGATAAGCTTTGGTTTTTAAAATGGTAGCCTTATTTGGTAGGTTCCAATCCTCTGTAATGTTTATGTACAATTCATTAAAGTAATTTTTCTATTGCAGCAGTTTGTACGTACTATTTACCCTGCAATTTGCTTTTTAGTGAATCCAGTTAACAAGTGTAAGTGTGCACATTCAACTAAATGCCACAAGAGGTCAGAAAACCTCAACACAATGCCAATGGCCAAAAGAGGCAGTATCCCTGTCTAAAACTGTGTGGCATTGTTCAGTCTAACAAATTGCACATTTAAAGAAAGGTTATATCCACAAAAAGTATACAATTATATAAAACTCCATGTCCAGGAACCCTGATGATTTTGACTTAAAATCCTGTATTTGTATTGTAACCCTATCTTAAAGTAAACATCATGTCAACTGCACATGTATAGCCAGATGGATATTAGAACAAATATGATGATTACTCCTGAGCAATTTTTAACATCTAAAAACAAATGTAAAGTTATTTACTATAGTGTTCACAAGAGTGGTAGAATAGCAATGCTGGTGGTGTATACGCTAGTTGTACCCTACAGGCATGCCATTGATCTATCCTCATGACGCCTTGTGTGTGTAAGAGATTTATAGGCTGTTGGAGTACATGGAACATTATGCTTTTTAGACCTCATGTAAGGCATGTCAGCACACTGAAGAGATTTGTCTGTTGGTGACCAGTGGTAAGTAAAGCTTATTTTTGCAATAAGTATTTTACATTTTATATAAAAGGGTTTTATCAAAAATATCACATGTGTATCTGTCCTGGGAATGTTGAAATATTACATTGCACAATAACTTGTCTACTTATATTTCAGCATAGTTTAATATTCCCCTTGTGAACTGCATTTGAATCCCTGTCCCCAAAATAAGAGTTAAAATGTTGTATTATGGGCCTTGGCTGTTGGGTATAATGGATATTATGTGTGGTGCAATCAGTTTTATGTAAGCTGTCATCGTAGGATAAGAGGAAAGAGGTTATAGTGTCAATGTGAAATCTAATTTGCCAAAAACCAGCAGAACCAAATAGTTGTAGGGGGGCAACGGTTGCCTCTGGGTATTACACACACACACACAGTGAGATCCATGAACTACTCCTAATGTGGTTATTGAAGCTTATCAGTGAGTGAAGTAGTCAGGTTGATTCTTCCTGACTAAAAACTCTCTGGCTCGCAGCCATTCCTAGGGCTGAACAATGGCTCTGCTACATCACTGCTTCCTAATTGGTGACAAGGCCCATTAGAAATGCATTTCACTCTTCTTCCCTCCCTCTCCTTTTGAAGAGAGTTAAGTGTCTTATGTCCTCAAGTCAACAGAGACAGCATGGGATAGTCACTGCACACGAGCACTCATGGCCTTATACCTCAGCTCCTCTATAGCCAGGGTAGTTTCCTCTTGGTGGAGGTTGTAAGTCAGATCCAGCCAACTAGCTTATAAGCAGTGTGAATAAATAGGACCTGGTCCCAGAGATAATGGTTATGGCTGAGAGCAATTCTGGCTGTCCTTGAAAGCAACCGTTTTGTCATTCACTCATATCTGTGGTAGAGGAGAGCAGAGATCCTGTGTTAGTTCTGCCCTTCTTCCTGTAAGGGCAACTGGGCCGAAAAGGAAGTAACTTCACCATGAGTCATCGCCAATGCTCCCTGACTGGAGTGAGCGGGAATGTAAGGCTGAGTTTGGATTTGGCATGTGCAGAAATGGAGACGTTGTCTATCGACAGTGCCTTCGCCTCGTTGACCGAAGACGAGGGTCCTTATGAAGAGCTTCTGAATACAGCACAGGTTAGTATACTAAAGCAGTATCTGTTTTGTTCAGTATCTGATATCCTTCATTATAACTTCCTGTAGTATGGCAGTAAGAATAGCCAGTGGATACAGAGGACACATACTGTAAAGGGAAAGGGGGATACCTAGTCAGTTGTACAACTGAATGCATTCTACTGAAATGCGTCTTCTGCATTTAACCCAACCCCTCTGAATCAGAGAGATGCGCTGTAGTGAGAGTATCCAGCTATCTTATGTGTTGACCTCTAAAATGCATCAATAGAAGGGAGGAGTTTGGAACACATACAAATAACTATGATATACTGGCTAACTCATGAATACATGAGTTGTTAGCAATACAACAAAGGTGATTCATGCGGAGTTCCTATATATTCCATTCAGTGCCTGTGTAGTCCTCAAAACCACAGAGCCTAGAAATACATTAATTCTCGGTGCTCAGTCTGTCCTTCAAAATGTAGTTAAAGCAGGTAATCATTCAGTGATACACCAGTCAGTGACAATAAGAGAGATCTGCAGATTTTCAAACAAAGGCATTTTATGGTAGTTGGTTGGTTAAATCTATCATTGCTACTCACCTATGTGGTGATTATAATTGTGTAGTTAAATGTTAGGCCACAGTGTTCTTGGGGACCTTCAATGCTGCAGAAATGTTTTGGTACCCTTCCCCAGATCTGTGCCTCGACACAATCCTGTCTTGGAGCTGTACGGACAATTCCTTCGACCTCATGGCTTGGTTTTTGCTCTGACGCACACTGTCAACTGTGGGAACTTACATAGACCGTGTGCCTTTCCAAATCATGTCCGATCCATTGGATTTGCCACAGGTGGACTCCAATTAAGTTGTAGAAACATCTCAAGGATGATCAATGGAAACAGGATGCACCTGAGCTCAATTTCGAGTCTCATAGCAAAGGGTCTGAATACTTATGTTAAGGTATTACTGTTTATTTTTAATACATTTGCAAAAATGTCTAAACTGTTTTTCGCTTTGTCATTATGGGGTATTGTGTGTAGATTGATGAGGGAAGAACATTTTAATCCATTTGAGGCTTTAACGTAACAAAATGTGGAAAAAGTCAAGGGGTCTGAATACTTTCTGAATGCACTGTATGCATCAGTCATCTAAGGAATCACAACTTTTCAAGGAAATTAATAAATCCACAATAGGATCATGTCAACTGCAGATGTCTACCTCTATCAAGGAACAGTTATGATAAGGTATTTTAATACTACTTAGGTAAGTGTAAAAACCTCTGTAGGGATATTTTAAAATCCTGCAGTTGCATAACCAAAGCGCCCTCTAGTGGCCCAATGGATGGAATATTAATGTTTTTAATAATTTCATAATTAATAAAACAAATATATAAACCTACGAAAAGCCTGTGTTTCTACCTCAAACGGTTTTGTTATAGATGCTGTATTGAACGTGTGCTTCTGCACAGGTGAGATGAAAGCAGACAAGGAGACTTATATTTTCACAGCAGACCTATAAACACCGCCAGGGTTACCACTTTGCCCTGTGACTCTCCAGAGAGCGGAGAGAACAGGAGGCAGACATGAAGACCATACAAACGTGTGGCTGACAGTCTGGGTCCTAATGGATTGCTCTCTATATGAATCACAACACCCCTGTCTTTGGGCAAGATAACTCTAATCATCCACAGGTCAGACCTATAGTTATAGTTCTTCCAGCCATTTAGACACAGCAAAGCAAAGCAAAGCAGTCCCTACCTAAGCAGGGGTTTGGACTGCACTGACAACCATGCCATTTCTCATTCATGTACATTTTGATATTTGAAGGGTAATGTAGAATGGACAGTTTTTCAGGAGGATGTTTTGCTGAAGTGAAATGCATAACTTTTTCACGATTGAGCATGAACGATGGCTCAAATTATGTGCTCAGTGAATCTATTCCAGTACCTTCTTAAAAATGATCAACGTTTTCCATACTGTGTCTCGATTTCATTAAGCAAGACACATTTATTTTAATTAATGTCTACCTCTATCAAGGAACAGTATTATGATTAGATATTTTAATACTACTTAGGTAAGTGTAAAAACCTCCTGTAGGGATTTTTAAAATCCCTTTCCTGCAGTAGAATAACCAAAGCACCCTCTAGTTGCCTCATGGATGGAATATTAATATTTTTCATAATTTCATAATTAATAAAACAAATAAACCTCAGAAAATCCTGTGTTTCTATGTCAAACGGTTTTGTAATATTTCAGTCGTCTGTGATGTATATAAAGTGTAATATTGGGGCAAACTCAAAACTGAGTGCATTTCAACTCTATATCTGACATGGTACAGGTGTCTTCTTTTTTTAAAAACCTATAACAATGTGTGTGAGGTGTATACTATTATTTCAAAGTAGTTAAGAGCTTGTAAGTAAGCATTTCACTGTAAGGTCTACACCCTTTGTATTCGGTGCATGTGACAAATACAATTTGATTGGATTTGTTTAAGGCTACCAAGAAACACTGCGTGACCCTGATTTAGCCCACTGCAGTAAAAGGTTGTTAAGGAGTGCAGTAATTTGGATACACTACTACAAGCCTTGCATTTCATAGAAGTTCATTTATTGTATGACTTGAACATAAACGTAAGGTTCTGATATACTGTATGAAATATCTGCATTAGACATAACCTCATACCTGCAGGCTATGATAAGGTTCAGATCTACTACTGTATTCAGACAGTTATTAATGTTCAGGTCCATGGGGACCAGTGCTGTGTGAGAGTATTACATAATCTGCTTGAAAGATCACTCGGAATTAGCTAATTTCATTGTTCTAATTGGCTTTTTTATTGGTCTGTAATAATATAGATTTGTTCCTTTCAGTGGCGGTTCGTGCCGTTTAAGAGGATGGAGGACGATAATTGTTTTTATAAGCATGGCCTTATTTCTATTACAGCATATTGGATGACTGTCATTCATATTCCATTCACTCAGTTCCATGTAATATCAGTAGGTTTAGGCTACTACATAATACTCTAATTTTCCAGTGACACATTCAATACCGCCTTGCCAACTCTTGCCTGCATCTAGCTGATAGAGGGTGTAATGTAATCATTAGTCCAACAGTAGCAAACGAGAGTTTCTATTGGACAAATTCAGGTATGTTTATCCCCGTTTCATTCCGTTTGCTTCTGTTTTAACCTCTTTGGGAGCAGCGCACGAGGTGACGGTTTTGGAGAGCCTGGCATGCCCAAAGTAAAATGCCTCCCATTCAGGCCCAGAAAATAGGATATGCACATATTTAGTACCATTGGATAGAAAACACTCTGAAGATTCTAAAAGTGTTAACATTTTGTCTGTGAGTATAACAGAACGGATATGGCAGGCGGAAACCAGAGGAATTTCTGTCCTGGAAAAAGTGGTTTTGACACATTGCCTCTTTTGGAACCCCTCCCTTATGAAAATGCCCATATAAGGGCATATGAATGCAGTACCTATTGTTGACATCCAGAGGAAGCAGTCTCGAGAAAGTGTTTTGATTCTTTTTAGCTGCTTTTAGATTGTAGAAGAAGACGAATAAGGAAGTGGCCACACAGATGTCAATAGAAGAAAATGCGCGTTCCCAGCTGGCGCGTTCTGTGGTTTTTTTCCTTTCTTATCGCCCAGTTTGTATTCCGGTTGAAATATTATACAACATATACATAAAAGTGTTCCTAAGGATACATTTACAATTATGTTTGATTGTTCTTGGACAAGTTTATAGGTATAAGTTGAACGAGTTCTCTTCACGTTTAAATGGAGGAGTCGACGCTGTATTTTCTCATTATAACGCGCCAACCAAACAGAGATTTATGGATATAATACATTACTTTTTCTAACAAAAGAACTATGGATTGTCTTCATTGGACACTTGGGAAGCCCTCAGCAGAAGTTCTTCAACAGGTAATTGATTTGTTTTCCCTGTGAAATGTGTGAACCGTGAAGGTTTATGAATTAATGGTAATGGGAAAAATATGTGGGGTACTATCCTCAAACAATCAAATGTGGTGCTTTCGCCGTAAAGCCTTTTTGAAATCTGACAATGCTGTGATATTGCCAAGAAGCAGAGCTTTTGATGACTATGCAACACTTGTATATTGATGCATGTTTAATAATTCAACTTTTGGATTTTGAATTTGGCGCCTTGCATTTCACCGGGTAGTGCCGCTCCCTAAGAAGTTTAAGAAATGTTTTTCAACAGAATCAGCAGAATGAATGCACCCCTGATCACAAGCAAACAGTTCACTTTCATAGCCACATTCAAACAGCTTGTTGTGTTCCTTCTCACATCTACACGCTCTCATCCTCACCCTTTCCCTTCGTTTGTGGACTTAAATGTTCAACACATCAGCTGTCTGTGACCAGGTGAAAAAAAACTTTCCAAGCCAAACCTTCATACCATAACCGTTAAACAAAACATACATCGTTGTCACCATTAGCGTTAGTAAACCCGCTACAATAATGCAGTACAGTGTAGTAAGCAATTTAGCAGTTACACCGACGGGCCCCCTGCATTTGCTAGCTAAGTAAGTGAAAGTGAGAAAAAAACAACGAAATATAGCTCTCTCTCTCTTGTTCCTCCTTCACTTTCTGAGAAATTAACTTTTCAGCTATGGTCTTTTTCTCTCTTTGAGTTAACTACTCACCACATTTTATGCACAGCAGTGCTAACTGCACAGCAGTGCTAGCTCATGTGTATTAATACACACTTGTACATGTGAAATAGGTAAAATATAAGCACACACCAAATAATAATTATTATTATGTACTGTAGTCGCCTGTCACGATCTTCAAAAGGGACAGACCAAGACGCAGCAATGCTTCCAGTATACATTTTTATTTCTCCACGTAACTGGGATAAAACAACTAAACATAAAACAAGCTATGCTCAAACAATAACCCACAAAATACTAGTGAAAACCCCAAACATATATATGGTTCCCAATTAGAGGTAACGACACACAGCTGCCTCTAATTGGGAACCATTACCCCAACATAGAAACACAACACCTAGAACTGAAAAAACCCTACACCAAAACAAAACACGCCAGCCTGTCAAAATCAGGCCTGAACGTGACATCGCCTTATGTGATGTGCTCAATATGTCAATATAAGTAGTTAGTTCTGCACAACACCAGTAGGTTCTATGAGGAATTATTTGCATGATTACTCCCACCTTTCATCTGTGTTCTCAGAGTGGGATCATGTCCAGTAGAATTTATGTTCAGTCCATATGACTGCTATGCAAACTGAAGTGATGACTGAATTGTTTTTCACACCCTGTGAATCTAAAATAAAGAAATTGCACATAGACATGCCTTATACATCTTGAACAGATTCTAAGGACATTATTGCAACTAGGAACATTTTACTTTAATGGGGGAACAGCTCTGTATCATGAATCCCAGTCAGATATAAAAAACCAAGATGGTGCAATCCCTTCCAGGTAAAATGCCGTATGGAAAGCGGGTATGTCAAAGACACGGTAAAGCTTTTTGAATGATATCCTATCTGATGTTTGTTTTGAGAAAGACCCCAACACTTTTGCTGTACGGTTGCCCCAAATGGGAATATTTTTTTAGGTGCTTATATCCACTAAAGCATGCACTTTGAAGTCTTGACATTTTCATTGCAAAGTAGGGTGTTGTCTTTTTAAAGTGGGTTTACATGTCAAATCCTGCCATCTTTTGAAGTCACACCAATAAGGAATATATTCACAGCAGTGACTCCATAGATATAAAAGATGGGGTTTGAGACCTTTATCATCTTTGTCAGACAGTACATGCATGAAATTCTAATCTAAAGTGTGTATTTGGCTTTTTCTAGGTATGATATATATATATATATATATATATATATATATATGGAGTAGAAAATAACATGCTATATACAGGGAGTACCAGTACCGAGTTGATATGCCGGGGTATGAGGTAATTGAGGCAGCTATGTACTGAACACGTAGGTAAGGGTAAAGTAAGTATCGGCAGTGTGTGTTTGGGTGTCAGTGTAAGTATGTGTGACTGTGTGGGTAGAGTCCAGTGTGTGTGTGCATATAGTCAGTGCAAGAGAGTAACAAAAAAAAAAAAGGTGTCAATGCAGGTAGTCCAGGTAGCCAGTTGATTAGCTATTTAGCAGTCTTGTTTAGGAATATAAAACCCACCAGGGTGTAATAAATTGCAGTCTGTCCTGCAGATGGCCAGAGCCAGAAATAAGTCATGCCTTGTGTTGTCCAAAGGAATGAGGTATTATGGAAATGTTCACATTTACTGAAGATACACCACCTACAGTGTATGCAAGCCTTTTAACGACTATAAATTAAGGCTCTGCTTTAAACAAACAACTGTAGAGGCTTCTGGAAAATAGTGACACATTTGTCCCAATGATTCTTTTCACAAGATTTGGTGAACATATCATTATCCTTAACTTACAGGTGTATGAAAAGTTGTTTATGCCCCCTGACAACGTCTGGTCTGGTGTCCTGTCCTCCCCATAGCCTCTGGATCAGGCTTAGATCACACGGTGACCTGGTGAGTCTGGGACTGGGTCATTGCTAATTATAAGCTTGTTATTCTTAGAGGCATTGTCCCCTTTGTGAGAACAGAAGCAAGTGTCCTTATAGGGCTGGTAACAACTGTTACCCCTGTTTGATTGTACTGGTACAAGTGCAATCTATTCCCAACAGGGGGTCAAAAATAGGAGAGGGTTGTCTAACTTTATTTATTTATATATTTTTTGCTTTGGGACAGTTGTGTTTCTTTTTATTTGGCACAGTGGAGAGTATTGCATTTTTTTCCCAGGTTAACATTCGCTCATTTGCAAGTTTTACTCTATATAAATTCTTACATCTTAGCCAAATTCTCATCTGCTTGCATGCACCTCCCCTATAGCAAGGTGTATTGTACTTCCCTTATGCACTACACTTTTCCAGATGCTAACTTTTACTATACCACAGGTCAATATAGTCTACCAGTCTAAATATCTATCCTGCCCTCTGTCCACCATTCTTAGTGACAATAGTGGTAGGTAGATAATTTGTCCAGATCTGGGCGGTTATTCCTCGCACACCTAGAACCTAAGCTTCAATATAGCCTAAATATTTGTCATTTAACTTTTCAAATGTATTACCTTTTATATGTAGCATAAACACAGCCAGTCACAATATTTTAATATGATTAGGCTACTGCAAAAGTATTATGTAGGCATGGGCATATCCAGAATATAATTCCAGCATCCTCAAAATGGCTTGACATTAACCAGGTTTCCATCAAACCTTTATGTGAGTAACGTACATGTCGGATAAAAAAATGTCATGCAATTTCTTACAGATTTAAATAAATTATGATTAACTTCACAGGGTGGTGAAAGTCCACTGTGATGAGCTTGATTCTTTTTTCAATAAATATCGGGGGTCTTATTCTGGTGACATGATGATCAATGCTTGACTGCCGTTTGACAATTAAAAATTATCTCGCACTTTTGTCCATAATAATCTCATCATGTAGGCTACACCCGCACTGTATTTATGCGCTGTTAACTAGTGTGCATGTGCAAATACCAGAGTGGGCACATTCACTATACCTAAGCAACATTTTCAGTACCTGGGAATTTAACCGCAAAAGTTATTTTTATGCGCACTACGTATTTACACACAGACTTTTATCTGCAACAAGTCAATTTGACGGAAACACAACTCTGATTGGAAAATGTGCATATTGTTTTTATACAGATTTTAGAATATTGGCATGAAAATATTTGCCAATTGGATGGAAACCTAGCTATAGACACAGTTAAGATGCTGGCATGTATGCTAGTCCAGTGTCACTTTGATTATGACTGCACATCATGGTTCACCAGCAGCCCAAACATCTAAAGAATAAACTACAGATCAGCCAAAACAAGCTTGTCAGAATTGTACTTAAACTCCCTCCTCATACGCATTTGAAGGTTGAGCATTTTAACCATAGGCTGGCTATCTGTGGAAAAAAATGAGAGTATTAATTCAACTTTGTCTGGTCTACAGAATTATCACAGACTCAGTCCCCAGGCTTCTATCCAACTATTTTTCATTTGTTAGAGATGTCCCCCAGTATAATACCTGAGCCAAGGACTCTAAAATTCACTGTTTTAAATAAGAGTCTTGTGGTAAGAACGTTTTTATATACTGGTGCTTTTGAGTGGAAACTACCACAGCAACTCAAACCCATAACCACTTATAAAAAGAACATCAAAAGCTGGTTAATAATTGTAATTGTATATTTATTTATGTAAAAAATAGGACCTCGTGGAAATAATTCCCTCACTTTATTGTACAATTAGTTGGATATATTTTATAGAATTATAAATATGGCATCAAAATGTTTCAAATCTGATTTCCTCTTAGCTGATCCTTGTCTGAAGCAGACACTAATCAGCCGACACTCCAACCTTAATTTATTCTGAGGGTGTGAGGATGTGCATATTTGGGCTGCCTATGTAAACACAGCCTTATAAATACTGCCACAACATTAACATGTGATCCATGCATCCCTAACATGCCTGATGACCGTTGAGACGTCTCATAATTTCCCTGGGTTTCATACCAACATTACATACTGCTCTCTGAGTCTGTGTCCACCCTCCTTGATATCTACATGAGGTAGGGGTGTATCATGAACATGTGGATTAGTTGCTCTCTGTTGTCAGAGAAGGGGGGAGTTCTCTACTACCAACGGCGAGAGTCCTGTTTGATTGGGCGCGAAAAGAAGAAGCTGAATGTTGGGAATAGGGGAGTCCTCGCTTGCTTCACATTGCATGACTGCACCGTGCTGATTCAGCGGGACAAAAGGGATAGCGGCGGGTGCTGAGGACCGTAATCGCCAGAATCACTGCTGCTTGGATGGCACTGTCAAATCAAATCAAATCGTGTTGGTCACGTACACGTGTATAGCAGATGTTATTGCGGGTGTAGCGAAATGCTTGTGCATATCAAAGCATTGCGCTGTAGCAAAGAAGGACGGACACTGCAGTGGTGTCAACAGTGACCAAATCGCTGGTTTTCCTGGTGGTTGTTTATCTGCCATATAGGAAGTGGATTAGAAGAGAGTGACTGGGAGGAAACTAAATCCTTCTCTATTGCTGTGTACTGATTTGGATTTAGGTGTTGAGCAAAGACAAACTGCCAATGCAGATCTGAAGTGGGGCACACAATGGACACTAACATGCAGAAATTTACAGTCAGGAGATGGTTTTCCGTCTACCTTCAGAAGAAGTCACGGTCCAAAAACTCAAACCTCTGCAGATTAGAGGTAAGTGTATTGTTGTTTACTGCCCAACTACTTTGTGGCTGTGTGCGCCATAACGCAGAATAATTGTTTGCTAAAGGAGTGATTCAGCTGCCACTGACTGCTGCCACTCAATGATGTTGTGGTAGCCTGTTGTGGAACCTTGTCGGTCTTGTTTGTTATTACCTGATATTAGGCTACACTTGTCAGTACAATTTCAGCATTTTGACAAGCTTTGTAGACTACCATTGCACAACATTTTCATTCAAAATCATGTTGAATTCTGTCTATCATGGTATTGCACACACACAAAAAAGCCAATTCAACTAATGGCTTAGTCAACGTTAATCTGTGAGTTTGAGTGGACTTGAAAAGGTGAAGAATTGTTTCTAATGTGTTGTTTACTCAACAAACTCTGTTAGAAATAAGCTGAATTTGAATAAGCTTGAGTAAAACTACAAATTCATGTTTGCTCAAAACAACTCAAAACCATGCTCATCATTATCATATTTCCCAGAATGCTCTTTTGCAGGTTGATTTTCAGAATTGTTTGTTTCAATACCTGTGTTTTTGCATGTCATTGGATTGGTTGATTTTATCTAATGCTATACAAAAATAAATAACATACTTTTACTAAAGGGTAAACTCATTTGAATTCATTCACATTTTGACAGCACCCCTTTTTTTTTTGATTTGAACGAAACCTTCCATACATATTTGCCCATTGTGCTCAGAAAGTGACTTTTTGGATCTGAATACCAAAACATTCAAGCGATATAAAAGTGCTCAAAGTTGGCCCCTTTTTTTTATACCCAACCCATACCATGAGATATCCATGTATTCAACCACGGGAAAAGATAAACGGTTGAGACTGATATCAAAGTTTATTTGTCATGTGCGCCGAATACAACAGACCTGTTTACCTGTTCAGGAGCCTTATGGCTTGGGGGTAAAAGCTGTTGAGAAGCCTTTTGGTCCCAGACTTGGCGCTCCGGTACCGCTTGCCATGCGGTAGCAGAGAGAACAGTCAATGACTGGGGTGGCTGGGGTCTTTAACAATTTTAGGGCCTTCCACTGACAACGCCTGGTGTAGAGGTCCTGGATGGCCGGCAGTTTAGCCCCAGTGATGTACTGGGTCGTGCGCACTACCCTCTGTAGTGCCTTGCGGTCGGAGGCCGAGCAGTTGCCGTACCAGGCAGTGATGCAACCAGTCAGGATGCTCTCGATGTTGCAGCTGTAGAACCTTTTCAGGATCCGAGGACCCATGCCAAATCTTTTTAGTTACCTGAGGGGGAATAGGCTTTGTCATGCCCTCTTCACGACTGTATTGGTGTGCTTGGACCATTCTAGTTTGTTGGTGATGTGGACACCAAGGAACTCTCAACCTGCTCAACTACAGCCCCGTCGATGAGAATGGGGGTGTGCTCGGGACTCCTTTTCCTGTAGTCCACAATAATCTCCTTTGTCTTGGTTACGTTGAGGGATAGGTTTTTATTCTGGCACCACCCGGCCAGGTCTCTGACCTCCCTATAGGCTGTCTCGTCGTTGTCGGTGATCAGGCCTACCACTGTTGTGTCATCTACAAACTTAATGATGGTGTTGGAGTCGTGCCTGGCCACTCAGTCGTGGGTGAACAGGGTGTACATGAGGAATCTGAGCACGCACCCCTGAGGGGCTCCAGTGTTGAGGATCAACATGGCGGATGTGTTGCTACCTACCCTCACCACCTGGGGGCGGCCCGTCAGGAGGTCCAGGATCCTGTTGCAGAGGGAGGTGTTTAGTCTCAGGATCCTTAGCTTAGTGATGAGCTTTGAGGGCACTATGGCGTTGACTACAGCTCAGCGTTCAATGAATAGCATTCTCACGTGGGGTTCCTTTTGTCAAGGTGGGAAAGGGTACTGTGGAGTGCAATAGAGATTGCATCATCTATGGATTTGTTTGGATGGTATGCAAGTTGGAGTGGGTCTAGGGTTTCTGGGATAATGGTGTTAATGTGAGCCATTACTAGCCTTTCAAAGAACTTCATGGCTACGGACGTGAGTGCTACGGGTCTGTAGTCATTTAGGCAGGTTACCTTAGTGTTTTTGGGCACAGGGACTATGGTGGTCTGCTTGAAACATGTTGGTATTTCAGACTCAATCACGTCCTGGTAATCCGTCTGGTCCAGCGGTCTTGTGAATGTTGACCTGTTTAAAGGTCTTACTCACATCGGCTACGGAGAGCGTGATCACAGTCATTCCGAACAGCTGATGCTCTCATACATGCCTCAGTGTTGCTTGCCTCGATGCGAGCATAGAAGTGATTTAGCTCTTCTGGTAGGCTCGTGTCACTGGGCAGCTCGCAGCTGTGCTACCCTTTGTAGTCTGTAATAGTTTGCAGGACCTGCCACATAAGACGAGCGTCGGAGCCGGTGTAGTAAGATTCAATCTTAGTCCTGTATTGGCGATTTGCCTGTTTGATGGTTCATCGTGGGACATAGCAGGATTTCTTATAAGCTTCCGGGTTAGAGTCCTGCTCCTTGAAAGCGACAGCTCTATCCTTTAGCTCAGTGCGGATGCAGCCTGTAATCCATGGCTTCCATGCCTGTAATCCATGGTTGGGGTATGTACGTACAGTCACTGTGGGAATGACGTCCTCGATGCACTTATTGATAAAGCCGGTGACTGATGGGGGTAGTCCTCAATGCCATCGGAAGAATCCCGGCACATATTCCAGTCTGTGCTAGCAAAAAAGTCCTGTAGTTTAGCATCAGCTTCATCTGACCACTTTTTTTATGGACCGAGTCACTGGTGCTTCCTGCTTTAATTTTTGCTTGTAAGCAAAATTCGGGAGGATAGAATTGTGGTCAGATTTGCCAAATGGAGGGCGAGGGAGAGCTTTGTATGCGTCTCTGTGTATGGAGTACAGGTGATCTATATCCCCCTCTGGTTGTGCATTTAACATGCTGATAGAAATGAGGTAAAACAGATGTAAGTTTCCCTGCATTAAAGTCCTCGGCCACTAGGAGAGCCGCCTCTGGGTGAGCGGTTTCCTGTTTGCTTATTTCCTTATACAGCTGACTGAGTGCGGTCTTAGTGCCAGCATCTGTCTGTGGTGGTAAATAAATAGCCATGAAAAATAGCGATAACTCTCTTGGCAAATAGTGTGGTCTACAGCTTATCATGAGATACTCCACTTCAGGCAAAAAAATTGACTTTTATATAGGCTACTTATAGATTTTTTAACCCAATCAGAACCCAACATATTAACTTGTTTTACTCCATTGTTTGTAAACAATGTAATTGTAAACAAACATTGTATAGCTTCAAAACATGGTTACAACTATCGTATTGATCAAATGGATGGTCAGTCCTTGCATTTATATCCCAGTTTATGAATTTGAGAGAGGTTACATTTCTCCAGCCCCATCAGTGAGCTGTTTACCCAGAACGGTGGCCGGATGAGTGCTTTATTGTTTGAACTGCAGAGTGACCCTTTAAAATAATAAATTCTTTATTAGATTTTTACTGAAATATTGAAGCATGAAACAAAGATCTTCAACGTATTCTCTAGGCCTAGTTTTACAATTGTAAGTTTCAGGGGGAAGGGGAGTTGGAACAATAGACAAACATGTCAAACCCAACCAGATGTCTTAGCTGTGTCTGAATCCTGGCCTAGGAAAACCACCAAAAACCCTGAAATCTCCATCCCTAACTATAACATTTTCCGCCAAGATAGAACTACCAAAGGGGGCGGTGTTACAATCTACTGCAAAGATGCAGAGTTCTGTCTTACTATCCAGGTCTGTACCCAAACAATTCGAGCTTCTACTTCTAAAAATTCACCTTTCCAGAAACAAGTCTCTCACCGTTGCCGCTTGCTATAGACCACCCTCTGCCCCCAGCTGTGCCCTTGACACCATATGTGAATTGATTGCCCCCATCTATCTTCTGAGCTCGTGCTACTAGGTGACCTAAACTGGGACATGCTTAACACCCCGGCCATCCTACAATCTAAGCTTGATGCCCTCAATCTCACACAAATTATCAATGGACCTAACAGGTACAACCCCAAATCTGTAAACAAGGGCACCCTCATAGATATCATCCTAACTAACTCGCCCTCCAAAAACACCTCTGCTGTTTTCAACCAAGATCTCAGCGATCACTGCCTCATTGCCTGTATCCGTAATGGGTCTGCGATCAAACAACCACCCCTCATCACTGTCAAACGCTCCCTAAATCACTTATGCGAGCAGGCCTTGCTAATCGACCTGGCCTGGGTATCCTGGAATGACATTGACCTCATCCCGTCCGTAGAGGATGCCTGGTTAATCTTTAAAAGTGCCTTCCTCACCATCTTAAATAAGCATGCTCCATTCAAAAAAATTAGAACCAGGAATAGATATAGCCCTTCGTTCACTCCAGACCTGTCTGCCTTTGACCAGCACAAAAACATCCTGTGGCGTTCTGCATTAGCATCGAATAGCCCCCGTGATATGCAACTCTTCAGGGAAGTCAGGAGCAAATATACACAGGCAGTTAGGAAAGCTAAGGCTAGCTTTTTCAAACAGAAATGTTCATCCTGCAGTACAAACTCCAAAAAGTTCTGTGACACTGTCAAGTCCATGGAGAATAAGAGCACCTCCTCCCAACTGCCCACTGCTCTGAGGCTAGGAAACACTGTTACCACTGATAAATCCACTATAATCGAGAATTTCAATAAGCATTTCTCTACGGCTGGCCATGCTTTCCACCTGGCTACCCCGGTCAACTGCCCAGCACACTCCACAGCAACCCGCCCTAGGCCCCACCATTTCTCCTTCACCCAAATCCAGATAGCGGATGTTCTGAAAGAGCTGCAAAATCTGGACCCCTACAAATCAGCCGGGCTAGACAATCTGGACCCTCTCTTTCTAAAATGATCTGCCGAAATTGTTGCAACCCCTATTACTAGCCTGTTCAACCCCTCTTTTGTATCGTCTGAGATTCCCAAAGTTTGGAAAGCTGCTGCGGTCATCCCCCTCTTCAAAGGGGGTGACACACTAGACGCAGACGACACCATTCTGTATACTTCTGGCCCCTCTTTGGACACTGTGTTAACTCATGCTGAATATGAATGTGCCAAACACTCATGCTGCCAAACATACCCTCGTAAAACTGACCATCCTACCGATCCTCGACTTCAGCAATGTCATCTATAAAATAGCCTCCAACACTCTACTCAACAAATTGGATTCAGTCGATCACAGTGCCATCCGTTTTGTCACCAAAGCCCCATACACTACCCACCACTGCGACCCTGTACGTTCTCGTTGGTTGGCCCTCGCTTCATACTCGTCGCCAAACCCACTGGCTACAGGTAATCTACAAGTCTCTGCTAGGTAAAGCCCCGCCTTATCTCAGCTTACTGGTCACCATAGCAGCACCCGTAGCACCAGCAGGTACATCTCACTGGTCACTCCCAAAGCCAATTCCTCCTTTGGTCGCCTTTCCTTCCAGTTATCTGCTGCCAATGACTGGAACGAACTGCAAAAATCACTGAAGCTGGAGACTCGTATCTCCCTCACTAGCTTTAAGCACCAGCTGTCAGAGCAGGTCACAGATCACTGCACCTATACATAGCCCATCTGTAAACAGCCCATCTATCTACCTCACCCCCATACTGTATTTTATTTATTTATTTATCTTGCTCCTTTGCACCCCAGTATCTCTACATGCACATTCATATTCTGCACATCTACCATTCCAGTGTCTAATTGCTATATTGTAATTACTTCGCCACCATGGCCTATTTATTGCCTTAACTCCCTTATCTTATCTTACCTCATTTGCACTCACTGTATATAGACTTTTTGTTTTCTTTTTTTTCTACTGTATTATTGGCTGTATGTTTTGTTTATTCCATGTGTAACTCTGTGTTGTTGTATGTGTCTAATTGCTATGCTTTATCTTGGCCGGGTCGCTGTTGCAAATGAGAACTTGTTCTCAACTAGCTACCTGGTTAAATAAAGAGGAAATACATTTTTTTTAAAACCACTACACAGGTGATTGCAATCTTCATATTTTTCTTCACCACACTGCAAAGCTACCTGGGCATGGCGCTGTTCAGCAGCCGTGGTGCTGAATCGACGATTAGTCTTTTGTCCATTCAAAATTTCAAATTGATCGCAACGCTATCCATGGTGCTGAATGCCTTCTAAAGTGGAACCACAGATATCCTATTAAATTACTATGTGTGGAACTCTGTACGATACAAAACGATATACTACACTGAGTGTACAAAACATTAGGAACATCTTCTCTTTCCATGACAGACTGACCAGGTGAAAGCCATGATCCCTTATTGGTGTCACTTGTTAAATCCACTTCACTTCAGTGTACATGAAGGGGAGGAGACAGGCTAACAAAGGATTTTTAACCTATACGGGATCGATGTCCCTATACCTGGACGGTTGTTGCTAACGTGCGCTAATGTGACTGGAATGACATTGTAAGTAACAGCCATCTTTCCAGGACATATGCATGTTTTATATGTGCAGAAAGCTTAAATTCTTGTTAATCTAACTGCACTGTCCAATTTACAGTAGCTATTAGTGAAAGAAATACCATGCTATTGTTTGAGAGTGCACAACAACAAACGTTTATCATAGCAACTGATACATTCACCTCTGAAGGTCTTGCTCTGATTTGTCATCCTGAGGATCCCAGACATAAAATGTAGCATAGTTTTGTTTGATAAAATAAATGTTTATATTCAAATGTAGGAACTGGGTTCTACAGTTTCCTTTCAAATGGTATCAAGAATATGGATATCCTTGCTTCAGGTCCTGAGCTACAGGCAGTTAGATTTGGGTATGTAATTTGAAAAAAAGGGTCAGATCCTTTTTTGAGGTTTTAAGCCTAAAAACAATTGAGACATGGATTGGGTATGTGTGCCATTCAGAGGGTGAATGGGCAAGACAAAATATTTAAGTGCCTTTGAACGGGGTATGGTAGTAGGTGCCAGGCGCACCGGTTTGTGTCAAGAACGCTGCTGGGTTTTTAACACTCAATAGTTTCTCATGTATATCAAGAATGGTCCACCACCCATAGGACATCCTGCCAACTTGACACAACTGTGGGAAGCATTGGAGTCAACATGGGCCAGCATCCCTGTGGAACGTTTTCGACACCTTGTAGAGGCCATGCCTCGACGAATTGAGGTTTAAAACTGAGCTGCGGCAGTATGGCTTAAACACAAACAGCAGGTAATGTCTCCATAGTGGCTATTTTCTTTCAACAATATTGAGTTTTATTGCATTTGGCATTGTAGGACACCATGTCTCCACAACTTTGCGTTCTCCAAAGTTGTTTGTAAATAAAGTTTTGTAACAAAGATGTTTTGCCAGATATCTGACCTTGGAGAAGAGTCATGGTTAGAGTGATTTGTACAATAGCTGTAGCAGGCAATAGAATACCCATGTTACCCCACTCACAACTTATTTCTCTGTATAGCATGCACCTCAATTACCTCGACTAACCTGTGCCCCCACACGTTGACTCTGTGTACCAGTACCGCCCTGTATATAGCCTCGTTACTGTTATTTTATTGTTGCTCTTTTATTAATTTAAATTTTTCTATTAAAAAAAATATATATATAAAAAAAAAAATCTTAACACAATTGTTTCTTAACTGCATTGTTGGTTAAGGGCTTGTAAGTAAGCATTTCACTGTAAGGTCTACACCTGTTGTATTCGGTGCAAATGTTTTCAGACTAGTTGGGCTCTAAGTGTTAGCTAATGGTACTGTTTGTGTAAACATTGCTGGGGAGTTATAGACATGTCACTACTTGTGACTGTTTGTCTTACAGAATGCTTCTGTCTGTGTGCAGTTATCAGTAGAAATCATATTCACTTTGACGTCTCTCTGTAATCCTTCCTGAGTGTCTCATAGCAAGATATGCAGACAGACCAGCCTCTCTGAGATAATATGTAGTCATCATGTACCAAGCCCCAATCCCTTCACTAGGAAACAGACATCCACATCACACACTAGACATAGGGGATTTAATATTGCACGCTAGACATAGGGGATTTAATATTACACGCTAAACGTAGGGGATTTAACATTACACACTAGACATAGGGGATTTAATATTGCGCGCTAGACGTAGGGGATTTAATATTGCGCGCTAGACGTAGGGGATTTAATATTGCGCGCTAGACGTAGGGGATTTAATATTGCGCGCTAGACGTAGGGGATTTAATATTGCGCGCTAGACGTAGGGGATTTAATATTACACGCTAGACGTAGGGGATTTAATATTACACATCTGCAATGCACTGAGGCATGCTAAGCATGATAAACATAATGCATACAAATACATATGTGGAAACAATCTTCAAAACAATACCTGATGGATTTAGATATCTGAGCGCTTGTGACATAATGGGGTATTTTACTCCATGATTGTCTCTTGAGTTATTCTGTCTGTGTCATTCATCTCACAAGACAATGATGCTGTTTTGCATCGCAAAGTGATTTTCATTATATTGTCGTTGTCATTAATACTTTATTTGGATGAAGACAAACCCATGAAATGAAGGGTAGTTTTATTGAGGGAGAATCTGGTACTAATTCAGGTAGACTCATCAGATAAAAATCAAATCAAATCAAATTTCAAATCAAATTTTATTTGTCACATACACATGGTTAGCAGATGTTAATGCGAGTGTAGCGAAATGCTTGTGCTTCTAGTTCCGACCATGCAGTAGTATCTAACAAGTAATCTAACAAATTCACAACAACTACCTTATACACACAAGAGTAAAGGAATGAATACGAGTATGTACATATAAATATATGGATGAGCGATGGCTGACCGGCATAGGCAAGATGCAGTAGATGGTATGGAGTACAGTATATACACATATATATGAGATGAGTAATGTAGGATATGTAAACATTATATAAATGGCATTGTTTAAAGTGGCTAGTGATACATTATTTCATCCAATTATAATTATTAAAGTGGCTAGAGATTTGGGTCGATGACCTAACGGCATAGGCAAGATACAGTAGATGGTTTAGAGTACAGTGTATACATTTGATATGAGTATGTCGGATACGTAAACATTATATACAAAATTGTTTAAAGTGGCTAGTGATACATTTGTTACATCCAATTCCTATGTATAAAGTGGCTAGAGATTTAAGTCAGTATGTTGGCAGCAGCCACTCAATGTTAGTGATGGCTGTTTAACAGTCTGATGGCCTTGAGGTAGAAGCTGTTTTTCAGTCTCTCGGTCCCAGCTTTGATGCACCTGTACTGACCTCGCCTTCTGGATGATAAGCGGGGTGAACAGGCAGTGGCTCGGGTGGTTGTTGTCCTTGATGATCTTTTGGCCTTTCTGTGACATCGGGTGGTGTAGGTGTCCTGGAGGGCAGGTAGTTTAACCCGGTGATGCGTTGTGCAGTCCTCACTACCCTCTGGAGAGCCTTACGGTTGTGGGCGGAGCAGTTGCCGTACCAGGCGGTGATACAGCCCGACAGGATGCTCTCGATTGTGCATCTGTAAAAGTTTGTGAGTGATTTTGGTGACAAGCCAAATTTCTTCAGCCTCCTGAGGTTGAAGAGGCGCTGTTGCGCCTTCTTTACCACGCTGTCTGTGTGGGTGGACCAATTCAGTTTGTCCGTGATGTGTACGCCGAGGAACTTAAAACTTTCCACCTTCTCCACTACTGTCCCCTCGATGTGGATAGGGGGGTGCTCCCTCTCCTGTTTCCTGAAGTCCACGATCATCTCCTTTGTTTTGTTGACATTGAGTGAGAGGTTATTTTCCTGACACCACACTCCGAGGGCCCTCACCTCCTCTCTGTAGGCCGTCTAAGTCGTTGTTGGTAATCAAGCCTACCACTGTAGTGTCGTCAGCAAACTTGATGATTGAGTTGGATGCGTGCTTGGCCACGCAGTCATGGGTAAACAGGGAGTACAGGAGAGGGCTGAGAACGCACCCTTGTGGGGCCCCAGTGTTGAGGATCAGCGGGGTGGAGATGTTGTTTCCTACCCTCACCACCTGGGACCGGCCCGTCAGGAAGTCCAGGACCCAGTTGCACAGGGCTGGAGTCGAGACCCAGGGTCTCGAGCTTAATGACGAGCTTGGAGGGAACTATGGTGTTAAATGCTGAGCTGTAGTCGATGAACAGCATTCTTACATAAGTATTCCTCTTGTCCAGATGGGTTAGGGCAGTATGCAGTGTGATTGCGATTGCGCTCGCCTGTGGACCTATTGGGACGGTAAGCAAATTGGAGTGGGTCCAGGGTGTCTGGCAGGATGGAGGTGATATGATCCTTGACTAATCTCTCAAAGCACTTCATGATGACGGAAGTGAGTGCTACGGGCGATAGTCATTTAGCTCAGTCACCTTAGCTTTCTTGGGAACAGGAACAATGGTGGCCCTCTTGAAGCATGTGGGAACAGCAGACTGGGATAGGGACTGATTGAATATGTCCGTAAACACACCAGCCAGCTGGTCTGCGATGCTCTGAGGACACGGCCAGGGATGCCATCTGGGCGGCAGCCTTGCGAGGGTTAACACATTTAAATGTTTTTCTCACATTGGCTGCGGTGAAGGTGAGCCCGCAGGTTTTGGTAGCGGGCCGTGTCGGTGGCACTGTATTGTCCTCAAAGCGAGCAAAGAAGTTGTTTAGTTTGTCTGGGAGCAGGGCGTCATGGTCCGCGACGGGGCTGGTTTTCTTTTTGTAGTCCGTGATTGACTGTAGACCCTGCCACATTCCTCTTGTGTCTGAGCCATTGAATTGTGACTCTACTTTGTCTCTATATTGACGCTTAGCTTGTTTGATTGCCTTGCGGAGGGAGTAGCTGCACTGTTTGTATTCAGTCATGTTTCCGTAGCCTTTACCTGGTTAAAAGCAGTGGTTCGCGCTTTCAGTTTTGGCGCGAATGCTGCCATCAATCCATGGTTTCTGGTTGGGGAAGGTTTTGATATTTGCTATGGGTACAACATCACCAATGCATTTGCTAATAAACTCGCTCACCGAATCAGCGTATACATCAATGTTGTTGTCAGATGCTATCCGGAACATATCCCAGTCCACGTGCTCGAAGCAATCTTGCAGCATGGAATCAGATTGGTCGGACCAGCGTTGAACAGACCTGAGAACGGGCGTTTCCTGTTTTAGTTTCTGTTTGTAGGCTGGGAGCAACAAAATGGAGTCATGGTCAGACTTGCCGAAAGGAGGGCGGAGAATAGCCTTGTATGCATCACGGAAGTTGGAATAACAGTGGTCCAGGATTTTACCAGCCGGGTGGCACATTCGATATGCTGGTAAAATTTCGGGAGCCTTGTTCTTAAATTAGCCTTATTAAAATCCCCAGCCACAATAAATGCAGCCTCAGGATATGTGGTTTCCAGTTTACATAGAGTCCGATGAATTTCTTTCAGTGCCGTCGATGTATCAGCTTGAGGGGGGATGTACACGGCTGTGATTATAATCGAAGAGAATTCTCTTGGTAGATAATGCGGTCTGCATTTGATTGTAAGGAATTCTATGTCAGGTGAACAAAAGGACTTGAGTTCCTGTATGTTGTTATGATCACACCACGCCTCGTTAATCATAAGACACACACCCCGCCCTTCTTCTTACCAGAGAGATGTTTGTTTCTGTCGGTAGCGATGCGTGGAGAAACCAGGTGGCTGTACCGACTCTGATAACGTGTCCTGAGTGAGCCATGTTTCCATGAAGCAAAGAACGTTGCAGTCTCGAATGTCTCTCTGAAAGGCAACCCTCGATCGGATTTCGTCTACTTTGTTGTCAAGAGACTGTACATTGGCGATTAAAATACTCGGGAGAGGTGCACGATGCGCCCGTCCGACGAAGCTTGACCAAAAGACCGCGCGTTTCCCTCTTCTCCGGCGCCGCCGTTGTTTTGAGTAGCCACGTGCTATCCAGTCTGTTGTTGTGTTTGGGTTAACGAAAGGAGAATCCTCTTTGGGAAAGTCGTATTCCTGGTCGTAATGTTGGTAAGTTGACGTTGCTCTTATATCCAATAGTTCCTCCCGGTTGTATGTAATAAAACTTAATATTTTCCGGGTAACAATGTAAGAAGTAATACATAAAAAAACAAAATACTGCATGGTTTCCTGAGAACGTGAAGCGAGGCTGCCATCTCTGTCGGCGCCGGAAGTAGAAGGATGGCAGTCAATCAGACCATTGGTATGTTTTTGTTTATCTAAATCCCTGTTTGACTGCTTTATGCCATGATACTGAGATTATTAAGGGGAGAGATGAACTGCTGTGGTAACATTTAACTCAATTCCTAATTTGACTTGGGAAGTACAGTATACTGTAGGGCATCAGCCTTTACAAACAGCATGCACAGAATGATCAGCCTTTACAAAACGGCATGCACGGAATGATCAGCCTTTACAAATTGCTTGCACAGAATGATCAGCCTTTAAATAAGGCATGCACGGAATGATCAGCCTTTACAAACGGAATGCATGGTGATGATGGTTTGTTATAGTAAACTGGTATAGCTGCTATCAGAGTTGACATTAGAACTACCAAGCTACCATTGAGATACATAAACATGAAGTCATGGTCAAATAGCTGAATAAGAAAACAGCATTTACCAGATGTTTTTATCCAGGTGGCCTATGCAGGAATCATACCCAAAATTATTGTATTGCAAGCACCATGGTCCAACCGACTGAGACATTTTGCCAAATTGACTTTTTCAATCAAAGAGATTATCTTGAAATACACACACTCAATAGCTGTTGACCCAGATAACAAACCTTGGTGTTCAGAATACACTACGCATGTCACTCTGTCATCCATGTTTATTGTCAAAGAGTAATAGTTGGACAAGGGTTGTTTTATTATTTTGATTCAATAAGATAATCTGCACTGGTGTCCTTTTAAAAAGACTGATTTAACAACAGACTGATTGGGTACTGTGAAAACCTACTAGTACTACCAGGTAGACTCCCTCCACAGGTAGATGTTTTCTTTTCTGTTCCAGTATTTTAGAATAACGTGAAAGGTTGTTAAGTGGAATTGAGCTAAATCCATTCTCGCTTTCTTTCTGATGTGTAGTAGTAATATATATTTTTTTATTCCCCACAGACTTAACATTAGTTTAACATTAGTCTCTGTAATCTAAAATGCTATAGTTTGCTTCTGTTAGAGGTTCACCTAGGGGTCATGATAGGGGCTGTACCAAATGTTTGATGTATTATAATAATTGAATATGCTTATGTTGTATTAATAGAAGGGGAGGGGTTATAAGACCCCACCCTCCTTACATTTATAGGGTCCTAGACTACAATATATGCAGTGAGGGAATAAAGTATTTGATCCCCTGCTGATTTTGTACGTTTGCCCACTGACAAAGAAATGATCAGTCTATAATTTTAATGGTAGGTATATTTGAACAGTGAGAGACAGAATAACAACAAAACAATCCAGAAAAACGCATGTGAAAAATGTTATAAATTGATTTGCATTTTAATGAGGGAAAAAAGTATTTGAACCCCTCTCAATCAGAAAGATTTCTGGCTCCCAGGTGTCTTTTAAACAGGTAACGAGCTGAGATTATGAGCACACTCTTAAAGGGAGTGCTCCTAATCTCAGCTTGTTACCTGTATAAAAGACACCTGTCCACAGAAGCAATTAATCAGATTCCAAACTCTCCACCATGGCCAAGACCAAAGAGCTCTCCAAGGATGTCAGGGACAAGATTGTAGACCTACACAAGGCTGGAATGGGCTACAAGACCATCGCCAAGTAGCTTGGTGAGAAGGTGACAACAGTTGGTACGATTATTCGCAAATGGAAGAAACACAAAAGAACTGTTAATCTCTCTCGGCCTGGGGCTCCATGCAAGATCTCACCTCGTGGAGTTGTAATGATCATGAGAACGGTGAGGAATCAGCCCAGAACTACACGGGAGGATCTTGTCAATGATCTCAAGGCAGCTGGGACCATAGTCACCAAGAAAACAATTGGTAACACACTACGCCGTGAAGGACTGAAATCCTGCAGCGCCCGCAAGGTCCCCCTGCTCAAGAAAGCACATATACATGCTCGTCTGAAGTTTGCCAGTAAACATCTGAATGATTCAGAGGACAACTGGGTGATGGTCAGATAAGACCAAAATGGAGCTCTTTGGCATCAACTCAACTTGCCGTGTTTGGAGGAGGAGGAGGAATGCTGCCTATGACCCCAAGAACACCATCCCCACCGTCAAACATGGAGGTGGAAACATTATGCTTTGGGGGTGTTTTTCTGCTAAGGGGACAGGACAACTTCACCGCATCAAAGGGACGATGGACGGGGCCATGTACAGTCAAATCTTGGGTGAGAACCTCCTTCCCTCTGCCAGGGCATTGAAAATGTGTCGTGGATGGGTATTCCAGCATGACAATGACCCAAAACACACGGCCAAGGCAACAAAGGAGTGGCTCAAGAAGAAGCACATTAAGGTCCTGGAGTGATCTAGCCAGTCTCCAGACCTTAATATGTGGAGGGAGCTGAAGGTTCGAGTTGCCAAACGTCAGCCTTGAAACCTTAATGACTTGGAGAAGATCTGCAAAGAGGAGTGGGACAAAATCCCTCCTGAAATGTGTGCTAACCTGGTGGCCAACTACATGAAACAACTGACCTCTGATTGCCAACAAGGGTTTTGCCACCAAGTACTAAGTAATGTTTTGCAGAGGGGTCAAATAATTATTTCTCTCATTAAAATGCTAATCAATTTAGAAAATTTTTCACAATGCTTTTTTCTGGATTTTTTTGTTGTTATTCTGTCTCTCACTGTTCAAATATACCTACCATTAAAATTATAGACTGATAATTTCTTTGTCAGTGGGCAAACATACAAAATCAGCAGGGGATCAAATACTTTTTTCCCTCACTGTGTGTGTGTGTGTGTGTGTGTGTGTGTGTGTGTGTGTGTGTGTGTGTGTGTGTGTGTGTGTGTGTGTGTGTGTGTGTGTGTGTGTGTGTGTGTGTGTGTGTATATATATATATATATATATATATATATATATATATATATATATATATATATATATATATATTTATAGAGGTTTAGTATTGTTCCACAGTTGTTTTCTAGTTCTCTCTCTCTGCTTCTTATAAAGATGGTCTGAGAAATGTGTGACTGTGAAGACAACTCTGCAGGGGAGTAAAGAGATAAGAGACTAGTCAGACATACCTCTATAAATCAACTTGGGGGAGTGGACATTTACTGCTAAGCTCTTTAGATAACACTGAAACTCTATGTTTGTGTAGCTGTGGATGCATGGGCTTGGTCTCATGAGTAGAAGGTAATGACGTAGGCAGTGACATCACTACGGCTGGACTTCGGGTTTAATAAAACAACTTGGGACTTTTTCTATTTTGCAGAACTTACTCGGAAACATGTGTGCTATGTTCCTGATTGTCAACTTTTTTCTGCAATTGCATTAATAAAGGTTTTGATTGATTTAATTTAAGATATTTTCATAATGCTAATTTCACCAATGAGCCAATGATTGACAAGGAAACAAGAAACGAACCCCAACACTTCCAATTATTCTATAAACAAAACTGATGCTTTAACTAAACTCATTCAAAAAAGTAACGTCCTCTCAACTGCGTTTATTTTCAGCAAACTTAACGTGTAGATATTTGTATGAACATAACAAGATTCAACAACTGAGACATAAACTGAACAAGTTCCACAGACATGTGACTAACAGAAATGGAATAATGTGTCCCTGAACATTAAGTAGCGCACCAGCTGCATAAAGTACTGCAGTGCATCTCCTCCTCATGGACTGCACCAAATTTGCCAGTTCTTGCTGTGAGATATTACCCCACTCTTCCACCAAGGCACCTGCAAGTTCCCAGATATTTCTGGGGGGAATGGCCCTAGCCCTCACCCTCCGATCCAACAGGTCCCAGATGTGCTCAATGGGATTGAGATCCGGGCTCTTCGCTGGCCATGGCAGAACACTGGCATTCCTGTCTTGCAGGAAATAACGCATAGAACGTGCAGTATGGCTGGTGGCATTGTCATGCTGGAGAGTCATGTCAGGATGAGCCTGCAGGAAGGGTACCACATGAGGGAGGAGGATGTCTTCCCTGTAACACACAGCGTTGAGATTGCCTGCAATGGCAACAAGCTCAGTCCGATGATGCTGTGACACACCGCCCCAGACCATGACGGACCAAATTGATCCCGCTCCAGAGTACAGGCCTCGGTGTAACGCTCATTCCTTCGACGATAAACGCGAATCCGGCCATCACCCCTGGTGAGAGAACCGCGACTCGTCAGTGAAGAGCACTTTTTGCCAATCCTGTCTGGTCCAGCAATGGTGTGCTTGTGCCCATAGGCGACGTTGTTGCCGGTGATGTCTGGTGAGGACCTGCCTTACAACAGGCCTACAAGCCCCCAGTCCAGCCTCTCTCAGCCTATTGCGGACAGTCTGATCACTGTTGGAGGGATTGTGCGTTCCTGGTGTAACTCGGGCAGTTGTTGTTGCCATCCTGTACCTGTCCCGCAGGTGTGATGTTCGGATGTACCGATCCTGTGCAGGTGTTGTTACACGTGGTCTGCCACTGCGAGGACGATCAGCTGTCCGTCCTGTCTCCCTGTAGCGCTGTCTTAGGCGTCTCACAGTACGGACATTGCAATTTATTGCCCTGGCCACATCTGCATCCTTGCAGCATGCCTAAGGCATGTTCATACAGATGAGCAGGGACCCTGGGCATCTTTCTTTTGGTGTTTTTCAGAGTCAGTAGAAAGGCCTCTTTAGTGTCCTAAGTTTTAATAACTGTGACCTTAATTGCCAACCGTCTGTAAGCTGTTAGTGTCTTAATGACCGTTCCACAGGTGCGTGTTCATTAATTGTTTATGGTTCATTGAACAAGCATGGGAAACAGTGTTTAAACCCTTTACAATGAAGATCTGTGAAGTTATTTGAATTTTTACAAATTATCTTTGAATGACACGGTCCTGAAAAAGGGACGAGTTTAGTATGAATAGATGGTGTACTGGTTACTGTGGAATATCACTGTTTGTACAAGGCATCATGACTAATTTCTTTGTTCACTTTTGGACAGCGGACTGTTGAGGTGTTAGAGGTTTGGAAATATAAAAAGCCCATGGGACTGACACCTTAGATAGCTACAGTGTATTTGTAATTCCACTGTTTTATTTATTTGCTTTTATTTTCTAGAGCCCCTACAGAGGTCATCCTTAACCTATTGATTCTTCATCTACATGATTTTCTTCCTATTCAATGCTGTGTTCAACATCATATAGTGAAGGAAAAGTTATAGGTTAACGTAACCTTAAGGGACACATCGGCATATGGATTTGAAAAGCATCCTTTTTTATTTCATCCCAACGATATATTGTATGCAAAGGGTTTTGTAACTGTTTGTTGTACTTCTATGTATTGAGGGAGATAAGCAGGTTTAACCAGGCACGCTGCTGTGTCAACGTGGCAGAATCTGCATCAATCAAAGACAGTCAGGGCAGGACTCTCACATGCCTGGGTTGGCATATTTCAGAGGCATGTCATGAAGACAGCATTAATAGCCAGAGTGTTCCCTTTAAGATCTCCCGTTTGGCAGCCACATAGCCCCACTCACGCAAAACATGGTCACACTAATCTCCCCTGATAAGAGGGGAACAGGATGGACTACTGGCTGGTTCTGTAGCCAAGGTCACACTCTGACTGTTAGCCTACAACATCTGTTTCAAATCCTCCTATTGTCACCAGTTAACGTGGATATGTGTGGAGATTGAGGATACTAAGGGCAAAAAGTGTAATAGCAATGTGCGTGTTCTATCCTTTGATGTAATAATGCTGAGTTTCCTCTGATACTGGTATACTCATGATACTAGCTGTAACATCTCAATTCATGATTATGTTGAGTAGTCTCCGTTTGCCCTGATCAAATTTGACTAAATCCCTCTCTCTGGCTCTCCCTGTGTCTCTGGAACGACATGGGTGTTCTTGGTATTCCTATAATCACATGATTGATTTGATATGAGGGCCATCTGTTTCCCTGCAGGACGATGGCATCCTGAAAGAGATCGACATCAGCCAGCACACCAAAGAGGGCTTTGAAAAGGCAGACCCCTCCCAGTTTGAGCTGCTGAAAGTGCTAGGCCAAGGCTCCTATGGAAAGGTAAACATATAGCTACCTGGATTAAGGTGTTGGGATCTATGTTACACCTACTGTATATGTACTATGCATTCATCACATTTACCCTACTGTTCAATCTGATATTAATCTCCTCCATAGGTATTCCTGGTGAGAAAAATCAAAGGCTCTGACAGAGGACAACTTTATGCCATGAAAGTGTTAAGGAAAGCAACGCTAAAAGGTACTTATTCTGATACTTTTGAAGAGTGGTATGTTTTTCATCAGACCAATCTTACTAAGAGCGTAATATTATTACAGTAAACAGACATGATCGGGGTATGATTTAATTCCCTATCCAGCCAAACTGTTTTTCCGGCATAAGTAATAAAAATACAAATAAAAAAATATATATATTTTTAAACATCTCGCTCATCAAATCTCAGTCAAAAACATCTTGCGTTTCCTGTACTCAACAAATCTCAGTCAAACGCTTTACGTAAAAAAAAAATCTGCTCTAGATAATGAAATGCAGCCTTTTGGCCCTGTCTCAGGAAATGGAGATGATGTTCTCCTTGCTTACATAATACAGGCACAGCTGCAGGAATGTCCTCACTGCAAAGCAGAGAGCCATTGCAAGAGGAAGCTGGCATAATATTCTGCATTGCAGCACAGGTGCTTGAGGGATTATGATTTTGATTATTATTGATAACGAAGTAGCTGACCTCCATTTCTCAGGTGACATAGGGAGAAGGCTTAGGTAATGCAGATAGATGAGCATAATGCAGCAAGTCATTGCATTAGCTCACTCTGTCTCGATTATGCGATTACATTCCCAATGCACTGACTAGATAAATGGCTGACTAGTGAGGGAGAAGTCTTATGCATGGTTGAGTGGTTTCCAGATTTTCATAGTTTCAACAGTTTTGACAGTATAACAATTTATACCTGAGGTATTTTATACAGTATCGTCGGATACCGGCCCAACTCTAATGGGTTGTATATGTATAGCTTTTGTCCACATCTGTTCAGATCTACAAGTATCTTAATTCATTACCACCATTTTGATAAGCTTTGTCTGTTTTTCAGTCCGGGATCGGGTGCGGTCCAAAATGGAGAGAGACATTCTGGCTGAAGTCAACCACCCCTTCATAGTCAAACTCCATTATGGTGAGCGTATTTCCCCGGTGCCGTCTTTCTCATCCATGCAACCATGTTCTGACTGGCACACATACATACAACGAACATTGAGACATGAAAACCCTCTTGTTAAGACAGCCAAATAATTATGTGATGAGATTGTATTTAGTCATCAGTTGTTAGAATGGTTCTGCAATTAGGCAGCAGGCATAAACACTTTGGGATATCAAATGGAGTAGGTTCTTGCATTGAATAACTCTCCAAGCGTTTTATAAGGCTTGGCACGTCCCTCTAAACATTTCAGTGTCGTCTGGAGCCCTTCAGACAGCGTAAGCCATCACTCCGTATCTCAAAGCACCTTACCTCCTTATTTATTAGCATTCTCTGAGTATTGCCACAGCAGCCCAAGGCAAACAGATGCACTCAACAAAGCAGATAATAGGAATACACGAGAAGACCATATTAACAAAATTATACCAGGAAAAAAAGATTTGCCTTGACATGTACCTTTTAAGCAGAGCCGGATTACTGAACGGGCACGTAGGGCACATGCCCCCGGGCCCCCCGAACTCCAGGTGGTACCCAACCAAATTGATTTATTTTGGGTTGTGGGCCCCCTGGTTGTGGGCTTCCCAGATAGCATATGATAGCTAAATGTGTAGAATTGCAGGAAATTGTCTTTAAAACTGCCAAATCATCCCGGGCCTCTTTTGTAAAATTCAAAAATATTTTTTTATTTAATCTTTATTTAACTAGGCAAGTCAGTTAAGAACAAATTCTTATTTACAATGACCAAACCCGGACGACGCTGGACCAATTGTGCGCCGCCCTATGGGACTCCCAATCATGGCCAGATGCGATACAGTCTGGAATCGAACCAGGAACTGTAGTGATGCCTCTTGCACTGAGATGCAGTGCCTTAGACCGCTGCGCCACTCGGGAGCCCTGAGAATGAGATGACCTATAAAGTAGCAGATGTTTCTCTCTGACCCATAGCAAGAAGTGTCGAATTTCAGGAAATTCGTTTTAAAACTGCAACATTTTCTCATAGCCTCATGACAAGATGTGTAGAATAGCGTTGTAAAACTGCAGATTCTTTTCAACATTTCAACGGCCTTGCCTTTAAGCAGTATAACCTCTCAACAAACTCCAAATCACATTTGGAGTGTTTTCATTTTATTGCATGTCATGAGCGAAGGAGAATATGTATTTTGCGTGACCATTTCTGTTGTTTTTATGGCCCAGCCTTTCAGACGGAGGGGAAGCTGTATCTGATTCTAGACTTCCTCAGAGGGGGAGACCTCTTCACACGGCTTTCTAAAGAGGTAGAGTCATCATGTTACTCACTGTGATGAGTAACATGTTTTATTAATACATTCAATCACCACATGCATATGTATACTTTTATTTCCAATAATTTGTTTTCTTGTTGCAAATGTCTCTTTTTGATTGCATAGATACAGTATATTTTGAGGCATTCTCGTGATATAACTTTTTTTTTATTGGTCAACAATGACTCAACAGCAATTGGTAATTTGGCTTATAGAGTAAAAACCCTCCCTATTAAAAACCCTTCCAATGCGTTATTTTTATGTCATGACCCTTGAACTATCTCTTTAGATTTGTTTGCCTTTATTGACAATAGCAACAAACAAGCACATTCCAAAAGAGCTGTAGATGAATGGTATTCTGTCCTCATGAAAATCTGTTTCGATGACCAATTGTATGTTCAATGCCGAGCTATTAGACACTTCTTAGTAGTACACTGATTCATCATGTCACTTTGGGGCCGTCACTGTGCAGCACAATGACCAATCTATAACTGCCTCTCTGCCACCACCATAGTTAGCCTTCCTGTGAAGTGATTTCAGAGCTTGAGCCAAGTAGGACTTGCATTCATCACACGTGCGCGCTCCAAAGCTTCAGGACTCATTCTGCGACTAAAAATAGGCCCGTCCTCCCCACTGATTCAATCGATATGTATAAACACCCTGCCATTGACCGGACCCCATCAAGAATAGGTCCCTATATTGCAAATGTTCATTTCTAATTGGTTTGGCTTTAATCTTGTACTTCAGCATCTCTGAATGTCCATGCACTCATAGTGAGTTGAAATAAGTAGGCTATTTCAGTAATAAGGTGTAGTTCTTTCAAGTGCTCACTTGCCATGACCAGCCCAGGTTTATTTCCAACCACAGACATAATGGCTTGTGTGGTATGTCTAGCACGGGCTTTCGATGCAAACATTTTCAAGTGCTCACTGCCAATGAACAGCCCAGACCTCATCAGTCAGATTACATTATCTCCTTCGTTCCGTTGATTAATTACTCCTGAATCCATGCACTAACCCCACTGTGGGGGGGGAATGATTATTTGGGGTTAAATAACACTTTGGGTCACATTTGAACATCTAAAACTAGATAGAAAGTATGTAGAAATTATTTTCAAATAACTGCCCTTTTTCTGGCCTGCAAAATGATTTTGATGAGCAAATCAGTCCCCAAAAAACTGTGGCCCTCCGTTGAATTTCAAAATCCCAATGTGGCCCTCGAGTCAATTATTCCCCACCCCGCAATAGCCTGTATTGTAATACTGCTATTATGAAGAAATTATAGATAACGACTCAATTGATGAAATCATTGACCCTCATAGAGTTCCTATGGGACATTCAGCTAACAACTGCAGATTGTTTCATCACACCATACATTTTTTTTTTTACTCAGCTTGGCGTATTGCCAATTAATATGTGGATTGCAATATTTTGATGCATGTATTAAATACAGTGCATTCGGGAAAGTATTCAGACCACTTGACTTTTTCTACATTTTGTTACATTCCAGGCTTATTCTAAAATGTATTAAATAGTTTTTCCCCCTCATCAATTTACACACAATACCCCATAATGACAAAGCAAAAAGAGGTTTTTAGAAATGTTTGCAAAAAATGTAAACAATTAAACTGAAATCACAATTACATAAGTATTCAGACCCTTTACTCATTACTTTGTTGAAGCACCTTTGGCAGCGATTACAGCCTAGTCTTCTTGGGTATGATGCTACAAGCTTGGCACACCTGTATTTGGGGAGTTTCTCCCATTCTTCTCTGCAGATCCTCTCAAGCTCTGTCAGGTTGGATGGGGAGCATCGCTGCACAGCTATTTTCAGGTCTCTCCAGAGACGTTAGATCGGATTCAAGTCCGGGCTCTGGCTGCCACTTAAGGACATTCAGAGACTTGTCACGAAGCCACTCCAGCATTGTTTTGGCTGTGAGCTTAGGGTTGTTGTCCTGTTGGAAGGTGAACCTTCGCCTCCAGGCTGAGGTTCTGAGCGCTCTGGAGCAGGTTTTCATCAAGGATCTCTCTGTACTTTGTACCGTTCATCTTTCCCTCAATCCTGACTAGTCTACCAGTCCCTGCCGCTGAAAAACATCCCCACAGCATGATGCTGCCACCACCATGCTTCAACGTAGGGATGGTGCCAGGTTTCCTCCAGACGTGACGCTTGGCATTCAGGCCAAAAAGTTAAATCTTGGTTTCATCAGACATGAAAATCTTGTTTCTCATGGTCTGAGAGTCCTTTACGTGACTTTTGGCAAACTCCAACGGGGCTGACGTGCCTTTTACTGAGGAGAGGCTTCCGTCTGGCCACTCTACCATAAAGGCCTGATTGGTAAAGTGCTGCAGAGATGGTTGTCCTTCTGGAAGGTTCTCCCATCTCTACAGAGGAACTCTGGAGCTCTGTCAGAGTGACCGTCATGTTTTCTCCCTGACCAAGGCCCTTTTACCCCGATTGCTCAGTTTGGCTGGGAGGCAAGCTCTAGGAAAAGTCTTGGTGGTTCCAAACTTTTTGGTACCCTTCCCCAGATCTCTGCCTCGAAACAATCCTGTCTCGGACAGGTTTGTGCCTTTTCAAATCATGTATAATCCTATCAAGTTGTAGAAACATCTCAAGGATGATCAATGGAAACAGGATGCACCTGAGCTCAATTTCGAGTAACATAGTAAAGGGTCTGAGTACTTATGTAAATAACATGTTTCATTTTTTTTCATTTTTAATAAACATTTTAGAATAAGCCTGGAGCGTAACAAAATGTGGGAAAAGTGAAGGGGTCTGAATACTTTACGAATGCACTGTATATGAATGTTATCAGATGTTAGCAAGTTATTGATTTCATGAACCTTATTTCTGAGGTTATATATATTCATATTCTTATCCCTATCCTGGGTAGCTTATCGGAGATAATATGGAGAGAAAAAAGTAACTTGTGTGTGTGTGATGTTGGGCTGAAACTACTGACCCTGAAGCTTGGCTCTCACTCTTCCCAGGATTTTGGGACAATGTGCTTGTTGTAGCGGATGTAAGCAATGTCCCAACGCTCTCTGGCAGCTTTTATAGCTCAGATAAGTTATTTCCGGCCCTGGCGCACAGCTTCAAAGAAGTCCTCGTTGAGGAAGATGTTGGTTTCTCTCAAGTTCTTGGCTCTCTCCAGAACAGCCATCTTGTCCTTGAACCTCAGGAACTTGACCACTATCGGCCTGGGTCTATCATCTGGGCTGATTTACAGGATTTCCAGACCTGTGGGCGTGCTCCACTTTTTCCTCAGACTCCGTCCAGGCCTCATGTGAAGACTGGTATGCCATCCACAACAATGTTATTCCTCCTGGATTGTCCCTCTAGTCTAGATAGTAGGGCTGGGAATTGCCAGGGACCTTACTATACGATATTATCACTATACTTAGATGCCGACACGATATGTATTGTGATTCTCGTGATGCTATATGTATTGCGATTCGATACTGTGATTTTATTGCGATTCGATGTTCCAAGCATATTGCTCACCATATGTCTGCTGTAGAGGAACAAGACAGAGCCATGAGAAAATGAGTTTTGATCAGTCATGGAAATAAAAGTTCTCAAAACAAATTGGAGTTGTGGTGCAGGTACAGCCAACTAGGGCAAAAATAATAATGTTGTCAAAACTATATGATGTATTGTCAAAAATAATATCCTGATATGTAACTGTATCGATTATTTATTATTATTTTTTTTTTTCATCACTACAGTTTTCCCAGTCATCTGAAATAATGATCCACAGACAGCTGTCATCTTGCGTGGGCTTACAGTTTGTTGTCATCTTTCTGAGAGTCTCTTTCAGGACATCCACCTCTCCCTGGAAGAACTGAAAAACTGTTCCTAAGTTCTTGAACTTCTCTGGTCAGATTGCCCATTATTTTGTTAGTTGAGTCCACCAGTATTTGGACAAATCTCTTGAAGCTATTTTCCTGTAGCTGTAACAATTGGTTGACATATTTTTTTGATAGTGACAGTGCAACACTGTCCTTTTCATTACTCCAAACTTCTTTAACTTTGGGCGGCATGATGGTAGCAATGTAGGCTAATGCTGGTTCTCCACGCAATTCCAGCCAGCACATCTCACAGGGCTGATGTGACCAGCAACAAACAGCAGAGATTTAAACCGCCACAAGCGCTTGACTAGGGCTGGGACGATACCAGTATCGCGATACTAGTTAGTATTGGGGCAAGGAAACAAAACATGAAGCAGTTTTAACTTTAGGAAAACAGCCCCTAATGTTGGAACCAAACATCATTATGTTGTCGTCCAGAGTCACATTTCCCAGCTATAGCACACAATATTTTACATACAGCAGGTTTTTAAAGGACCAAAGAGTTTGTTCTGCTTCGTGTTTTCATTTTTGCCATGGAAAAAATATTGCGATACTGGTATCGTCACAGCCCTGCTGAGCACACACTCCTGGGGCCCCTGTGTTGAGGGTCAGAGTGGCGGAGGTGTTGTTGCCTACTCTTACCACCTGGGGTCGGCCCGTCAGGAAGTCCAGGATCCAGTTGCAGAGGGAGGTGTTCAGTCCCAGGGTCCCGAGCTTTGAGGTCACTATGGTGTTTGAAATCTGAGTTGTAGTCGATGAACAGCATCCTCACATAGATATTCCTCTTTTCTAGGTGAGAGCGGGCAAAGTGGAGTGCACTTGAGATTGCATCATCTGTGGATTTGTTGGGGTGGTAGGCAAATTGGAGTTGGTCCAGGGTGTTTGGGATGACGGAGTTGATGTGTGCATTGATCAGCCTTTCAAAACACTTCATTACAGATGTGAGTGTTTTAGGGCGGTGGTCATTGTGGCACGATGCCTTAGTGTTTTTGGGAACAGGAATGATGGTAGTCAACTTTAAACATGTGGGGATTACAGACTGGGAGAGGTTGAAAATGTCTGCAAAGACACCTGCCAGCTGGTCTGTACATGCCCTAGAATACCGTATGGCCCTGCGGCCTTACAAGTGTTGACCCGGTGTGTGTGTGTGAGTGAGAGAGAACACCTAGTTCTCCGGATCAGCGGGGGGCCTCATGCAGGGCTCTGTGTTGTTTCCAAACCTCTCCTTGAGTACCCCCAGCCATCCAACTAGTCATTAAGCCCCTGATGAGTTGAATCGGGTGTGCTAGTATGCCTACTGGAATAGATCATATAAAATGAACTTTCTGGGGTACTCAAAGGGAGGTTTGCTCAAAGAAATGATTAAATGGATGGAGACCTTGATTATTATTGAATAATAAAAACAACCTGCAGTCCGAATAATAGACCACCAACTTTGGAAATGCGTTAATCCATTCACCCATGCTTCCTAAAACTACTGTCTCCTATGTGTCATCGTGACTACTACCAATCCTTTTGTAAATAATAACTGGAATGAAATTGGGCAAACAATTTGTCTCTAGATTTAAATTTGTTCTTCTGGACCGACAGACAAGTAGGAATTGAAATATGAATGAATTACTGCTGTTTTTGGAAATCACTGATCTGGAACAGCTAGCAGATGCCCTTTCACAATCTTATATCACGCATGTACTGTTTGCATCTTATCAATGACTAACTGTTACTTTATCTTTTACCTTTCTCCATCTGCAGGTGATGTTTACTGAAGAGGATGTGAAGTTCTATCTGGCTGAGCTGGCCTTGGCCTTAGATCACCTTCACAGTCTGGGCATCATCTACAGAGACCTCAAACCAGAGAAGTAAAGCCTCATTGACTGTACTGTGCCATAGACTACTTCCTTATTCAAAGCTATACCATTTTTACCCATATGAGTACTCCTACACATTGTTTCTTTGTCGCAGAGACTTATGAATATTCTGATCGGGAATGACCAAGTACATACTAATGTCTGATTTTATATCATATAATTCCGATCCATGAGTTCAAACAAGGTTGCGTTACTGCTCCGTGGTGCTGCCTGTGACAGGTCTATCAAAACAACAACAGGTCTCTGGTGCAATCAAGGCTGCATCTGTTCTGCATCTTTTTCCTCCTGTTTAGACTAAAAGGGCTATCAGAGTGCTTTTACAGTTGATTTAAATGTTTGACAGACTCCAAATGCATCAAGATGTTTGGTCGTACAGTCAAAAACACATTTAGGGCCTTGTGATGCAGGACTTGCACATTGGCTCTCGGGTATTTGATGAAATAAGGAAATAAACAAGGAAGGAAATAAACAAGGAACTCTCGGCATGGGAATAATTGACGTGTGAAGGTCTCGCATAATTCCTGGTTTCAGTGGTTCTGCTTTTTTTGTCTTTGAAGGACGAGCTATTCCTAGCTTTACTATTGATTGATTACTGACACCAACCCAAGGGCAACAGTGTGCTGTGCACAGATTCATTAGTTATAACAAACAAACACTCAATAAATGTGTGGGTGTGCAGTGCCGAGAGGTGTGTAAGATGTGAAGATTTTATATAAAGTATTTCTATTATACAGATATACACACAGTTTATTAGGTACACCCATCTAGTACCGGGTCAGACCCCCCTTTACCAGCCTGTACCGTTGACACCATGCAGGATGGGGCCATGGAATAATGCTGTTACAACAAATCCTGACTCTGCCGTCAGCATGACGCAACAGGAACCGGGATTCATTGGACAAGGCGATGTATTTCCACTCCTCAATTGTCGAGAATTGGTGATCGCGTGCTAACTGGAGCCACTTCATCTTGTTTTTAGCTGATAGGAGTGTAACCTGGTGTAGTCGTCTGCAGCAATAGCCCATCTGTAACAAGGACCCTGACGAGTTGTGCATTCCGAGATGCCATTCTGCACACCACTGTTGTACTGCCTCGTTATTTTCCTGTTTGTGGCCTGCCGGTTAGCTTGCACGATTCTTGCCATTTTCCTTCGACCTCTCATCAACAAGCTCCTTTCACCCACAGGACTGCCGCTGACTGGATGTTTTTTTGTTGCACCATTCTCTGTAAACCCTAGACACTGTTGTGCTTGAAAAGCCCAGGAGGCCGTCCATTTCTGAGATACTGAAACCGGCGCGCCTGTCACCAGCGATCATACCCTGCTCAGTGGCTTAGGTCACTTGTTTTGCCCATTCTAAGGTTCAATAGAACAGTAACAATGCTTCAATGCCTTACTGCCTTCTTTATATATCAAGCCACATCCACGTGTCTCACTGTCTGTAGGAGCAAACTATTGTGAACGGTGTGTGTGTGTAATGCAGTGCCAGTCAAAAGTTTGGACACCTACTAAGTTTGGACACCTTTATTTTTACTATTTTCTACATTGTAGAATAATAGTGAAGACATCACAACTATGAAATAACACATATGGAATCATGTAGTCACCAAAAAAGTGTTAAACAATTCAAAATATATTTTATATTTGAGATTCTTCAGCTTTGCACACTCTTGGCATTCTCTCAACCAGATTCATGAGGTAGTCACCTGGAATGCATTTCAGTTAGCAGGTGTGCCTTGTTAAAAGTTAATTTGTGGAATTTCTTTCCTTCTTAATGTCTTTGAGCCAATCAGTTGTGTTGTGACAAGTTAGGGGTGGTATACAGAAGATAGCCCTACTTGGTAAAAGACCAAGTCCATATTATGGCAAGAACAGCTCAAATAAGCAAAGAGAAAAGACAGTCCATCATTACTTTAAGACATTAAGGTCAGTCAATCTGGAGGGTTTTTGCAGTTGCAAAAACCCTCAAGCCCTATGATGAAACTGGCTCTCATGAGGACCGCCACAGGAAAGGAAGACCCAGAGTTAACTCCAATAAACTTATCCTCTGAAGCAGAGGTAACTGCACCTCAGATTGCAGCCCAACTAAATGCTTCACAGAGTTTAAGTAACAGACACATCTCAACATCAACTGTTCAGAGGAGACTATGTGAATCAGGTCTTCAAGGTCGAATTGCTGCAAAGAAACCACTACTAAAGTACACCAATAAGAAGACACTTGCTTGAGCCAAGAAACATGAGCAATGGACATTAGACTGGTGGAACTCTTTCCTTTTGGTCTGAGTAGTCCAAATTTGAGATTTTTGGTTCCAACCGCCGTGTCTTGATGAGACGCAGAGTAGGTGAACAGATGATCTCCGCATGTGTGGTTTCCACCATGAAGCATGGAGGAGGAGGTGTGATGGTGCTTGGCTGGTGACACTGTCTGTGATTTATTAAAAATTCTAGGCACACTTGACCAGCATGGCTACCACAGCATTCTGTGGCGATACACCATTCCATCTAGTTTGCGTTTAGTGGGACTATCATTTGTTTTTCAACAGGACAATGACCCAACAAACCTCCTTGCTATGTAAGTGCTATTTGACCAAGAAGGAGAGTGATGGAGTGCTGCATCAGATGACCTGGCCTCCACAATCACCCGACCTCAACCCAATTTGAGATGAGTTGGACCGCAAAGTGAAGGAAAAGCAGCCAACAAGTGCTCGGCATATGTGCTCAGCCCTTCAAAACTGTTGTTAAAGCATTCCAGGTGAAGCTGGTTGAGAGAATGCCAAGAGTGTGCAAAGCTGTCTTCAAGGCAAAGGGTGGCTACTTTGAAGAATCTAAAATATATTTAACACTTTTTTTGGTTACTACATGATTCCATGTGTTATTTCATAGTTTTGATGTCTTCACTATTATTTTACAATGTAGAAAATAGTAACGATAAAGAAAAACTCTAGAATAGGTGTGTCCAAACTTTTGACTGGTACTGTATATATATTGATGTCACATTCCTTCCCTCTACAGTATTCTTCTTGATGAGGAGGGCCACATCAAGATAACAGGTGACTAAAGTGTTTTAAAAACATACAGCAGTGGTAGTAGTAGTCCGAATAGATATAGCAGTAGTCTCTCTTCTATGTTGAATCCATTAAGCCCATAGCTGGTGGCTGTTTTCCTCTGTCTTTGACATCAATCCCTTTTATCAAATGTATTTTAGATTTCGGGCTGAGTAAAGAGGCAATAGACCATGACAAGCGAGCGTACTCCTTCTGCGGGACGATAGAGTACATGGCCCCTGAGGTGGTCAACAGAAGAGGACATACACATAGTGCTGACTGGTGGTCATTTGGCGTCTTAATGGTGTGGACCTCCCTCCCTTTCTTTTTGATAATGCATTACAGACATACTATAGCTATTGGTTGGCTGCAATGTTATTGCAATACAATCTCCAGGGCAGAGTTTCATATAGGGGAATTATGTTTGCATACAGTATGTGGACGTGCAGCACGAGGCATACAGCCTGTATGACCAGGTCACTACTGGTCCAACCTATAGTCAAAATGTGGATCTTAATGCAGAGACATCATAATGATTATGCATACTGGTATGGTAGTAGTCCACTACTTCTATGCCATACACTAGTCTCACCTCTTCAGTCCTCTTATATTAAAAGATAAATGCTGATTGAATAGAGCCAGACCGGTTATAATAAGGTTGCTGCTGACTAATCCACACACCTCTAAAGATCAAAGGACCCCCTAATGGTTTCTTAGCACAGTACTTTAGCCTCACGTTAAAACCAGATCAATACAAACCTTCCCAAATGTATCCCTTTAGGGCCAGAATTTATAACGCAAGCTTTGCTCTCTCTAAAAGAAACCCGCCAGGAACTCTCACTGATATCACCTTGAAGACACATTTCAGTTGAATGCATTCAGTTGTACAACTGGCTAGGTATCCCCCTTTCCCTTTCTCTTTGCTCTGCATCTGCAGTGTTAGAACAAGTGCATGTGTAGTAACTGGAAAATATGATTCTCCTATGTCATGCCATAGTATAGTGAGTTTGTCATCCAAGAAACTGTCAAAATTGTGGTGAAATACATTATTGTTTTGTAAAGAGATTTAGAGGATTGGCACTGACATTGTTTGCCTTTATTTTCAGTTTGAAATGCTGACAGGATCTCTACCATTTCAAGGCAAAGATCGCAAGGAAACAATGGCCCTCATACTAAAGTAAGATACGACAATTTGTATGGCAAATATATATGAAATGCATTACTTTGAAATAATTGTCTTTCTTTTTCTGTTTTGTAGGGCAAAACTTGGAATGCCGCAATTCTTAAGCCCAGAGGTGCAAAGTTTAATACGGGCCCTCTTCAAAAGAAATCCTACCAATAGATTAGGTATGTAGTCAAGAGAATTAATAGTGTGTGTCATTTCACATGCTCCTCTAATTGGAAGACTAATTTACAGCATTAGATAAGCCATTTCTCATTTATTAAATGTGACACAGACAGCATTGAAATCGGAATTTTACATTTTACATCTTCACATTGAGGGTTTTAGGGACAGTGCAGGCTAGAAAGCACAGTTACTGCATGTGCTCTCTTACCCCTCGGTGGAAGCTGGTTGACCAGTGTTGGGATTGAATATAACCACATGAATCCCTTCCTCCATGATTTATAAGATGGAGAGTAATGTCAAGCTAAATCTCAACTGTACCAGGCATCACTAGTGTGGTACCTGTGGTGCAGTCAGATTAAAGCCCGAAGTTATTCTGTATGTATGTTTGCGGTAAATATTGGTAACAATTTACCTAAAGTATTTTATTCAACAAAAAAAAGAATCACCTTTATTTAACCAGGTAGGCCAGTTGAGACAAGTTCTCATTTACAGCTGCGACCTGTCCAAGATAAAGCAAAGCAGTGCGACAAAAACAACAACACAGAGTTACACATAAACAAAAGTACAGTCACTAACACAAAATAAAAATTTGAGAAATCTATGTACAGTGTGTGCAAATGTAGAGGAGTAGGGAGGTAAATAGGCCCTAGAGGTGAAAATAATTACCATTTAGCATTAATACTGGAGTGATAGATGTGCAAGTAGAGATACTGGGGTGCAAAAGAGAGAGGGTAAGTAATAATATGGGAATGAGGTAGACGGATGTGCTATTTACAGATTGGCTGTGTACAGGTAGAGTGATCGGTAAGCTGCTCAGACAGCTGATGCTTAAAGGTAGAGAGGGAGATATAAGACTCCAGCTTCAGTGATTTTTGCTATTCGTTCCAGTCATTGGCAGCAGAGAAAGGAAAGGCGGCCAAAGGAAATGTTTGCTTTGGGGAAGACCAGTGCAATATACCTGCTGGAGCGCGTGCTCAGTTTTACGAGGGTATGTTTGGCGGCATGAGTGAAGGAGGCTTTGTTGTGAAGTAGGAAGCCGATTCTAGATTTAATTTTGGATTGGAGATGCTTAATGTGAGTCTGGAAGGAGAGTTTACAGTCTAACCAGACACCTAGGTATTTGTAGTTGTCCACATATTCTAGGTCAGAACCGTCCAGAGTAGTGATGCTAGTCGGGCGGAAGGGTGTGGGCAGCAATTGGTTGAAGAGCATGCACTTAGCTTTACTAGCATTTAAAAGCAGTTGGAGGCCACGGAAGGAGTGTTGTATGGCGTTGAAGCTCATTTGGAGGTTTGTTAGCACAGTGTCCAAAGAAGGGCCAGATGTATACAGAATGGTGTTGTCTGCGTAGAGGTGGATAAGAGAATCACCAGCAGCTAGAGCGAAATCATTGATATATACAGAGAAAAGAGTCGGCCCGAGAATTGAACCTTGTGGCACCACCATAGACACTGCCAGAGGTCCGGACAACAGGCCCTCCGATTTGACACACTGAACTCTATCTGAGAAGTAGTTGGTGAACCAGGCGAGGCAGTCATTTGACAAGCCAAGGCAATTGAGTCTGCGATGAAGACGGCTGCACAGTACTGTCTTTTATCGATGGTGGTTATGATAAAGTAGAGAAGTTTAATGCTTTATTACGTGTTATACAACGGGTGGGTGTACGGGTGGCATTCCAGCTGGTGTCTATTCCACAAGTTACCACCGGCTAAATCTGATGTTAAAATGCCTATTTACTCTGTTCAGTCTGACTGTGCAATCCACTGTCTCATCAGTCCAGCCAGGCAATTAATATGCTTGATCTCCACTATAAAAAGCATCTAGACATTATCTCATATTTCTTTTAGATTAACATTTAGTTTTCAACAGCGGAGATTTCTATAAAACTTGCTGTCTGTCTCTCCGACATTTGCAACATTGTTTCAGTATTTAAATTCCATCTCCAGCTGTCCCATAGTAATGAACAGACAGACAGGCAGGCAGCATTTCTCAGCCAGTCGAAATCATGAATCAGATGGCATAATTTGTATGGATATATATCAATTGAAAAAAGGTCAAACAAAGTGAAGTGCAGCTACTTTGCTGTCTTTCCAGCTTCAGTTTGAAGTGATTGTGTTAGCTGTGTTGTTGGCCTGCTCCTCTGAACAACAGTGTCCTGACGAGTGAGCACATTTTCTATGCCAGGCAAAATCGCGCCTCATTAGCTCATTATTATGGATGTATTCAAATAAATGTCACTAAAAGCAGCTACTTTGTTGTTATTCTGGCTGCACTTTTTGACGTGACTGTAAGTTAGCCATAGTTGGCTAGCTAGCAAGCAAGGGATAAGAACGTTGCCAGGCAGTATGGCTATGGAATATTTAGTACGAACGACTGGGTCGCGTCCATAGATACAGAACAAAACACTGAACTGCTGGGTCGCGTCTCTGGCAACCGAACCGATAGAATGAACGACCAGCCGGCTTGTGTCGGGACTATTTGTGTCGGGACTATATCTTGTGGAAGAATGAAATAGTATTCATTATTTAATCTAATTAACCTGTTTAATGAAAATATGTAAATCATTATTTGAATATGTTGGTAACCTGTTGTAGAAAAGTAATAATGCTCTCAAAGCAGGTGTTTTGGAGGATATATTGGCACGGTTTTCCGGCCCTCGACAAACAACACCAGTGGCAATATATCCTCCAATCACTGGCTTCTCTGGCATTATCACTTAATTATATGAACGTATATGAACCTTTATGTATTACTGCATAGGGCTTGTATTTTACCACCGTAGACCCTTGTTTAAAAATCGTGTTTAGAGAGTGTAGCCTAATAATCCCCATAATACCCCATTTTCTCACTGAATAATATGGTGGAGCAGAGATACTTGAAATATAATTTTAGTAAGTGAGCAATTACAGCCCGGTGAAGCTAAAAAGAGTATTCAATCTAAATGTTCTGGTGTATTTTGTTGTTAGGTGCTGGACCAGATGGAGTCGAGGAGATTAAAAGGCATAATTTCTTTGGAAATATAGATTGGAATGTGAGTATAAAGCTCTTCATAACCCTTTCTAAAAATTATTAAAGGCATTGCTTCGGATATGTCCTCCTGAGGATTTGATTATCATACCTTCAGACAAGAAGTAAAGGTATTTTACCCAAGACGTTGTACTTACAGATGTAGGACCTTACATTTGAGCCAGTTTTCTACAGCAGTAAAATAATCCTGCAGCAACAGGATTAACAGTAAATTAATATCTGGATTATAATTAATAGACATTTTTGTAGGTGTTGATTCATTTTTTGTAAGGTGGAAAAAAAAAGTCTAACATTTCTAAGTGGGAATTACTGAAGCCTTTTTAAACCTCAAATACAAGTTTTACATTTCCTGCGTTGCAAGACAGTTCGTCTGCAACAGGGTCCTTCTCCTGCAACAGGATCCTACATCTGTAGCTCAAATACTAAATGGAAAAATATAAGTTTTATTTTTCTTTTCCCCCCCATGGTGAAACCACAGAAACTTTACAGAAGAGAGATCAAGCCTCCATTCAAACCAGCAGTGGGCAGGCCAGATGACACCTTCCACTTTGACCCTGAATTCACCTCCCGCACACCAACAGGTGATTGGTAATTGTAGGTGAAGTAGTTAACCTGTGTGTGCGTGCCTGTGTACGTGCTTGCATCCCTGTCACCTCATAATTTCATTAATCAAGTTATATTTTACTTCAAGCTGTTTGCTTCATTGTTATGCTCAGAATAATTTGGGTTACCCTCACACACTGAAATAAATTTGCCACTCAATTACTGACAAACAACCCCCTCTTATAATGTCCACATAAACTCACACTTATATTTCCACATAAAGTCACCCAGCCGCAACTTTAAATCTTTGAATTTTAAATCCTCTGAAATTATTATATCCTTCAGTGGATCATAGTCCATGGGCAAAGGAAATGTGGTACAAAAGTGCCAATATTTAGTCTCCTATATCAGCTTGTAGTTTGCAAAGTCAGAGCAAGACCCTCTAGGCCACAGCTGTACAGTTCAATGGGACTAACCTTTTCAAAAGTCAATTTAATGATAACTGACATTCAATCAACTGTGATGTATTTCTAGTTGCCAATGTGTCCTAGTTCCCATGTTTGTTTTGTGTCTGCCTGTTAGACAGTAGTGGTTGTAACATTTTCTGTACCCTTCTCCCATCAGACTCGCCGGGCATCCCTCCCAGTGCCAACACACACCAGCTCTTCAGAGGGTTCAGCTTCGTGGCCACTAATCTGGACCAGGAGCAGTCCATTGCTGAAATACGGCAAAACTCAACTGTCAACACTATTGTCCAAGTGAGAATGATAGACTAGAGGGAGAGAACTAATCATATCAGTTATTCAGCTCTATCAACCACACTCTATTTAAATACTTTGAATAATCTAAAATATCTCTATTTTTAGATAATATGACATCCTTCAGGCTATTGTCTTTTATTTATTTATTTTATATATATTTATTTTTTATTTTTTTTTATTCCTTTTCCATTAATTAAACGTAACCACCGGACAAGAGTCTCAACATCGCGGGGAATATCAATCCTTGTTTCTGTATGAAAAAGGAAGAATAAATCAATATGATATCAGGAAGGAACCTCATGGGGATGTCATGGCATTACATCATAATACAATGGATTAACCACTTTTGATACTGTATTCAGAAAGTGTTGATTAAAGAAAGTAAAGGCCCCCCTTTCAAACATCAAAACAACTCATATTCAAAGGTATTTTCTGGTGATTTTGTAATTGTGTGGTGCATAAAATATTCAATTAAATACATTTTCTCTATGTACATAATTCATACCTTTTTGCTACCTTCGTCCTCTTACTTACACATTGGACACATAACATGAAAGGTGGAAGCTTAAGGAAGATAAGATTGTAGTAACTGTACTAACAGGCTACCACTAGAGACCTCTGTCTTTCTGTGTATGGTGCTGTTACTGACATGACTGTCAGCTTACCTATAGTACAGCACAAACATCTAAGGAATTTGTCTTTTGACAAATTCAATTTATTTTAAGTGGACACATGACAGTGAGGTCGAAGTGACCCTCTTCTTTAAGGCTGACCCCTGATCTTTTGATCTAACCGCAACACACATCTTAGCCACTGCTCCAGAGAGGCCCTCTTGTGTGTCCTGCAGCACACACAAAAACAGATCCACTTACATAACCACCAGAACTGATTCTACCAGATGGTTCATACCGGAGTGAGCATTTCATTGAAGTCACTCACCAGAGAGGCCTCCCAGTGCCCTCAGCAAAGCATATTGATTTGTGAGAACACTTAGTTCCTCTGACATCATGGCCATGGGTGCTCTGCAGTGGCAGCGTTCTGAGAACATTTGGATCCTCTGCTGCGGCGGTGCAGAAAACAACGGTGAACATTTCCATTGTATTGAACAAGTGAGATTAGATACCACTGCAGTGTGGATGAATATGAATGAGCCAACATATGTGCAGACAAGGTCTCCCAACAAACACAATAGAATAGCATGGACTGTACTGCAGACCGCAAGGTGGATGTGTGAACCCAAGATAGACTATTACTGTGAACATTTTCAGTTCACCTTTCTTGCTTTTATTTGTGTTTTGACATACTGTACAGCAACAAAGGAACACATCCTAAATCTCCAGATATGAAGCATTACATCACAAGAGAAATGAGAAAGTGCACTCTTGCTGGAACACTGTACACATAGAATGTTCTTCAAGGACAATTCTTACTAAAGGAATAATTTGATAGATACAGTAGATCTGTTTTGAATACCAGTGTGCTACCCCTGGATATGTCTGAGGATTATAGGAGGACGGATGGATTCCCTAGTCTGCCTGAGCAGTATTATGACATGAGCGAATAGTAAGGAAATCAGATGACAAGCTTAGAGCATAAATATGAGCAGAGGCTTAAACGTTTTCATGATGACTCAATATGTTTGTCATTTCAGCAACTTCATGGGACCAAAATCCATTTCACTGATGGGTATGAGATGAAGGAGGATGTGGGCTTGGGGGCGTACTCCGTCTGCAAACGCTGCATCCACAAAATCACCAGTGTTGAATATGCTGTCAAAGTAAGTGAACCGTATAGGTATATTTTTCAAGAGGAATATTTTTTATAGGTACTTTATCATTCTTGGAGAGAAATTATTTTCACGGCCAATCAGTTATAAGAAACAGCATCATATGCAGCAAGGGGACGTTACGATCAGTACAAGGATTCCAGAATGATAGATCATCTTTAATTATAGTAGTTTTGTGATATACTGTATGTAGTTTACACATTTCACTTCCTTGAATCCTGGAACAACTACAAGCCTTTCAACTATAATATAGTCTCTCTCAGGATGATTCATGCAGCGACAATGATTGTGTATTTTGTGCAGATGATGCTCTGTTACACATTTTATTGTAAGAGGATGCCAAGCAGGGGGACCAGTATGAAAATGTATGCACTACTGTAAGTCGCTGGATAAGAGCGTCTGCTGAATACTTTTTTTTATTACATCTAAAAGGGGGTGTGGTGTGTCTCTTTCAGATCATCGACAGAGCCAAAAAAGATCCATCTGAGGAAATTGAGATTCTGTTGAGATATGGACAGCATCCAAACATTATCACGCTGAAGGATGTAAGTAATCATTCAATGACTCAAACACATGCGCATGCTGAAAGCCCTCCATAAGGACAGAGAACCTTGTGAGTTTGCATGACTAATGAAAAATGTGTCCTGAAAACTGAATGAGTTTTCACTGACCATCATATTTGACTGCATCTTCTCTTTATGTCTATTAGGTTTTCACTAGCCACTTTTTGTGAGCTGTGAGGACTAGACTAATGTACTCTTGGTTCAGAAATAACTCCATGTGGTATTCAACTTTCTTTTGGCCCCTAGGTCTATGACGACGGGAAGTATGTGTACCTTGTGATGGAGCTGATGAGAGGTGGAGAGCTGCTGGACAGAATCCTCCATCAGAAGAGTTTCTCTGAGCGAGAGACCTCTGCTGTGCTCTGTACTATTACCAAGACAGTGGAGTACCTTCACTCACAGGGGGTCAGTATCATGAATGTATATGTCCAACTAAAATCTGTATCAAAGTGAAAGGAGTAGTGCTTCTAGCTAGAACATATTCATACAGGCAATTTATTTGTATTTATTTTGTCATAGGTTGTACATCGTGACCTTAAACCAAGCAACATCCTCTATGTGGATGAAACGGGAGATCCGGAATCGATCCGAATTTGTGATTTTGGGTTTGCCAAACAATTAAGGGCAGAAAATGGTCTCCTCATGACGCCCTGTTACACAGCAAACTTTGTGGCTCCAGAGGTACGGAGTGGTTTGATCAGCTCTTATTTATTTCAAGTACTGTATATCCCTATATTGTGAAATGACACAGATTCTTCATGTCTTTCATAGGTCCTGAAGAAGCAGGGGTATGATGCTGCTTGTGACATCTGGAGTTTGGGAATCCTACTCTACACTATGCTCGCAGGGTAATCCTAATTCACTGGTTTATTTAAACCTCAAGAAGACTGAACACGCAGGGTCAGACCATTTATATCCAAATTTCCCTTTGCTAAGTGACAGTTTACCTTTGCTAGAAACCTGGTTAAACCAGTTTCACAGTAACAAACAAAACACAATGAATTCTGGACTGTGCTACCTCTTTTAGCAACCACTGATTAAGGACTCATTTTTGAAACAGTAAGAGGGACAGTGGACGACGGATTACTTTCTAAGCTGAGGTTGAGTCTGCGGTAGAGTTATTTTAAATGTACTCTGCACAATGCCAAATCTCTCAGGACCTGCTCTGACAATTTAATGTCCCAGCCTGTGGCTCATGTTTTAAATCTCTGTAATCAGGGCATTAGAAAAAACGCTGAATCCTTTCATAGATGTCAAACACTGTTTAGATGCCATTATTATGAGTATTATTATTATTATTTTATTTTTTGCTCAACCAGGGTATTGGAGAAATGGACTAAAAATAGCACCTCACATATATCCCATACTCACAAAGACACGCACACTCACACACACAAACAGCCAATGCTGCTGTCCCATGCATATAGAGACATTAAACACTGGACACTTCCTGTTTCTTTTATACTGTTCTTCACACTGTGTGTGTATACTGTATTCACGACATAGCTCATTCTGACATACTGTACAGTAAATTGCATTTTTTGTTACACTGTTCATACACAGTGTATTAATACTGTATACTGGATTCTTGACATAGCTAATACAGTGCCTTCAGAAAGTATTCAACCCCCTTGACTATTTCCACATGTTGTTGTGTTACAAAGTGGGATTAAAATGAATTTAATTGGAAAAGGTGAAGAAAAATTCAAAAAAAAAAAAACCTCATATTTATTAGAAACACCTTTGGCAGCGATTACAGCTGTGAGTCTTTTGGGGTAAGTCTCTTAAAGCTTTGCACACCTGGATTGTACATTATTATTATTATTATTATTATTATTTTTAAAACTCTTCAAGCTCTGTCAGGTTGGTTGTTGATCATTGCTAAACAGACATTTTCAGGTTTTGCCATAGATTATAAAGCCGATTTAGGTCAAAACTGTAACTGGGCCACTCAGGAACATTCAATGTCGTCTTGGTAAGAAACTCCAGTGTATATTTGGCCTTGAGTTTTAGGTGAACTTTTCTCTCTGTCTCTGTTGGAAAGCAGACTGAACCAGGTTGTCCTCTAGGATTTTTCCTGAGCTTAGCTCTATTATGTTTAATTTTATCCTGAAACTCCCCAGTCCTTATTGATGAAAAGCGTATCTATAACATGATGCAGCCACCACCATGCTTGGAAAATATAAATAGCGTTACTCAGTGATGTGTTGGATTTGCTCCAAGCATAATGCTTTGTATTCAGGACAAAAATGTTGTTTCTTTGCCACATTTTTTGCAGTATTACTTTAGTGCCTTATTGCAAACAGGATGCATGTTTTGGAATATTTGTATTCTGTACAGGCTTCCTTCTTTTCACTGTCATTTAGTTTAGCATTGTGGAGTAACTACAATGTTCTTGATCCATCCTAAATTTTAACCTATCATAGCCATTTATACTCTAACTGTTTTAATGTCACCATTGGCCTCATGGTGAAATCCCTGAGCGGTTTCTTTCTTCTCCAGCAACTGAGTTAGTACATACGCCTGTATCGTCATAGTGACTGGGTATATTGATACACTATCCAAAGTGTAATTAATATCTTCACCATGCTCAAAGGGATATTCAGTGTCTGCTTTTTTATTTGTACCCATCTACCAAAAGGTGCCCTTTTTTATTATTTGTGAAGGCCTACTTATTTTACATTTTACTGCATTATTAGGAGCTAGTAACACAAGCATTTTGCTACACCCTCTATAACATCTTCTAAACTGTGTACGCAACCAATTCAATTTGATTTTGATTTGAGATACTAAAAGAAATGCAAGATCCCCAATTCAAACAAACCCAGATACATAATTATTTGTGCAACAGGAAAGCACATTCATTACAGTAGAGCAGGGTGAAAAAGGTTAACTCAGTTACCCAAAGTATTACTGAAAAGTGTTTGATTGTTTTGTCCTTCCCCACACTTGTGCTTACAGCTTCACCCCTTTTGCCAATGGTCCTAATGACACCCCGGAGGAAATACTGGCTCGCATTGGTAGTGGAAAATATGCCCTCATCGGAGGAAACTGGGATACAGTTTCTGATGCTGCAAAGGTGAGGTTACTTGGCCTTTATTAATGACACATCACTGTTGAATTTGATTAATAAATGCAATTCACATCCAACTGTTGTACATGAAAGACTGAAATAAAATCCCATCCACATTTGTTTAGCTGCAACCCTGCATTTCATACTGGTCCTAACTGGACTATTTCTTTATTGGGTTCCAATAGGACATTGTGACTAAGATGCTCCATGTGGATCCACACCAACGACTGACGGCCCCCCAGGTTCTCAGACACCAGTGGATAGTCAACCGAGAACAGCTGTCTCAGAGTCAACTCATCAGACAAGATGCACAGCTTGTGAAGGTAAAGAGGAAAACCTAAGAAAAACACTAAACCTGACATAGTGTAAGAAGCACCATCATCTGTATGTGGTGCCAATCTCTAGCCTCGTAAACCAGACTGACCACATTGTTTCACTTCAGCCCAGCGGTTTGACTGATTGACCAGGCTAGTCGATTTGTCCCTAAGCAAATTATGTTAGCTAATTGTGATAGTTTTTAGCATCACAAGCAACTTTGCCTGCTAAAGCTCACTGACTAATGAAAGGTCTCTCACAAATGTTGTCCTCTGTCAGCAAAAGTAATTTGAAACCTGCGCAAAGCTTCATATACTGTACTCGCTTTGCCCCCTTAAAAAGGTCCAATGCAGCTGCTTTTATCTCAATATCAAATCATTTCTGGGTAACAATTAAATACCTTACTGTGATTGTGTTCAATAAAAATTGTCAAATAATAGCTTCTTGGCAATTTCTCAAGGAAAAATGTTGCTAAGACTGTTTGGGAATGGTCTGAGTGGTGAGGTGAAAACTGAAAACTAGCTGTTATTGGCGGAGAGGTTTGGAATGCTCTTTCATATTGGTCTATTAACTAATTTACCACCTGAGGATATCACCAGGTGGGCCAAAACTCTATCCCACCAAAACAGGCAGAAATTTCAGGCCGTCTTTTCAGACAGCTCTTACGCTAAAAGGACATTATCATAATTTTCACAGTATTATTCCAACCTCATAGTATGGAAATAAAACACAGATAAATCCCGATTTTGACTGTACTGGGACTTTAAAAAATGCTGTTTTTTTTTCCCAGTGCAATTTTTCCAGCTTTATATAATTTAATGAATTTTTTTCTCTGTCATTCAAGGGCGCAATGGCTGCAACATACTTGGCTTTGAATCGTTCGCCTCTGGCCCCAAAGCTGGAGCCTGTGGAGTCTTCAAGTTTGGCGCAGAGAAGAGGAATGAAGAGACTCACATCCACTGGTTTATAGCACCCTCATAGATGATTCAGGGACAGAACTTGAAAAGGGGTCAAAGTGCAATGATTTTCATCAGACACTGGTTTAAGTGCCCGTCCAAAATACCAGGAAGTCCACAGTAGTGGGAGCAAGAAGGAGCAACTTATCAGAAGAAGAAAAAAAATGTAGAAGATACATCCGGTTGTTGCACTAAGAAATAAATCTTTATGGATTTTAGATGCACTAGAAACAAATGGTGGTATTAAACGACAAACCAGAACGATGTTCAAATGTTCATTGGTATTGAAGATATGTAATGTTCATATTTTATTCATTTATATTTGCCTTTTCCTTTAGGTGCCATCTGCTACTGTTTAATTATTTGACACCTTTGTATTATCTAGGAGACCAAGTAATGTTACAGAACCTCGAGTTGACACTGTCATAAAGGCTGTAACAGAGAAGTTGTGAACAGTTTATAACTACATGATGACTACGGGATTTTACGGGATTTTATCAACATCAGACAACATCTGTATTTTTTGCTGTGGCATGTTGGAATGTTACTTTTAATAGTCATCATCTGGGAGAGTAATTTCTGACAGATTGTTGGCAGTGTAAATGTTCAGCTACAGCTGCTAACGATACGTTGGTACATTTTGTAACAAACTGAAATGGCTAAATGAGCACAAAGAGTATGTATGCATCTGTCTTTGATTTTCAGGTTGGTTTATAAGGTTTGATACACTGTAGTGTACAATATTTATTTTCTGTAGATCACATATTCACTCTATTGTTTAAAAAAAATCTAGTGAGCATTATGTTGGATGCTTTTGATAGTTTTGGCAATTTCTAACAGCATTCTACGTGTTTTTGTACGGTTTACTGAAAACAGACCCATTTATAAATTGCCAATGCAAGTTATATTTATTTTAAATGTGACTTAAGTTATTTGATCAAACAAATGTATTTGTTTCTACATTATCCATTATTTTTGTGTATTAATTTATGTATATGTCTATTTATTTTATTTTTAATACACAACAGATTTAAGTGTTTTATACCTGATCTGAAGTGACTTTTTGGAAGGAAGTATTTGTTGTATTAGCAAATACATTGCCTTTATCAGCGTTACCTTGTTTTGCCGTCTGTATAATTACTTATTTATTTATTTTTTCAGCAAATATACCATTCATCTTTAAACAGTATGGAACCAATATGAATGCAAATGAGTATTTACATTTATTGTTCATATTTTGAACATGGACCACAAAAAATACCTGCAGTAGAATGCCACCTTGGATGCCTTTGTTTATGATTTATGTGCAAGTCAAGTAGTAAAGAAGCTATGTGAAACAAACAAGAAATCTCAACAGTATTCAGTGTACTCACACATTGAGATATCATAGGATTACAGGTAGAAAGTACACAGGATTCAGGAATGGTTTATCAATCAACCTAAGCCCACAATGGAGCTTTAGTTGCTCCATAATAATATGAATATGGGATACACACCAATATGACAAAACAGGTTACATAGGGTAAATACTACAGACTTACCTTCAGAATATATTCATCATTTTGACAGTACAACTTGCTAAAATGGGGCAGAGAAAATTAAAAGCATTATAGCTGATTGCACAGTGAGCCTTAATTTCTGTTTTCACAAAGCTCCATTGAATAACTACTAAAATACACAATGTAAAGAGAGATCCCCCATAGAATAACACAATAGAGTATCTTGATCAATGCCTCTCCTTGTGCTGCTGTGGCTTGTATAGATCTTAAGTGTGTTGTGCATGCTGAAGGTACTTCTGCAAAGATAATTTATTCAAAGAGTCTTCAGCTCTGTGTTGTTCAGTCAAAAAGCCCTCAAGTGAGCACACTGTCTCATAACGGCTAAGTAAAAAGTAACATTGTGAAATTAGTACATTTACATTGACATTTTTATCATTTAGCAGACGCTCTTATCCAGAGTGACTTCCAGTTAGTTAGTGCATTCATCTTAAGACAGCTAGGTGGGGCAACCACATATCTCAGTCATAGTAAGTACATTTTCCTCAAAGTATCTATTAACAAAGTCAGTGTAAGTGTTAGTATCTGTGCTAGTAGGACTGTATATACTGTATAGGCAAAATTTTACAAATAAATAAAGTGTGGAAGGAACTCTTGTATTGATATTTTGTGATGATTGGGTCAGGCATACACACAGTGACTGAAGCAATGTGGTCAGTCTGGTATACGAGGCTAGAGATTGGCACCACATGCAGATGATGGTGCTTCTTACACTATGTCAGGCTTAGTGTTTTTCTTGGGTTTTCCTCCTTACCTTCACAAGCTGTACATCCTATCTTATAAGATGACTCTGAGACAGCTGTTCTTGGTTGACTATCCACTGGTGTCTGAGAACCTGGGGGTGATGATGCATACACTACTGTAAGTTGCTTTGGATAAAAGTGTCTGCTAAATGGCATGTTATTTATTATAATAGTATGCAAATAGTTTAAATCTAAGCCTAATTGAATGGAAGTGTCGTCAGTATAGAACGGTTGCCCATTGTTTCCTGGTTCTACATGTTTTAAAGGTGGTAGCTACGTGTTTGAGCCAGTAAGTGATAGATAAAGGGACACCTCCTGAGAATTCTGGTGTAACCAGTTCAGCCACTATTCTTGAGCAGTATGGGTATTGGTCTCCCGAGTGGCGCAGCGGTCTAAGGCACTGCATCTCAGTGCTAGAGGCATCACTACAGACCCTGGTTTGATCCTGGGCTGTATCACAACTGGATGTGATTGGGAGTCCCATAGGGCGGCATACAATTGACCCAGCGTCGTCCGGGTTAGGCTGTCATTGTAAATAAGGAATATGTTCTTAACTGACTTGCCTAGTTAAATAAAGGTTAAATAATAGAAAATAAATCTACCAAGAGAGAAGATGCTGATGCTGGATCAGTGGAACAATCTCAGAAAGTAGATGCACAGATAGACAAATGAGACAGATATTTCACCAGATGCCTAAATGTGTAGCACTCGCTTGTGTTTCCAAATATGGTAGTGAGAAGAAGCCCACTGGCCAGCAGTGGGAGAAGATGGAACGAGATGGAATTTAGCCGACATTCTGCAAATGTTCTCATTGATGAAACATTTGATTTCAATAAGGTTTTCTGTTCCCAAAACTAGAATATGTAATGCACAGAGTGGACTACGTTTTGTAGACTTTACACGTGGCAATATTTTTTTTTAAATCTCGTTGTTTCGAAAGAGTGCAAAGGCGAATTGAGTTATTGCACACGCGCACTTCACAGAGTAGGCGTTCCCTAACTTAAATATGCAGATGAGGCTAAAACGCGCCAATAGGATCTCGCTAACTCGTGCTTGGCTCTGCCCTCCTCCTTGCTTGTTCTGCCCACTATGACTCATTTGATCTAATTGAAAACGACAGGTTTTGGTCTATCTTGGTTTAGTTGTAAAAAGTATTTGGTATAAAGGCGGCTCATCACCATTAGACCGAAAATCGTGAGATTGCATAGCAACACCAATGAGAGCCGTCCTAACTGAGTGATTGCGATAGTGTCGTAAATCTAAATGTTTTGGTGACGAGCTGTGACCACTAATGTCCTCTACGCTTAACTGCATTTATCCAGCTTGTACATTCCCATATTTATAATTTCCTCTGCACTGCTAACCACCACAGTCTGGAGTCATGGCAGGTACTTTGGCACGTAAAGCTGTTGACCATCTTAAAAGCAAGGAGTTCAGAGAGTATCTCATGAGGTATGACACATTTGCAAGATCTGAAAGATAGCTAACGTTAGCTACAGTAACACTTTTACTTAACCAACTAACGTTAGCAAGCTAACCAGCTACCTAACATAGCAATACAATTAATTATCAAACGTATCGAACTAACGTTATTTGTAAGTTGTAGCTACCACCGTTAACGTTTCTTTTTTTTTTACAAATATTGTGTCAGACCTGAAGGACGTTTGTTCTTGAATGTTGTTGGCATCACTCAAGCTAGCCCTTATCATCATGACACCAATTACATTGCTGGGTCATTGCACGTCCCCTTTTGCGGGAAACATTTCGAACTTAACTTTTCACGAGTTAGAAATACTTGTTCAAATACAAAATATACACTTAACGTGCTTAGTTTAGTAAAGTTGCAAACAAAAAGACACAAAAACAACATTTAATACAGGAAGCATAGAAATAGTGCACATAGAAATTATTCACAAGCATTTCGCTACACCAGCATTAACATCTGCTAAGCACGTGTATGTGACCAATAACATTTTATTTGATTTACCACTTCAGTGAGAATGACAGATCTATAACTCACATTTCTATGAGAATTTGGTCGGGTTGCCCCAAAAAGTTAGATATTGCAGCTTTAACGTTTCTAAACGTCAAAACAGAGTGTCAGGATTGTAGTTTTCATGGAGCCAGCTGTGGTCCACACCTTCAGCTGAAAACCCAAAAGGGGGCCGGCGGCTGTAAGCCCTTGTGGGCCCCCTTGGGTTCTCGAGAGCTAGCTGTCAAACTAGCCTACTGCTGTGTGTGCTGATGTGTTGCTGGTGATGTCAACCCTATATTAGTATTATGCCGCGTTTACGTCATGTCGGAGTGATCAGAGGAACGACTTGTCTACTTCGGAGGAACAACTTAGAGCGTTCACGTCCTCTGAGATCGGACCATTCCCACCACTGACTGACAGCCGAAAACACTGCCATGTTTGTGGCCATTTTCAGTGATGCGTGACGTCTTAGTTCAGCATGTGGGAAAGATCGGGGTCCAGAGATCATACCAGAGTTTCCTAGTCGTAATTATGAGTTGGAGGGGCGTTCACATGCAATTTTCCCAGTAGGAAGCTCATATTTACGAGTTCCCGACATGACTTGAACTCTGCATTATTAGTTGGTCAGACAGGATGCGATGTGTTGGTTGTTTTCCTGAGGTATAGGCATATCCCCTAACCAAAACTCCTTTTGTCTTATGTCTGTCATCTTGGTGTCCTCCCGGGAACGTTCAAAATAAGCACAGTAAGTTTTGTTTTTGTCTACTCAAAAGACACTTGCACATCTGTGTTACTGGTACATGGTAACAATTGAATAACAAGAGGTAAAAAAAGAAGAAACACGACACACTGCGTTTGTTAGTGTCACTGCTCTTTATTAAGCTTTACGTATTGGCCTCAAGGCCTTCGTCAGAGCTTTTTGTCTACTAAAAAAATCACAAAGTTGTGGCTTCATTGAACATAGCAGATAGACTCCTCTCTTAGGTAGTTAGTTGGAAAGACTGTATAATTGTTATGGCAGCTTGAATACATTTGACCCTTACAGTAACCTCATTGCTCTCTACATTAATTGTTAAAAATTTTGTTTTCTACTTCTATTCCAGCACTTCTGGGGACCTGTGGCCAACTGGGGTCTGCCCATTGCTGCCATAAGTGACATGAAGAAAAGCCCTGAGATTATCAGTGGCAGAATGACCTTTGGTGAGACGATACGGAAAACAGACACAACGGCTGCCGTTTAGTTAGCTATAACATTAGGGACTTTCAGCCAGTAATTGATCGCCTGTTCACTATAATACCAGTAGCAGTCTCACGCTTGTCGAATAACTCCATGCTTTGATAAAGTAGAATTCCAATAGGTTAACATTATTCTTTAAACTTCAACAATCCTTTCCTGCAGTCTGACACACGAGGCAAGAACATTTCATTTTTTTTCTGATAAGGATGTCTGAAAGATATGAATGAAGTTTCAAGTCCTTATTTATTCAGTGTTCTTGTTGCCCCTCCCCCGGCAGCTCTGACCTGCTACTCACTCCTGTTTATGAGGTTTGCATACAAAGTTCAGCCAAGGAATTGGCTCCTCTTTGCTTGCCACCTAACCAATGAGACAGCCCAGCTCGTTCAAGGATCACGACTTATCAAATACAAGTAAGCTCACATTTTACTGTACTGCATGATTTGCTTATTTCAATGCCAAACTCATTTTGTTTTATACCATTTTGGTTTTCATTTTGGTTAAAAAGCACCATGCAACTACAATCTAAACAGGGTGGCGCACAATTGGCCCAGGGTCGTCCGAGTTTGGCCGGTGTATGCCATCATTGTAAATCAGAATTTGTTCTTAACTGACTTGCCTAGTTAAATAAATAAAATAAAAACGCATACAGTACCAGTCAAATATTTGAACACACCTACTCATTCAAGGGGTTTTCTTTATTTTACTATTTTCTACATTGTAGAATAATAGTGATGACATCAACTATGAAATAACACATATGGAATCCTGTAGTAACCAAAAAAGTGTTAACCTCTTAGACACTACCCGGTGAAATGCAAGGCGCCAAATTCAAAATCCAAAAGTTGAATTATTAAACATTCATCAATATACAAGTGTTGCATAGTCATCAAAAGCTCTGCTTCTCGGCAATATCACAGCGTTGTCAGATTTCAAAAAGGCTTTACGGCGAAAGCACTACATTTGATTGTTTGAGGGTTGCACCTCCAAAAACAATTTCCCATTCCCATGAATTCATAAACCATGCGGTTCACACAAAACACATTTCACAGCGAAAACAAATCAATTACCTTTTGAAGAACTTCTGCTGAGGGCTTCCCAAGTGTCCAACGAAGACAATCCATGGTTCTTTTGTTAGAAAAAGTCACTTATTATATCCATAAATCTCCATTTGGTTGGTGCGTTATGATGAGAAAATACAGCGTCCACTCGCCCATTGAAACGTGAGAACTCGTTCAACCTATACCTATAAACTTGCCCAAGAACAATCAAACATCATTGATAATGTATCCTTAGGAACACTTTTATGTATATTTCTTCAACCGGAATATAAACTGGGCGATAGGAAAGGAAAAACCACAGCGCGCGCAACCCCATGAACGTGCATTCTCTTCTGTTGACTTCTGTGTGACCACTTCCTAATTCTTCTTCTATTGCCATCATGATCAACTAAATAGAATCAAAACAGTGTCTAGAGACTGTTGACATCCAGTGGAAGCAATAGGTACTGCAATCTTACTCCCTTATATGGGCATTTTCATAAGGGATGGGTTCAAAATGAGGCAATGTGTCAAAATCACTTTTTCCAGGACAGAAATTCCTTGGGTTTTCGCCTGCCATGTCCGTTCTGTTATACTCACAGACAATATTTTAACACTCTTAGAAACTTCAGTGTTTCCTATCCAATGGTACTAATGTGCATATCCTATTGTCTGGGCCTGAGTGGGAGGCATTTTACTTTGGGCACGCCAGGCTCTCCAAAACCGTCACCTCGGGAGCTGCTCCCTAAGAAGTTAAACAATTCAAAATATATTTGAGATTTTTCAAATAGCCACCCTTTGCCTTGATGACAGCTTTGCACACTCTTGGCATTCTCTCAACCAGCTTCATGAGGAATTCTTTTACAACAGTCTTGAAGGAGTTCCCACATATGCTGAGAACTTGTTGGCTGCTTTTCCTTCACTCTGCGGTCCAACTCATCCCAAACCATCTCAATTGGGTTGAGGTCGTGTGATTGTGGAGGCCAGGTCATCTGATGCAGCACTCCATCACTCTCCTTCTTGGTCAAATAGCCCTTACACAGCCTGGAGGTGTGTTTTGGGTTATTGACCTGTTGGAAAAACAAATGATAGTCACTAAGCGCAAATCAGATGGGATGGTGTATTGTTGCAGAATGCTGTGGTAGCCATGCTGGTTAAGTGTGCCTTGAATTCTAAATAAATCACTGACAGTGTCACCAGCAAAGCACCATCACACCTCCTCCGTTCTTCACAGTGGGAACCGCACATGCGGAGTTCATCCGTTCACCTACTCTGTGTCTCACAAAGACATGGTGGCTCGAACCAAAAATTTGATGAGTCCAATTTGGACTCATCAGACCAAACAACAGATTTTCACCGGTCTAATGTCCATTGCTCGTGTTTCTTGGCCCAAGCAAGTCTCTTCTTATTGGTGTCCTTTTTAGTAGTGGTTTCTTTGCAGCAATTAGACCATAAAGGCCTGATTCATGCAGTGTCCTCTGAACAGTTGATGTTCAGATGTTCTGCTACTTGAACTCTGTGAAGCGTTTATTTGGGTGCAATTGCCGATTTCTGAGGCTGGTAACTAATGAACTTATCCTCTGCAGCAGAGGTATCTCTGAGTCTTCCTTTCCTGTGGCGGTCCTCATGAGAGCCAGTATCATCATAGCGCTTGATGGTTTTTGCAACTGCACTTGAAGAAACTTTCTTGAAATGTTCCGCATTGACTGACATTCATGTCTTAAAGTAATGATGGACTGTCGGTTTCTTTTTTCTTATTTGAGCTGTTGTTTCCATAATATTAACTTGGTATTTTACCAAATAGGGCTATCTTCTATATACCAACCCTCCCCAGTGGCGCAGTGGTCTAAGGCACTGCATCTCAGTGCTTGAGGTGTCACTACAGACCCTGGTTCGATTCCAGGCTGTATCACAACCGGCCGTGGTTGGAGTCCCATAGGGCGGCGCACAATTGGCCCAGCATCGTTAGGGTTTGGCCGGGGTAGGCCTTCATTGTAAATAAGAATTTGTTCTTAACTGACTTGCCTTGTTAAATAAGAACAATACCTTGTTACAACAACTGGTTTGCTCAAACACATTAGGCTCAAACACATTAAGAAGGACAGAAATTCCACAAATTAACTTTTAACAAGGTACACCTGTTAATTGAAATGCATTCCAGGTGACAACCTCATGAAGCTGGTTGAGAGAATGCCAAGCGTGTGCAAAGCTGTCAAGGCAAAGGATGGCTACATTGAAGAATCTCAAATCCAAAATATATTTTGATTTGTTGAACACGTTTTTGCTTACTACATGATTCCATATGTTATTTCATAGTTTTGATGTCTTCACTATTATTCTAAAATGTAGAAAATAGTAAAAAATTAAGAAAAACCCTTGAATGAGTAGGTGTGTTCTGACTGATACTGTATGTGATTTATTCACTGCTCAGATGGCGGTGTCTCCTGTCCGTAACAACTTCTTTGTGGCACTTGTTAGGGTATAATAGACGGATAGTTCCAGGAGGCCACAGCCTTGAAGCCCAAACATCTTTTTGGATTTCTCCGTCCAAGAACATGTTGAAAGTTACCATCAAATTAACAAAAAATGTACAACATGGAAGCACAGTACTTTATGGCATTCATTTTATCCATATCCACGATAGCATTTTAACTACTTTCTGTCTTTTTCTCTCTCTCTTTTTATATTTATACACACTGTAACCACATAGGTATTGAAACATAAGTTACTGGTTATAATTTAAGACTTAATGCTATTCTACAGAATGTGTATCTCCAGTAATTCAGATTTTTTCCCCTTCTTTCTAGCATGGAGAAGAAGTCATCTTAGGGGTGGAAATGCAGAATATATAGTTTAATTAGGAAACCAGCATTGTTTGTCTGTATGGGTTTTGGGTGTATGGCAATTTTATCTTATCATTACATGCCTATGTAAAACCCTTAACTTAAGTTGAAACTTAATTAACAATTTTTATGTTGAAGATCACCATGTCTGTTTCTTCTTCTGATTTTGTATCATGCACAAACTAATAAAATGGAGTCTGTAGAGGCCCTTTTACAGATGTCTTTTAAAGAGATGGTCTGTAACACATGCACTCTAGGTTACGTCCTCATTTTGGTAAATGTATTAGCTATTCCAATAACACAGTCTTTATCAGAATGTACAGGGAATACAAGCGGTACTCTGTTGTTTTGCCATGGCAGTGTTATTTCTGAAGATAATGAATAAACCGTTATCTATTTCCCATAAATGAAACTTCCTCTTACACTGATCAAACTACATGCTCATATTGTCTAATAAACTGTCTGATATCCATTGAGTGGCTGTTTAACTTTTACCTTCATGAAGACTGATAACTCCAGGAAGGCTGCATTCTGAATGACCTTGATGAAAGGCATCAGTGAATATTCTGCCTTAGTTATGTGTACTGCAATGTCTTTTTGAAGTTGTATCTTGCTCTCATCATGCTTTTTTATTTTAAATGTCTTGTTAATTTTAGTAATGATGCTTGAGGTGAAGTAGCTAGACATATCTTCTTATAGACGCATGCAGTGGCCATTGAATGCTATGACTCGTAATACAGTATCTGTTTAAAAATATTCATTTCTTTTTTATTTGCGTTTAGCATAAGCAGTCACACATTTACATCATAAACATTGCAGTATAAATACTAGTAAAATTACCTAAAATGTTTTACATTGTCTGTTGAAAATTGCAAAACCCCCTTTTTTTTCTTTTATCAAGAAACAGACTATTATAATCAGGCTTTTCTTCATTTGGATAGGTTCAGTGCAATACATTTAGAAAGGGTCATTTTCCCTTGAAAAATGGAGGCTAGTGTATTAGTAGAAAGAAGTATCTATGTGTTTAATGATTTTGTTATTTGTCTGTTTGTAGTACTGTCTTCCCAGTTAGTATTTACAATCTGTCTGAATTACAATTATTTTCAATACACATCTAATCACCCATATTGTTATTCAATAGAGCATATTTTTTACTGAGGCATTGGACAACTACTTTAATCCTATTATACCATTTCCTATTTCACTGCTGCAGTATCATAATAAGCTTTCCCTGCTAGATATATCTGAATTATGTTTAGACATAAAGGTGCAAAATACTTCACAAAGTCACCCTTTTTATTGATGGAACACTTGGTAACACACCCCCAACAAAGCCTGTTTCACAAGTCATCACTGGTGATCATAAGGCCATTGGCTATCTGGTTCTCAAGAATCAGCCCCTCCTCGTCCTCCTGCACGAACAATGGAGATAATTTAAAATGATCAACAACAAGCATTTTAGGTCTGCACAATATTATTTCATACAAGGTCTAGGAAATAATTTAACCTATTAGATATATTTGCACCATAATTACGCAAAGGATTCATTGTCTACTAAAGTGCATAATGATGAAGTACACTTTATTCTTCCTATTGTTTGGATTAATAGAGGTCACTCACCTCGTCTCTGGGAATGTAGTCTTTTTCTGTGCTTCTGTACGACACTACATGGATAAGAGTATATACTCTGAAAAGAGGAACCGCACAGTGTACTTTTAGTTTGAGGTTGTAATCGTATTCTATTTGTCTTTTATTTGGAAATGTCTGTCTTATGCATGTTTGGAAGGTGGTGTTATGTTTATGTATCATATTGTGTTTGAGAAATGTTTGCCCACCTGTGGTAAAGCATAGCCAGGAACTGCACCACTAGAAGCACAGCAAATGACAAGAGGAACATCAGACTGAGAGGCTCCACCTTCAGGTATTCTCCAGATGATGTGCCATTTGGCCAGACTTTTTCAATCTTGATACTAATCACATCATTTCCAATGGCTTGTAAAAAGAAAGTGGCCACAATCCACAAAACGTTGACGATGAAATACAGAAAAACTGCCTGTAAAACAGCAAAAATAAAAGATGATCATTCTAAGCCATGTGAGTAAATAGTAGACGGATTTAGAAGAAATGTATATAAAAGCCCACCTTGTTCCGTAGTGACTTCAGTTCCCTTGTCACTTCCTCTTTATGTGCTTTATTATCAACAATAGGTGCAAGGTATCTCTCGAGCAGTTTCATCCAAAAGTCATGTTCTTCCTGCCAAAATACATAGGGAAACATGGTTGCTATATTTGCCCATTTGTAATATTCATAATCCCTACCTAGATGAGGGCAAACACGTTGCGCAACACTGTCTATTATTCAGGTCAGGGGCGGACTCGGACCAGAAATCAGCCCTGGCATTTATAACACACCTGCTGATTATTTTCCTTGAGGGACTCATTATTAGACAGATAATTATAATTTTTCGCTAAAAACCCAGGTTAGACAGGCACACTGGGCTTAAAATGGAACAGCCCAACTGTCATTTCAGCCAGTCCGTCCAAGATTCAGATTATAATTCAAAGGATGGTTCTAGAGTACTGAGTCTACTTGTTGCTGAAGTCCATCCCAGGCCAAATATGTAGAGAAAACAATGCCTGGAGCTGCATTGATAAGACACCAGGCGATACAATATAACATGTAAATACAATATGAATGGCATGTGGCACTCAAGCAAATACCTCAGTCAGTTTCTCCACCTGTGGGGCAATGAGGGTCTTCTCTATGGCTCTTTTCACCCTCCTCTCCAGCCTCTCCATGCGGTTGGTTTTTAGGATCCTCCTGGCGGCCTCGTTAAGGGCGTACTGCAGCTCTTCTAGCTGGCTGTCGCTCAGCACGTCCTCTGGGCCCACCTTGTCCTTCAGCTCTCCGTTCACCGTGTCGGTTAGCATCATCACCAGCTCTTCACACACATCCTCCTGGTTCTTGTTCCTCAGGGTGTAGCGGATCTGCTCCTGAAGGTTCCTTTTCATGTTGGCGTAGGTCAATTTCTTCAGGAACTCTTCCTTGACAGGCCGAACCCAATCTATTTATTGAAAGCAAATTGTGTAGAGATAAGGGTGCTGTTGAGTATAATTCAACTTGCAGTTACATACTGACTTTTTGTATGTTGGAGGTTACAGCAATACTCTTTTATTGACGTGATCCTTTATCAATAATCATGTCTACAGGTTGCGCATTATTTCACAGGATGTTTCTATTGGTATTTACCTGGTATTGTATGTAGGAAATTAGTGGGTACCGGATGGTGGCTTGTGGTACTTGATTTAATTAAATGTTTTCAATTAATTGGTTATTATGATGTAACTACAATTTTACCATGTAACTTTTCAGTAAATACCTAGTCATTTCTGTACTGTAAGATTAAGTGCTTTCAATTGAAAAGGGTTAGCAAGAAGCAGGTTAGCAAATGGATGGTAAAGATTAGACTTTCATGTACTGAAACACCTACCACTTTGAGGTAGCATTTCTCTTTCTTCCTCAGTGAAGCCACTATAAAGCGAACCATCATAAAGCATATTATCATCATCTTCGTTGTCATCTTCAATGCTGGAATAAGCACTCTCCTTTTTAGGAATGCTGTCAACACTGTCATCACTGCTGTGAACAAGATTATGAAAAGTTACAACAGATATAGCACTTCATTTGATAAAAGTTTGCATTAAACAGTATAATGAGCAAGATCCTTTGGGCCTTTGTGAAATGCTTTGTACATGCCTTGTATCAGATTTTGAGTCGCTGTCTTTCTTGGCCAATTTGCTGCCTGAAGACTCTGAAAGTATTCCCTTTTTGTTTTCTTCATTTGGTGCATTATTTATCTCTTTCTTAGTGTTGGCCTGTTGTTCTTTCACCACCTGTTCGGTGACTTGCGTGTTTGGATTGACTGCCTGCTGGAGTTGTTGGAGTAGCACGTTATCGGTTTCTTGGGTGACTTGTAGTTTCATATCCCAACAGCAGAGTTTGCAGTTGCGATCACAGAGAACATTCTGGGTCATCTTTTCTTCTTTTTCCTTGTTTGTCTCTCGGGTGCCCCATGTGACAATGTGCATGTTCACCAGCGAGTAGATTGTGAGCAAGAGGTAACCACTGGGGATACAGATGAAGTACATCAGACCATAGATGATCATGCTGAACTCCTGGGGATGAAGGATGGCAGTTACCAGGTACATGACAGCCATTGACACTAGGAAGAGGCCGGTTGGGGTGATAAATGTGCCCTGCATAGCCATGTCACCTGGGGAACGAATGAAATTAAATGTGTATCATAACAGTCTGACTTGGCACCAATCAACATTAGTGATGTAAGAGTTAGTGGTAAACTACAGCTTAATCTCAGAACCCAGAACTAAATCAGTTACTTAGGCTGTCATGAGAGACTAAATACAGCTCAATGTCTTACAGTATGTTTGGGTGAAAATAAACTAGAACAAAGTCTACCTGTGGCATACTGATGATAGGTTAAACGACAATGTCAAAATATAGAAATAGTTATGATGATGGGACAGGCAATAACATTTTATTTATCACAAGCCCCCACCCTTTAAAAGATAAGAGGTAGCCTCTATCTTTGCATAAACAACTTGTGTTATGTAGTGAAAAGTCATTGCCAAAGCTTACCGATGATGGCGAAGAATGATGCTAACATCAGAAAGGCGTACAACACACTCATAATGGCTGCAATGATGATCTGGGTGTTTGGTTTTGCCAAAAAGCAAATTAACATGTAAAAAATAGGTGGGATGACTGCTATGACTATGGACAGGGTTCCTTCAATTTTGAACACAAACTGGAAAGCACCTAAAGAGGAATACAGAAAAAGAGTGAATACTTCCTATAATGGAGATCTGTATATCCTAGCATATAAGAACAATACCATTTCAAATCAAATAAAATGTTATTTGTCACATACATATGGTTAGCAGATGTTAATGCGAGTGTAGCGAAATGCTTGTGCTTCTAGTTCCGACCATGCAGTAGTATCTAACAAGTAATCTAACAAATTCACAACAACTACCTTATACACACAAGAGTAAAGGAATGAATACGAGTATGTACATATAAATATATGGATGAGCGATGGCTGACCGGCGTATGCAAGATGCAGTAGATGGTATAGAGTACAGTATATACATATGAGATGAGTAATGTAGGATATGTAAACATTATATAAATGGCATCGTTTAAAGTGGCTAGTGATACATTTATTTCATCCAATTATTATTATTAAAGTGGCTAGAGATTTGAGTCGATGGCCGAACGGCATAGGCAAGATTCAGTAGATGGTTTAGAGTACAGTGTATACATTTGATATGAGTAATGTCGGATATGTAAACATTATATACCAAATTGTTTAAAGTGGCTAGTGATACATTTGTTACATCCAATTACTATTATTTAAAGTGGCTAGAGATTTAAGTCAGTATGTTGGCAGCAGCCACTCAATGTTAGTGATGGCTGTTTAACAGTCTGATGGCCTTGAGGTAGAAGCTGTTTTTCAGTCTCTCGGTCCCAGCTTTGATGCACCTGTACTGACCTCGCCTTCTGGATGATAGCGGGGTGAACAGGCAGTGGCTCGGGTGGTTGTTGTCCTTGATGATCTTTTTGGCCTTCCTGTGACATCGGGTGGTGTAGGTGTCCTGAAGGGCAGGTAGTTTACCCCCGGGGATGCGTTGTGCCGACCTCACTACCCTCTGGAGAGCCTTACGGTTGTGGGCGGAGCAGTTGCCGTACCAGGCGGTGATACAGCCCGACAGGATGCTCTCGATTGTGCATCTGTATAAGTTTGTGAGTGTTTTTGGTGACAAGCCGAATTTCTTCAGCCTCCTGAAGTTGAAGAGGCGCTGTTGCACCTTCTTCACCACGCTGTCTGTGTGGGTGGACCATTTCAGTTTGTCCGTGATGTGAACGCCGAGGAACTTAAAACTTTCCACCTTCTCCACTACTGTCCCATCGATGTGGATAGGGGGGTGCTCCCTCTCCTGTTTCCTGAAGTCCACGATCATCTCCTTTGTTTTGTTGACGTTGAGTGAGAGGTTATTTTCCTGACACCACACTCCGAGGGCCCTCACCTCCTCCCTGTAGGACGTCTCGTCGTTGTTGGTAATCAAGCCTACCACTGTAGTGTCGTCAGCAAACTTGATGATTGAGTTGGATGTGTGCTTGGCCACGCAGTCATGGGTAAACAGGGAGTACAGGAGAGGGCTGAGAATGCACCCTTGTGGGGCCCCAGTGTTGAGGATCAGTGGGGTGGAGATGTTGTTTCCTACCCTCACCACCTGAGGCCAGCCCGTCAGGAAGTCCAGGACCCAGTTGCACAGGGCTGGGTTGAGACCTAGGGTCTCGAGCTTAATGACGAGCTTGGAGGGTACTATGGTGTTAAATGCTGAGCTGTAGTCGATGAACAGCATTCTTACATAGGTATTCCTCTTGTCCAGATGGGTTAGGGCAGTATGCAGTCTGATTGCGATTGCGTCGTCTGTGGACCTATTGGGACGGTAAGCAAATTGGAGTGGGTCCAGGGTGTCTGGCAGGATGGAGGTGATATGATCCTTGACTAGTCTCTCAAAGCACTTCATGATGACGGAAGTGAGTGCTACGGGGCGATGTGTCCTGAATGCCCGCTTTTAAAACATTTCTATTCTCCCTAATTGTCTGACTGTGTTTGATTGTTAGTTCTCAAAGTTGGTATTATTTAAAACATATGTCTAGTTCAATATCTTTTCTGCATGCTTTCTATTTGTTTTTGGTCATCTAAGTTGACACTGAAACTTTTTTCCATCCCAAAATTGTATTTTCTATATCAGTAATAAACTCCAATGACTGTAATTTCCTCCATATTCAAGTGATAGTTCGAGATTTTGGCAATGAAGCCATTTATCTACTTCCCCAGAGTTGAACAGGAACTGCTAGCATGTTAACTGTTCATTGCGCTAATGCTAGTTAGAATTGGCTCATAAAACTGCCTCTAACTTCCTTCATGCTGGACACAGACGTAAAAATGGTATCCAAGGTGATATTCTGTTGCAGATAGTGATATTCATAAAAAAAATATTTTTCACAAAAATTCCCCCAAAATATTTTTTCAAACAAATAAACTAAATCGCGGACCCCTGCAGTACCTCCGCGGACCCCTGTTTGAAAAACCTTGCTTTAACTGATGGGTAGACTTACTTTATGGTTATACCTTTAGCCCTGTGCCCTAAAATGTTAAAGTCATATGTAATCTCATCCACCCAGTCAGTCGACGCTCTGCCTGAAATTGAGCTTTTGAATTTACTGACAATTAGAAATACTTAACTTTACTTAATTATTTAGAGTGTAAAATGTTGGGGGGGGGAGTGTTAAGCTGACATATTGAATGTTTTAAGATGGTCGTACTATGGATAATTTAAATATTGATATTGACCTTTACTCCTAAAGCCCATAGAAACGCATTGAATAACACATTCATAAATGTTTGTGAGAGTGTCCCTTTCCATAGAGTGGTTATAATAGTTTGTAGGTCAAACCGCAGGTGCGGAAGTGCGACACTGGCGGATGCGGTGGATTTAGACACATTCAATGCAAAACAGATATCTCTAGTTTAAACTGACAGATTTTGATGGGTATTTTTTTTGTTATGTAATTTAGATTGACGCAACAGTTTTTAAGGGAATAAGTGGTACATCTGCTTTAACCACAGCTCTAGTTATTCTAGGTCATACAGTATAATCGGTATTCATAAACATTAATTTCCAATAAATAACCGAACAAGTACAGCGTGAGATTGGTGCCCACCTGCTATCATCAGAGAAACGGAGGCAGGGCCAAGAATGGAGGAGCTGACAGTGAATATCTGGTAGAAGATGTAGAGCCTGGAGATGGAAGAGTTCCTCTTGACTGTCTCATTGCCGCTGTGCAGGAGGTCCAGGGTGTTGGCTAGAGTGGAGGGCCCCCAGCGACGCCTCTGGTTATAGAACTCTTTGAACTCCTGAGGGGAGTTGGTGTAGGCGTCTGACGCAGCGTTGTACTCCACTCTCCAGCCCTGCTGGAGGAGCAGGGTGCACAGCCAGCGGTCCTCACCTGGCCAGCGGGAAGAGGGAAGATTCATGAAAGTCAATGTACGAATCAGGTCTTAGGACAGGTGCACACCATAATGATTATCTCTAGGGAACACTTAATCAGCTTGCAAATATGTATGGCACCCTTGGTCGACTGAAGCCAACAGAGATAGCTCAAGGAACTGTGATAATAATACTTTCTATGAACCACCTGTGTAAAAGCTGATACTGACAATCAAGTGTTGTTTATGAGAGAATAAGAAAGTAGTCACCTTGATCATATTGAACGTACTCAGAGGCTCTAGTTGCAGTGGTGGTATATCTCTTGAGCACATTGTCATCCATCAGAGCTGATCCCCTGAACAAGCTGAAGCATCCAGGACTGCACAGGACTGAACCAAAAACGTGCTCAGCTGTTTTCTGGAGCCAGTGACCAACAGCGTACTCAAATTTCTGATACCACACCATTGGACCTAAAGTGGAATACAATACACGTTAAATATTTTGTCTTGCCCATTCACCCTCTAAATGACACACATACACAATCCATGCCACAATTGTCTCAAAGCTTAAAAATCCTCCTTTTACCTGTCTCCTCTTCATCTACAGTGATTGAAGTGGATTTAACAAGTGACATCAATAAGGGATCATAGCTTTCACCTAGATTCATTTGGACAGTCTGTGTCGTGGAAGAGCAGGTGTTCCTAATGTTTTGTACACTCAGTGTATATGCTAGACATAGCAATGTCTGAGTGGACCACCTAAATCTTTGGTAAAGCTTTACTCACCCATTCCTGTTGGATGGATTCTTCCGCATGCAGCACCCACATTGCCGTACTTCCGAAGTCGATCCACCAGTAAGATCAGAGCTGCGGGGTGGAAGTCTGTATCCCCATCCAGAGCCATGATGTAGGTATTGTCATCAGAGATATGTTTTCTCTTACTGTCATTGTCATGCTGTGGCAACAGGAAACTCTCCCCATCCAATGATATTAGACTGGCACGGCAAGGATTATTCTGTCTCTGTACAAGACACAAAAAATATCATACACATTACTGATTTATCATATTTACAGATCACCTGTGTTGCAGGGATAAAGGCAATAACATGGAAATTAGCATTAAATGTATTACATACCGTTATCTTTTGAGGATTCTTGACAATGTATCCTTTCCACCCAAGCAGATAGTACAGGTACATGATCTGAAAGACATGTCAGATGCAAACCTATAACCATTTGATTTTCCTGAAGTGTTTCCATTCTAAAACCAAAAATAAATGACAAGATATACATATACATCTTCAAGAAATGTCATTAAAGTATGTTAACATAGGTTACTGGCGTGAAATCATGGAATACAGGAATATTGAAAATCATCCCACCCACCTGTGACCATCTCTTCTTGTTTCGGATCAACTGTTTGTCTTTCAGATGGAAATACAGCATGTTTCCCTCTGGCATCACAAACATTAATCGCCCACCATAGGGTGTCTCAATAATTGACACATCATCAGGCTCCTTATTGGTGAATACCCTGAAATACACAAACATTCAAGATTCATTATAATACAGTTTGCAGTCTTTGGATTAATAGAATTGTCAGTTGTAGTGAATGCATCATTACGTGTGCTTGTACTCATTAATTGACACTATTGGTTCGGTTTTATATGGAACAAAGAGCAAAGAAAAACAAAATGTCCACTTACCTGTATACCTCTATGACCACATGAATGAGATCGGTCACATATTCGTTGATCAACTTTTTGCCTGTCGCCTTTTCTATCATGAATGCGTCATCTACAAATATGTGGCATTCAAAGTCAAAAACATCTTTATGTTCCTCTTTTGGATCACCTCTGTACCGGTCCAACCTGAAACCATCAAGACACATTATTTACATAAAGTCTTCTTTTTCTGCTTAACATGATGATCACCTCCTTATCATTCCTTCTATTTTCTGAAAGTCTGTTGGTCCCGTACAACTGATATGCAACGCATTTTACACAATGTTTGTGATACAAATGATATCGTTAGATGCAACGGAGAGTTTGTCTGTACAAACATGTTTACACAAACGTTTTACGGTGTCACAACAACTCTTGTGTACTTATTTTTGTTCAGAACAACTCTGTTGTATCACAACCATTTGTGTCAAATGTGTTGAAGGATTCATGAGTTATACAACTTGAGTGTGTATGGGGCCATTGTTTTGTGTTGTATACAAGAGGCCTCTGCTTTACCTGAACATGGATGTCAGGATCTTCAACATCTCATCATAGGTCTCATGCCACATTGTTGCACAGAGGTAAATGACACAATTTTCCACGTCATCAACAACACTACTGTAGAATGAAAAACATTGGGAAAGTGTGAGAACTTGTTTGGATGGGGAGAGAGAACTGTTTATAATCATGTTACTGTCAGTGAGTATATTTCAGCACAATACCACTGAGTCTCTGTGTTATATAGCGCACTGTTGGTAAAACTAAACAAACAGTGAACAAATGTCTATTTGCACTGTTGCAATGTGAAGAATTGGACCACATGGATTTAATCAATTAAATAGCAGAATCTTGCCTCTCTTGGTTCCTCGTTCGTACAACCTTCATCTTGGTGTTCAGAAGCATTGACAGGTCGATGAAGGCAGACTCGTATAGGCGTCGCACAAACAGCTCAGTTGTGCGCTCGATCCTCTGAACCTTGAAGTTCCACACGTAGTAGGTGCACGTGATAAGCCCGAGCCACATGCAAATCCCCTCCAGCGCAAGTAGGGAGAAAGGCCAGGTCCAGTAATGGCTGCTCAAAGAAGTCCTGCAGATGCTCTTGGTGATCTCCAGCATCACAACTGCGGTAGTGTTCTTGGTGCTTAGTTCAACTAGGCTCGAGCAAAAGTCTATGATAGAAGTTGTGTCGGCACCAGCTAGGTCTTCAGATTGCGTTAGGAAAAGGATCATGCCGAGGATAAGAACAGCAGGCCCAGTGAAACAGACAGGGAAGGCGAAGCTCATTCGCACGGAGTGGATCTTACAAGCCACCACCCCAAACCAATGGCATGCAGCAGAGAAAAAGGCTTGGAGGAAAAGGACAATAAGACCAATATCAAGTGTCTCTCTATGCCTTGCAATTGTATTTTCATCGTCATCTGCCTTAGCAGTGAAATCAAAGTCTGACCATACAATGTTTTCCTGTATCAACACGTGGTAGATGAGGTACACAGCAGCAATGACTACTATCCTTAAGAGGCTGGATATCACAAACACAAAGTCTCTGAAGGTGTCCAACTCAGTCAGCATTTCTTGCATGTTGTTGCTCGCCTGCACTGGGTTTTCCCACCAGGTCAGAGAAACCAAAAAGGATGCAAAAACTGCAATGCCAACATACCAATAACAGTCACCTTCCTGGCCTGATACATAAGAGGATACCCGAACGTAATAGTCTGCCCCAAGGAGAAAATAGCCAGTCAGGACAAGCATAAGAGAACAAATGGGGAAGATGATCTTCCAGTTCTCTCTCTGCAGGCGAAATGCTATCTGTAGGACAGAGGAAAGCATGCAGACTCCCCCAGAGATGAACAGGTTTGTGAGTACATCAAACTGGGGCATCACTACCAGTACCAGGATGGAGGTCCCAAGAGACACCAGGCATTCAATGCCACACACCTGAAAGATATATATTTCAATTTGTATTGACAGCAAGCAATTCAAGGAGCAATTAAGACTTACAAAGATCACCAAGGAGTCAAATTGTAAAGTATTTCACAGTGTCAACTTACAATTCCCATGGTTCTCATGTTTGGCGGAACAAAGTTCTTGAAAGCGCATTTCCACAGTGACTTGAGGAACACGAGCAGGTTGGGCACCACCAAAGAGCACACCAGCATGAGCACGTAGTATTGCCTTTCCTTGGGAGTCCTAGTCGATGTGGGGCTTGAGAGCGTGGATAGAACGAGCAGAGAGCCCTGAAGATTGGATGTAAACACAACTGACATCAGACTTCTTATATTATAAAATCAAAGGTGACTGGATTAATTAATTTGGACACTGATTTACACAGAGTTGGGTAATAGCTGATTAGATGTAATCAGTTACATGTAATCAGATTTTTTTTAAATAACACTGGAATCCATTATGTTACTATCAAAAATATTGTAATCGGATTACAGATACTTTTGAAAAACTAGATGATTACTTCTTGGATTACTTTTAAATTCAGAAAGGACATGGGCAAAAAAACATTATGACACCTTTCTGTTTTCTCAATGACATTAAATTCAGCACTGAAACAAGGCGCAAATTTAAGTTTGTTCCATCTGAGTGAGTCTGGCCACAAGTCAGAGACCACTATGACAACACATCAAATGCATTTGATGGGCTTTGTTTGTCTTCTTTTAACGCCTCTTAAGTTGAAAGTAATCCAAAAGTAAATGAAAGTAATGAGATTACGTTACTGAGTTTGGGTAATCCAAAAGTTATATTACTGATTACAATTTTGGACAGATAACTAGTAACTGTAAAGGATTACGTTTAGAAAGTAACCTACTCAACCCTGAAACTACATAGTGAGTGTGAACATTTCCTTCATAGTATTTTGACTTCCCAAGGAGAATGTTTGCAGTGTACATGTTAGAGAGAAAAACAGATAGGAGAGTACAAAGTGTCTAGGGTACAGTCATGTCATAAATTCTCTTGCTCCACACGTGCCCATGGAGATTGCAATACCAGCTGAGAAGGTAAGGGGAAACGTACAAGGGGCTTTAATTAGTATCAATTCTGTCAATGGAAACATCGTTAATTTAGTTAGAAAAAATAGATTGCTCAGTCGTTGTCATGCATGGCCAACAGTATCACAGAAATAAAATATGTGGATATAGACCAGTAGAGGCTGCTGAGGGGAGAACGGCTCATAATAATGGCTGGAACGAAGCGAATGAATGGCATCAAACCATGTGTTTGATGTATTTGATACCATTCAACTTATTCCGTTCCAGCCATTACCACAAGCCCGTCCTCCCCAATTAAGATGCCACCAACATTCTATGATATAGACATAGTGTATTTATATAAACCCTCTCATTAAAGACAGTCATGAGTTTTGTCCATTATAGAACCCATACCACTTCCCTTGTAAATTATTAATCAATGCTGATGTGGGTAAGGGAACAGTGGGCCCAGCGAAGCAGACAAGGAAGGCGATGCTCATTCGCACGGAGTGGATCTTACAAGCCACCACCCCAAACCAATGGCATGCAGCAGAGAAAAAGGCTTGGAGGAAAAGGACAATAAGACCAATATCAAGTGTCTCTCTATGCCTTGCAATTGTATTTTCATCTTTATCTGCCTTCAAAATCAAAATCTGACCATATAATGTTTTCCTGTATCAACACGTGGTAGATGAGGTACACAGCAGCAATGACTACTATCCTTGAGGCTGGATATCACAAACACAAAGTCTCTGAAGGTGTCCAACTCAGTCAGCATTTCTTGCATGTTGTTGCTCGCCTGCACTGGGTTTTCCCACCAGGTCAGACAAACCAAAAAGGATGCAAAAACTGCAATGCCAACATACCAATAAGACTTTTTCCACAGCCTTAATCTAAAATTGATTAAATAGTTTTTCCCCTCATCAATCTACACACAGTACCCCATAATGACAAAGCAAAAACAGGTTTTTAGAAATGTTTTCTAATTTATAAAAATTCAAATAAAATATATATCATTTACGTAAGTATTCAGACCCTTTACTCAGTACTTTATTGAAGCACCTTTGGCAGTCATTACAGCATCAAGTCTTCTTGGGTATGACGCTGCAAGCTTGGCACACCTGTATTTGGGGAGTTTCTCCCATTCTTCTCTGCAGATCCTCTCAAGCTCTGTCAGGTTGGATGAAGAATGTTGCTGCACAGCTATTTTCAGGTCTCTCCGGTTTCTAGTCCAGGCTCTGGATGGGCCACTCAAGGACATTCGGTACAAAGACTTGTACCGAAGCCACTCCTATGTTGTCTTAGCTGTGTGCTTAGGGTCGTTGTCCTGTTGGAAGGTGAAGCTTCGCCCCAGTCTGAGTTCCTGAGCGTTCTGGAGCAGGTTTTCATCAAGGATCTCGCTGTACTCTGCTCCGTTCATCTTTCCCTCGATCCTGACAACAAAATCCTTTCCCTCGATCTGCACCCGGCACAGCCAGAAGAGGACTGGCCACCCCTCACAGCCTGGTTCCTCTCTAGGTTTCTTCCTAGGTTCTGGCTATTCTAGGGAGTTTTTCTTAACCACTGTGGTTTTACACCTGCATTGCTTGCTGTTTGGGGTTTAAGGCTGGGTTTCTGTACAGCACTCTGTGACATCAGCTGATGTAAGAAGGGATTTAGAAATAAATTTGATTGATTGAAATTTGATTGACTAGTCTCTCAGTCCCTGCCACTGAAAAACATCCCCACAGCATGAAGCTGCCACCACCATGCTTCACCGTTGGGATGGTGCCAAGTTTACTCCTGATGTGATGCTTGGCATTCAGGCCAAAGAGTTCAATCTTGTTTTCATAAGACCAGAGAATCTTGTTTCTTGTGGTCTGAGAGCCTTTAGGTGTCTTTAGGCAAACTCCAAGCAGGCTGTCATGTGCCTTTTGCTGAGGAGTGGCCTCTGTCTGGCCTCTCTACCATAAACGCCTGATTGAGCTGCAGAGATGGTTGTCCTTCTGGAAGGTTCTCCCATCTCCACAGAGGAACTCTAGAGCTTTGTCAGAGTTACCATTGGGTTCTTGGTCACCTCTATGACCAACTAAGTTGTAGAAACATCTCAAGGATTATCAATGGAAATAGTACGCAAAGGGTCTGAATACTTTGGTAAATACGTTTTTTTTTTCTCGTTTTTTTTGCAAAAATGTAGATAAAACTGATTTCGCTTTGCCATTAAGGGGTATTGTGTGTAGATTGCTGAGAAAAAATATATGTAATCCATTTTAGAATAAGGCTGTAACGTAATAAAATGTGGAAGAAGTCAAGGGGTCTGAATACTTTCCAGAGGGCACTGTATCTGATACTGTATGGATTCGATATACATTAAAGGGATAGTTTACCCAAATTACACAATTACATATTGGTTTCCTTACCCTGTAAACAGTCTATGTAAGCAATCTATGGACAAGGTAGATGTCTGACAGCAATCCATGATTTGTTTTAATTTCCCCTGGCACTGTTCCACATGCTAACATTTTAGCATTTGTGGCACAAATCCCATTAAAATCCCATTCAAGTCATGGGACCAATACATGGACATGATGTGCAAACAAATGCTAATATCTGTCGCGTTACTTAAATGGGATTTCGTTAGCATATGGAAACAGTGCCAGAGAAACTTAACCAAATCATATATTGCTGTCATCCCTTGTCCATAGACTGATTACATGATTAGGAAACCAATGTGTTATTTTGTAATTTAGGTGAACTAATCCCTTTAAAATATGATTATAAGATGACATCACAGGAGGTATTATGCTTGCATGTGTTGATCCAGTTGTTGCCAGGTTCAGGATGCTGTTCCCTAATTGTGGCTCACCTTGCTGATGACAGCACTGGACAGGACCATTATCCCCACGAACCCTGCCACCAGGTGCTGGAACAACTCAAAGCATCTTCTCTTCTCCTCTTTCTCAGCACCAATGGGATTCAACTGGAATGGATCCCAGGTGTCCCTGTGACAGTATCGAACACAATTTCAAACATTTAGTTAAAACTGTTTATTACTGATTCATAAACAATCCTTAAAATGAGAACTTACAGTCTTTATAAAACCTTTATGAACTGTTACTGTAATATCTTACTTGAATATATGTTATATCAAAGGAAGTCCAGTGGCACAAGTGAGTCACAAGTGGCATCAAACAACATTGATTTTCAAGTATGTGGCAGGCAAAGGTGACAGTATATTAGCCACTATTGAGTCATTGGAAATGGACTGTTGATGGGGTACAGTAGATACTGACAACTTCATACCCCCGTCTAGGTATATCTAATGAGCTTTGGCTTTGAAACCTCCAAACACACCCAACCCAATTGTGACCAGCCCTACAAGTTGAATCACCCTAATTAAGATAAGACCGTTATCCATGATATCAACCTTATGTAAACTATTGCTTATACAAGTTTTCTACAAGGAAGTGGGTTAAGTGTCATCTCTACCAGGCTTACGGAAAGAAACTACTTTGAAGAGGGAACCAAATGTTGATAATCTTGTCTCAAATAATTCATCTGAATAGACTGTTGGTTATTGTCTATATCAGTGGTTCTCAACCTGGCCACCACCCATAGGCCTGATCATAAGCCTTACACCTATATTTGTATTCCATTTTTCACCCTAAAACATGAATGTATTGCAATGCCTCTGTCATGCTCGATATAATGAGTCTCAAAACACTTATTGTAAGCATAATGTAGTAATGAACAATACATTGTCAGATGTCTTTGTTTTTTCATTCCTATTGATAGGCTTCCTTTCGATATAACAATGTTAGTATTGAGCTAATATCTATTGTCATCACATTATACCTTATAATAGATACATTATGACAGCTTCTGATGACATATCACACACTGACACACTGTAATTACAGTATTATCAGAACAAAACAGAGGTCATTAGAAGCGTTTAGGAAGGAATTAAACTTTGCTTCCTTCCCACTGGGCAAAAACTGGTTCCACGTCATTTCAACAACAAAAACAACAACAAATGTGATGAGGTTGAATCAACATGGAACATGGATTTGCAAAAAGTCATCAGCATAAGCAATTTTTGTCTGTTTTTCACCCAACTTGCAACCTAAATCCAATGACATGGTGCAATTTGTTGTGGATTTCACACTGAATTCACGCGAGTTGACAACTCAACCAAACGTAAATCAAAACTAGTGGGTTGTAATGTACACTGAGTGCACAAAACATTAGGAACACCTTCCTTAACATCTTTTGCCCTCAGAACAGTCCCAATTCGTCGGGACATGGACTCTACAATGTGTCGAAAGTGTTCCACAAGGATGCCGGCCCATGTTGACTCCAATGCTTATCACAGTTGTGTCAAGTTGGCAAGATGTCCTTTGGTTGGTAGACGGGAAACTGTTGGTCGTGAAAAACCCAGCAGCATTGCAGTTCTTGACACACTCAAACCAGTGCGCCTGGCACCTACTACCATACCCCGTTCAAAGGCACTTAAATATTTTGTCTTGCCCATTCACCCTCTGAATGGCACACATACACAATCCATGTCTCAAGGCTTAAAAATCCTTTTTTAACCCATCTCCTCCCCTTCATCTACACTGATTGAAGTGGATTTGTTATCTATGCATAGTCACTTCGCCCACACCTACATGTACAGATTACCTCAACTAGCTTATACCCCTGCACACTGACTCTGTACCAGTGCCCCCTGTATATAGCCTCGTTATTGTTATTCTTATTGTGTTACTTTTTATTATTACTTTTTATTTGAGCCTACTTGGTAAATCTTTTCTTCTTCTTGGACTGCACTGTTGGTTAAGGGCTTGTAAGTAAGCATTTCACGGTAAATACTACACTTGTTGTATTCGGCGCATGTGGTAAATACAGTTTGATTTGATTTGATTTAACAAATGACATCAATAAGGGATCACAGCTTTCAACTGGATTCACCTGGTCAGTCTGTGTCATGTTCCTATTTTTTTGCACACTCAGTGTATATCTTCAAAACAAAATACTCATTACCCTCCAAATAATGGTAAATTATATCTATCATTGTGCATGGTGTAGTTGTATCATGATATAGTTGTATTACCTCTATTTAGTATGATTTCAGTATAGGTAGAACATTTTCAATTTATGGAATATTTTTTTTCTACAGAGCTAATTATTTTCAGGATCAGGCCCTGTGAATCTTAACAGTTTTGCCTGAAATTATTAGCACATTCCATCTGAATTTATTTATTTTAGATGGCTAAAACTTACCTGTGCCTCCCTTCCCTTTTCCGCCCTCTGAATTTGAGCTCCTCCATGTTCCACCGTCCTTAGTGGTAGAGCTTAGTAGTCCTTAGTAGCAGTCCATTTACTGAGGTACTAAGGTATTGATATGCGTACGTTTACTTTAATCAACTACCACTGTCTGCAATGCCTCGCCCCTCCCTTGTTTACTGTTCATTAACCATAAAGAGGTACAAGGATCATATGTAAGACACTTTAACATCTTTATTATCGCTTACGGAAATTAATGAAACAAGAAATGTGGCATTATGAGGTGTATTTTTGTTTGCCTTTATGACAGTGTACATGTGAAAGGTTGATTTACATGTTGTATGTACAAAATTAACCACCTCAAACATTTACATGTCTTCAGTGGGGCAATTTCTTAACCAAGATGAGTTACATAGCAACAATGTTTTGAGAATATATTCGATATTGTAGTTTTATCGTTACAGAGCATAAATTAACAGTGATTCAGTGCAAGGTCCTAGTATGATGAAGGACCTCATAGATGAACATCCACCACTCACACAATCTTAAACACTTTTAGATGTGATTTTTCCTTCTTTAACTATGGTTTTGTTGGATTTCAAATTATGAATGTGTTCGAAATATCCCTTGGTATATTGAGATCCTCCTATGTGTACAAAAATAAGATATACAGATCTCCACTACATGAGGAGCCACGTTATTCTAATGACTTAAGAGAGAGTTCAGAGGGGTTATTTCCGTGTTCATGTGTACAGTAATCAATTATTTAAAAGAAAAAACAAAAAATCCTGCCTAGGATGTAGGACATGAGGAAGATCTTTTTGATTTAACAAAAATAATTTAAGTTATTAGAGCAATCAAAATGTCTGAATTGACTATATCTATTATACCCAGACATGACAAAGTATATTTTCTTTTATACTTGACTGGCCAAGGTCAAGCATTCAACCTCAGGGGTAGTTAATATAGTTAGTTATAGTCATTCCTTTTTTTATATATATAGTTTTTAATGTAATTTATTTCACATTTATTCATCCAAGTTAGACTCTTTAGGTATATATTTTTTAAAGGTTTTTGTGATTTCCAATTGAATTACAAATACAGGGACGCACTTTAAAAACTTACTACGGTATCACAGATCATTAGCATAGAACCCAAAATATCCCTGTTGTTCACTCAGAAGAATTTGAGAGGGCAATATGACCCCTTGGCCGATGTGCCAGGTCTAGCTGATACTATCACAGTAAATCACAACTTGAACTTTGATATGACACACTATTACACTGACTATCATAACCAGCAAGCAAACCCAACCCTAACTCATACTCAATTGTTTTCAATGCAATAGATTGGCAAATTACAGTTTTTCTCCATTGGTTTGGCTCATTTCTTGAAACAGAAATTACATTCTCAAAACTACATGGACAAACCTCCAAACCACTTGGCAATTGTTCACAACAGAATTGAATTTTTCATTAATTTCATCAAATTGCAAATGTCTAAGTACATGTCTCAATGTCTCAGTACATCTTTGCAAATGATTAAGTACAGGTAGCCTACATTTAGCACAATTTCCAAGTGAATAGATCTTGTTGATCTAAACTGATTGTTGATTCTCAGTCTAATGGTTGTTTGCTCCAAAACGAGTCAGCGTCATGTCATTGTATAAGTCATCACATGCACAACAGTCTGTTCAATTGTCAAAATTAGTCAAGAATATAATACCATGAATACCATATATGAATACCTTGGAACATTTGATAAATGTATTACAGCAATTGACAGTCAGGTGAAACTAGAACTTGACTAACGAAGGAGGAGTTTCACACATCTCAGATGACCAATCAAACAGTATGTTTAGTTACCTGACAGGTGCTGTCCATGACTGTGAATGCTGCCAAACATGTATGTAAAGAGCTTGACCATGCAGGACCAGTACAATTTCTGAACATGGAGGCACCTGGCCAAGTAAATGAACAAGGGCAACTGCCTGCTCGAGGAAGAGGAAGAAGAAGAGGAGGAGGAGGAGTAAGGGTGCGTGGTGGTGGAATAGGGGAAGAGGCCGAGGAGCACGAAGACACCATGCTGTCCCGGATGAAATTCGGGCCACAATTATAGACCATGTCATCAACCATGGCCTCACAATGGCGGAGGCAGGTCGCCGAGTGCAGCCTAATGTGCCTCCCTCAACAGTCTCCTCCATCATCCAAACCTTTCGCAGGGAAAACAGGTATGTAGTCAGTCAATGATGGAATTATATGTTGTATAGGACAGGACACTGCATAGAGCAATAAATATATTTATTTACACATTTACCTATTCATTTAGTGTGTGTGTGTGTGTGTGTGTGTGTGTGTGTGTGTGTGTGTGTGTGTGTGTGTGTGTGTGTGTGTGTGTGTGTGTGTGTGTGTGTGTGTGTGTGTGTGTGTGTGTGTGTGTGTGTGTGTGTGTGTGTGTGTGTGTGTGTTAGGCCTACAGTAATATCTTACCTCAATGGGATGTTATGATACTAAAAATGACAAGAAAAACATTGGAGAAAATAAACTATGGAATAGTTTATTTTCTACAGTATTGATGATACAGTTTACAGTAGTATTCCAGTCACTGTGCAGTGATGCATTAGAATTGTGGTAAAGTTACTGTAAGTAAAACAACAATACAATTACATAGGTACAGTGAGGGAAAAAGTATTTGATCCTGCTGATTTTGTACGTTTGCCCACTGACAAATAGATTATCAGTCTATAATTTTAATGGTAGGTTTATTTGAACAGTGAGAGACAGAATAACAACAAAAAAATCCAGAAAAACGCATGTGAAAAATGTTATAAATTGATTTGCATTTTAATGAGGGAAATAAGTATTTGACCCCTCTGCAAAACATGACAGTACTTGGTGGCAAAACCCTTGTTGGCAATCACAGAGGTCAGACGTTTCTTGTAGTTGGCCACCAGGTTTGCACACATCTCAGGAGGGATTTTGTCCCACTCCTCTTTGCAGATCTTCTCCAAGTCATTAAGGTTTCGAGGCTGACGTTTGGCAACTCGAACCTTCAGCTCCCTCCACAGATTTTCTATGGGATTATGGTCTGGAGACTGGCTAGGCCACTCCAGGACCTTAATGTGCTTCTTCTTGAGCCACTCCTTTGTTGCCTTGGCTGTGTGTTTTGGGTCATTGTCATGCTGGAATACCCATCCACGACCCATTTTCAATGCCCTGGCTGAGGGAAGGAGGTTCTCACCCAAGATTTGACAGTACATGGCCCCGTCAATCGTCCCTTTGATGCGGTGAAGTTGTCCTGTCCCCTTAGCAGAAAAACACCCCCAAAGCATAATGTTTCCACCTCCATGTTTGACGTGGGGATGGTGTTCTTAGGGTCATAGGCAGCATTCCTCCTCCTCCAAACACGGCGAGTTGAGTTGATGCTTAAGAGCTCCATTTTTGTCTCATCTGACCACAACACTTTCACCCAGTTGTCCTCTGAATCATTCAGATGTTCATTGGCAAACTTCAGACGGGCTTTCTTGAGCAGGGGGACCTTGCGGGCGCTGCAGGATTTCAGTCCTTCACGGCGTAGTGTGTTACCAATTGTTTTCTTGGTGACTATGGTCCCAGCTGCCTTGAGATCATTGACAAGATCCTCCCGTGTAGTTCTGGGCTGATTCCTCACCGTTCTCATGATCATTGCAACTCCACGAGGTGAGATCTTGCATGGAGCCCCAGGCCCAGGGAGATTGACAGTTCTTTTGTGTTTCTTCCATTTGCGAATAATCGCACCAACTGTTGTCACCTTCTCACCAAGCTGCTTGGCGATGGTCTTGTAGCCCATTCCAGCCTTGTGTAGGTCTACAATCTTGTCCCTGACATCCTTGGAGAGCTCTTTGGTCTTGGCCATGGTGGAGAGTTTGGAATCTGATTGATTGATTGCTTCTGTGGACAGGTGTCTTTTATACAGGTAACAAACTGAGATTAGGAGCACTCCCTTTAAGAGTGTGCTCCTAATCTCAGCTCGTTACCTGTATAAAAGACACCTGGGAGCCAGAAATCTTTCTGATTGAGAGGGTCAAATACTTATTTCCCTCATTAAAATGCAAATCAATTTATAACATTTTTCACATGCGTTTTTTCTGGATTTTTTTGTTGTTATTCTGTCTCTCACTGTTCAAATAAACCTCCCATTAAAATTATAGACTGATCATTTCTTTGTCAGTGGGCAAACATACAAAATCAGCAGGGGATCAAATACTTTTTTCCCTCACTGTAACTCATTCTGTAAGGAATACATAAGGTATACATTACGAATGGAGTGTTGTCCTATGACTTCTATATCTAGGATTGGACGACAACCTTGCACGGGTGGCAGAGGAAAACTTCTCAATGAACAACAAGAACAAGAGATCTGTAACATGGTGATGGCAAATAATGCCATCACATTGAGACAGATCCGCGCTGCAATCCTACAAGACAATGCAATTTTCCAAAATGTCAACTCTATAAGCATCTCCACAATAGACCGGATATTGAAGAAGCATCAGATGACAATGAAGCAAATGTACAGGGTACCATTTGAGAGGAACTCTGATAGAGTGAAAGTGCTGCGGTACCAGTATGTACATGTAAGTCAGTTACTGGTTGTCCATCATTATAACCTTTTTACAATTACAGTTTTTCTCGATTGTTTACACACATTTTCTGAAAGCATGCCTCATATTCTCAGAACTCTACACACAAATCAAAAAAACACACACACAATGGGCAAAACCCTTCAATTCTCCAGCAAAATGAAACTTTACATTCAAAACAATGTTATTTCTTATCAAAATGGTATTTTGTTTTCAAATTACACACACAAACCATCATATGAATAGACATTTATAAGAACCAGTTGAACACTGATGTGCTCAATGTAAAACACTATGATGAATGGAAAACACTTCTTCTCCATTCATCATAATGACTTAGGCCTTTTTTTTGGTTCAGTGTTGCCATTACTACAGACAGTACATACATAAGTGTGTTGTAAAATATTTGAGAATATTGTTTTTATACTCAGAACACACAAATACACGGTAACAAATATATTTTATTTTTCCCACAAAAACAATGTACACAGTGTACATCCCATTCCCAACCAACACAAAGATGCACATACAGTGCTCTACATACAAAACAGAAGAATTTAATGTATACAGTTACAGTAAAAAAAAAAAAAACTATGCTGCATCCTCTCTTCTGTTGTGGTCTGGCCACAGCACCTCATCCACATCACAAGCAATGTTTTCCCTGGACAAGCAGCGGGGGAAATATCGCCTAGCATGGCGATTCCAGCCATGAAAAGCATCAGCTGCTATATCTCCACGTGCGTCTTCCATAGCTTGGAGAAGAGGTATACAGCGTTTGTGGATTTCGGTCATACACTTTCCATCTCCAGGCAGAAAAATTCCTCAATAGGATTGAGAATATGGAGGGAGATAAACAACTAAAAAGCGTGGGTGGGCAGTGAACCAGTTACGAACCAGAGCAGCCCTGTGGAAACTAATTGGATTGCTAATTGTCCCAAATGACAACATACCTGAGCTGCTCTGGGCCATCTACCTGATCTGGTGGAATGAGTGTGTTGTGTAGGGTGTCCAGGAATGTGATCAGATGGGCGGTGTTGTAGGGGCCAAGGGTAGCATGGTGATGGATGACGCCGTGGTGGGTAATCGCTGCACACATTGTGATGTTCCCTCCGCGCTGGCCAGGGACTTGAACAATGGCACGCTGGCCGATGATATTCCTTCCCCTCTTTCGTCTTTTTGTGAGGTTGAATCCAACCTCATCAATGAAGATGAACTGGTGCTCCACTGCAGCCACCTCTAGCTCAAGGACTCTCTGAAACACACATGACAATATCAGAAATAGACATGGAGTGGTCACTATTGTGAAGCACAATCATTATGATTACAATACTGAAATATGTATAATTTATACAGTGTTGAGAGTATGCATCAATTGTGGGTTTGTATAGGACTCACTTGCACATAGTTATATCGCAATTCTTTGACTCTTTCTGAATTGCGTTCAAATGGCACCCTGTAGACCTGCTTCATCCTGAGATTATTTCTGCATAAGACACGGTCCAGTGTTGATAAGCTTACCCTATCAATATTTTGAAATATCTCATTGTTTTCTATTATTTTTATTTGTATTTGCCGTAATGTTATGGCGTTATTTTCTAGGACCATGTTCATGATTTCAGTTTCCTGTTCAGGAGACAGAACACGTTCCCGACCACCTTGTGTTGGTAATCTTTCAGTTCTGCCAAACAAATAGTAAAATACTGTAAATACAAAGTAGGAATACATTTCCCAAATACTTGAAACATACTTTATTTTTACAGTCCTACAGAACAGTCCACAGGCAATACTGTACTACTGTACTCATTGAGTACTGTATTGATATGCAGTACTGCAATTTTCTAGTGAGAGTAGATTTCTTACCTATTCTCATTTCGGAAAGTCCGGATGATGGATGCTACAGTGTACCTGCTCAAATTTGGCTGTACTCTTTGCCCAGCCTCCCTCATTGTTAGACCATGGTTGACCACATGATCAACCAAAGTGGCTCGGATCTCATCAGAGATTACGGTCCTTGGCCTTCCTCGTCCTCGTCCTCCCGTCCTACTCCTCTTACTCTCACTCCTCTGGCTCTGCCTCTGTTTCCAATGTTGGCATCCATTGCTCCAAAACAGAAGAGCTCACCTGTTGCCCTTTTATGCTAAAGCTCTGATTGCTAATTGTAAAACCGTGTGACGGGTGTTTGCCCATGTGATGAGTCAGTGTGCATATTTGAATGGCAGTGTGTTCATTGTGAAAACAAGAGATTTTCTGCATGAAAATTGTGCCAAATGCAAAGAATTGTGTGTAGTGTTTTGAAAAAAAGTGTGTTTTAGAACTGCAATTTGAGTGTAAAGCAGGAATTGTGCTTGTAGTTTAGCAGAATTGGTTCAGGGGGTTTGTGCATGAGTTACATGTTGTGGTCATTGTGTCTCAAGTACCAGTATTTGTGTGTAAACAATTGAGAAAAACTGTAAGCAGTGGTTCCCAAACTTTTTTTGGCTTCAGTACCCACTTTACCTGATTTGTGTATCCAGGTAATCCAGGTATGGAAGTATTTGATTTATCTGACTTCAACATTTCGCCTAAAAACTGCAGCTTACTGTATGATGCAATTATCATTATAATCCTTATTTTGAAGAATATAACATACAATAAGAAAAGGGGTCAAAGAGCTGCAATTAGTGCCTCCCATGTAAATCGATCTAATACTGTGGGTTTTACTGTAACATTTCAGTAAGTCTAGTCATTGATGATTGCCCCCTCCTTTTCTGTCAAATACCCCTGTAGTACCTCTGCATAGGGGTACATGTACCCCAGGTTTGGAACCACTGGAGTAGTGGCCAGTAGTATAATGAACTTGTGGAGAACATAGAACATTCCTATGTAATTGTCTGTAACTGTAGTGTATGACTCTTCTGTATGACTGATTTGATGTTTTCTTTTTTTACGCTATTGTAGAGAATAATGGCATTGGAAGGAAACGAGACCCATCACATCCTCGTGTTTGTGGATGAAGCTGGCTTCAACCTGGCCAAGGGCGAAGACGTGGCCGTAATATTATTGGCCACCGGGCCACGGTGGATGTCCCAGGCCAGCGAGGGCAATATAACTATGTGTGCTGCCATATCTGAGAATGGTGTGGCCACTCACATCCCCAGTATTGGCCCATACAATACACAGAAGCTCCTCTTCTTCTTGGACCGCCTTCATTTTGATTTGATCCCTGAAAATGAGAGAGGTCTCGTAGGGCCTCACCTACCACAATATGTCATTGTATGGGACAATGTGAATTTCCACCGTGGCCCGCTCATCAGGGCCTGGTTCACTACTCATCCAAGGATGGTCATGGTGTTCCTACCACCTTACTCTCCTTTCCTCAATCCTATTGAGGAGTATTTCTCCGTTTGGAGGTGGAGAGTGTATGAGCATCGGGCTCAAGATCAGAGGTCCCTGCTCCTTGCAATGGATGCTGTGTGTGAGGATATTACAGGAGATCAGTGTAGGGGATGGTTGCGACATGCACGCCGTTTCTTCCCTCGTTGCATCGCAAGGGAGAATATACGCTGTGATGTGGACGAGAATCTGTGGCCAGACAGACAGCAGCGTGTGGATGGCCAGGAGGGTGAGGACGGTGGCCAGGAGAGGGAGGGTGAGGACAGTGACCAGTGAAGAACTGTTAGTTGTGAAACTCCAGCTTTATTTACAGCACTGTAGGCTGCATATAATTTTCATTGTTTTTTGTTTGTGTGTTTATATTACAGTATATTATGCTGTATACATTTTCTTTGACTCTGATGTATGGAAGTTACTTTATGTGTGTGAATGATAATGGTTACAATTTCCTTGGCTGTATGAGTGCAATGTGTGATGTCAAACCTTGGAGGCTACTCTTACCCTAAAATCCTATTTATTTTTTTCAGTTTTATACACAATTGTATTCTGTTAGCTAGACAAAAAACAGTACAGTAACCATTGTCAATGAAGGACTGGGCTAAGACTGAAAGGTGGACATGAGGGATATTTCAATGGTCCTCTGCCATAGTGACAAAACATCTAAACATTTTGACTTGCAGTGCTTACACAATGCCAAAGGGACGAAGCATTTTGGGGGCACTGACTGTTTAAATGAGAAGGAAATTTAGTTTTGACACATGAGTGAACTGTTTTGGGAGAGGTATGAGCTTTTCCAGGTGAACCATGGTGTTGTGCCGAACCATCCACGTTATTTTGGCTAAAGCACCAAGAGTGTTGAGAACGCCCGGTCTGTTTCAAGAAATGAGCCAAAGCAATTGAGAAGGATCTTTGCCATTTTCGTGGCACTGACTCTTTATATGGGAAAGGAATTTAGTTTTGAAGCATGAGTGAACAGTTTTAGGAGAGATATGAGCTTTTGCAAGTGAGCTATAGTGTTGTGCTGAACTGTAAGACTGTTTTGCCAAATGATCTTAGAGTTTTGAGAATGTAATTTCGGTTTCAAGAAATGAGCCAAACCAATGGAGAAAAACTGTAATAACATTTAATTGGATATGTTGGTTGCATGGTTACCTGATATTTCTGTTTATTCATTGTCAAATGATAATCAATAAACCTACAGAAGCACTGAGAGTACAAATATTTGAGTCAGGTCTTAATATTTGACCACTTTCTATGTGTTTGTGTGTGTGTGTGTGTGTGTGTGTGTGTGTGTGTGTGTGTGTGTGTGTGTGTGTGTGGAGAGAGAGATGTTACGCTAGGTTGTGTGTGTGTGTGTGTGTGTGTGTGTGTGCGTGTGCGTGTGTGTGGAGAGAGAGAGAGATGTTACGCTAGGTTGGGCGAAGATAATTATTTACTCCACAGCTGTTTGGGGAAGAGGGGGTAGGGGTTGAAGCTGGGTCTGGAAGTGGGCGGGGAGGGGCTGAGGTGGTCTCATGAAATTCGAGGTTAGTTGTACATTGCTAGAAAAGCTTATTTCCGAGCCGTCAGATAAGAGGGCTTCAGTGATGAGGAAATGCTCAAAGTTTAAGTTTGTTGAAAAGTTCAGATCGATGACCTCTTGATTTAGTCAACTGATCAAGTCTCTAAAGTTTGGTAAGCTACAATTTTATCTTGATCCTTATATGTCTCGATCTCTCCCCTTGTTCAGTAGCTCAGAAAGCATCTCTGCATGGAACATTTTCTGAATCCTGAATGTATAGGATGTTACACACAGACTGCTTCAAGCCATTCCTTTATACCCTTTATGATCCATCTCCTTCTCCCCTCTCCTCCCTCTCCTCATTCTTCTGAAATACTGTAACAATCTCAACCACTGCCAAATAGAAGTAGACATTGTGTAAAACTTTTTCTTTCTCTCCCTCCTACTCCCTTTGCTTTCTGTTGACCCCCTACCGCCTCTCCCCTCTCCCCTCCCCCACTGCTCCTCTCTATGGTCTCTCTTCATCTCTCATGTTGGAAAACAGCTGGGGTTGCAGAACAAAACCAGCTATGTAATTTCTCTATGTTCAACTGACGGACATTCAACATGAATAAACACAATGAACCTGTAGTGCATGTTGGCAACATTCTACTCTGCTCTTTCTTTTTTTCTACCTCTCTATCTCTCTCAAAAGTGTTCAGTTCTTTTTAATGTTTCAGAACAGATTCATTGTAAACATATTTCTGTGGCGCTATCATCCGCCCGCCCGCCCAACCACCCCCACACCCACCCGTCTCCCTCGTGTCAATATCTCCCTCTATTGTGTAATATTTGTTAATCGACAAGGTTCTGTTCTGTTTCAAACCAGGTCTGTAACTATTTTACTACTTTCTATGCTATGCATGTACAGTATCTATCTGTTAAATATTCTACAATTCAATTATTTGTGCATTTGTAACAGGTTAGGTTCTCTTTTCAACACAACGGACATCGTTATCTTTACATATGTCACCAAAAGTAGTCAAAGTCCATTTGAACATGATGACCGTATTATGTCATAGGTTCTATGGTGCTCTGTGCAATTTTAGGGTTGTTTTTGTTGGCGGAAACTATTTAGGTGAATATTTGGTGAATATTGCAGTTCTCCTCAAACAGAATAATACATTATTTATGACATTTGTTCTTTTTGATTTATAGATTCAGACCTAGTACTTAATCTCAGCCCTATTGTGTTTTCATCTTGGTTTGATGAGGCACATTGCAAAAATCTTTTTCAAATGGTTCATTTGTTGCTAGATTGTTTTTGTGTGATGCATTCCATAGCATATTTATGAACTTTCACCAAGGTCTAAACCCCTGTGATTGGGTCTGGCCCTTTACAAAAGTATTTTCAATGTTGGGTGCTCTGAGGTTTGCTTTGCCACTGTTCTTATACTGTTCCCATATAGTTTAAAGTGTAATAAACACCACACAGGTTCAATTACTTTAATAAAAGCTGATCTTGCTGTTTATGGCCCTCTTCTGTTTCTCTGTCATGGTGTTATCAGTGTTGTGATGGTGTTATTGTTGTTATTGTGTTGTTATTGTGTTACTGTGTTATTAGTGTTGTGTTGTTAAGCCTACAGATCTTAACAGGTCTGTATCCTTCAACAGATGATGTCGGTGAACATGGTGTCTGACATCAGTCCAGCAGGGGGAGGAAGAGAGCCACATACTACCACATTGGGAGGGAGTAAACCCCTGCACCGCTTCATAAGAGGGGAGCCGAAGAGTATTGGGGTGAGACTGGAAAACAGAGAACTGATGTATTAATTGTTACCAAATACTCCAAGATATCATTGCAGACAAAAATGTAAACTTAGAATTTTAGGATTTACTGTTAATTTAGTGGTAGCACTTTACATTACAGTACAAAATAAAGTCGTAATAACATGGTAATAGCATGGTGACAGGCTACAGTTACTCATAATGAAAACATTATTTGCCCAGATACCCCATCATTTATGTGTAAATATATAATTTCTCTGTCTGGTTGGTTAGATTGTAATGCTGTTCATGGGCTCATCACTCTTCATCTTGGCGATTCCCATGAGAATGGATCCACAGGAGTCCTCTGCAGAGAATTTCACCTCTTTTTGGCTAGGAATCCTGGTATGCATTTATTGCGTGTGTTTATATAAATCTATCATATTGACAATCCAAATGTCATACCATAACATCTAACTTACAGTAACACATAACTTGGAGTCTTAAGCCCACATTTTCAAATCTTCCAATCAGTATCTTTCAGACTGTCTCCCATGAAAGTTTTGTGTTTTGGAATTTATAATCCCGCTCCCTCCCCTGTTTTGCAGTTCATCATCTGTGGGCTGTTATACGTGCTGACAGAGAAGAATACTTCAAAACAATTGGTGAGTACCATGAATTGGAATTCAGTGTAAAGGCATTACAGATGTAGGATCTTAATTTGATCACCCTGTTCCAGGAGAACTTTCCTGCTGGAAATGTATTTCTCTAGAGTATAAGACGTTTGGTTTTGAATTTTATGACCCCTTTAGGTATATATATAAAAAATAAAATAATGATTTTATAAAATATTGAATTTGGACTTTAGTACCAAATCCCAGAGAAACGCAAAAAAGACCTACAGGAGATATAAGAAAGCTCAGGAAAAAAACATATACAGTAGCAGTCAAAAGTTTGGACACACAACTCATTCAATGTCTTTTCTTTATTTTTACTATTTTTCTACATTGTAGAATAATAGTGAAGACAACTAAATTATGAAATAACACATATGGAATCAGGACTGCAGATGTGGCCAGGGCAATAAATTGCAATGTCCGTATTGTGAGACACCTAAGACACCTAAGTGCTACAGGGAGACAGGACGGACAGCTGGTTGTCCTCGCAGTGGCAGACCACGTGTAACAACACCTGCACAGGATCGGTACATCCGAACATCACACCTGCGGGACAGGTACAGGATGGCAACAACAACTGCTCGAGTTACACCAGGAACGCACAATCCCTCCATCAGTGCTCAGACTGTCCACAATAGGCTGAGAGAGGCTGGACTGAGGGCTTGTAGGCATGTTGTAAGGCAGGTCCTCACCAGGCATCACCGGCAACAACGTCGCCTATGGGCACAAACCCACCGTCGCTGGACCAGACAGGACTGGCAAAAAGTGCTCTTCACTGACGAGTCGCAGTTTTGTCTCACCAGGGATGATGGTCGGATTTGCGTTTATCGACGAAGGAATGAGCGTTACACCAAGGCCTGTGCTCTGAAGCGGGATCGATTTGGAGGTGGAGGGTCCGTCGAGGTCTGGGGCGGTGTGTCACAGCATCATCGGACAGAGCTTGTTGTCATTGCAGGCAATCTCAACGCTGTGCGTTACAGGGAAGACATCCTCCTCCCTCATGTGGTACCCTTCCTGTAGGCTCATCCTGACATGACCCTCCAGCATGACAATGCCACCAGCCATACTGCTCGTTCGGTGCGTGAATCCCTGCAAGACAGGAATGTCAGTGTTCTGCCATGGCCAGCGAAGAGTCCGGATCTCAATCCCATTGAGCACGTCTGGGACCTGTTGGATCGGGAACGTGAGGGCTAGGGCCATTCTCTCCAGAAATGCCTGGGAACTTGCAGGTGCCTTTGTGGAAGAGTGGGGTAACATCTTACAGCAAGAACTGGCAAATCTGGTGTAGTCCATGAGGAGGAAACGCTCTGCAGTACTTGCAGCTGGTGGCCACACCTGATACTGACTGTTACTTTTGACTTTGACCCCCTTTGTTCAGGGACACATTATTCAATTTCTGTTAGTCACATGTCTGTGGAACTTGTTCAGTTTATGTCTCAGTTGTTGAATCTTGTTATGTTCATACAAATATTTACACATGTTAAGTTTGATGAAAATAAACGCAGTTGACAGTGAGAGGACTTTCTTTTTTTGCTGATTGTAGTAATCAAAAAAGTGTTAAACAAATCTAAATATATTTTAGATTCTTCAAAGTAGCCACCCTTTGCCTTAATGACAGCTTTGCACACTCTTGGCATTCTCTCAACCAGCTTCACCTGGAATGCTTTTCCAACAGTCTTGAAGAAGTTCCCACATATGCTGACCACTTGTTGGATGCTTTTCCTTCACTCTGCGGTCCAACTCATCCCAAACCATCTGTTGATTGTGGAGGCCAGGTCATCTGATGCAGCACTCCATCACTCTCCTTCTTGGTCAAATAGCCCTTACACAGCCAGGAGGTGTGTTGGGTCATTGGCCTGCTGAAAAACAAATGATAGTCCCAGATAGGATATTGTATCGTTGCAGAATGCTGTGGTAGCCATGCTTGTTAAGTGTGCCTTGAATTCTAAATAAATCACTGACAGTGTCACCAGCAAAGCACCCCCACACTATCACACTTCCTCTTCCATGCTTCATGCAATGGTCTATCAATGGCATATAGACCTACTACAGCTCTGATCAATTATGCCACGCAGGTCTGAGTAGATTATGGCTTGTCAACGCAGTAGAATCCTACTCCGATGCGTGCCTTGAAAGAGGCTTTGTCACAAAGTGCTTGCTGTTTTTTCACAATTTTCTTTGTTCTCACCCTGCAGGTGACAGCAAGCCTGGCCCTTAGTATCATCTCTATATTGGGGGTCACAGTGGCTTTCTTTGAATTCCTTAAAAGCATCCTATACATGCAGTTTTACCATGACCACTATTATCATTCCTACTATGATGACAACATCACAGACAGAGTTGATGTCCCATGGAGGAAACATCATATGGTAAATGTTGTTGCTGTTGTTGTTGTGAAACTGGATCACTGCTATCTGGAACAATTATTATTGGCACTCCTTCACAGCTTTATACTGTACATTTTCTCATTCTTTCTAAATAAAGAGACCCTTAATTTTGCTCTCTCTCCTAACAGGGCCAATTGCTCCACCTTGAGGCTGTATTCATGTATCAGAGCTTGGTGGGCATGGTGCTCCTAATAATGATGACAGCATTTGCCAGGGCTGCCTTGCGGTCCAGTAAGACACAGGTAAAGTACTGTGGCAGTGACATACTTTATAACTTTATATTTATCCTTTCCTGGGGCCCCAAGCCTGTCCTCCCCAATAAAGGTGCCACCAACATCCTGTGGTATGTTTGTACTGTATACAGTGTACATAATGTTTTTTTGTCTTTCTCTTGCAAGGTGAATGCCTAAGATAAATTCTGTCCTTTTTCTTCTTTACAGGCAATTGTGGTAATGAACACTCTACCATCAGCAGACTGAATGAAGAAAAAGCAAGCCTTTTATGACTGTCTCTGCCATGATGGATGGATAGAAAACTTGGATTTATTGATATAAAATAAATGTATTCAATGTGTAGAACATTTCTTTAAATCCACATATGGAAATTGTCTTTGTATACACTTTTAATTTCTACTTTGAAATAAATGTAATAAAATAAAATAACACATCCATGTAGTACAATAGACAATTAACATGATATGCCATGATATGCCACATTATATGCCACTCACAACATTATAATTTCATAGAACACTGTCGGCTTGTTTACTCATTATTGAAAAATCCCTTTTTGCTCAAGTATTAGTAAAGCATTTAGTTAAGTGCATACAAATGTCCAATATATGGTTCATTTTCAGACAATCTATTAATATATCATACAAATCTGAGTCGTCTTCACTTCATCAAACGACATGGCACAATAGACTAATGCCAAACAAGTGCTTTCCCAAATTGTTTAGTGAGAGAGAACATCTGAAGGCTTTTCCTTTTCATCAAATGGCTGGTAAGCACAGACTATATTACCAAAAGTGTTTTATTCTTAATCGATTTAAATAATGAATAAATTGATTGTTAACCTGCAACAGAGCAGTCTGACTCAGATGATGTGTCCAGTTGGCTCCTTAATACAGTCTGCTGTAGTTCCTCCATTTGCAAATAAGTAGCAGCTGCAGCATAGAGAAGAGATTCATCCTGATCTGGTGGGGTAGTTCCCCAAAGTACAGTGAGGGAAAAGTATTTGATCCCCTTAATACAGTCTGCTGTAGTTCCTCCATTTGCAAATAAGTAGCAGCTGCAGCATAGAGAAGAGATTCATCCTGATCTGGTGGGGTAGTTCCCCAAAGTACAGTGAGGGAAAAGTATTTGATCCCCTGCTGATTTTGTACGTTTGCCCACTGACAAAGAAATGATCAGTCTATAATTTTAATGGTAGGTTTATTTGAACAGTGAGAGACAGAATAACAACAAAAGAAATCCAGAAAAATGCACTTGAAAAATGTTATAAATGGAATTGCATTTTAATGAGGGAAATAAGTATTTGACCCCCTCTCAATCAGAAAGATTTCTGGCTCCCAGGTGTCTTTTATACAGGTAACGAGCTGAGATTAGGAGCACACTCTTAAAGGGAGTGCTCCTAATCTCAGTTTGTTACCTGTATAAAAGACACCTGTCCACAGAAGCAATCAATCAATCAGATTCCAAACTCTCCACCATGGCCAAGACCAAAGAGCTCTCCAAGGATGTCAGGGACAAGATTGTAGACCTACACAAGGCTGGAATGGGCTACAAGACCATCGCCAAGCAGCTTGGTGAGAAGGTGACAACAGTTGGTGCGATTATTCGCAAATGGAAGCAACACAAAAGAACTGTCAATCTCCCTGGGCCTGGGGCTCCATGCAAGATCTCACCTCGTGGAGTAGCAATGATCATGAGAACGGTGATGAATCAGCCCAGAACACACGGGAGGATCTTGTCAATGATCTCAAGGCAGCTGGGACCATAGTCACCAAGAAAACAATTGGTAATACACTACGCCGTGAAGGACTGAAATACTGCAGCGCCCGCAAGGTCCCCCTGCTCAAGGAAGCACATATACATGCCCGTCTGAAGTTTTCCAATGAACATCTGAATGATTCGGAGGACATCTGGGTGAAAGTGTTGTGGTCAGATGAGACCAAAATGGAGCTCTTTGGCATCAACTCAACTCGCCGTGTTTGGAGGAGGAGGAATGCTGCCTATGACCCCAAGAACAGGTGGAAACATTATGCTTTGGGGGTGTTTTTCTGCTAAGGGGACAGGACAACTTCACCGCATCAAAGGGACGATGGACGGGGCCATGTACCGTCAAATCTTGGGTGAGAACCTCCTTCCCTCAGCCAGGACATTGAAAATGGGTCGTGGATGGGTATTCCAGCATGACAATGACCCAACACACACGGCCAAGGCAACAAAGGAGTGGCTCAAGAAGAAGCACATTAAGGTCCTGGAGTGGCCTAGCCAGTCTCCAGACCATAATCCCATAGAAAATCTGTAGAGGGAGCTGAAGGTTTGAGTTGCCAAACGTCAGCCTCGAAACCTTAATGACTTGGAGAAGATCTGCAAAGAGGAGTGGGACAAAATCCCTCCTGAGATGTGTGCTAACCTGGTGGCCAACTACAAGAAACGTCTGACCTCTGTGATTGCCAACAAGGGTTTTGCCACCAAGTACTAAGTCATGTTTTGCAGAGGGGTCAAATACTTATTTCCCTCATTAAAATGTAATTCCATTTATAAAATTTTTCACGTGTTTTTCTGGATTTTTTTGTTGTTATTCTGTCTCTCACTGTTCAAATAAACCTACCATTACAATTATAGACTGATCATTTCTTTGTCAGTGGGCAAACGTACAAAATCAGCAGGGGATCAAATACTTTTTTCCTTCACTGTAGATCAATACCAACAGAGACCCCATAATTTCAGTGGAAGGGAATGGAAACTGCAAGTCCAACAATGCACCTTTACTAGGGAAAAGAGAAGCCAGGACGTGACTATAAACTGCCAGGACATTTTGTGGGCCAGATAGAGTTTCCCCGGGTTCAGATTTTGTGGAATCACACAGTCACAAAGTGTTTGCTCTATTCTCTGAAAAAATTGTTTCCTCAGCAGGGCCACAGCATGGACACTGGCCACTGATTGATATGCTTTCATCTAGGTTACAGAGTGTTTTAATTACTTGTTTTAATCTAACTCTTTAGAGTGTGGAGTCTTTTTGTCCAATATGTGTGAAGAGATCTGGAGGCTCGCTAGACCATTGCAAATATTATGACAATATAAAAATATATATATATGATTCCAGAGGGCTTCTGTGCGACAATAAACACCTTTTCAAACCTGTAGAACTGATTTTGAGTTTCATGCACACTACAGGTCGATTTGGTTTTGCATTTATAAAATACAATTAACATCCCAACACAAAACAAGACAGAATAGTTCCATTTTATCGGCCTGTCAATACCTAGATTGTAGACCTATTATTATAGCCTACATGATCAGCATTTGCATTAATTCACTCCAGTGGCGGTTTTAGCATGTAAATATTGGTGGGGCAAAAAAAGTATAATTTGGGATGCATGCCAGCAAAGCCACTACACAACACAACACTAAATAATACATTAATTGCACTATAAAGGTGACAAAGGGTGGCCACAAACTGTTAGGGCCTACATAAAGCTGTTCCAACAGCAGAGTCCCAACAGCAGTCCCAACACCTTACCACTGCTACACCTGGCTATCAGCCTAATTTACTGCCTCTTACAAAAATATAGCTGATATGGCTGACTTGCGTAAACAAATGTGGTTTCTAATGACAATTGAGATGTACAAACTATGGCATAAGGGGACGACAAGTGGATAATTACGGCAATCCGTAATTTCAATTAAGACATTAATGAGCGAACTAGGACAGACGTAGTCAACATAATTATTTGTTCAGCACTTTTGAAATGTACAGCAACAGAATTCAGAACATGGGCCATTCTTACACCAAGTCAGAGCCGTAGGATAAATAAAGGGGGCATATAAGCAGACAATGAAAGCTCTTACAATATTAGATGACTACATCTTTCAAAAACAGGTTATAGGCTACATGTGCACCACCAAGTCAGAACAGTAGGCGAAGTTAAGAAGAGAAAATAAACAGAATTATTAGGGTGAGGCACATGGGCCACTAACAGCTTGCTACACAACATACAACATATTTCTTAGCTACAGTATACATATCTCCCTCGCATATTACATAATTTATGCAGCAGCATACAATACATTTTTGGGCTCACCTTGTTGTGCTGTGCTTGCTCACTTGAACGAAAGGTGGCCTCGCGGTCCTTCGTGGGCAAATTTTGTCATCAAAGTCTGGCATTCTCTGGATTTATGGTGCTTTCAAGACAATTGGGAACTCAATAAAGAAAAGGTTGAATCATGATGCCGTCAGTGATCTTCAGGTCGTAGCTCTGGATGAAAGTTCAACAAGTATTTTCCCAGTCGTAGCTCGTTTTTCCCGAGTTCCCAGTTGTCTTGAACTCACTAAAGTCATATTTTGCAGTTCCGAGTTAACAGTTGTTTTGAGCGCGGCACAAATCATGCTTCATTGACATCATGGCCAACGTTGTTGTTTATCATTTTAAACGAGGAAAAGAGACCATTAATCTTAGACTTGGGACCACACAGCCACTCCACTAAATAGCAAGCTAATGATTGTTTTGCAATGCTTGCAGTTAGACACACAGATTCCTTCCAACTTGTTGTGTAATGTTTATGTCCAATGGCCGATGAGCACCGATACGTTTTATCTTATAATTTCTCTTCATTATTTCTCTTCATATGACAAGGATTAAAAAGGATTTGTCAGTAGATTGTCGACTTGATTCATGATGACGACTGCTAACTAAGATTTTGAAAGGATGATGTTGACATGATCAGTCCAATCAAAGCTACTGTAGATATAACGTGATTTGACGTAATTTTATCTGTGGCCAATGACCTTTAATCTTCTTGGAAGGCCACTTCTAATGTAACTCTATGGCAGCACCCAAAGGGCTCACATTCTTGAGATCTACCTTTACTAAAGGTGTGTGACATAATGTCGCCATGAGTGACAGAACACTGAGCCAATCACGGTGCAATGCTGAGCCATTAACGGTGCAATGCTCCTATTTTCTGCTGGCCTGCCCCACCACCACAGAAAGCATGAGCTAGGCTTAAACACCTGCATCAGTCCAATCAAAGCTACTGTAGACATAATGTAATTTGACGTCATTTTATCTGTGGCCAATGACCTTCAGCCTTCTTGGATGGGCACCTCTTATGTAACTCTATGGCATTTTCTAGCTCTACCCCTAGACTTGGCAGTGATGTAGTGTCCCCATGAGTGACAGAACACTGAGCCAATCACGGCGCAACGCTCTGTATTTTCTGCTGTCTTGCCCCACCACCACAGAAAGCACTGAGCTAGCCTGAAACACATGCATTTTGGAGCTGCCTTACTCAAGAAAACAAAAAAGAGACCATGTTTGTATGCAGCTTTATTAACTCAATGACATATATAAAAAATGACATTGTTTGGAATGATATGTGACACATATTAATGCCAAAATAACATGCAAAAAACATGTAAAGGCTCTGCCCCCCTGCCCTGAATGACGGGTCGCCACTGATTCACTCAATTAAAAAATATAAGTAATAGTCAGTATGTACAGGCCTACTATGATAAAGTTGGCATTTGCTGCAATAAGTGTGAAACACTGGATTAAATATATTTTGTTTTATACACTGTTTAATAGCATATAAGATAATCGAAAATCAATAAAATAAAACAGGCACTCTTCTTAAATAAGTGCATAGAATCCTTGCAAAAGCTTCTAAATAGAAGCAATATTTCACTCAGGATTTTCACTTTTTTTCTTCAGTTCCCGTCTACTTAACTGGGTGTGTCTCCCATCGACACCAATGCAATTGGAGCAAGACATACATTTTTGAGTTCCCTAGTTCCGGCTAGGTGGTGAACGTGGCATTATACTCCGCTACCGGTGGATACGTGCGCTTTAATTCGGATAAGAATCACACTTTAAAAAAAATATATATTTTATTAATAACAAATCAATGCAGGAAGTACATGTGGGAACACAAGTATATATAAATAATATACAAAGGACAATTGGGCTAGGGGGTACAATATCACATTACACAAGGACCTTAAGGGACATACATACACTTATTATTCTAACAGCTTTTTTGTTAGTAGAGTATCTTAAAATACAATTCAATTTATTTTTGTAAGGTAAGAAAATGTGGTGTTTTGTTTGTAAATTTACATTTGTGAATATGAAATTTGGCCAAAAGAATAATGAAATTAATTACATAAAAATGTTTCAGCTTATTTCTATCGTAGGTAAAGAATCAAAGCAGTACATCTCTCCACAATAGTGTAAAATCTTCATAAATGTGTTCAATTATAAATCTACTGATGTCTTGCCACAGTTTTCTTACATGAATACAATGCCAAAAAAGACGCAACACTGTTTCTGGGTGGTCATTACAAAAGGAACAATTTGAGTGATGTTTTCCTTAAACATCTTCATATAGTGGTTGGAAGGATAATATTTATGAATAATTTTAAAGGAAACTTCCTTAATTTTGTTAACAAGCAGGTATGTGTGTGGCAACATCCATACTTTTGTCCAACAGATATTATCAATAAATCCATTCCAATAAGGCATGACATAAGATATAGATACAATATCCTGCTGAAACAAGGTTCGTATTGCTCTGTTGTTGAATGGACCAAAAGAGAAACAAATCTTTCCTACTGATGAGTCAACAGGATCAATGGAAGGTAGGCTCTGAGGGTCAGGTCTTGACACGTTCCTGAATAATAAAACAACACCTGAGGGAATGGCATCTAAAACAATTGCAAAATCTAGGTGTTACAGGGACCTTGTAAAGTGATAAGAATTCCTTATAACTAAGTAAAAGACCCTCTGCATTTACCAGTTGGCTCACCAATATGATATTATTTCAGAACCAATATTCTAAAAACAAAGTAGTATTTTTATAAAATATATCCCGATTATTCCATATATAATATCTGAGTGGAGAAAAATGATGTTTATAAATTAAGGACCATGACAAGAAAACCTGCCGATGAAAAGCAGAGTTTCACTGGAACTTTGTCAATATTATAATTGCAAACCAACATGAAGTTAAGGCCACCAAAAGTAGAGAAGACATGATGAGGAATAAAATTACAAATAGAAGTGGGTCGTCTTAGGAATTGTTTAATCCAATTGATCTTAAAATTATTATTTAAGGTAGTAAAGTCCAGAAAATTCAGCCCACCATTCTCATAAGTGTTCATTACAACAGTTTTCCTAATGTAATGGGTACGGTTTCTCCACAGAAAGTTGAAAAGCATCTGGTCTATCTCCTTGCTTATTTTACCGTCAAGATATAAAGATAGAGCGCCATATGTTAATCTAGAGATACCTTCAGCCTTGGTTATTAGGACTCTTCCTTTTAAAGATAAGTCCCTCTGTAGCCATTGATTTAGCTTCTTCTGTTTTTTTTTAAATAAGATGGTTAAAATTTAGTAAGCTTCTAGACTTCTGATCCTTTGTAATGGTTTAGCCTAAATATGTAAGTTCTTCTTCTACTGGAATACCATAATATGAAGGTGTCACACAGTCTTTGACAGCCATGAGTTCACATTTATTAATGTTAAGATATAGACCAGACGCTTTGGAAAAGGATTGTACTCACATTGATCGATATGGGAATTTGGTTAGTGTCTTTCAGAAAGAGTGTAGTATCGTCAGCCAGCTGGCTTATAATAATTTCTTTACCAACTATGGAAATACCTTGTACAGGACTTATTTAAAGAATTTGTAAGAAGTTGGGTGATTAATAAAAACAGGTACGGAGAGATAGGACAACCTTGACTAATTCCTCTCTTTAACTCAAATCTAGGCGAGGTGCCATATTTCAATTTGATAGAGCTGTTACCATTTGTATAGAGAAAAAATCCCCAAAGCCAAATCTCTTAAGGGAGTGGAAGAGGAACGGATGCTCTACTGTGTCAAATGCTTTAGAAAAATCAAAAAATAATATGAAGCTATCCACGGTTATTAGGTCTGAGTAGTCAATACTAGTCTGATATTGTTAGAAATTTGTCTGTTCCTCATAAAGGCAGACTGTGTTTCATCAATGATTGCATCTAGGACTTCTTTAATTATTTTTGCAAGTAGTAAGGCTAATATCTTATAGTCATTATTAAGAAGACAAATTGGACGCTAGTTATTGATGAGCAGGACTTCTTTTTTAGACTTAGGTACAAAGAACAAACTAATACATTGAGGTACCTGAGTATTCAAAAAAATAGACACCTGATGCTTGTTAGGCAACGTTAATCAACACAAGGAAAATGAGAATACCATGGTCGAAACCGTCATTCTGTTCCTTCTGGTGAGATTTTAGGAAGGAATATGGATTTCTGAACCGCTGTGGCCCCCCTAAATGTGGAGTATTAACTAATTTTTGCATAACAAATTTTTGCTATCGTTCTTTTTTTACATCCGTTATTAGACAGTGGCAACGCGGAACACTAATTACACCCACACATTTACTAGAGGGACATGGTCTTTTGCCTGCTAATGCCTGCAATGCAGTGAAATAAATTATATGACAACAATAACGTCTAATGTAACTGGCCCCTCTAACAGTACAACTGGCCCCAGCTTGGCCCCCCCAGTTGAAATGGTCTATAAACACCACTGGATCATTGGCAACAACTTGTTCCTTCTTTCTATGTCCTCCAGGCTGAGATGTTCAGCGAAACGCATACCATGGCTCTGATGGAAGGCGTTCTTCCTAGCAGCTTTCCAGACAGCATCCCTGCAGAATCTGGCAGTAAAGAGGATGATGATACCCCCTGGTCTTGAATCGTTTTGCGGTTGCTTCTTGCCGAGACGATGCACAACGTCGATGGTATCACCAACTTTGTTCTGCTCTGCAGGCATAACTTCTTTGCAGATGCGGATAGCCTCTCCTCGCACATCCTCATTCTCCACCTCTGGTACGCCTTAGAGTCTCAGGTTCCATCTTCTTGTGTATTGTTCCAGATCAGTGAGACGTCTATGGTAGACATTGTTATTCTTTTCCACACTTTTGTCACTCTCATTTTCACATCCTTGATTTCACCACATGCAAACTCCAGTCTTTTTCAAGCCTTCGATAACCATGGTGTTCGCGCCTCTCAATGGCGTCAGACCTGGAGTTGATGAGTAAGGAGAGGGTAGCCACGATGTCAAAGTTCATGTTGGGTTTTTTGGAGGGTGGAGGTTTGCACGGAGTAACCGGTAAAGAGGGGAATTCGTCATCTTCAACAACATGATATTATCCATAGGGCAAGCGTAGTTATGGCAGTTGTCTATAAGCACGTTTCTCTCTTGTAATAGAACGGCTAACTTCTTCCTTTCTTTTTTTGTCACGACTTCACATGGGCATGCCAAAATAAATTCTTATTCCAGTCACAGGAAAGTTCTTATATCTTGAACAAATAGTAATAGTAATGACCGTAAACTTGTTTTTTTCACAATCTTTCTGAAGTTTGGTGCAGAGCTCGTTAAAAAAGCGTCTGTTCAAGCCGCAATCTTGTGCGACATCCGGCGATAAGAATCACAAGAATTTTTATATTCTGAACCTGGCGACGTGATAATCCATGTCATGAAATGAGCGTCCACATAAGGTGAGACCCCACTCACATTTCCCTTGTTCTAACAGAGTTTATAAACCCAGAGGCACAACACTGCGAGACTTCTGGGAGCGCTTACAAAGCAGACAAAACAGACCAGGCCAGGGGTTTGAGAATTCAATAAGAGAAGTGAACAATTCTTCCGTAGTTGTTAATTTTCTTGAAATCTAGTCACAACCTAGATTCGAGCCAATGTCCTAAGTAATTGAACATGTTATTACTCTAACCTTGTGAAAGTGACAAACTGACACATTTACATTTTCTTCAAAAACAACTTTATAGTGAAGGAGTGGCTTTGATTTGACGACCTGCACATGTGCAGATTGGCTCGTGGCGACCATTATGCCTCTGTTCACATGAACCATAGGCTCTCCGTTACGTTGAGCTATATGATATTTATTTCAATAGTCTGAAACAGTGGACACGTCATAATACTGTGGTGGTCAGAAGGAAACACAGTCCCTCACCACGCAGCACAGTCACCTTATTTGGCCAAGTCAGAGTCGATCAAGTGAAGACCGCCCGCGTCATCAGCGTGCCATGAAGGTGTCGCTCTCTGACCAAATTTGGTGTCCTATAGGCTATACTACACTCCTAATGATATAGTGAAGTCTGGTTACGTTCTAGGATCTCTGAGGAATACATACGAACGTGATTTAACTGGTTGAAACAACGTTTAGGGTTAGATTTTCACAGATTCCTTTCTTTGCAAATTGAACAAGTGGAAATACAAAACCGATCGTGCGTGTAATATGGACCTTTTTAGGATATGAAAAAGGATTTTATCTAACAAAATGACACTTCATGTTATCTCTGGGACCCTTTGGATGATAAATCAGAGCAAGAGTTCAGAATGTAAGTACACATTTCACCTTCAGAGGTGAATTTATCAAACCTATCGCGACGAAAAAAGTGTTTTGTTGTTAGGAGCTCTCCTCAAACAATAGCATGGCATTTTTTCGCAGTAATAGCTACTGTAAATTGGACAGTGCAGTTATATTAACAAGACTTTAAGCTTTCAGGCGATATAAGACACTTATATGTACCGACATTTGTTGTTTCTCTAAAATCTGCAATCATGACACAAGGCACTGCATGGTTTACAACTCTCCCGTTGACGGGATGCCGATCCCTAAGATCTTGTACACTGCCAATGATGAAGTCTGTAAAAAGACTTAGATAAGTGCATGTGACATGAAAAACATTAATGTTTCTCTGGTAAGATATATGCACACACTAACTAAACTAAACATTAGGAACACCTGCTCTTTCCATGACATAGACTGACCAGGTGAACTCTATGATCCCTTATTGATGTATCCTGTTAAATCCACTTCAATCAGTGTAGATGAAGGGGAGGAGTCCGATTAAATAATGATTCACCTCGTCAGATTGGGTTTGTGTGCCATTTAGAGGGTGAGTGGGCAAGACAAAATATTTAAGTACCTTTGAACAGGGTATGGTAGTAGTTGCCAGGCGCACCGGTTTGAGTGTGTCAAGAACTGCAACACTGCTGTGTTTTTCACACTCAACAGTTTCCTGTGTGTATCAAGAATGGTCCATCACCCACATGACATCCAGCCAACAGCATGGCCAGTGGTTGAAAACGGGTCATTGATGAAAGAGGACAAAGGAGGCTGACAAGAATTGTGCAGAGCAAGTGACGGGCTACAGTTAGTCAACTGACAGTCCAGGAAAACATTGGTGCCCAAAGACCCATAGAAGAATTGCACAACTCTGTGTACTTTTACACGAATTGGGTATGTCAACCGACGATCTTACAATGTTCCACTTCTTTCAGCAAAAAACAAGAAACTGAGGTTGCAGACTAAGGAACAAAAACACAGAAGACTGGAGAATTGGAAGCACATTGCCTGGTCTGGTGAATCCCAGTTCCTGCTGTTTCATGCTGATGGGAGGACTAGGGTATGGAGAAAACCACGAGTACATGCATCCATAATGCCGCGTGCCAACATTGCAGGGTAGTGGTGTTGGTGTGGCACACATTGCGCCCCTTGATAAAAGTGGAGCAACATTTGAATGCCACAGGATAGCTAAACATCAATAACAATCAGGTGTGAATTTATTTTTTCCAGCAGGATAATGCCCCATGCCACAAGGCTAGGATTGTCCAGGAATGGTTCTCACAAACATGGCAGTTAATTCAGCTTACTGCAGTGGCCTGCCCAGTCACCAGATCTCAATCCAATTGAGCATCTGTGGGATGAGATGGAACAAGCTATTTGGAGTGGCGATCCACTACAAACCAACTTGACACAACTGTGGGAAGCAATGGAGTCAACTAGGGCCAGCATCCTTGTGGAACGCTTGACACCTTGTAGAGTCCATGCCCTGACGAATTGAGACTGTTCCGAGGGCAAAATGGGGTGCAACTCAATATTAGGAAGGTGTTCCTAATGTTTTGTACACTCAGTGTGTGTGTGTATGTATGCATGTATGTGTGTGTATATATATATACACTGCTCAAAAAAATAAAGGGAACACTAAAATAACACATCATAGATCTGAATGAATGAAATAATCTTATTAAATACTTTTTCTTTACATAGTTGAATGTGCTGACAACAAAATCACACAAAAATTATCAATGGAAATCAAATTTATCAACCCATGGAGGTCTGGATTTGGAGTCACACTCAAAATTAAAGTGGAAAACAACACTACAGCCTGATCCAACTTTGATGTAATGTCCTTAAAACAAGTCAAAATGAGGCTCAGTAGTGTGTGTGGCCTCCACGTGCCTGAATGACCTCCCTACAACGCCTGGGCATGCTCCTGATGAGGTGGCGGATGGTCTCCTGAGGGATCTCCTCCCAGACCTGGACTAAAGCATCCGCCAACTCCTGGACAGTCTGTGGTGCAACGTGGCGTTGGTGGATGGAGCGAGACATGATGTCCCAGATGTGCTCAATTGGATTCAGGTCTGGGAGGCAGGCGGGCCAGTCCTTAGCATCAATGCCTTCCTCTTGCAGGAACTCCTGACACACTCCAGCCACATGAGGTCTAGCATTGTCTTGCATTAGAAGGAACCCAGGGCCAACCGCACCAGCATATGGTCTCACAAGGGGTCTGAGGATCTCATCTCGGTACCTAATGGCAGTCAGGCTACCTCTGGCGAGCACATGGAGGGCTGTGCGGCCCCCCAAAGAAATGCCACCCCACACCATGACTGACCCACCGCCAAACCGGTCATGCTGGAGGATGTTGCAGGCAGCAGAACGTTCTCCACGGCGTCTCCAGACTCTGTCACGTCTGTCACGTGCTCAGTGTGAACCTGCTTTCATCTGTGAAGAGCACAGGGCGCCAGTGGCGAATTTGCCAATCTTGGTGTTCTCTGGCAAATGCCAAACGTCCTGCACGGTGTTGGGCTGTAAGCACAACCCCCACCTGTGGACGTTGGGCCCTCATACCACCCTCATGGAGTCTGTTTCTGACCGTTTGAGCAGACACATGCACATTTGTGGCCTGCTGGAGGTCATTTTGCAGGGCTCTGGCAGTGCTCCTCCTTGCACAAAGGCAGAGGTAGTGGTCCTGCTGCTGGGTTGTTGCCCTCCTACGGCCTCCTCCACGTCTCCTGATGTACTGGCCTGTCTCCTGGTAGCGCCTCCATGCTCTGGACACTACGCTGACAGACACAGCAAACCTTCTTGCCACAGCTCGCATTGATGTGCCATCCTGGATGAGCTGCACTACCTGAGCCACTTGTGTGGGTTGTAGACTCCGTCTCATGCTACCACTAGAGTGAAAGCACCGCCAGCATTCAAAAGTGACCAAAACATCAGCCAGGAAGCATAGGAACTGAGAAGTGGTCTGTGGTCACCACCTTCAGAACCACTCCTTTATTGGGGGTGTCTTGCTAATTGCCTATAATTTCCACCTGTTGTCTATTCCATTTGCACAACAGCATGTGAAATTTATTGTCAATCAGTGTTGCTTCCTAAGTGGACAGTTTGATTTCACAGAAGTGTGATTGACTTGGAGTTACATTGTGTTGTTTAAGTGTTCCCTTTATTTTTTTGAGCAGTGTATATATATCCTGCCATTTGTTGTGCCCTTGAGCAAGGCAAGGCACCTAAATTGCTGGGGTGCTGCATTGCTGCGGACATTTTAGTCTAATCGCTAAGAAGTGTTGGGATAAAGCAAAAATACAAAATAATCTGTGTGCTCTGAAAGGAAAGCCCATCAATATAGCAATACCAATGTGTAGTGACTCTGGCTTTCCATCATATCCCTAGAAGTAGAAGAAATATATGTTGTACATCATTTTTAATAAAACCATCATATGCGCAGTTGAGAAGTTAACATGCATGGAGTCCAAGGCGCATAAAGTACTTACAAAGAATACACAAATCTTTGTAAGCTAAAGAACACATTTAAAATTCCACATTACGGCGTTCAAGTCCTTGTACTGACGGCGCCGACAGAGATGGCAGCCTCGCTTCACGTTCTCAGGAAACCATGCAGTATTTTGTTTTTTTATGTATTACTTCTTACATTGTTACCCCGGAAAATATTACGTTTTATTACATACAACCGGGAGGAACTATTGGATATAAGAGCAACGTCAACTTACCAACATTATGACCAGGAATACGACTTTCCCAAAGAGGATTCTCGGTTTGTTAACCCAAACACACAATAGACTGGATAGCACACGGCGACTCAAAGCAACGGCGGCGCCGAGAAGAGGAAACGGCGGTCTTTTGGTCAAGCTCGTCGGCCAGGCGCATCGTGCACCTCTCCCGAGTATTTTAATCGCCAATGTACAGTCTCTTGACAACAAAGTAGACGAAATCAGATCAAGGGTTGCCTTTCAGAGAGACATCAGAGACTGCAATGTTCTTTGCTTCACGGAAACATGGCTCACTCAGGACACGTTATCGGAGTCGGTACAGCCACCTGGTTTCTCCACGCATCGCGCCGACAAAAACAAACATCTCTCTGGTAAGAAGAAGGGCGGGGGTGTGTGTCTTATGATTAACGAGACGTGGTGTGGTCATAACAACATACAGGAACTCAAGTCCTTTTCTTCACCTGACATAGAATTCATTACAATCAAATGCCGACCGCATTATCTACCAAGAGAATTCTCCTCGATTATAATCACAGCCGTGTACATCCCCCCTCAAGCTGATACATCAACGGCACTGAAAGAAATTCATCGGACTCTATGTAAACTGGAAACCACATATCCTGAGGCTGCATTTATTGTGGCTGGGGATTTTAATAAGGCTAATTTAAGAACAAGGCTCGAAATTTTACCAGCATATCGAATGTGCCACCGGGCTGATAAAATCCTGGATCACTGTTATTCCAACTTCCGTGATGCATACAAGGCTATTCTCCGCCCTCCTTTCGGCAAGTCTGACCATGACTCCATTTTGTTGCTCCCAGCCTACAAACAGAAACTAAAACAGGAAACGCCCGTTCTCAGGTCTGTTCAATGCTGGTCCGACCAATCTGATTCCATGCTGCAGGATTGCTTGAGCACGTGGACTGGGATATGTTCGGATAGCATCTGACAACATTGATGTATACGCTGATTCGGTGAGCGAGTTTATTAGCAAGTGCATTGGTGATGTTGTACCCATAGCAAATATCAAAACCTTCCCCAACCAGAAACCGTGGATTGATGGCAGCATTCGCGCCAAAACTGAAAGCGCGAACCACTGCTTTTAACCAGGGTAAGGCTACCGGAAACATGACTGAATACAAACAGTGTAGCTATTCCCTCCGCAAGGCAATCAAGCAAGCTAAGCGTCAATATAGAGACAAAGTAGAGTCACAATTCAATGGCTCTGACACAAGAGGAATGTGGCAGGGTCGACAGTCAATCACGGACTACAAAAAGAAAACCAGCCCCGTCGCGGACCATGACGTCCTGCTCCCAGACAAACTAAACAACTTCTTTGCTCGCTTTGAGGACAATACATATCACCTCCATCCTGCCAGACACCCTGGACCCACTCCAATTTGCTTACCGTCCCAATAGGTCCACAGACGACGCAATCGCAATCACACTGCATACTGCCCTAACCCATCTGGACAAGAGGAATACTTATGTAAGAATGCTGTTCATCGACTACAGCTCAGCATTTAACACCATAGTTCCCTCCAAGCTCGTCATTAAGCTCGAGACCCTGGGTCTCGACTCAGCCCTGTGCAACTGGGTCCTGGACTTCCTAACGGGACGGTCCCAGGTGGTGAGGGTAGGAAACAACATCTCCACCCCGCTGATCCTCAACACTGGGGCCCCACAAGGGTGCGTTCTCAGCCCTCTCCTGTACTCCCTGTTTACCCATGACTGCGTGGCCAAGCACGCATCCAACTCAATCATCAAGTTTGCTGACGACACTACAGTGGTAGGCTTGATTACCAACAACGACGAGACGGCCTACAGAGAGGAGGTGAGGGCCCTCGGAGTGTGGTGTCAGGAAAATAACCTCTCACTCAATGTCAGCAAAACAAAGGAGATGATCGTGGACTTCAGGAAACAGGAGAGGAGCACCCCTATCCACATCGAGGGGACAGTAGTGGAGAAGGTGGAAAGTTTTAAGTTCCTCGGCGTACACATCACGGACAAACTGAATTGGTCCACCCACACAGACAGCGTGGTGAAGAAGGCGCAACAGCGCCTCTTCAACCTCAGGAGGCTGAAGAAATTCGGCTTGTCACCAAAATCACTCACAAACTTTTACAGATGCACAATCGAGAGCATCCTGTCGGGCTGTATCACCGCCTTGTACGGCAACTGCTCCGCCCACAACCGTAAGGCTCTCCAGAGGGTAGTGAGGACTGCACAACGCATCACCGGGTTAAAACTACCTGCCCTCCAGGACACCTACACCACCCGATGTCACAGAAAGGCCAAAAGATCATCAAGGACAACAACCACCCAGCCACTGCCTGTTCACCCCGCTATCATCCAGAAGGCGAGGTCAGTACAGGTGCATCAAAGCTGGGACCGAGAGACTGAAAAACAGCTTCTACCTCAAGGCCATCAGACTGTTAAACAGCCATCACTAACATTGAGTGGCTGCTGCCAACATACTGACTTAAATCTCTAGCCACTTTAAACATAGGAATTGGATGTAACAAATGTATCACTAGCCACTTTAAACAATTTTGTATATAATGTTTACGTATCCGACATACTCATATCAAATGTATACACTGTACTCTAAACCATCTACTGTATCTTGCCTATGCCGTTCGGCCATCGACCCAAATCTCTAGCCACTTTAATAATTATAATTGGATGAAATAATGTATCACTAGCCACTTTAAACAATGCCATTTATATAATGTTTACATATCCTGATTACTCATCTCATATATATGTGTATATACTGTACTCCATACCATCTACTGCATCTTGCCTATGCCGGTCAGCCATCGCTCATCCATATATTTATATGTACATACTCGTATTCATTCCTTTACTCTTGTGTGTATAAGGTAGTTGTTGTGAATTTGTTAGATTACTTGTTAGATACTACTGCATGGTCGGAACTAGAAGCACAAGCATTTCGCTACACTCGCATTAACATCTGCTAACCATGTGTATGTGACAAATAAAATTTGATTTGATTTGAAGTTGCATTGTACTGGCTTCCAATGGAAGAACCATTCTACCTACTTAATTTCTATGCTTGTAAAAGGTCTACCTCAGCAAGGCACACTCGTGTCGTTCCTTTCTGCACGCATACCCGTAGAGTTAGCTAGTGTCCACTCGAAGGGAAAACAACCGGGGAAGATGCCATCAAAGAATATTTTTGAAACTGAAGACATCGGGATGGAAGGTGAACTGCACATTATTGCGGGCAGTACGAAACGCAAAGTAAGTAAAATATAACACAATTAGCTGGTTGTTTACGTTTGCTAAGACAGCCGAAACTGCGTTAGCACCGCCGTAGCTTGCTAGTTACATTCTACAGCCGCATGGTAGCTAATTTAACGTTATATCATGTCATATTGCTAATATTATTGCCATTACGCTAGCTAGAGGTAAGGGAAATACAAGTAGTTCGAGATTTAAATAACTGCCAATCATTATAGAAAGTAACTAGCGTCGCACATGGCATGTGTCGAACTGCTTTGCTTCATCTTGGTCAGGTCGCAGTTGTAAATGATAACTTGTTCTCAACTTGCCTACCTGGTGAAATAAAATAAATGTTCATTGCTACCAGTGTACGCAGCCTCGTGCCCATGACACGTGTTTAGCTGATCTTCATAACAGAAGGATCAACATGCCTCTAGTACAGTCACATCCTATCAATTTGTGCCACGTACAGCACTTGATGACGTTGCTGGACATGTTGCCATTATACTGCCACGGTAAAGACAGCTGGGAACTCGGTAATCTCCCAATTCAGTGCGTTCAAACAACTGGGAACTCGGACAAAAACGGAATCCGGTTGGGAAATATCGATTTGAACGGTCATCCAACTTGGGAACTCTTTCTAGAGCTTCGACCTGAAAATCACTGACGTTGTGATTTGAGTTCGTATTTTGAGTTCTCAATTGTTTTGAACGCGGCACAATTCCGCGTTCACATGCTAGTCAGAACGAGGAAACTCAGAAATGTCCGACATTCTAAATGGTTGTAGTTACACACACGAGACGCGTTCATTCAGGTAGCAAAAGTCCCAGTTCCAACTAGCACCTAAGTGCAGCATACCTAGCTAGTCAGCATTGAACTTGTAACTATGTATCCAATACAGTACGTCAATAATGATCCATCTGTCTTTCTACGTAGGTTCAAGTTCACTAGCGCTGTTATGTGGTAAAAAATGTAGCTATACATTGATATAGCTTGCTACTATTCTTTCCCCTTGAACTACTGTATGGCGCACTGTTTGGTTCGTAGAAAGTAAAGGAGAAGAAGACCAAGGAAGGAAAGAAAATCAAGAAACCGAAAACGGTTGTTGAAGAGGAACCTGACTGTGAACCTCCTCTTTCCAAGAAGAAGAAAGAAAAAGTGTACAAAGCAAATGGGGATGTGAACAAATCCATTGATGTTAATGGAAATATTGAATCACCTTTGAATAACACATCTTATTCCAATGAGGAGTCTGCAGACAACGACAAAGCAACTGAGGTAACTTATAGTACATAGTGTTTTAATAAAACATTCCTACACTTAGTACTGCATTACAAGGGATGGGTAATGTTATTGATTTATTTTTATATTTTAGTCGTTTAGCAGACGCTCTTATCCATAGCGACTTTAAGTAATGAGTGCATACATTTTCATACTGGTCCTCCATGGGAATTGAAACCCACAACCCTGGCGTTGCAAGCATCATACTCTACCAACTGAGCTACACGGGATATCTCTTATCAAATACATTATTTATTTTTGCTCGTCTTAAGATAGGAATGAATATAATCAAATGTTCATGATTAATTCCCATGGCAAGGCATCTTTTTACCATGTTCTGTTTTGTCATTGCCAACAGAAAAAGAATGCATCAGAAGAAGAAGTTGTCAACAGAGTGTTGCCTAAGACTCCCAAGCTGATCGCACAAACTAATGGACATTCCACGACGACAACTCCAGCACGATCAAGCGAAGACTCCGGCAGTGACGGTGAAACAGAAACTGTGAGTCTTTCCCAGTGATGTTCTCATTCATCACTGAAGATGTAGCATGGTGGTTTGTGCAAAAACAATTTAAAGGAGTTTAAGAACATTGTATCAGTGTGTTTCTTTTCTTTTTCATGTCTTTAGGAGACACCCGAACAAAAAGAGGGAGCCTTTTCAAACTTCAGAATCTCCACCAACACCATCAAACTACTTCAAGGTATTTTTCCTTGTTTGTAAATTTTCATGCAACTAAAATGCAGTTTGAGTTGTTAGCTATTTTTAAAGGTGCAATCTATTATTTAAAAAAATAAAATGTTATTGGTCACATACACATGGATAGCAGATATTAATGCAAGTGTGGCGAAATGCTTGTGCTTCTAGTTCCAACAGTGCAGTAATATCGAACAATTCCCAACGACTACCTAATACATACAAATCTAAAGGTGTGAATGAGAATATGAACATATAAATATATGGATGAGCGATGGCCGAGCGGCATAGGGAAGGTGCAGTAGATGGTATAAAATACAGTATAGACGTGATATGAGTAATGTAAGATATGTAAACATTATTTAAAGTGCCATTGTTTAAAGTGACTAGTTATCAATTTATTTAAAGGGATATTTCTGGATTTTTTCAGTGAAGCCCTTTTATCTACTTCCACAGAATCAGAAACTCATGGATACAATTTTTTTTCTCTTCATTCAGTATGAAGGAAGTTAAGAGGTAGTTTAGTACAATGACTGGAAGTATATTCTATCTTTAGCGCATTTGTGCTAATGTCAGTTATCAACTTTCTTCAAACTTCACGCAGAGACATAAAAATCCATAAATTAATCTGACTGGGGATGTAGATAAAGGGATTAATTTCCCAAATCCTGAAGTATCCCTTTAATTTCTGGTAAAACAACTTTAATCCACTAACCAACATTTTTAACTATTTATTTCCCCCCTAGCACGAGGCATATCTTTCCTCTTTGACATCCAAACCCAAACCTTCAATTCAGTGTATGAGGGAAAGGATGTAATTGGTCAGGCAAGAACAGGCACTGGCAAAACATTAGCTTTTGCCATTCCGCTGATTGAGAAAATCCAAAATGACCCAGATGACAAGAGGAGGGGCAGAGCCCCAAAGGTAGGTCTGCTGCAGATTCTGCCATAAAATATTCAGCATTTGCTGTTAGTGCGAAGATGTTTTCAATTGCATATTATCACTGGGTAGTTTGGGTCCTGGATGCTGATTGGCTGAAACAGCATGCCAGTGGTGTGTACAGTGCCTTAAAAGTATTCACACCCCTTGACTTTTTCCACATTTTGTTGTGTTACAGCCTGAATTTAAAATTGATAAAATTTGGATTTTTTTTCTCACTGGCCTACACACAATACCCCATAATGTCAAAGTGGAATAATGTTTTTTTATTTTTTTTACGAATGAATTAAATGAAAAGCTGACATTCCCTGAGTCACTAAGTATTCAACTCTTGTTATGGCAAACACCTAAAGTTCAGGAGTAAAAATGTGCATAAATTGCATGAACTTAGTCTGTTTGCAATAATAGTATTTTAACATGGTTTTTGAATGACTACCTCATCTCTGTAACCCACACATACAATTATCTGTAAGGTCCCTCAGTCGAGCAGTGAATTTCAACCACAATGACCAGAGAGGTTTTCCAATGCCTCCTACAAAAGGGCACCAGTTGAAAGATAGATGGAAAGAGAGATATATAGATATGTATATCTATATCTATCTATCTATCTATCTCCATCTCAGCAACAAAAAAAAAACATCCCTCTTTCAGGACCCTGTCTTTCAGCGATAATTCGTAAAAATCCAGAACTAAACAGATCTTCATTGTAAAGGGTTTAAACGTTGTTTCCCATGCTTGTTCAATGAACCATGAACAATTAATGAACATGCACCTGTGGAACGGTCGTTGAGACGGTAGGCAATTAAGGTCACAGTTATGAAAATGTAGGACACTAAAGAGGCCTTTCTACTGACTCTGAAAAACACCAAAAGAAAGATGCCCAGGGTCGCTGCTCATCTGCGTGAACATGCCTTAGGCATGCTGCAACGAGGCATGAGGACTGCAGATGTGGCCAGGGCAATAAATTGCAATGTCCGTATTGTGAGACGGTGCTACAGGGAGACAGGACGGACAGCTGATCGTCCTCGCAGTGGCAGACCACGTGTAACAACACCTGCACAGGATCGGTACATCCGAACATCACACCTGCAGGACAGGTACAGGATGGCAACAACTGCCCGAGTTACACCAGGAACGCACAATTCCTCCATCAGTGCTCAGACTGTCTGCAAATAGGCTGAGAAAGGCTGGACTCAGGGCTTGTAGGCCTGTTGTAAGGCAGGTCCTCATCAGGCATCACCGGCAACAACATCGCCTATGGGCACAAACCCACCGTCGCTGGACCAGACAGGACTGGCAAAAAGTGCTCTTCACTCACGAGTCAAGGTTTTGTCTCACCAGGGGTGATGGTCGGATTTGCGTTTATCGTCGAAGGAATGAGCATTACACCGAGGCATGTACTCTGGAGCGGGATCGATTTGGGGGTGGAGAGTTGGTCATGGTCTGGGGCGGTGTGTCCACATCATCGGACTGAGCTTGCTGTCATTGCAGGCAATCTCAACAATGTGCGTTACAGGGGAAAATGAAGTTATTAATTACACTTTTGATGGTCTATCAATACACCCAGTCCCTACAAAGACGCAGGCGTCCTTCGTAACTCAGTTGCCGGAGAGGAAGGAAACCGCTCAGGGATTTCATCATGAGGCCATTGGTGACTTTATAAAACAGTTGGCTGTGATCGGAGAACTGAGGATGGGTCAATAACATTGTAGTTACTCCACAATATTAACGTAATTGATGGAGTGAAAAGGAAGCATGTACAAAATAAAAAACATGCATCCTGTTTGCAACAAGACATATTAAGGTAATACTGGAAAAAATGTGGCAAAGTAATCAATATTTTGTCCTGAATATAAAGTGTTATGTTTGGGGCAAATACAACACATTACGGAGTACCACTCTCCAAATTTTCAAGCATAGTAGTGGCTGCATCATGTTATGGGTATGCTTTTCATTGATAAGGACTGGGGAGGACAAAAATTAAGCGGTATAGAGCTAAGCACGGGAAAAATCCTATAGAAGAACCTGGTTCCGTCTGCTTTCCACCAGACACTGGGAAATGAATTCACCTTTCAGCAGGACAAGGACCTGAAACGCAAGGCCAAATCTACACTGGAGTTGCTTACCAAAACGACATTGAATATTCCTGAGTTGCAGAGTTACCATTTTGACTTAAATCTGCTTGAAAATCTATTGCAAGACAACCAATTTGACAGAGCTCGAAGAATTCTGAGAAGAATAATGGGCAAATATTGTACAATCCAGGTATGCAAAGCTCTTATACTTACTCAGAAAGACTCAGCTGTAATCGCTGCCAAAGGTGATTATAACATGTATTTGCTCGGAGTGTGAATACTTACAGTTCAAGTCAGAAATTTACATCAACTTAGGTTGTAGTCATTAACTCGTTTTTCAACCACTCCACAAATTTCTTGTTAACAAACTATAGTTTTGGCAAGTCAGTTAGGACATCAACTTTGTCATAGCTTTAGAAGCTTCCGATTGGCTAATTGACATCATTTGAGTCAATTGGAGATGTATTTCAAGGCCTACCTTCAAACTCTGTGCCTCTTTGCTTGACATCATGGGAAAATCTAAAGAAATCAGCCAAGACCTCAGAAGAACAATTGTAGACTTCCACAAGTCTGGTTCATCCTTGGGAGCAATTTCCAAACGCCTCAAGGTACCACATTCATCTGTACAAACAATAGTATGCAAGTATAAACACCATGGGACCACTCAGCTGTCATACCGCTCAGGAAGGAGACGCGTTCTGTCTCCTAGAGATGAATGTACTTTGGTGCAAGAAGTGCAAATCAATCCCAGAACAACAGCAAAGGACCTTGTGAATATGGTGGAGTAAACGGGTACAAAAGTATCTATATCCACAGTAAAATGAGTCCTATATCGACATAACCGCGATATGTAACTTTTCATGGAAGTCAGGAACCAATACACACAGTCAGTTAGGAAAGCAAGGGCTAGCTAACTCCGAAAAGTTTTGGGATACTGTAAAGTCCATGGAGAATAAGAGGAGCATCTTCCAGCTGCCCACTGCACTGAGGCTAGGAAACACTGTCACTGACAATAAAAAAAAAAAAAAAAAAAAAATCCACGATAATCGAGAATTTCATTTAAGCATTTCTCTACGTCTGGCCATGCTTTCCTCCTGGCTACCCTGGCCAACAGCTCCGCACCAACCGCAGCTACTTGCCCAAGCCTCCCCAGCTTCTCCTTCACCCAAATCCAGATAGCAGATGTTCTGAAAGAGCTGCAAAACCTGGACCCGTACAAATCAGCTGGGCTAGACAATCTGGACCCTCTCTTTCTAAAATTATATGCTGCCATTGTTGCAACCCCTATTACTAGTCTGTTCAACCTCTCTTTCGTATCGTCCGTGATTTCTAAAGATTGGAAAGCTTCCTCGGTCATCCCCCTCTTCAAAAGGTATGACACTCTAGACTCAAACTGTTACAGACCTATATCCGTCCTGCCCTGCCTTTCTAAAGTTTTCGAAAGCCAAGATAACTTGTTGGGGATTAGCAGCTGAGGGGTCTGTTTTGGAGAGTCTGGCGTGCCTAAAGTAAAATGCTTTCCACTCAGGCTCAGAAAATAGGATATGCACATAATTAGTACTATTGGATAGGAAACACTGAGGTTTCCAAAAGTGTTAACATTTTGTCTGTGAGTGTAACAACAGAACTCATTTGGCAGGCAAAAACCAGAGAAAATTCCATCCGGAAATTTCATTCTGGTGGCTTATGGCTCACTTAGAGAGACTGTCTATTGAAAAGTGTTTATACCAGGACACTGAATGTAGTACCTATTGCTTCCACTGGATGTCAGCAGTGTATAGGTAAAGTTTCATGGAAATCGGGACCATTGTGTTCAATCGGTAAGACGTTTTAGTCAGGGGAGATATTTTTCATTTGCATGTTTTTGGGCGCACGTTTGGCTGAGCGGTCCACTTTATTTGACTTATATAACGTTTAGGTGACCATCCAAGTGAAAGATTATCACTTTCATTCATAAAAGATAAGCTAAGGTTGCATTTTAATTGTTTTGTTGAGGGAAAGTTTATAGGTTTAAATGAACGCGTTCACTTCACGTTGGATTTTCTGAACACAAGGTGCCAACCAAACGGAGATTTAAGGATATAATAAATTACTTTTTCTAACCAAATACCCATGGATTGTCTTCGTTGGACACTTAGGAAGCCCTCTGCAGAAGTTCTACAAAAGGTAAGACACAGGTTTTCCCTGTGAAATGCATTTTCTATCAACCGCGCTGGTTATAGATTTCATGGTATATTGAAGGTGCTACCCTCAAACAATCAAATGTAGTGCTTTCGCCGTAAAGCCTTTTTGAAATTGCCAAGAAGCAGAGCTTTTGATGAGTATGAAGCACTTGTATATTGGTGCATTTTTAATAATTCAACTTTTGGATTTTGTCTTGCTTTTCTCCTGGTAGTGTCGGGAGTGGGGCGCTAGCGCACCAAATCACCTTGCTGATCCCTAAGAAGTTAACAAACAAATCACTGACCATTTCGAATGGTGGGGTTGGTTTTGGAGAGCCTGGCGTGCCCAAAGTAAAATGCCTCCCATTCAGGCCCAGAAAATAGGATATGCACATATTTAGTACCATTGGATAGGAAACACTCTGAATTCTCAAAGTGTTAACCTGTGAGTGAAACAGAACGCATATGGCAGGCGAAACCCCGAGGAATTTCTGTCCTGGAAAAAGTGGTTTTGACAGAGTGCCTCATTGGGAACCCCTCCCTCATGAAAATGACCATATAAAAGCATATGAATGCAGTACCCATCGCTTCCTTTAGATGTCAACAGTCTCGAGACAGTGTCAAATTTCATTTTTGGATGAATTATACCAGAGAATAAGAGCAAACCAGGAAGTGACCTTTTTATGTGAACAGTACCCAGTGCGCGTTCCCGACAAAGCGCGCAGTGTCTTTTTTACCGTCTTTATCGATCAGTTTATATTCCGGTTGATTTATAATAGTAAATATACGTAAAAGTGTTCCTAAGGATACATTTAAAACTGTTTTGATTGTTCTTGGACAAGTTTATAGGTTATAAGATGAACGAGTTCTCGTCACGTTTCAATGGTCTAGTGGAGGCTGTCGTTTCTGATTATAACGCGCAAACCAAATGGAGGATTTATGGATAAAATACATTACTTTTTCTAACAAAAGAACCATGGATTGTCTTCGTTGGACACTTAGGATGACCTCAGCAGAAGTTCTTCAACCGGTAATTGATTTGTTTTCGCTGTGAAATGTGTTTTGTGTGCCATGATGGCTAATCGATTCATGGCTATGGGAAAAATATGTGAGGTGCTACCCTCAAACAATCAAATGTGCTGCTTTGGCCGTAAAGCCTTTTTGAAATCTGACAACGCTGTGATATTGCCAAGAAACAGAGCTTTTGATGAGTATGGAACACTTGTATATTGGTGGATGTTTAATAATTCAACTTTTGGATTTTGAATTTGGCGCCTTACATTTCACCTGGTAGTGTCGGGAGCAGCCCGCTAGCGCCCCAGCAATCCCTGAGAGGTTAAAGCTGGTGAGGGAGATAAGTGTCTCCAGTTTCAGAGATTTTGTAGTTCGTTCCAGTCATTGGCAGCAGAGAACTGGAAGGAGAGTCGGCCAAAGGAGGAATAAGCTTTGGGTGTGACCAGTGAGATATACCTGCTAGAGCGCGTGCTATGGGTTGGTGCTGCTAAGGTGACCAGCGAGCTGAGATAAGGCAGGGCTTTACCGAGCAGGGACTTGTAGAGGACCTGGAGCCAGTGGGTATGGCGACGAGTGTAAAGCGAGGGCCAGCCAACGAGAGCGTACAGGTCGCAGTGGTGGGTGGTATATGGGCTTTGGTAACAAAACGGATGGCACTGTGATAGACAGCCTCCAATACTCTACTCAACAAATTGGATGCAATTTTGTAAATGACATCACCAAAGTCGAGGATCGGTAGGATGGTCAGTTTTACGAGGGTGTTTGGCAGCATGACTGAAGGATGCTTTTTCCGAAATAGGAAGCCAATTCTAGATTGGAGATGTTTGATGTGATTCTGGAAGGAGAGTTTACAGTCTATCCAGACGCCTAGATATTTGTAGTTGTCCACATAATCTAAGACAGACCCGTCCAGAAAAGTGATGCTGGACGGGGGGACAGGTGCGGGCAGCGATCGGTTGAAGAGCATGCATTTAGTTTTACTTGATTTTAAGAGCATTTGTAGGCCACGGAAGGAGAGTTGTATGGCATTGAAGCTCGTCTGGAGGTTAGTTAACTTGTTAGGGAGTGGAAGCTGAGGGGTCGGTTTTGGAGAGTCTGGCGTGCCCAAAGTAAAATGCTTGCCACTCAGGCTCAGAAAATAGGATATGCACATAATTAGTACTATTGGATAGGAAACACCGAGGTTTCCAAAAGTGTTATCATTTTGTCTGTGAGTGTAACAGAAGTCATTTGGCAGGCAAAAACCAGAGAGAATTCCATCCGGAAATCTCATTCTCAGACAGTGCCTTTAGAAAAGTCTTTATACCAGGACACTGAATGTAGTACCTATTGCTTCCACTGGATGTCAGCAGTGTATAGGTAAAGTTTAATGGAAATCGGAACCAATGTGTTCTATTGGGAGAAGTTTTAGTTGGGGGAGCTATTTTTCAGTTGCACGTTTTTGGGCGCACGTTTGGCTGAGCGGTTCACTTTATTTGACTTATATAACGTTTAGGTGACCATCCAAGTGAAAGATTATCACTTTTATTCATAAAAGATAAGCTAAGGAAGCATTTTAATTGGTTTTTGTTTTGTTGAGGGAAAGTTTATAGGTATAGTTGAACGCGTTCTCGTCACATTGGATTTTCTGAACACAAGGTGCCAACCAAACGGAGATTTAAGGATATAATAAATTACTTTTTCTAACCAAATACCCATGGATTGTCTTCGTTGGACACTTAGGAAGCCCTCTGCAGAAGTTCCTCAAAAAGGTAAGGCACAGGTTTTCCCTGTGAAATGCATTTTCTATCGACCGCGCTGGCTAAAGATTTCATGATTATGGAAAATATTGAAGGTGCTACCCTCAAACAATCAAATGTAGTGCTTTCGCCGTAAAGCCTTTTTGAAATCCGACAACGCTGTGTTATTGCCAAGAAGCAGAGCTTTTGATGAGTATGAAACACTTGTATATTGGTGCATTTTTTATGATTCAATTTTGGAATTTTGTCTTGCATTTCACCTGGTAGTGTCGGGAGCAGCCCGCTAGCGCCCCAGCAATCCCTGAGAGGTTATTAACTGTTATGAATAAATTCATATGATTTATGTTTAATGACTAAATGATTATTTAAAGTAATATGTTTTAAGTAATTACTAAGAATATTGAATCCTGAAAATATATGTAATAGGTGTTAGAGGAATAGGTCTAGAACTTTTCAAAAGACTAAGACATCGTGTTACTATTTTGCAACCTAAGCAGAATGGATTTGAGATAACAGAGGAACAGGAGAACTGTCAGACGATTTATAACTGTGAAACCAATAACAAGAAAACGGTTTCTCCACCCAGGGAGGGGAGAAACGGTTAGAAACGGTCAGAAAACTGTTAGAAGTGATAAGCTGTAATATGTAAAACACAGCCCGCCTAAAGCGGGGTGGAGTTAAATTGTATGTATATATATAAAGGACTGTGTTCCCATTGTGAATTGGGAGCTCTCCTGAATAAACATTGACATTTGACCATTGTAGACTGGGCTTCCGTCCGTTTCATTTCAACCAGTATCTTACAAATTCTGGGTTACAGACTGAGTTGTTTAATTGAAGTTCAGTTTATGAACATTGAGTACAAAATTCTAATAACATTAACACAGTGTCCAAAGAGGGGCCAGAAGTATACAGAATGGTGTCGTCTGCGTAGAGGTGAATCAGAGACTCACCTGCAGCAAGAGCGACATCATTGATGTATACAGAGAAGAGAATCGGCCCGAGAATTGAACCCTGTGGCACACCCATAGAGACTGCCAGAGGCCCGGACAACAGGCCCTCCGATTTAACACACTGAACTCTGTCGGCAAAGTAGTTGGTGAACCAGGCGAGGCAATCATTAGAGACACCAAGGCTGTTGAGTCTGCCGATAAGGATGTGGTGATTGACAGAGTCGAAAGCCTTGGCCAGATCAATGAAAACGGCTGCACAGTACTGTCTCTTATCGATGGTGATTATGATGTCATTTAGGACCTTGAGCGTGGCTGAGGTGCACCCATGACCAGCCCTGAAACCAGATTGCATAGCGAAGAAGGAACGGTGGGATTCGAAATGGTCGGTAATTTGTTTGTTAACTTGGCTTTCAAAGACCTTGGAAAGGCAGGGTAGGATAGATAGATATAGGTCTGTAGCAGTTTGGGTCAAGAGAGTCACCCCCTTTGAAGAGGGGGATGACCGCAGCTGCTTTCCAGGCTTTGGACATCTCAAGCATCACGAAAGAGAGGTTGAACAGGCTAATAATAGGGGTTGTAACAATTTTGGCAGATAATTTTAAAAAGAAAAGGGTCCAGATTGTCTAGCCCGGCTGATTTTGTAGGGGGTCCAGATTTCGCAGCTCTTTCAGAACATCAGCTATCTGGATTTGGGAGAAGGAGAAATTGGGAGGCTTTGGCGAGTTACTGAGGGGGGTGCAGGGCTATTGACCAGGGTAGGGGTAGCCAGGTGGAAAGCATGGCCAGCTGTAGAAGATTGCTTATATAAATTCTCAATTATTGTAGATTTAAAAATCGGTGGAGACAGCGTTTCCTATCCTCAGTGCAGTGGGCAGCTGCTCTTATTCTCCGTAGACTTTACAGTGTCCCAGAACTTTTGGGAGTTTGTATTACAGGAGGCAAATTTCTGCTTGAAAAAGCTAGCCTTGGCTTTCCTAACTGCCAGTGTATATTGGTTCCTGACCTCCCTTAAAAGTTGCATATCACGGGGGCTGTTCGATGCTAATGCAGAATGCCACAGGATGTTTTTGTGCTGGTCAAGGGCAGGCAGGTCTGGAGAGAACCAAGGGCTATATCTGTTCCTGGTTCTAAATTTCTTGAATGGGGCATGCTTATTTAAGATGGTGAGGAACGCACTTTTAAACAATGACCAGGCATCCTCTACTGACGTGATGAGGTAAATATCCTTCCAGGACACCCGGGCCAGGTCGATTAGAAAGGCCTGCTCGCTGAAGTGTTTTAGGGAGCAGTTGACAGTAATGAGGGGTGGTCGTTTGACCGCAAACCCATTACGGATGCAGGCAATGAGGCAGTGATCGCTGAGATCTTGGTTGAAAACAGCAGGGGTGTATTTGGAGGGCAAGTTAGTTAAGATGACATCTATGAGGGTGCCCGTGTTTACGGCTTTGGGATTGTACCTAGTAGGTTCAATTATGATTTGTGTGATGTTTAAGGCATCAAGCTTAGATTGTAGGATGGCCGGGTGTTAAGCATGTCCCAGTTTAGGTCACCTAGCAGCACGAACTCTGAAGATCGATGGGGGGGCAATCGGTTTACAAATGGTATCCAGAGCACACCTGGGGGCAGAGGGTGGTCTATAGCAAGCGGTGTAGGGGATAATTTGATGACATTGTCTTTTCTCCTTTCCTTAACAAACATGCATATCACTAATTACACAGGACATAGAGAAAGCAGGATGACACTAGTAGGCGTGTCACTGTTGAGCAGAACATTTGTTGAGGGTTTTCCTGGACTAGTGACAGGACTGCATAACTGAGACCCGTAAATACAAATGTTTATATAGAGTCAAGTAACAGGGTCTGTATAATCAGACAGGCGAACAGTGGAAGCATAAGGACATAGAAAAGACAAACTATAAGTTAAAGGTCAAGTGCTTGCAGGACTAATAATATAGCCCAACCAAATGTCAAGTGTGAGTGACAGCAAGCAAGTGTGAAGACAAAGAATGTGGTGAAGAGAGGCAAGGACAAGCTATTTTTCCATATGCAGAGGACAGGGCATTGAGATCATAGACGTATCAGGGAAAGATATAATGCTGATTTAATCCATTGATTTAATACATTAAGGTCTAGAAGATGACAACAGAATGGCCAACACAGTAAATATATGTTCACGATAAATGTATTCTTTTTTGTATTACATTAAGGGCCTTGCCACTATTCTAATCTAAACTTGGAACAGAGGTGGGCGTTACTGGGTGTAAACATGCAAGAGCTCGGATTGGAGGATAGTGGCAAGGAGAAATCCTATTCATATACAGTGGGGCAAAAAAGTATTTAGTCAGCCACCAATTGTGCAAGTTCTCCAACTTAAAAAGATGAGAGAGGCCTGTAATTTTCATCATAGGTACACTTCAACTATGACAGACGAAATGAGAAAAAGAAATCCAGAAAATCACATTGTAGAATTTTTAATTTATTTATTTGCAAATTATGGTGGAAAATAAGTATTTGGTCAATAACAAAAGTTTCTCAATACTTTGTTATATACCCTTTGTTGGCAATGACAGAGGTCAAACGTTTTCTGTATTCTTCACAAGGTTTTCACACACTGTTGCTGGTATTTTGGCCCATTCCTCCATGCAGATCTCCTCTAGAGCAGTGATGTTTTGGGGCTGTCGCTGGGCAACACGGACTTTCAACTCCCTCCAAAGATTTTCTATGGGGTTGAGATCTGGAGACTGGCTAGGCCACTCCAGGACCTTGAAATGCTTCTTCTGAAGCCACTCCTTCGTTGCCCAGGGCGGTGTGTTTGGGATCATTGTCATGCTGAAAGACCCAGCCACGTTTCATCTTCAATGCCCTTGCTGATGGAAGGAGGTTTTCACTCAAAATCTCACAATACATAGCCCCATTCATTCTTTCCTTTACACGGATCAGTCGTCCTGGTCCCTTTGCAGAAAAACAGCCCCAAAGCATGATGTTTCCACCCCCATGCTTCACAGTAGGTATGGTGTTCTTTGGATGCAACTCAGCATTCTTTGTCCTCCAAACACGACAAGTTGAGTTTTTACCAAAAAGTTCTATTTTGGTTTCATCTGACCATATGACATTCTCCCAATCCTCATCTGGATCATCCAAATGCTCTCTAGCAAACTTCAGATGGGCCTGAACATGTACTGGCTTAAGCAGGGGGACACGTCTGGCACTGCAGGATTTGAGTCCCTGGCGGCGTAGTGTGATACTGATGGTAGGCTTTGTTACTTTGGTCCCAGCTCTCTGCAGGTCATTCACTAGGTCCCCCCGTGTGGTTCTGGGATTTTTGCTCACCGTTCTTGTGATCATTTTGACCCCACGGGTGAGATCTTGCGTGGAGCCCCAGATCGAGGAAGATTATCAGTGGTCTTGTATGTCTTCCATTTCCTAATAATTGCTCCCACAGTTGATTTCTTCAAACCAAGCTGCTTACCTATTGCAGATTCAGTCTTCCCAACCTGGTGCAGGTCTACAAATTTGTTTCTGGTGTCCTTTGACAGCTCTTTGGTCTTGGCCATAGTGGAGTTTGGAGTGTGACTGTGAGGTTGTGGACAGGTGTCTTTTATACTGATAACAAGTTCAAACAGGTGCCATTATTACAGGTAACGAGTGGAGGACAGAGGAGCCTCTTAAAGAAGAAGTTACAGGTCTGTGAGAGCCAGAAATCTTGCTTGTCTGTATGTGACCAAATACTTATTTTCCACCATAATTTGCAAATAAATTCATTTTGTCTGTCATAGTTGAAGTGTACCTTTGATGAAAATTACAGGCCTCTCTCATCTTTTTAAGTGAGAGAACTTGCATTGGTGGCTGACTAAATACTTTTTTGCCCCACTGTATGGGAATGTACCAGTGTGCTACAAAGGTATATAAACAGAGCCCTGTGATGGGTAGAGTCAGTCGTTCCATGGACCGGCTCAAGACTTTGTTACGTGTATTAAAGTCTTTTTGAATTCACAAGTTCTTCTAAGAGTTTCATATTTTTGAGGAACCATTTTCCACGACAGCGGCAACAGTGAGAGACTTGTTTCTAGAAAAGGTGATTTTTAAAAGTAAAAGGGGAATAGGAGTGGAGTTAGGCACTGCAGGGCCTGAATTAACCTCTATATCACCAGAGGAACAGAGGAGGAGTAGGATAAGGGTACGGCTAAAGGCTATAATGACTGGTCTTCTAGGACGTCCTGAACAGAGAGTAAAAAGAACAGGTTTCAGGGGGCGATAAAATAGATTAAAGGCATAATGTACAGACAAAGGTATGGTAGGACAATACAGTGGAGGTAAACCTAGGCATTGGGTGGTGATGAGAGATATTTGTCTCTAAAACATTTAAACCAGGTGATGTCATTGCATGTGTGGGAGGTGGAAGTAAAGGGTTGGATAAGGCAAATTGAGCAGGGCTAGAGGCTCTACAGTGAAATAAAACACTATCCAGAACAGCAATGGACAAGGCATATTGACATTGAGGAGAGGCATGCTTAGCCGAGTGATCATAAGGGTTCAGTTAGTAGTGAGGCTGGTTGGGGACACGGAGATTCAGACAGCTAGCCGGGGGGGTAACAAGCTAACAAAGACAGAGGAAGTCTGTATATAGCCTCCTTGTATGTTTCCGTCAGTAGACCAGTCGTGATGGGTTAGCGGTGTTCCGTGTGGTAAAGGGAACCAGGCCAATTGGCAAAAATAGGTAATAGTGGCCCAAGAAATTGTCCGATGGACCTGTTTAGATAGCAGCCGATATGCTCTAGACAACAAACGTTAGTAGGCCGCAGTTAGCTGATGGGCCTTCAGGTGACATCGCGACGGAGGGCCAATTGAATAACCTCCTCGGGCAGATCACGACTGGACCACCGACGTTAAGGCCCACCCAGTGGGGCTCCACACCGGCAGTAAAAACGGGTCCAGATAGGTGTTGTAGCCCAGGAGTGGCTGATGGGGTTCTTCAGCCAGCCGGGAGATGGGTCAAGTACAGGCTAATTGGTGCATTGCTCCGGGACCGACGTTAGCCAATAGGCACTCGGGTAGCAGCTAGCTAGCTGCAGGATCCAGGTGAAAAATGAACGAATGGCGAGAGCTTTTCCTAGCTAAAGGCTAGCTGATGTCCGTTAGCAATGGTAAGCTAAATACTACCGTTAGCTAGTGAAGTTAGCTAGCATTTGTTGGGCGACTCAGGATTCGGACACCATATTGAGTGAGGCAGGTTGCAGGAGTGTTTTTTGAAGTTGGAAGTTTATAAAGGATATATAAAAAGATGAAGAAAATATATAAAAAAAGACTATAAAAACAATATTTACACGGGACAAGACAAAATACACGTCCGACTGCTACGCCATCTTTAAACCTCAAGTATGCTTGGGATCATTGTCCATTTGGAAGACCCATTTGCGACACAGCTTTAATTTCCTGACTGATGTCTTGGGATGCTGCTTCAACATATCCAGATAATTCTCCTTCCTCATGATGCCATCTATTTTGTTAAGTGAACCACTCCCTCCTGCAGCAAAGCACCCCTACAACATGATGTTGCCACCCCCGTGCTTCACGGTTGGGATGGTGTTCTTCGACTTGGTCATTATTGCCAAACAGTTCTATTTTTATTTCATCAGACCGGAGGACATTTCTCCAAAAAGTATGATCTTTGTTCCCATGTGCAGTTGCAAACCGTAATGTCTTTTTTTAATCCGGTTTTGGAGCAGCGGCTTCTTCCTTGCTGAGCGGCATGCCAGGTTTTCATTTTTATTTCACCTTTATTTACCAGGCAGGCCAGTTGAGAACAAGTTCTCATTTACAACTGCAACCTGGCCAAGATAAAGCAAAGCAGTGCGACAAAAACAGAGTTACACGTGGCATAAACAAAAGTACAGTCAATAACAATAGAAAAATCTATGTACAGTGTGTGCAAATGGCATAAGGAGGTAAGGCAATAAATAGGCCATAGTAGTGAAGTAATTACAATTTAGGAAATTAACACTGGAGTGAGAAGTGCAGATGATGTGCAAGTAGAAATACTGGTGTGCAAAAGAGCACAAAGAAGGTAAACAATATGGGGGTGAGGTAGGTAGTTGGATGGGCTATTTACAGATGGGCTGTGTACAGCTGCAGCGATCAGTAAGCTGCTCAGATAGCTGATGTTAAAGTTAGTGAGAGAGATAAGACTCCAGCTTCAGCAATTTTTGGGAATGACCAGTGAGATATACCTGCTGGAGCACGTGCTATGGGTGGGTGTTGTTATGGTGACCAGTGAGCTGAGGTAAGATAAGATGGAGCTTTACCTAGCAAAGACTTATAGATGACCTGGCGACTAATATGTGGCGAGGGCCAGCCGACGAAGCGCATACAGGTTGCAGTGGTGGGTGGTATATTGGGCTTTGGTGACAAAACGGATGGCACTGTGATAGACTGCATCCAGTTTCCTGAGTAGAGTGTTGGAGGCTATTTTGTAAATGACATCACCCGAAGTCGAGGATCGGTAGGATAGTCAGTTTTACGAGGGTATGTTTGGCAGCGTGAGTGAAGGAGGCTTTGTTGCAAAATAGGAAGCCGATTCTAGATTTAATTTTGGATTGGAGATGCTTAATGTGAGTCTGGAAGGAGAGTTTACGGTCTAGCCAGACATATAGGTATTTGTAGTTGTCCACATATTCTAAGTCAGAACCGTCCAGAGTAGTGATGCTAGTCGGGTGGGCGGGTGTGGGCAGCGATCGGTTGAAAAGCATGCCTTTAGTTTTACTAGTGTTTAAGAGCAGTTGGAGGCCACAGAAGGTGTGTTGTATGGCATTGAACATTGTTGAGGTTTATTAAGCACCAGCTGTCAGAGCAGTTCAGACCCCTGCACCTGTTTTATAGCCCATCTGTAAATAGCCCAACCAACTACCTCATCCCCTACCTTATTTATTTATCTTGTTCCTTTGCACCCCAGTTTTTCTACATTGCACATTCATCTTTTCATCGTTTAAACGCTAGATTGTAATTACTTTGCCACCATGACCTATTTATTGCCTTGCCTTCCTTGTCCTACCTCATTTGCAGTCTTTGTATATAGATGTGTTTTTTTTCTACTGTGTTATTGACTGTATGTTTGTTTTACTCCATGTGTAACTCTGTATGTGTCGAACTTCTTTGCTTTATCTTGGCCAGGTCGCAGTTGTAAATGAGAACTTGTTCTCAACTTGCCTACCTGGTTAAATAAAGGTGAAATAAGTAAATAAAAATAAATACTTCGAAAGTTGTGGCAAAATGGCTTAAGGACAACAATGTCAAGGTATTGGAGTGCCCATCACAAAGCCCTGACCTCAATCCTATAGAAAATGTGTGGGCAGAACTGAAAAGGCGTTTGCGAGCAAGGAGGCCTACAAACCTGACTTAGTTACACCAGCTCTGTCAGAAGGAATGGGCCAACATTCACCCAACTTATTGTGGGAAGCTTTTGGAAGGCTACCTGAAACGTTTGACCAAAGTAAAAAGATTCAAAGGCAATGCTACCAAATACACATTAGTATGTAAACTTCTGACCCACTGGGAATGTGATGAAAGAAATAAAAGCTGAAATAAATCATTCTCTACTATTATTCTGACATTTCACATTCTTAATTAAGTGGTGATCATATCTGATCTAAGACAGGGAATTTTTTTACTAGGATTAAATGTCAGGAATTGTGAAACTGAGTTTAAATGTATTTGGCTAAGGTGTATGTAAATTGTATTTATTTTTCAATCATGTCAAGACAATCTATTTAATCCATTTTGAATTCGGGCTGTAACACAACAAAATGTGGATAAAGTCGGAGTATGAATACTTTCTGAAGGCACTGCGTATCGGACAATTTACCACGTATGAAGTAAATATACTTGTTTGCTGTTATATTCATGTTGGTAACCGGTTTATAATTGCAGTAAGGCAGGTGTCTGTTTTACATTTTTGGGGGTAAATGGCTAATATACCTCACCGCCTCACGCCTTATTTCTTAAGAATAGTTTTGTGGCGCATCCATAATCTTTTGACCAAAAGGCTTCAGGAATGCTTGATGTTTTTCCCATCATTAGCCGTTCTCTTTTTTTTTTCTTTTTTAGGTTCTGTGCCTTGCTCCAACGAGAGAATTGGCTATTCAAGTAGCCAAGGATTTCAAGGACATGACAAAGAAACTGTCTGTTACCTGTTTCTATGGTGGGAGCTCCTACAACCCTCAACGTGAGTAGTATTCCTACAATTGATCTGGTCCGAAAATTTGGCTTCATTGCAAAGTGCCTATTATTTACGAGTGGCTGCAGATCCGACCTTCCAGAACCTTTTCCTCCCAACAGTTAAAGGTTCCGAAGTCTCTGCGCATGTGCCGGACCCTCACTCCACACACACTCGTAGAGATAAGGCTACTCTGGCAAGTGTTGCTTGTGTATTAAAGTTAGATCAAAGCTTAATAAAGATCACATAAGTATTCTACATAATAGAACAGGATATAATGGTCGCATTTTTCTCAAGTGGCCACAACCAGCGAGCGAGGCAAAATATGTGCTTTGATTGAAACTAAACGTAGGCAATGCTACAGTTTAACACCATCTGCTCTAAAATTCACTCCCTGCACATAATTCAAAACAACATTGTAGGCTACTTCGAATTTGTAGCTTATAGCTAAAGTAGATCTAAGTGCATAGCCCATGAAACTGATTGAGATCAAATGATTGATATGCAAATTCTGAATGGATGTTTTACCGGTGAAATTTGAAGAATTATCATCCATGATTGACAGTGAGAAGCGTGATGTGAGGTTCTCTACGGGTAGAGCAAAAGTAGAGAATCCCACACATGCGCATAAGCCACAGGACCCCCAGGCGCCAGGAAGCGGGGTCCAGAAAAGTCAGATCCTCAGCCTTATTTTTTTGGTGAAAAGTAATACTGTAAATTGCGTACAGCTAAGTTGATCATATTTGTGGGATTTTTTTTTTTTTTTCCCCCTCAGTTGATGCAATCCGCAGTGGCATCGATGTCCTAGTGGGAACTCCAGGTCGTATCAAGGACCATCTACAGAATAACAAACTGGACCTGTCTCAATTGAAGCACGTTGTATTAGATGAAGTGGACCAAATGCTTGATATGGGCTTTGCAGAACAGGTGGAGGAGATACTTTCTGCATCTTACCAAAAAGGTAATGAGATGTTTTCATATGGGATTGATTGATTTAGGCCATATACTGTAGGTTTACCTTAGGTTGGATGGGAGGCCTTGATAGTATGTATACCTCATCAGTAGTACTGAGTCAGACGATAATAAATGCACACAACTGATCTAATGTTTTCTGCGTGCAGACTCTGAGAGCAATCCCCAGACCCTGCTCTTCTCTGCCACATGCCCACCATGGGTGTATGTTGTGGCAAAGAAGTACATGAGGCCAACCTATGAGCATGTGGACCTCATTGGCAAAAAGACCCAGAAAGCTGCCACCACAGTAGAGGTAACAAAGACAAAATATGTTATGCTTTCAACAGGTGATGTTTTATTTTGATTGACAATGATTTCCACTTTGGTTTAAATATTGGTCAGACTTTTTAGATGAAAATGTTGATCTTTGAAATGTACATTTTAGAAAACAAATGTATAATTTATGCCTTTTTCTATTGTATAACGTGAAGCCACCAGGCTGCTATTAATACTTTTTTCCAGGTCATGGAAATTTTGTTAATAGTTGCGTGATTCTTAAGAAATGTACAACAAGTTTCTTATATCTCCTACTTGCTGAACCAGTTTCCTCTGGCTAAAGCTATGTGAGCCTTAATGTTACTTGGCACTCTTTTGTCCCAAAAACAACATTATTTTTGCAACTTCTGACACTCACACACAAACCAGTTTCCATATAGCAGATATATTTAACCTGCCTACACCCCATCTACCTTATTCTGTGGTTCATGTCAAACTGGTAAAATACCATACAATACTGACTTGGCAGTCATTTAAAAATGTTTTTTATTTGTTATGTTTAGTTCACTCGGGCCTACTGAACATTGTAGTTTTATTAAAAGTCCTTGGTCTCTTGCTCCCCACCCAGCACCTTGCCATTGCGTGTCACTGGTCCCAGAGGGCTGCAGTCATTGGGGATGTGGTCCAGGTGTACAGTGGCAGCCACGGCCGCACCATCGTCTTCTGTGAGACCAAGAAGGATGCCAACGAGCTGTCAATGAACACCTCCATAAAACAGGTACCAGAAACTTGCCATAGTGTTTTTTTATTTATTTTGTTACACAGTGCGTACAGAACATTTGTGAGGTATGACATTGATACCATGATCAGAGCCAGTCCTGACCTCCCTGGGGCCCTAAGCAAAATTCTGCTAAGGGCCCCTCCTACCTGACCCGTGAGCCATGTAAACCATTTGCCATTGTCACACCTGACACCCCAGTGCTCCCACTACAATCCTCCCTCCTTTAAAACCGTTTGCTCCATCTGTCGGTCTAAGAATATGTAGACCTATACAGAATAAGGTATAAACAAACAATTTTTATTGACTATAATATTTTCTATAGAATCTTAGGATAAGCGAATATTAACATAAATAAGAATTTGTTGAAAATATTAAATGTAGAAAATAATAAAATATAACACTGAGCTTTGGCTCTGCTGCCTGGTATTTAGTCCAGTCCTCACAATATTATACAATTAGCTTTGTCTATACAATGTAAACATAAGCCTATATGCCATGGCTGCAGCTATATGTCTTAAAATTGTAAAATTAAACCTATACAGCTGTGTGATTAACCCTCTACAGCCTGGGAATTTTCAGCATCAGCATGGGTACCAGTCAATCTGGACTGCCTGGAAGAAATTAAGAAAGTATGTCACATAGTTAGTTAAGCAGTCATTTACACAAATGCACTTCTGCCATACAATCTTAAATGTTACTAAGTGTGTAAACATTTGAATGTTTGAATTGAAATCTTACCATAAAAATATTCATCTTCTGCACTTTCTTGAGGCAAAATCATCAATGATGTCATCATAGGACATGTTTCCCCACGTCATGATTTATGCTCATGATGGCCAGATGACTCAAACATTCTTGTGACATGGAAGACCTCGGGTAGCTTTTTGATGAGCTTTAATTTTGAAAAGCTCCTCTCTGCCGATGTTACTGGTAGGGTGACTGCAATTCTTAGGGCTATCCAAAGGTTAGGATAGAGTTCCTCCAGGTTTTTCTCACAGTGAAAGGAAAGCAGCTCAAAGGCAGCCATCTTATCTGATGGCAGATCAGGTAAATTCTGAATCTCGTGTGCCAGATCCAATCCACTGATGTCACAGTCATCTCTGAAGGTTAGAGTATTTTCAACTTCCATGCAGTGAGCCTTTAAAGATCCACTGGACATCTGAGAGGCAGTGCTGACGTTCAGCAGCACTCCATATTTGTTTTACATCTGGTTGAGTGTTTTAAATCTCTCATCCATGGATGTCACAGCAGAGTCGACCACAATGTTGAAGTAGTTGACTTCAAGGTTTTTCAGTGCATCAGTCACTGGTTCATCAGGAGCCTCATATCTGAAATGCTCTTGCTGTTTCTCAGTCTCCTCTCTTTCAGAATAGCCTCCACATTTATTTCTTCACAAATGCTTTTGGCTGTTGTCTGGGCCTCAGCGAATCCAGTTTCCCGGTATGTAATGAGGGAGGCCTTTGCTTTTGAGATTAAATTCACTGCGATATCCAACTGCATTGAGGCGGATTGGAGGAGCTTGTTCACCTTGTTTGTCATTGTCAGTATCTCACCATACGACACAGTAAATCAAGAAGCGGTAAGACCCAACTTACTCTGCAAGTGCTTCTTCCTCCACTTTGGCCACATGATCGTTGATCGTCTGTCTTGCTTCCAGTAACGCCTCCTTGACCTCAGATGTCTGATACCTGATTGCATGAAGACTTTGGAGCCTACTCTCCCATCTAGTGTCACTCCATGACTTCACGGTTATGTTCACGTGTTTCTTCAAAACACTCCATCTTTGTGTGCCAGCTGAAAAGAAGGTGAAGAGATTTTGCACATGCCCAAAAAACCCAACTGCATATTTTGAAGATATGGAAGCATCTGCAATGACAAGGTTTAGAGTATGTGCTCCACATGGGATGAACACTGCTCTGGGATATTTTTTGAGCAGTCTGGCTTGTACTCCTTGGTGCTTGCCCTTCATGTTGGCCCCAGCATTCACAAAGCCGAGGAAGTGCTCCTTGATCTCTGGCTTTCCCTTTAAAGCCACGCTTCCAGGAATAATTGACATTTGCTCCTGGTGACTGTCAGGTGTACAGTCGAAGATAATGGAGAAGTTCTTTGAGTCTCTTACTTGAGTCACTATTGCTTCCAGAATCTTGTCACTCAGTCTATCAGCTCATTCTGTGCGCGCTTCCCAAGGTAATGAGCATGTGTCTCTCCATCTTTAATATTGCTGAGATGATTTTCCACAACGGGGTCAAATTTTGCCAGTAATTCAACCTCTTTTAGGAAGTTTCCATTATCTGGTTGGAAGAGTTTGTCTGATAAACCCCTGAACGCTAGGTTTCTTTCAGCCAGAGACTGGGTGATACTTATTAAACGTGTAAGGACATCCCGCCATCTCTTTCTTTTAGCCTCAAATTGTCATTTGTATCTGGTCAAGAGTCTGTCCCCGACTTAGGCGCAGATCAAGTTCTCTCCACTTAATCATATTGTTTGTGTGTTCAGGACTACCCGGTGTTTCAGAATGGCGTTGATATTTGACCAGTCATTCACGCCTTCCTTTATTTTGTAGTCCATGTAGAAAAGAGCTTACAGCAAAAACAAGACAGTGTAGTTTTTGATTATGAAAGCCAGCTCCTGGTAATCTTTTCCCCATTTGACAGCTGTCTCTGTAATACGCCTGAATGGAAACCTCTTCTAGACTCTTCTAAAAATTCAGTCCTGGTTTGAATGGCCCTCTGCGCACTAAGTATGTTAAGACTGGGGGCCAATCTGCTGGGTCATTTGGTAGAGCAGCAACTGTTCTATTAGGGTCTGAGCTGCTTGTATCTGATGCTGACTGCACACCTCTGGTTGTGCTAGTACTGGCTGAGGCTGCCTGTACTTCACCTAGGTCTGTGTTAGTACTTGCTGAAGACTTGTATTGGGTCTGTGTTAGTATTTTCTGAAGCCAGCTGTACTGGCTCTGTGTTAGTACTGGATGTGGATCAACTGAGTCTGTGCTTGAACTGGATGATGATCCAGCATCTCCTCTACCGACAAACTTAAGCATAACACCTGTAAATTATTGATACAATTAATAATAGTATTGTTATCAGCTGCATCAGGCCCATTCAAACTGTCTCTCCCAGATTTACTTTTATAAAATTTCAAAAATAAAATACTATTTATACTATGGCTTGGCTGAATACTTTATGGTTATTATTTACTGATATCCATATTGCCCAGTATACCCAGCTAATCAACATTTTAAATTCAATATATAAATCAATGTCAATCCATTGCTTTCCGTCTTGCATTAGTCAAGATTTATAACTAAACCTTGACTGAGAGACTAGATAATCATTGTCTTGTTTTAAAATTCTGTGTGCCGATGAGTGCCAATACCCCCATATTGTCTGGACTGGTCTCCACAGAGGTTGCTGCTGGAAAGCGTGAGTTTCATTTTGTGCACATGAATGCATGTTCACGTGGTTCTTTTCCAAGCTGCAGTTTATTAAAACACCATTGCCTGTTGGCATTTATCAAACGTAATAAAAAAAAGTCACAGGACAGCTCTAGAAGTGGCTGGCAAGCAAGCAAGACACAGACAGACCAAGAGATGCACTGCCCAGCTAGGTTAGCAAGACAGACAGACTATAGAGAGGTGCACTGTAAGCTAGCACATCAACTTAACGTTATTGCTATTTGCTGACATCAAACTTGGAGAGGAGAGAGCGCTTACCTGATTGCTGTTCCTGCAATTCACTCTCATGGTGTTTTTTTTTTTTCTTTTCTTTTTGTGACCAGAAGGATAGTTCCTCTTCATCCTCTCATTGAAGTTGTACACATTGACACCCACTTTGACACGAGGGGGGGGGGGCCCTTGCGTAATTTGCGGGGCCATGCGTAATTTGCGTATAGGGCCGCCCGGCTCTGACCAGGATAAACATGGAAGGTTAGACCTTGAGATGTAAATTCCATTGAACATGAAGTGAGGTAGTTGACTTTATTTCTAATGGGTTCATTGGCTGATTCATTATCTGACTGATTGTGATAAATGTTGAATGTTAGAGTTCCCAGTCACTTCATGGGGACATTCCTCAGAAGCAGAGAGAGATCACATTGAAAGGCTTCAGAAGTGGCACCTTTGAGGTCTTAGTGGCCACCAACGTTGCTGCTCGTGGGTTGAACATCCCGGAGGTAGACCTGGTCGTGCAGTGCTCACCCCCAAAGGTAGACAAATACTGTGAGAACTGGTAGTTTGCTCTTATACCTGTGTAGTAACACTTGAATTGATCTAGTAAGAACAATGTATTAAAACATGAATGTTGCTTTGACCCTCTACCAGGATGTGGAGTCATACATTCACCGGTCAGGTCGCACGGGTAGGGCTGGCAGGACAGGCGTCTGCATCTGTTTCTACCAACGCAAAGAGGAAGACCAGCTCAGATACGTAGAGCAGAAAGCAGGCATCACATTTAAGAGAGTTGGAGTTCCCACTGCCAATGACATCATCAAATCATCCAGTAAAGACGCAGTGAGGTTTTTAGACTCTGTGCCTCCCCAAGCCATTGAGTACTTCCGTGTGTCTGCTACCAAGCTGATTGAGGAGCGTGGGGCCGTGGATGCCCTGGCTGCCGCCCTGGCACACATATCAGGTGCCACTGCCCTGGAGCAGAGGTCCCTCCTCAACTCTGACGCTGTGAGTCTTCAGGCTCCACTAACTCACACCTGCAGTGCCATTTATATGTAGCAATTGAATAATGAATGACGTGTACATGCCCTGAATGGTTTAAAATGCATATTGAATGGTTTGAACTTACATATAATGTTCATGTTTGTTCAAACCTTCCAGGGCTACACCACAATGACAATGAACTGCTCCCAGGAGCTGCACAACATTGGCTGCGCTTGGCGTGGTCTAAAGGAGCAGCTGGGAGAGGAGATTGACAATGTGATCCGGGGGATGACCTTCCTCAAGGGCAAAATGGTAGGCTTGTCATTTAATGTGCCTCAGGTCGGGAGGGAAAGGGTGACGTCTCTGTTTTCACATTTGAAATAAAACCACCCTCATTCACTGTTGGTACTATGACAATACTATTGAGACTGTAATTGACTTGCCTAATGTTAAGTGAAATTTTGAATTTTGTTTTGCAGGGAGTCTGTTTTGATGTTCCAGCTGACAAAGTAAAGGAATACCAAGTAAGTAGAAAGCAAAGATACCTTTCCTTTTAACTGTGAGCAATTGGACACATGTAAAAGGCTTGGTGTAAGGTGATTCAAAGCTAAGAGGAGCAATTATCCAAGCCCTTTTTTCAAACTGAATTTTCATTGTGTGCAGTTTGGAGTATTATTTCCCCAGCCGTACTGTCAAGCTTTGTAAGAGTGATGCTACTCCTCAAGTTTCACAACAAAAGCAATCCATCATTTCTAAAAAACTAAAAAACGTGGATCATGTGGTTAGTAACACAGAGACACTATTGTACTTGTGGTGACCACTCCAGTTTTCTTTTCCTCAGGATGCATGGCAGGATGGTAGGCGTTGGCAGCTGTCAATCGCCACAGACCTCCCTGAGCTGGAGGAGAAACAGCGCATGGGTGGTGACCGCGGCGATCGTGGATACGGACGCTCCTTCGGTGGACGTGGTGGTGGAGGACGGGGGGGTGGCCGTGGCTTCAGAAATGGCGGAGGTGGTGGTAACTGGAGAGGAGGTGGAGGCAGTCATAAACGCAGCTTCAGCAGTGCATTTGATTATTAACCACAGACTTCCCGTTCTCTGGACTGATGACATAGCTGTCTGTTTCTTGCACAGCAAGCTGGTGTTTTTTACTGGTGTTTGTGGGACTGGCCGAAAGTATATCCCCAAAATATGTATGAGCTGATTGCTTTGCAATTGTATATTTAACTATCTCTACTTGATAAACTCATTCATTGGAATGAGATGTTTTTTTTTCATTTAAAGGTGGTCTGAGGAATGAAATGGTTGTCTGCTCTTTTTTTTCTTTTTTTGTACCTGCTCCTTTTTATCCTAAAGAAATTCCTCCATGGACATTGCTTCATGTATCTTGAAGGGCATTTCCTGAGATACTATGCTAATACTCTCAATTTAAGTTTCTAGAAGAGTTTGTAGTTATAATGAAAACAACTTTAAACATATAGGCCTTTTGTCAATTTAAGTTTAATAAAAGGCAAATATTTTAGGGGAAAAATATATTCTACAATGACAGTCATTACCTCTTCAGCCTAATGTGATTAACTCTGTGTTTCATGTACTGTATGTGCTCTCAACTGCTTGGTCAGAGTCTTACAGGTCATCTGAATACAGTATTATAGAGTTTTGCTTGGCTTAGAAAAAAAATGTCTCCACCTTTTTCAGGTATTTTAGCATGGCAGTCTGTTAGATGCATGTTGCTCCCATTCGTCTTATAGAAGTGGTCTTTGCTGTGCACTGTGTGTGTAGCAATCGGTCTGTAAGGGATACCCCAAGTAATCCATATCCTCACCTGTAGAGGGGAGGATAAACATATATTGAGAAGAATTTCCCACCCAAAAAAGTTACCATATCTGAGGAAATTATTTGAAAAAACATTTAGAGAGAAAGTAGGCAGTAGCCAAGTGCCTCACAGTAACAGTCCACCCAGCCGGTCGCTGCTGCCCTCCAGCTTCTATTTTCATTCGACTGGCTCCAGTGCTCTATGGTTTTTAGGTGATCAACTATCTGCAGGAGCACATATCATGGAATGTCATTTTAATTTATGTACATATATTAGCCATATTAACGAGCTTACAAATTACAATTCTGCAATGACAGTAACTTCAACTGCTAGTTTACCTTGAATACAGCCTCTGCTTGCTCATTGTCGTCAGTGGTAGTATCAGATCTTTCTGTATACGTAAAAATAAGGCCATGCATAAAGTTATTTCTTGAAAGAAAAAAAGTAATGTGCTTGAACTACATTTGTATGCACATACATTGGCACTTTTTAGCTATATACTTAGCAGCTCTTACCATGCACTTCAGGTGTTAAGGAAGACTGAGAGTAGGACTGTTCTGGTGACTGTTCATCCTTTATGGTGTTGTAGCGAGGGTAATTGTCATTTACATGAAATATACCAGGGCTGTGACTGGCCTGCCCACCTCTATACTTCAGGAAAACCTCTATGGAAACAGGGGTGACTGATGCTTGAACATTGAATATGACAGAAGGCTTGATACCAAGAGCACCCAATTCACTGATCAACACACAATAAGAGAATGCAGGACAGAGACTTTCTGCCAATATGCTATGTAGTTGTCCCTACCTGCAAATCTATCCAGTGGCACACAAGAACCTGCCTGAGTTTCTGAGAGGGAGTTCGGACTTTGTTTTATGGCAACATCTGACTCCTTTAGTCCTAGACAGCAACAAAGTAAATGGCAGCAAATAACACATGACTGTCGTTATTACCACTGGGCTATATTCCACCAATGAGATGTTTACTCTTGATTGTGTATATATCAACACAATGATAACAGGGCATGCTTTCTAAAGCTACTCACCTTTTCTTTGTTTGGACATTTTAAGAACAGGCAGCATCATGTAAACCCTGAAAGCATTACTGCCCTTCTTGATGCTCTTGTCTTGTAGCTCTTTCACATCGGGTAAAGAGTTCAGGGCACATCGGAAGTTGGCTTTCCATGTCTTCGGATCAGGCTTGTCTATCCCAGGATTGTATCTGCCTTGAACCAAAGGGATAAAATGTATTAATCAAAGCAAAACTGAACGGTGTAATTTTACATACAATCAAGGATGAGCAATTATTGTTTTACCTCAAAGGTTCTCTCTACTGACTTGGAAAACATGCACTAATAGGTCAATTTGTCCTTGTCAGTACAGAATTTTTTGGGGGATGGATTGTATTTTCCCATCCATAGATCTGAATTCATCATAACATTTTTGTTTGACTTGTGTGACATGTTTACAGGCAGATGGCTTTTCAGGGTTTCAGTTGCTATGGCCATTGAACATTGAAGATGAGAATAAGGCTCAAATCTTTAATAAGGTTTAATCCACAAGGGTTATGTAAAAATGCAGAACTCTGTTCTTTAGGTCCATGATCCAAACACTAGACACAATGAAGTGGATATTTAGTGCTGACCTGTATGTATTAGAATTTATAATATCAAGTATCAGTGACAAATATTGGAGCAAGCAAACTGATACATTTGCTGCTATTCTAACTTGCTTTAGAGATGTGATAAATGCACTTTACTGGCAACGGACCATGCGAAACTTGGGTATACATAATACCTTCATGCCATGGTGGAAGAGAGCTTTTCATGGTGCAATCAGAGAGCTTTGTCCATTGGTGTCTGAACTTGATTCTTACCTGTGTGTATCGCCCAGTTTCGGAACAAAGTGGCGTCCTTGTCTATATTCCAACCATGTCGAGCCGCATGCTTCCAAGGAATCTGAAAAACTTGAGCTGTCTAAAGATCAAAGCAGAGTTGTCCAAATGGTAAACCTTTTATCTTTTCATATCTGGACTGTGACAAAAGCAGTATATTCCCAAAAGAAAGAAGTGAGACCTCTTAGAGAGGGGACTTAAATTATATTGGCTATAACCAGAAAGATATTTCACTTGAGATATGAGACCTGTTGGATATGGATTAAACATTTTCTGGTGTGAGTGAAAGTCTTACATACAAAATATCTAACATAAGCAAGATTTGTATCAGACGTTGGACCTAAATGCATTAAGTGTACAGTATAACCATACTACAAATGTACAAGAACAAAAGCAATGACAATCTGGATTATGACATTTTTATTGTAAAATGATTTAAAACATCTGAAACAATGTTTTACCTCATCACGCCAGGTGACCCCTGGGTATTTCCCTGACTGTATCTGCTCCTCAAGCCAGGGTCGCAGTCTTAGACGACCTTGATGCATCTTCTAATGAACCTAGGGTTGCAGTCTTCCTTACTTCACACCTGACATGCAATAAAACACATTTTGTACCAAAATGGATTTGCACTATGTTCAACTACATCAATGCTTGTCCAGGGGATTCAGCATTCATACTGTGCTTGATTAAGTGAGTATCTGTATGTCCTTGTGATTATAAAATGAGGTGAGGAATGACCCTAAATAGTCAAGTGAATCTCTCAAAGATTATAACAAATAGAAATAAATACAGCATGACAGCTTTTTTCTTAAATGATCCCACTCAACTAGTTATACAACTGACTCAATTCTGCAATAACCACACTATTTTGTCCAACTAGACTGCTTTTCAGACATGAACCAGACCATGCTTAATAATGACTGATGTCTATGTTTTGTGATACTTGTCCTTTCATTTGACTATAATTGATCCCCCATGGATCCCCCCACTGTTTAGAATAATTATGATAATAGCTACTTCACTAACCTGCGCATGGAATCCTCAAACCTCCTGTGTGCTCGCACTGATGGGTTTCCTTAAACTACAGGTGCCCACACTGACAGGTAGCCAGGTTTCCTGAGAAGTGTGTTGTAATTTCAAGGAAACTCTATTACACCCACACAGCACCCTTTAAGGCCACTCCTCTATGTACAGTGGAAAGAAAAAGTATGTGAACCCTTTGGAATTTCCTGGATTTCTGCATAAATTGGTCATAAAATTAGATCTGATCTTCGTCCAGGTCACAACAATAGACAAACACAATGTGCTTAAACTAATAACACAAATTATTGTATTTTTCTTGTGTATATTGAATACATCATTTAAACGTTCACAGTGTAGGTTGGAATAAGTGTGTGAACCCCTAGGCTAATGACTTCTCCAAAAGCTAATTGGAGTCAGGAGTCAGCTAACCTGGAGTCCAATCAATGAGACGAGATTGGAGATGTTGGTTAGAGCTGCCCTGCCCTATAAAAAGCACTCACGAAATGTGAGTTTGCTATTCACAAGAAGCACTGCCTGATGTGAACCATGCCTTGAAGAAACGAGATCTCAAAAATACCTAAGGTTAAGAATTGTTGACTTGCATAAAGCAGGAAATGGTTAAAAAAGTATCTCTAAAAGCCTTGATGTTGATCAGTTCATGGTAAGACAAATTGTATATAAATGTAGAAAGTTCAGCACTGTTGCTACTCTCCCTAGGAGTGGCCCTTGCAAAGATGACTGCAAGAACACAGCGCAGAATGCTCAATGAGGTTAAGAAGAATCCCAGAGTGTCAGCTAAAGATGTACATAAATCTCTGGGACATGCTAACATCTCTGTTGACGAGTCTACGATACATAAAACACTTAACAAGAATGGTGTTCATGGGAGGACGCCACGGAAGAAGCCACTGCTGTCCAAAAAAAACACTGCTGCACGTCTGCGGTTCGCAAAAGAGCAACTGGATGTTCCACAGCGCTACTGGCAAAACATTCTGTGGACAGATGAAACTACAGTTGAGTTGTTTGGAAGGAACATACAACACTGTGTGTGTAGAAAAAAAGGCTCAGCACTCCAACATCCCCACTGTAAAGTATGGTGTAGGGAGGATCTTGGTTTGGGCTGCTTTGCTGCCTCAGGGCCTGGACAGCTTGCTATCATCGACGGAAAAATGAATTCCCAAGTTTGTCAAGACATTTTGCAGGAGAATGTAAGGCTATCTGTCCACCAATTGAAGCTCAACAGAAGTTGGGTGATGCAACAGGACAACGACAAAAAACACAAAAGTAAATATACAACCGGTTTTGTAAAGCGGAATGGTCCAAAATTCCTCCTGACCGTTGTGCAGGTCTGAATGGCAACTACCGAAAATGTTTGGTTGAGGTTATTGCTGCAAAAAGGAGGGTCATCCAGTTATTAAATCCAAGGGTTCACATACTTTTTCCACCCTGCACTGTGAATGTTTACACAGTGTGTTCAATAAAGACATGAAAACGTAACATTGTTTGTTATTAGTTTAAGCAGACTGTGTTTTCCTATTGTTGTGACATAGATGAAGATCAGAAAATTTTATGACATCTATGCAGAAATCCAGGTAATTCCAAAGGGTTCACATTTTTCTTGCCACTGTACATTATACAGAGAAATGACTCCCACACGAAAAAACTAGGTTGTAACAACTTGTAGCCTTACATCCACTGAGTATACAAAACATGAGGAAAACCTTGAATTGCTAATATTGAGTTGCTACCCCTTTTGCCCTCAAAACAGCCTAAATTTGTCGGGGTATGGGCTCTACAAGGGGTCGAAACCGTTCCACAGGTATGCTGGCCCATTTTGACTCCATTGCTTCAGACAGTTGTGTCAAGTTGGCTGGATGTCCTTTGGGTAGTGGTCCATTGTTGATACACATGAGAAACTGTTAAGTGTGAAAAACCCACCAGCGTTTCAGTTCTTGACACACTCAAACCGGTGCGCCTGGCACCTACTACCATTCTTAGTTAAATCTTTTGTCTTGCCCATTCACCCTCAATGGCGCACATGCACATACCATGTCTCAATTGTCTCAAGGCTTAAAAATTATTCTTTAACCTGTCCCCCCCCTTTCTCTACACTGATTGAAGTGGATGCAACAAGTGACATCAATAAGGGATCATAGCTTTCACCTGGATTCACCTGGTCAGTCTATGTCATGGAAAAAGCATGTTCTTAATTTTTTGTACACAGTATAACAGCGCTTTGGTCTGTGAAGCTTTATGCTAGAAACAAGCTGTAAAATACCCGGGAAAGACATGACTCCAATGCATATGGAGATATCATTGATCCATTTCTTTGACATTCAGATTCTGAGCTACAACCATAGCGGAGGAGAAAAAAATGATCTAATTCTGTCACTATAATTTCATTAAGCTATTCACTTTCTGATTAAGCTATTCACAGGGTGGTGAAAGTGCAAGTACTGCTCAGTACTCAAGGGAAAGACTTTATAGGCATTGTTGTACATGAAGTAGCAGCTGAATTTCTTTTGTTTTGTTTTCTGTACCGTCTCTTGTGGGGCACAGTGTAGTACCAAAGATTTTTACAACTACACCAAAATGGGGCTTCAGCGTGGCGCAGCCCTGGTTCAACCCTGGGCTGTATCACAACCAGCTGTGATTGGGAGTCCCATTGGGCAGCGCACAATTGGCTCAGTGTCGTCCGGGTTAGGGGAGGGTTTGACCTGGGGTAGGTGGTCATTGTAAAATAAGAATTTGATCTTAACTGACTAGACTAGAGAAATGAAGGTACAATTTTTTTTATAATAATTAAACCTGTTGTTTCCTATTGGCGCGTTCTAGCAGACATTCGCTTATTTCCGTTAGGGAACGCCTACTCAAATCAAATAAAATTTTATTTGTCACATACACATGGTTAGCAGATGTTAATGCGAGTGTAGTGAAATGCTTGTGCTTCTAGTTCCGACCATGCAGTAGAATCTAACAAGTAATCGAACAATTTCACAACAACTACCTTATACACACAAGTTTAAAGGAATGAATACGAGTATGTACATATAAATATATGGATGAGCGATGGCTGACCGGCATAGACAAGATGCAGTAGATGGTATAGAGTACAGTGTATACATGTGAGATGAGTAATGTAGGATATGTAAACATTATATAAATGGCATCGTTTAAAGTGGTTAGTGGTACATTTATTACATCCACTTTTTAATTATTAAAGTGGCTAGAGACTTGAGTCGATGGCCGAACGGCCTAGGTAAGATTCAGTAGATGGTATAGAGTACAGTGTATACATTTGATATGAGTAATGTCAAAGTCAAAGTCAAAGTCAAAGTCAAAGTCACCATTATTAGTCAGTTGTACAACCGAATGCCTTCAACCGAAATGTGTCTTCCGCATTTAACCCAACCCCTCTGAATCAGAGAGGTGCGGGGGGCTGCCTTTAATCGACATCCACGTCTTGGCGCCGGGAACAGTGGGTTAACTGCCTTGTTCAGGGGCAGAACGACAGATTTTTACCTTGTCAGCTCGGGGATTTGAACTTGCAGCCCTCCGGTTACAAGTCCAACGCTCTAACCACTAGGCTACCTGCCGCCCTAATGTCGGATATGTAAACATTATATACAAAATTGTTTAAAGTGGCTAGTGATACATTTGTTACATCCAATTTTCTATTATGTAAAGTGGCTAGAGATTTAAGTCAGTATGTTGGCAGCAGCCACTCAATGTTAGTGGTGGCTGTTTAACAGTCTGATGGCCTTGAGATAGAAGCTGTTTTTCAGTCTCTCGGTCCCAGCTTTGATGCACCTGTACTGACCTCGCCTTCTGGATGATAGCGGGGTGAACAGGCAGTGGCTCGGGTGGTTGTTGTCCTTGATGATCTTTTTGGCCTTCCTGTGACATCGGGTGGTGTAGGTGTCCTGGAGGGCAGGTAGTTTACCCCCGGTGATGCGTTGTGCAATCCTCACTACCCTCTGGAGAGCCTTACGGTTGTGGGCGGAGCAGTTGCCGTACCAGGCGGTGATACAGCCCGACAGGATGCTCTCGATTGTGCATCTGTAGAAGAGTGTTTTTGGTGACAAGCCAAATTTCTTCAGCCTCCTGAGATTAAAGAGGCGTTGTTGCGCCTTCTTCACCACGCTGTCTGTGTGGGTGGACCATTTCAGTTTGTCCGTGATGTGTACGCCGAGGAACTTAAAACTTTCCACCTTCTCCACTACTGTCCCGTTGATGTGGATAGGGGTGTGCTCCCTCTGCTGTTTCCTGAAGTCCACAATCATCTCCTCAGTTTTGTTGACGTTGAGTGAGAGGTTATTTTCCTGACACCACACTCCGAGGGCCCTCACCTCCTCCCTGTAGGCCGTCTCGTCGTTGTTGGTAATCAAGCCTACCACTGTAGTGTCGTCAGCAAACTTGATGATTGAGTTGGAGGCGTGCTTGGCCACGCAGTCATGGGTGAACAGGGAGTACAGGAGAGGGCTGAGAACGCACCCTTGTGGGGCCCCAGTGTTGAGGATTAGCGGGGTGGAGATGTTTATTTCCTACCCTCACCACCTGGGTCAGAAAGTCCAGGACCCAGTTGCACAGGGCTGGGTCGAGACCTAGGGTCTCAAGCTTAATGACAAGTTTGGAGGGTACTATGGTGTTAAATGTGATTGCAATTGCGTCGTCTGTGGACCTATTGGGACGGTAAGCAAATTGGAGTGGGTCTAGGGTGTCAGGTAGGGTGGAGGTGGTATGATCCTTGACTAGTCTCTCAAAGCACTTCATGATGACGGAAGTGAGTGCTACGGGGCGATAGTCATTTAGCTCAGTTACCTTAGCTTTCTTGGGAACAGGAACAATGGTGGCCCTCTTGAAGCATGTGGGAACAGCAGACTGGGATAAGGATTGATTAAATATGTCTATAAACACACCAGCATTTACTTGGTGAAATGCGCATTTCGTAATAACTAAATTTGCCTTTGCTCTACGTCTAAACAACGCAAAAAAAAATATATATATACTTTGGCAAAGTGTAAAGTCTACAAAACGTAGTCCACTCTGTCCGTAACAGATTTTTGTTTTGTGAACAGAACTGTATTGAGATCAAATGTTTAATTGATGAGAAAATTAGCAGAATGGCGGCCAAAATCCTTCTCGTTCCATCTTATTTGGTAGTGAGTGGAAAGTCAAGCGGATGCTTCAAATTTATACATCTGGTGAAACATCTGGCTCATTGTTCTGTCTGTGGTGGTACTGTAGTGCCCATTCACATGGTGAAGAGGTGGTTGCCATCTCTGATCCACCTCAGTGGGTTGGTTGTTGGGTCTGGCTCATCTCATCTTCTTGACTAAAATAAAAGTTGATTTAGAAATGAGTTCTACATTGTAAAAATGTTGCCACATTTCAAAAGCAGAAAATCCTTCATTACCCCAAAAAAAATTCCTTCAGTAAATGAACTTCCCTTCCCCATTCAGCTCAGTGGTGTGAAGGGAATAATGTTATAACCTGCCCTATGCTACTGTTTTCTTGTAGCGGTTTGGAGGAAGTTCTGTGCTGTGAAAATGTAGCATATTTGGCATTCAATGCACATTTTATGTGCTGTAGGCTATAGGCCTATTCGAATATAAAATAAACCCTGTATCACCAAGTGTGTATATTGTCAATATCAACACAGTGAAATAATAAAATGCCTTGGGGTTGAGGAAAGTTTTGTGCTGTGAAAATATAGCATAGTAGGCTACATTGTTGATTTATTTTGCTGTAGCCTCTAATGATATAGGCCTTTTTTCAAAATAAAATCAACCCTGTATCAAATGTGTTTATTTTAATTTACAATTGAATTTATCAATTAAATATATAATAACGGAACAAAGTTAATGTAGACTAGGCTAATAAAATGCATTGGACGTTACGTTATCGACATGTTTTAAAATAAACAAAATAGCCAATTCGTTAAGACACAGTAAAGTATAACAAGAAAACTGTCTGGACCAGATCATCTCTTTCCTTCTTACATTTCTTCAAAATTGCATCTAAAGCTTGTTTCTTGGTAAATTATTTACTTTCCATATTTCTTCATGCACAAAACAAACAAAAACATAATATTTCTGCCTCACGGACGTGTTGACTTGCCCCGTCCGCGACTCTGAGTTCCATCACTCACTTGCAGTTTTCATAACATCTGGGAACTCGGATAATATAAATTCCAGTAGCTAACTGAAAAATCCTGTCTTGTTTTTTCCCCCTAGCACTACACAGCTGATTGAAATAATCAAAGCTCGAGGATGTGTTTGTTATTTAAATAAGCTGTGGGGGAAGGACCAAGTTTTGGAAACCCTGGTGTAGAAAAAGGCCCGAGTTCCCGAGTTGGAATTCCGAGTTGAATGACAGTTGAGGACTAATAAATGAAGCTGCCAGTTGAGGACTTGTGAGGCATCTGTTTCTGAAACTAGACACTCTAATGTACTTGTCCTCTTGCTCAGTTGTGCACCGGGGCCTCCCACTCCTCTTTCTATTCTGGTTAGAGTCAGTTTGCGCTGTTCTGTGAAGGGAGTAGTACACAGCGTTGTACGAGATCTTCAGTTTCATGGCAATTTCTCGGATGGAATAGCCTTCATTTCTCAGAACAAGAATAGACTGACGAGTTTCAGAAGAAAATTATTTGTTTCTGGCCATTTTGAGCCTGTAATCGAACCCACAAATGCTGATGCTCCAGATACTCAACTAGTCTAAAGGACAGTTTTATTGCTTCTTTAACTTGTTCGGGCTAGGGTCCCATTTTCCGAATTTTCGCCTGTCTGACATGCAAAAAAGTAAAATGCCTGCCACTCAGGCCCAGAAACTAGGATGTGCACGTAATTAGTACTATTGAATAGGAAACACTCTGAAGTTTCTAAAACCGTTAAGATAATGTCTGTGGGTATAACAGAACTGATATAGCAGGCAGAAATCCGAGAAATTTCTGTCCGGAAATAATTTTTCTTTTGACCTTTGCTCACTTTGAATGGCTGATAAAAGAAATCCTATTGAGATAGGACACAGGTTGCAGTACCTATGGCTTCCACTGGATGTCAACAGTCTCTGGACAGTGTCTGGAGGCTCTAGCCCTGAGCAGAACCATACAGAAGAAGAAACACTGCAGGAAGTAGAAAATGTCAACAAGATTGCCCGGTCACAAGAACGTGAGCGCGCCCCACTTTCTTTTCCTTTTATAACGTTTCGGTTACCATCCGTGTAAAATATGTGGGGTGCTATCCTCAAACAATCAAATGTTGTGCTTTCGCCGTAAGCCTTTTTGAAATCTGATGGCTATGCAACACTTGTAGATTAATGAATGTTAAATATTACAACATTTTATTTTGAATTTGCCGCGCTTTGTTTGCTCCGAAAATGAGCCCGCTAACGGGATCGGATCCCTAAGAGGTTAATCAGAACAACAGTTTTCAGCTGTGCTAACATAATTGCAAAAGGGGTTTTCTAATGATCAATTAGCCTTTTAAAATTATAAACTTGGATTAGCTAACACAACGTGCCATTGGAACACAGGAGTGATGGTTGCTCATAATAGGCCTCGGTACACTTATGTAGATATTCCATAGAAAATCTGCCGTTTCCAGCTACAATAGTAATTTACAACATTAACAATGTCTACACTGTATTTCTGATCAATTTTATGTTAATGGACAAAAAATGTACTTTTCTTTCAAAAACAAGGACATTTCTTAATTGCAGCGGTAGGTATCCTAGTGGTTTGAGCGTTGGACTAGTAACCGAAAGGTTGCAAGATCGAATCCCCGAGCTGACAAGGTAAAAATCTGTTGTTCTGCCCATGAACAAGGCAGTTAACCCACTGTTCCTAGGCCGTCATTGAAAATAAGTTGTTCTTAACTGACTTGCCTGTTTAAAAAAAGGTCAAATAAATAAAAAATCTAAGTGACCCCATACTTTTGAACGGTAATGTATGTCTGCATCATTTCCAATCCACATATATTTTTGGGGTAAATATACAGTACCAGTCAAAAGTATGGACACACCTAATAATTCCAGGGTTTTTCTTTATTTTTACAATTTCTACGTTGTAAAATAATAGTGAAGACACCAACACAATGAAAAAACACATGGAATCATGTAGTAACAAAAAAAGTGTTAAACAGATCAAAATATATTTTAGATTTGACATTCTTCAAAGTAGCCACCCTTTGCCTTGATGACAGCTTTGCACATTCTTGGCATTCTTTGCACACTCCATTGCTTTTCCAACAGTCTTGAATGTATGGTGGTAGAGTATTTGTTTATTTATTTTTCAAGCAAAGTATAAGGGAGTTGTACTCCAGTCTAGTAGGTGGCGGTAATGCAACATATTGGATGCCAACCGCCGTTAAACCTCATTGAAGAAGAGGACTGCTCTCGTTGACTTTTCAAACCCCGGCCTGGTCTGTTTGGTCTGTTTCGCAAGCGTTCCCGGAAGTTGACTTAACGCTCGTGCATGTTTTCTGTTGCAAAACGCATCGCTACCGTGTGCCCTAATCTAATATGAATATGACCCTACCCAACTACCGGACCTCTTACAGAAATAACAAACATGGCTTCCACATACAGTCATGAATGGAGATCAGTGTGTGACATGTTTTGTAATGCTCAAGATCTCTCTGAAGTAGAATCAAGAAAAGACCAAGAAAACAACCCTTTTCGATCAAAGGAGAGATATACTGCTCCTTGAAGAATTTCGATGTCGGTGAACACGAGAGCGTCAATGCTGAAGCAGACCAGCACCCGACAGATCATCCCGTTGACCAAGGAAATGAGGAGAGCTTTGGGAGAGGCCACTGTGGAGACTCCCCAGACAGACCAAGAGCAGCTAAACTCGGGGTGGTGGAGTATTATCTTGGTGTAAACCACGTTGAAACAGAAGAGCTGTCTGCTGGAGAGGAACATTTGATGAATTGCATGACATTGCTGGAAAAGTGCAGCATATCACCAGAGAACGTGTCCTTGTTCATCCAAGTCAGGGTAATGGCAGCTAAAACCTATGTTTGCTTTCATTAAGCATGCAACTAGCAGTCCAGTGCATAACATTTTCCTAATCTATGCACACACATTGGCATTGGCTAAAGATAATGAAAATAATGAAGTAGTCAAATGTTGTGGACTGACGACATATATATATATATATATATGTATGTGTGTATATGTATGTGTGTGTGTGTGTGTGTGTGTATATATATTATTTTTTTGAATCAACTGGGCATTCTGTGGGCTGGTAGGGATGAAATTGTCAGAGCCCAAGGATTTTTGGAAACTGCAAAAGCAATGTATAAATGATGGGATGATGCCTACTAGTTTTCCCCACTTCATCATGAAAAAGGGTTTGTTGTACAGAGTCTCAAAATAGGGGTTGATGTGGTGGAACAATTGTTGGTCCCCACCCGGTACCGGAAGACAGTACTGGATCTAGCTCATGGGCACATTCTGGGTGGACACCTTGGTATCGATAAAACCCGAGACCGGATCGTAAGGAGGTTTTATTGGCCAGGAATTCAGGCTAAAGTGGCTCGGCATTGTGGAGGGGCCCACTACCTAAATCCGCCAGAGGGCACCAATACATTCTGGTCATTCTAGATTACGCCACTCGCTACCCAGAAGCCATTCCCCTTTGGACGATGGCTTCCAAAGATATTGCCAAGGAATTAATGCTCCTGTTCACCAGGGTAGGGGTTCCAAAGGAGATCCTTACTGACCAGGGGACCCCCTTTATGTTCCGCCTTATGGCGGACCTTAGTAAATTGTGGCAGGTGAAACAGTTGAGGACATCGGTTTACCATCCTCAGACAGACGGGCTGGTTGAGAGATTCAACCACACCCTGAAGTCAATGCTTAGGAAGGTAATCGATAAGGATGGGAAAAACTGGGATTGCATGTTGCCGTATCTGATGTTTGCCATTAGAGAGGTTCCCCAAGCCTCCCTGGGGTTTTCCCCCTTTGAGCTGGTATATGGGAGGCACCCCCGGGGAATCTTAGACATCGCCCGGGAAACCTGGGAGCACCAATCCACCCCGTATACTAGTGTCATAGAGCATGTCACGGCAATGCAAGACAGGATAGCCACAGTCATGCCCATCGTCAGAGAGCACATGAGACAAGCACAAGAGCACCAGCGGCACACTTATAACCGGCAGGCTACCCTGAGGGAATTTCAACCGGGAGATAAGGTGTTAGTGCTGATCCCCACGGTAGAGTGCAAACTACTAGCCACATGGAAAGGACCATATGAAGTACTGGAGAAGATAGAAGTTAATTATCGGATCCGACAGCCAGGTTGACGGCCCCAGGAACAGATCTACCACATAAACCTGTTAAAAGCATGGAGAGAGAGAGAAAGACTAATGGTCACGTACCCCACACACACTCAGGAAACAGCCAAAGTAAATATTTCACCTACTTTGTCCACAGCACAAGTACAGGAAGGAAAGACCCTGATCCAGAAAAACCGAGATGTGTTTTCAGAGGTACCCGGACGAACTGAAGTTACGGCTCATGATATTGTTTCCCTACCAGGGAGAAAAGTGAGCATGAGGCCATATCGGGTACCTGAGGCTCGAAAGGCCACGATTAGAGCAGAGACAGAGAAAATGTTAGCAGTGGGAGTGATCGAAGAGTCACATAGTGAGTGGTCTAGCCCAATTGTGATGGTCTCCAAACCCGATGGGTCTTTGCGGTTCTGTAACGACTTTCGGAAGGTAAATGAAATCTCCAAGTTTGATGCCTACCCCATGCCCCGAGTAGATGATCTACTGGAGAAAATTGGTAAAGCTCGGTACATTACGACCCTGGACCTAACCAAAGGTTACTGGCAAATTCCTCTGACCCCCAGAGCCAAAGAAAAGACAGCCTTTGCAACCCCTGATGGTTTGTTTCAATACACTGTTATGCCATTCGGCTTACACGGGGCCCCAGCCACCTTTCAACGGCTAATGGACAAGGTCCTGAAACCGCACCAAACGTACGCCGCAGCCTATCTAGATGATGTGGGGATCTACAGCCCAGATGGGGAATCCCACTTACCCCGGATACAGGCAGTGTTAGATGCCCTTAGAAAGGCAGGGCTCACAGCGAACCCTGCCAAGTGTTACGTGGGGTTAGAGGAAACAGAGTATCTGGGATACACCGTGGGAAGAGTGTTAATCAAACCCCAACGTAAGAAGGTGGAGGCATCAGAGAATGGCCAAAACCAGTGAATAAGAAGCAGGTTCAAGCCTTCCTAGGGTTGACCGGTTACTACCGGAAGTTCATCCCAAATTATGCCACAGTGGCCGCCCCACTCACCGACATGACTAGAGCCAGAGGGCCAAACATGGTCCAATGGGATGAAGTGGCCACCAAAGCATTTAGAACATTACAGGAGGCTCTCTGCTGTAATCCAGTGTTGGTGGTACCAGACTTTGATAGAGAGTTCGTGGTTCAGACGGATGCCTCAGAGGTCGGCTTGGGAGCAGTGCTATCCCAAGAGGTAGAACGGGTGGAACGCCCCATCCTGTTTTTAAGCAGGAAGCTGGAATTACGGGAGACCAACTACTCAGTCGTTGAGACAGAGGCACTGGCAGTAAAATGGGCTTTAGAAAGCCTGGAATACTACCTGCTAGGGCGCCACTTCACCCTCATCAGTGACCATGCCCAATTCACCTGGATGCATAGGGCTAAAGAGAAGAATGCTCGGGTGATGCAGTGGTTTTTGAGTCTCCAACCATTCCACTTTGACTTTAAACACAGAGCAGGGAAGGAAATGGGAAATGTGGATGGGTTATCCCGCATGCACGCATATTTTTCTGCGGTAGCCCGACCTAGGGGGTCTGATCTAGGGGGGAGATGTGTGGCAAAGAAGGGGGTCGAGTGATAAATGGCAGATATGTGAGAGCAGAACTAATAAACGGCTCTGCCCTATCACTAAAATGGAAACCCTGATCAGAACTACAGTTCACAAAATGGCCGACTGCCAAAACTACAATTCCCAACCCACATATAAGGGGTCGAGAGAGAGTGAGTGAGTGAGTGAGTGATGGAAGGATCTGTGAAACAGAGGAAGAAACAATATATTGGCTGGATTTACCGTGTATGAGCTGGACTGTTTTGGACTTACCTGTTGGCGTTTGGACCTGGACCGACCAAGAACCTGATTTGTGTACCGAACCCTGCTATCCTTGACCTTGCCAGCGGCCTGGGTGCACCAGAACGGAGAAACAATCACACAGGTACTGTCCTGTTCTAAATAACTCTCAATTTGGGGTGATTTTGGTGACTGTTTCCCACTTAAATTGTGACAAATGCTCCTAACCTTGAAGAGGTTTGCCACAGTATATTCGTTACATGAAAAAGGTAGGCATGAGACTGTCTATGTGCAATTTTCCTGCCTATGCATAATTTGACTAAATTATTATTTTCTTTCTGGGAGAAGAGCAAGCAGCAGCAGCATCATCATCATCATCAGGCCTCATCTGTCATCAGGAAGGCCAGCTGCGGTGCATTCTATATGGTTTACTGTCCCGGCAGACTGAATCCTATGGCATCTGTTTAAATGTGACAATTCAGAGTGGATAATCTATTGTTTTTTCACACAATAGGATGGGCAACCCTCAATGGACCTCACTGAGTTATTTGTGGCAGAGGAAGATGCATTACCACAACAGGAGAAGATAAAGAGGTAGGGATGTCATTCTTGTGTGGAGTTGTCTTTCATAAATTACAGAAAGAAGTGACGTTGCTCTTTTAACTTTAACTTTTCACCCTCCTCAAACAGATTTGAAATGGCCTATACCCACACACTGTACTATCTTGCACAAATGTACAAGAACTTGGAGCTGTATGAGAAAGCTGGGGGCTACTGCCACAGCACTCTTCGGAGACAGCTGGAAATCAACCAGTTCATTCCTCTGGAATGGGCCATCAACGCAGCCACATTATCACAATATTACATCAGCGAGGTAAATTAGAAACTGTATGTAATCTCTTCATCAAGATGACTTACTTATAATTTCTTTACAGTGCGTAAATGACTTGATATCTTTATAATGATATTTCTATAGATTAATCTCACATGTCTTTCTCTTCCCACCCCTCTGTCTGCCAAACCCTCTACATGGAGGGCAGGCACTGTCTATCTGCTGCCATTGTCATAGCAGGCCTAGCTGGAGAGGTCCCCTCAGAAGCCGCTGCCCAGGAGAGTAAGTTCTCACTCTAAAGTCATATACTCAGCCTTGACTGTATATGTTCTTTCTGAAATGTTTGTATGTTGTCGATCGTTCTGTACTCATTAACACACATCTACAACCTTTGTGTTTATGTGAAGATGAGGCTGAGAAGTGAGACCAACTTAGACAGAAGAGACCCAAAATTGCCAGGTGTTGGATAAAATACTGTCTTAATTTGTTGCAAGATGCCAAGAAACATCTCAAGGTAATTTAGACATCCTCAAACAAAATGTAATTCCATAGATGATTAGCCTATATTGTGAGACAATATCTAATTTGTAAAGGAGATGGAGAAGGAGAGAGGAAGGAAGAGTGCTGTTCTGTTTGGTTCCAGTGACACCTTTGACTCCATCTGTGACCTGGAGGAGAAGGTGAGTTGTGTAATCCCCGTCAACTTTGAGGAGGCCCGCGCCATCTTTCTGGTTGGCCAGGCCTATGTAAACCAAGCTAAGAAGTACTTTGAGATGGACGGCTACGTCACAGACCACATTGAGATTCTTCAGGACCACAGCGCTCTCTTCAAGGCCCTGGCATTCTTTGAGGAGGACCTGGAGCGGCGCTGCAAGATGCACAAGCGGCGGGTGGACATGATGGAGCCCATCTGCAAAGTCCTGAACGCCCTGTACTACCTCCTCATCTTCCGCCAGCTGCAGTTTGAGCTGGCCGAGACCTACTACAAGATGATGGATCTCAAGCTGTCTATTTCCAACAAGCAGGATGACCTGGACGCGCGCACACGGTCAAGAAGTTTAACCACCTCTGCTCCTCCTCCACCAAGTTCTACCACATGTTCCTCGACTCTGTCCGTTCGCCAGAGGGCAAGTGGCTGGATAAATTGGAGGACGAGGTACTGAGGCCGGTCCTGTGGCTAGGTTCCGGGTGGCTTGTCTCCACAGCAGGCTGATCTCGTCCAGCACAACCATTCAGCTGGAGAACCTGAACCGCTCCCTGGAGTGCTACAACTTTGTGGTCCAGTACTGCAAGGACAACCAAGAGGCCAAAATCACCATCAAGACAGAGCTGGAGCTGAGCGAAGATCAACCGACTCAAGGCAAAGTTGGCCTCCTCTAACTGACTCTGAATGTGCCCTAAACTCCACACTACAAAGCCTGGTTAAACACCCCTATCATATATTAAATATGTCATTCTCCTCAACCCCCATTTGATGTTCTGCAGTTCCTGATGACTAATTAACCACACCTTTCAATAACTGAAAATAATTAGTTATATGCATGATGCCACATTCATTGCCTAATTTATTTGTTCTCCTGGCTGATTGAAAATAACTATAATGTTGTATGGTTTGTAGATATGTAGCGAAAAACAAAATCATGAATTAACTGATGTGATATTTGTTTTGAAAAGGATCTGTCTATTTCCAACTGACAACCGAAACCCTAAATAAACATAACATGCAAATAACCTTTTCTTGCCTCTCAAAAGCTTTAATTGTTGGAAGTTATTTTGAAAAAAATCAAGTATGATTTATCACATGCCCAGAATACAATAGGTGTAGACATTACCATGAAATGCTTAAGAGCCATTTTCCAACAATGCAGAGTTAAAAGTAAAAATAGATTAGCAAAAAAAGGAAAATAGTGACACAATAAAATAATAACAGGCTATATTCAAAGATTACTGGTACCAAGTCAATGTGCAGGGGTAAAAGGTAATTGAGGTAATATGTACATGTAGGTAGGGGTAAAAGTAACTAGGCAATCAGGATAAATTATAAACAGTAGCAGCAGCGTGTGTGTGAGTGAATGTGTGTGTTGGAGTGTCAGTGTAGTGTGTGGGTAGAGTCCAGTGAGTGTACATAGAGCCAGTGCAAGAATGTCAGGTCAAATAGTCCCCAATTAGGTTGGTAATGACAATCTGTTTCTATTCGTGTCCAGCAAGTGACAATTGTGTTTTTAATACAGTATCAAATCGTATCTATGTATTAAAGTTCCAAGCAGATTTGTTGCTGCAACAGAACGGTCAGTGTGGCCCACGAAACTGAAGAGGGCGCTGTTACTCATCAAATGGCTTCTAAGTCATAAAATCCGCAGGCAGATAATACAGTGGAAGTTATTTATTTCTCTAGCTACTTACTACTTTTAGTAGATCTACAAGAACTTTACTTCATTGTCAGTACTATACTAATGAGAAACGTAAATATATCCAATGCTCCCAGGCAAGTATAACCATAGATGTCTTACCCTATCATGACCCCAAATCTAAGACTATTCCAGTGTTTATGTTTTTGTAACAATTTGAGTGTTAGTAAACAAACAACATATATATTTAAAATGGTTTCAAAAGGTATTATGGATGTCCTTGCGTCCATAGATGTCCTTGCATCCATGAATTTGAGTGTGGTTTAATTTCCCAAGCCCCATCCCTCAGCTTATCAAACAAAGTGGTAGGGTCAGGCTGTGCCTTTCATTGGAAATTACCCTTATGATATGTGTATTATCAGATGTGACTATGACGATTATGTATCACTTCATCTTTTCCTCTGATACCCCCTTATCATACACATCCTTAGCTCTCAATTTCAAAGTAGTAGATTTTTTGTTTAGATGAGCAAGCCTTCACTGTGTTGATAGTTGAAAATAAAAAGATCTGATAAGCTTAATCTATTGTGAAATTATTAGTTCCTCACAGACAAGTTACCAGGACGACATTTTGTTAGGCAGGTCATAAAGCAATGTCAATCTATTGATAGTCAGTGTTTGTTATCCTAATCATTGGTCCACTACAGGATACTACAGAAACGTACCTTCATCTTAGTTCCCCTTTGAAAGGCTCACAAATGTGTATGAATATTTATTTTATTTTTTAAAGGAAACATTTTATTGTAACATTCACACAAACATGTAATAAATTACTTAAATAAGAAAAGATCACCATTGATAAATGGACCCTAAAACAGCTTAGACAGACTTAGATGTACATAATTGTAACTTTCAGGACCTGTGAGTAGTTAATTACAGACTTTTATTGTTTCAATTTTAAGAGGCATTTATGTGTATCTGTGCCAAGATGTATTACCACTTCAGCTCTAAATATACTTTGAATGCAAAACCATCCGAATGTGAATTCTCTTTAGCGACACGCAAACATAGCTGTGGATAGCACTTAGCTCGTCTTGGTATGACTTGGCTGTAAGATGAAACCTCAGCCTGACAATGACAGTGCAGTCTTCAAAACCCCAATGAATAGGTATTTTCCTTTCTCTGTGTATGCTAAAGACAGATTACAGACTGCAATGACAGCTGACGAGCATGCTTGTTATTTTATAAACATTCCAAAATAGTAGCTAATACTTATTTTTATTAAAGCAAAAGCTGGTTTCGGTGGCAAGGTGGAGAATCATTATTTTTGTGCGTCAAAAATGTAAATTTGATATATTTGCTAAACAAAAATGGTGTCCACAATAACAAACTAAAAGAAACAACAATATTATAAGTGAAACATGCTTTCTCACTGCCCTAGAAAAATGACTGATTTAAGACATTTAATTTACTAGGTCATCAAACCACACATCATACGCTTCAGTTTTTGCTCAGCTAGGGTATTTTACTCCCACTGATATTTGAGACAGACAGCTAGCAAATAATTTAGATGACCTCATTCACTGCAGCTTTAATGGTAGTATCATTAGGAACTTCAAATAAAATATCTTACTTTCTCCAGAAAATATTCTGTTTACATGCATAAGTGCTGAACAAAATGGGATGGTTTCCTGCAGACACAGATTTAGCCTAGTCCTGGACAACCAATATTATTTTGATATTATCCATTCTTCTTGCTTTTTAGTCCAGATGAGACAAATAACATAAACACTTGACTATCAGTCATAAAATGTATAGTTGTATTAGTAAAGTTAGTCCAATAGTTGAAATATCCCATGCAATTTGTTTTCATGGGATATGTGGTTGAAGGGTAAAGTATAATGGAACCCAAATGAAAATTGAAATTTCCACATCTGGATGAATGTAACCTTTATTCTGACAGCAAGTAGCAACAGGAAGATGGAGATAAATATGGAGCAGACATAAGGGGGCGGAAGACCAGACAGTATACTCAACACAAGGAGATGAGGCATAATGGCACCTGCATATGCATTTAACTAAAGACAGTTAAAACAGTTCAGGAGAGAGATAGAGTCTGGATTATCAGATGACTGTTTAGAAGAAATTAGAGAATTCTCATGTAAAAGAAAAATGTATGGAATTTGGTCTCCAGTGCAATCTTCTCTGAAGAGGACAGTTTGGCAGAGCCTTATGTTTAGACCCATAAGAACAGTTGCAATCAAATATATTGGCACCTTAGCACAATTCACTATTTTAAAATAAGTTGACATTTAAAAAACTTTGTGTTAACACATATATTTGTTTGATTTACAACTGCACAGGACCAAGAAAACAAATCTAATCTGAAATTGAGATTTTATAAAGTTATGAGTTGCAGTAGTGGCGTTGATGTCCCAGTGAAGATACAGAAGTGTCATTTCCTGAGGAAAGATAAAATTGCCCGATACACCCACTTCCTGTACCATCTCACAGCTGTGCATCAGCTGAAAACAAACATTCATACACATCCACATCACCCTTTCAAAATAAGAATTTCAAGAGAACAATTAACATGAAAGCGATCAATCATCATATTTTACAGTACAGTGTAAAATAATCTAGCTGGTCCAGCTCAAGATCTTTTAGTAAGTAGTTCCACAGCCTTTTTGAGTTAACTAAACATTTTGTAGGAGTGTTGCATAAACTTCACATGAGAGTAAAGGACTGGAGTACCGCTTCCTCCTGAGCAGTACCGCTTCCTCCTGATTCGGCTCATACCAGGACCTCTGCCTCACAAACACATGTGACTGCCCCCCTGAAGCGTCTTACCCAGTTGCGCCACCGAAAAGCTACCTATTTGGCAGCGCAAGTGGAGACACTTCAGGCTGAGGAGTGAGTTTTACAGATCCCAATCTGCTACATTCACCCCCCAAACTTACTTAACAGCGTAACTGCAAACTTAATTAGCTAACTTCATTTTTCTAATTCAACTCAGATCGAGCACATTGAGCATTTTTCATTAATGTAATGAGAATTTCTATGATTTAAGGTGACCAAAATAGGTAAAGTGCTTAGATTGCTTGTCAGATGCATCTAATTCTAATATTCTCACCCTTGTGTATTTTGAGTATGGTTTGAAATGCATCAATTCTTTCCAAGTTGTTTGGTGTTTTCCACAGTTTTACATTCCAGCGGTCCTTTGTTTTTCCGACTCAAACCACATCCAAGATGGTGACTAACCACACTTCAACATTTCACCTGTTACCAATAACATCTGTAAAATATAGTATCCATACAGTCACTTACAACAATATACACTACCGTTCAAAGGTTCGGGGTCACTTAGAAATGTCCTTGTTTTTGAAAGACATCAAATTGATCAGAAATACAGTGTAGACATTGTTAATGTTGTAAATGACTATTGTAGCTGGAAATGGCGGATCTTTTATGGAATATCTACATAGGCGTACCTGAGCAAGAGGCAACTGAGCAAGAGGACAAGTACATTAGAGTGTCTAGTTTGAGAAACAGATGCCTCACAAGTCCTCAACTGACAGCTTCATTAAAAAGTACCCGCAAAACACCAGTCTCAACGTCAACAGTGAAGAGGCGACTCCGGGATGCTGGCCTTCTAGGCTGAGCTGCAAAGAAAAAGCCATATCTCAGACTGGCCAATAAAAAGAAAAGATTAAGATGGGCAAAAGAACACAGACACTGGACAGAGGAAGTTTGGAAAAAAGTGTCATGTTCAGACAAATCTAAGTTTGAGGTTTTCGGATCACAAAGAAGAACATTAGTGAGACGCATAAAAGATGCTGGAGGAGTGCTTGACGCCATCTGTCAAGCATGGTGGATGCAATGTGAAGGTCTGGGTGTGCTTTGGTGGTGGTAAAGTGGGAGATTTTACAGGGTAAAGGGGATATTTAAGAAGGAAGGCTATCACTCCATTTTGCAACGCCATGCCATACACTGTGGACGTCGCTTAATTGGAGCCAATTTCCTCCTACAACAGGACAATGACCCAAAGCACAGCTCCAAACTATGCAATAACTATTTAGGGAAGAAGCAGTCAGCTGGTATTCTGTCTTTAATGGAGTGGCCAGCACAGTTACCGGATCTCAACCCTATTGAGCTGTTGTGGGAGCAGCTTGACCGTATGGTACATAAGAAGTGCCCATCAAGCCAATCCAATTTGTGGGAGGTGTTTCAGGAAGCGTTGGGTGAAATCTCTTCAGATTACCTCAACAAATTGACAACTAGACTGCCAAATGTCTGCAGGGCAGTAATTGCTGCAAATGGAGGATTCTTTGTCGAAGGCAAAGTTTGAAGGACACAATTATTATTTCAATTAAAAATGATTATTTATGACCTTGTCAACGTCTTGACTATATTTCCTATTCATTTTGCAACTCGTTTCATGTATGTTTTCATGGAAAACAAGGATATTTCTAAGTGACCTCAAACTTTTGAAAGATAGAGTATATAATTTGCATAATATCTTCCAAATACATTCTTAAGAAATATGTCACAGGTAATAAAATGTGAAATACAGCTACGTAAATTGCTGAAAATTCATTTCAGTGTAGCTTGAGGACACATTGATTTGCATTTGGAGAGCTGTTTTAACATTTCTCCAAACTCAACGAGTGTTTGAGGTTTTATATTTTATTTGGACTACTATGAATTAATCTATTGGATTATCTATTTGGTCAAAGAGAGAATCTTGATGATTCAAATGATGCTATGTGTCAACAGATTATGGTCTACTGCAGTTTTACAGGGTGACTACCAATTTTTACAGCCGTTGAATGTTCAGATATACTGTATTAATAATCTTTATTTAGGCTATATCTATGTTATAAACTCAAAGCAGTGAACGTCGGCATGCCAGATAAGGAAGACAACAACTTTCCACTGCGGATGTTAAACTTCTTACGAAGACGACTGGTTTCAGGAAATAATGACGCATAAATGGGCAGGGTTTGGAGACATTCAACAGCACGATTAAGTGTATTTAAGAATATTCACACAGAGGTTATTCTTTAAAGGATATATTGACGTCTTCTCATTACAAAGAAAATAATGAAGGGACTACTGAATTTGAAGATCTGTCTGACACTGGTTGTATTTTTCTTTCTCGCAGATAACGGATTTGGTAAGTAGCCAATTCAAATAAATAATAGGCTATATCAAATGTTTGGATTAGCCACATGTTGGGCACTACAGAATTTAACTGTTGGGAAAAGTAAGTAGGTGTAGTTACCGATTTGTAACAATAACATGTATGTTGATTTATTCATGTTGAAAACGTATCTGCGCTTCTGCTATCAATTTGATGTCTGCTTTTGGCACGCTTGACAAAATACCCTAGGTTTTTGACAAGATGTCACGAAACCGCGTATGTGTATTTTGTCTAAATTTGTCTGTATTTTCTGATTGAAGGACACATTTTTCTCTACCAGAATAGAGTATGAGTAAGAGTATTAAAACATTTGAAGAACCACAAATTAGAACAATGCACATGTTGCTCATAATTTTAATCTGCCATTTATAAAAGGGGTGGTTGCATAAGTGAAAGTGTAATTTGATCGGTAACGCTTTATTTTAAGGGGCCATTATTACAGTGTAATTACATATGTAATTAAACTAACAATATTGTAATTACTTGTAATAATTCATAGTTACACTGTAATAACAACATGTAATTGGTAATTGCAGTCTGTAATTACAGAGGTATAATGAATGCATGTTACCATGCTTGTTACACATGTTAAAGTTTTGTGATAGCCTCCCACCGCACCATATTGGTCAGTGCTATCCGGAATCCGTGGGACATCCTTACCCCAACCTTAACCCCTACCCTAAACAGAACCATAACCCTTACGTAACCATTTTAAATATAAACTTCAGTGGGGTAGGGACATCCCAAGTATCCCGGATAGCACGGACCGCATTATAATTCAGCTGCACAAACCACGTGACAAACCTCATTGACATAATAGCAATAAAGGGCTCTGGAGTCTGATTTCCAGGCCCAATGGGAAAAACAGGTTCACATACAAAAAACAATACTTACAATTGATCATTCATTTAACGGTGCATTTGACAACTGGTCAATTACTTTAACCATCAATTAAACATTAGACACATTAATAAACCGTTATGGTTAGAGGTGAAAGTAGATTTAATTTCTTACCGGTACAGGACACCCAAGCGCGTGCACACACTTTTTTATAGCTTAGATGCAATCAGACAAGTACATATAGAATCCATTTTAATTTCATATGATCTCTGTGGGCCTTGTAAATATTTGTCCTATCACTTTTAATATGTATTACTTTTTAATGTGGCATAAACACGAGTCAGTGTTTTCATCTGATTGTCAAACAATCACTTAAAAAAGGCGTTCCTGTAGGGTACCCGCGCACTTCGTCCACGCATTGTGCTCCTGCAATTTGATGAATGGAAAGAGACAACCGTTACAAAACACCTAAACGTGTATTGTAATGACATTCTGTAATTGTCATTAGGCTTACACAGCCTGAATTGATGCAACCACAGCTATCCAAGCGCGTCTCAGTCGTGGCCACTCATTGTCAATATTGTAATGAAACAGCAGGGATCAGGTCTCGAACCCTCGACCTTCTAGCCCGAGGTCCGGCGCGCTATCGACTGTGCCGCAAAAGCGTGCTCAAGCGGCAGAGTCGATGTCCGCGCTTATAAACCCAGGGTCGTTACACTACTCCCTCCTTTCAAAGAGCGCGTCCTCGCGCTAGCCCACGACTCCACGTCTCACAGGAACGCGCTCAACGGCCAAGCACACGCACTGTCGTGGATGCAAGGTCCGATCCCACTTCTGACACCAATGTAATGAAACAGCAGGGAGCAGGTACACCTGCTATGTATTTTGCCGGGATGCTGTACCAGACCATACCGGCTTACTTTCACCCCTGGTTATGGTTAAACTTGTGAGATAGGCGTACAATTTGGCAATAATTAATGACTATTAAGCTTGGTTGATAATGGTTTATAAATGCACTTACAATGATCATAAGACAAACTCTTATTCCATCATGTAACCAACCTTGAAAGGGTTTCACTGTTGAGGAGCATTCTCACTTTTTAATGGGATGCATTGGTGCAATTATTTATTTATCCCAGGAATTAAGGCATCAAGTCAAGATCTGCCTATCTGTGCAACACGCTCTAAATAAGAATGACCTCGAACATACCCACGTGTTGACACTGACGTCATGTGACAGTGCGCAGAGAATAGGGTCGGGTAGAAGGTCAGTGTGCAAATGACACTTTTAAAATAACTGGGAACTCGATGGTTAAAGTAATTGACCAGTTGTCAAAATTGTTCCGACTGGGAAAATAGTTTTGAAAGGTCATGCAACTCAGAATTCCAAGTCGGAAACTCTGGCATCTTTTTAGAACTCTGACTTTCCGACCTGAAGTTCACTGACGTCATGATTTGATCTGTTTTTTAGGAGTTCCTAGGTGTCTTGAAAGCACCAAAAATCCAGACATGAAAGATTGACATGAATTTGTTTTGCTTTTTTGGACACATTAATTCTGCTGGATGATTTAGCATTGGTAGTTAGCTAGCTAGCCTAATGTTAGCTAGCTAACTGTAACTAGCTAACAAACGTTAGCTCATGTTTTGTTTGGCCTACCAACTAGGCTAGCTAGCTACCATCTAATATAGTTTTTGGGAATTAGCTAGCATGCTAACCTTGAATAACTAGCTAGCTAAAGCTGTCAATTATGCTATGGTCGCTACTTGCTAACGTTAGCTTGGCTCGATGGTCTTATCTTCCCTGAACCTTGTGAACCTTAGCTAGCTAGCTACTTGTGTCAACACACTATGAGTAACGTAGTGCCTTTTCAATGTAGCTGAACACTAGATAATTTATTAGCACAGATAGAACAATGAGCCAGATATTTCACCGGATGTATAAATGTGAAGCATCCGGTTGGCGTATCCACTCACTACCAGTAGCCAGCAGTGGGAGAAGATTGATTTTGGCCGACATTCTGCTAATTTTGTCATCGATGAAACATTTCATCTCCAAAGATTGATTTTGGCCGACATTCTGCTAATTTTATCATCGATGAAACATTTGATCTCCATACAGTTTTCTGTTTCCGAAACTAGAATCTGTAACAAACAGAGTGGACTGCGTTTGTAGACTTGACTCTTGCCAATGTTTAAAAAAATTGCGTTGTTTAGAATGAGTGCAAGGGTGAATTGAGTTATTGTACACGCGCACTTCAGAGTAGGCGTTCCCTAACGAAAATATGCAAATAAATGCTAGAATGCGCCAATAGGATCTCACTAGCTTGTGCTTGGCTCTGCCCACCTCCTTGCTTGTTCTGCCCTCTATGATTAATTTGCTCCAAGCCAGACAAAATTATTTATATATTTATATAATGAATATGAATTCAGAGAGCAGAAATTATTAAATATTTTTAAAAAACTAACCCCTCACTAAAGGCTTCAGTCATTCAAAAGTTATACTTAAATCCAAACTGGTTCTCTAGCAGATTAGTAAGAATTCCTCACCCCATGTTCAAGAACGGCCTTTTCCCCTTTATTCAGATTGCAACCTCTCATTTTTGGTTATTTGAAAGGAAATCATCTCCAAAATATTGCTGTTTTTAAAACAAGCCATAAAAAGTTGGTTGCCATTTCAGTTTAATCCACCAGAAAAGCATTACAACAAATATTATGGTGAAACTCAAAATATACTAATTCATTAAAAACAATCTTTGTAAATTATATCATAAATAGGACTGATGGAGTTATGTCACACATGCAGCTAACAAACATATATGGAAATGTCTGCTCTACCCAAAATTACAACCAACTAATTGCAGCGTTACCGCGAAAATGGAAGAGGAACGTGGAAGGGGGAGAAAGTAAGGAGCTTGTCTGTCAGCCCTGCATTAAAGACCAACATTGGCTTAAGAAAATTGTGATGAATGAAAAAGTATACCAGTTTCATTTAAGGACCAAAAAATGGACAGCTGTCCAAATAGATTGCAAAATAGTTGTGAAGAGATTTTCGATGTACCGATTCCATGGCAATTGGTTGTTGAACTGATACACAAAACAATGCTGAATGCAAAACTTAAGAGTTTTTTTATTTATGTTATTATACAAAATTATTGCAACCAGTAGAATGTTATATATATGGGGGACACAACCATCCCAGCTCTGCAGATTTTGCTGCGAATTTTGATACTGTCCATATATACCTTGTTTTTGGTCGCAGGTTCAGGAATGGTTGAAGATTTGCAACATTTACCTGAAGCTAACTCTGCAAATAGCACTGCTGGGTGATTAGAAAAGTAATAGTCAAGGGCCTCCTGAGTGGCGCAGCGATCTAAGGCACTGCGTCACTACAGATCCTGGTTCAATCCCAGGCTGTGTCGTGGCCGACCAGGAGACCCATGAGGCGGCGCACAATTGGCCCAGCGTCGTCCAGGTTAAGTGAGGGGTTTGGCCGGCCGGGTTGTCCTTTTGTTGGTAGGTATTTTCACTTGGTAATGAGTAATAAGTCATTACACACAACATTGAGTGAAGATTCTGAAGATTGCGCATTCATGGGTTGGTAATTAGAGCCTATTGATCCTCCAACCTTTGTAATCTCTGACACCCAGTGCATCTGTCCACAAGAGATTACAACCTTGGGACAGTTATTACTGAATCAGATGCAGCTGAGAATAAACTTTACACTAAATTGGTGAATTTAGTGGAAACTTGCTCATTTGTAACAAGCATGGTAACAAGCATTTGTTGTTACACATCTGTAATTACAGACTCCCAATTACCACCAGTTACATGTTGTTATAACAGTGTAACTATGAGTTATTACAATTAACTACAATACTTGTTACAGTGTAATTACACTGTAGTAAGGACCCCTTCAATTGAAGTTGGACCTTTTCGGTTTAAAAATCCAAATAAGTAGACCTATATCGATTGTCGAATGCGGTAATGGTCCTGTCCAAGACTTAAGCTGTAGGCTACCTATTATTTTTATTTTTTCAAAAGAAATAATTTACTCACAGATTGCAAGAACAAGTACCCTAGCAAGAAATGGGCAAGCGTCTCAGAGTAGGAGTGCTGATCAGGTCCCCTCTGTCCACTGTGGTCTTAAAGGCAAAACTGTTCCCAAATCAGAACTCCTGGTCTGCTTGGTACATAAGGCCCCAGAAGAGTTTAGATAGAGCTTGTGTTAAACTCATTCCACGAAGGGCGGAGTGTTTGCGGGTTTTCGCTCCACGCTTGTACTTGATTGATGAATTAAGGTCACTAATTAGTAAGGAACTCCCCTCACCTGGTTGTCTATAGGTCTTAATTGAAAGGAATGAGTTTGACACCCCTGCCCTAAACCTTTTCAGGCCTATTGATTATGCACAGGCTGCAGGCATTATAATCAGCATCCAGATGTATAGTAATGAATAACCTTAATGTATGTAGATGACAATACCCTTTCAAGCACAATTACAACTTGATGGCTCCCAATAATCACTTCAATCAAGTTCCTTTAGGTAAACACGATAAAGCAAGTCCCCGTGTCCTGTTACTTTGGTTCTAGACAAATATTTACCAATTTCTTGCTACAATAGCAGATACAATGGTTATAAGCATGTACAGATAACTGCCAAAAAAGAAGAAACATCAACATTGTAATGAATACTCAGGGAGTAAAAGGTGTAGATTCATGCGCAGAGTACGGCAGATGTTTATTAAGCCTTCGCAGAAGGCAGGAATCATGGTCGCAGGCAATGGTCAAACACAGGTAGGCAGTCAAAAACAAACAATACCTCACAACAATACAAACAGAATGAACTGAACTAAATAGGGAGCTGATGACACCAGGTGAGAAACGAACACAGGTGAAATCAATGAACAAAAATGAAAGACAGGGCTATGTTCCAGAACACAAAGAAACAGGGATACGTTCAAGAAGACAAAGAAAAAACACACACACACACCATTTAAACCCTCAATGCTCCTTTGAGATCCCTATTTGCTTATTTCAAAGTCATTGATATCTCTTCTAACCATGGTAGGCGAAATAATGGGCAACTGGACATTTTTATGCAAGACCCTAAGCATGATGGGATTGGGGTGCCAGGACAACAATCTCTCCCTCAACGTGATCAAGACAAAGGAGATGATTGTGGACTACAGGAAAAGGAGGAACGAGCACGCCCCCATTCTCATCGACGGGGCTGTAGTGGAGCAGGTTGAGAGCTTCAAGTTCCTTGGTGTCCACATCATCAACAAACTAACTGGTCCAAGCACACCAAGACAGTTGTGAAGAGGGCACGACAAAACCTATTCCCTCACAGGAGACTAAAAAGATTTGGCATGTGTCCTCGGATCCTCAAAAGGTTCTACAGCTGCACCATCGAAAGCATCCTGACGGGTTGCATCACTGCCTGGTATGGCAACTGCTCGGCCTCCGACCATAAGGCACTACAGAGGGTAGGGCGTACGGCCCAGTACATCACTTGGGCCAAGCTTCCTGCCATCCAGGACCTCTATACCAGGCAGTGTCAGGGGAAGGCCCTAAATATTGTCAAAGACTCCAGTCACCCTAGTCATAGACTGTTCTCTCAGTTACCGCACGGCAAGCACACCAAGTCATAGTTCTCTTTGTTACCGCACGGCACACACACCAAGTCTAGGTCCAAAAGGCTTCTAAACAGCTTCTACCCCCAAGGCATAAGACTCCTGAACATCTAATCAAATGGCTACCCAAACTATTTGCATAGCCCCCTCCCCCTCCCCTCCTCTTTTACGCTGCTGCTACTCTCTGTTATTATCTACTTATTATCTCACTTTAATAACTCTACCTACATGTACATATTACCTCAATTACCTCGACTAACCGGTGCCCCCTCACACTGACTCTGTACCGGTTCCCCCTGTATATAGCCTCGCTATTGTTATTTTACAGCTGCTCTTAAATTATTTGTTACTTTTATTTATTTTTTGTAGGTATTTTTCTTATAACTGCATTGTTGGTTAAGAGCTTGTAAGTAAGCATTTCACTGTCTACACCTGTTGTATTCGTCGCATGTGCCAAATGTGTCAAATAACATCAAATTTGATTTAATTTGATGTTACTCAGGAACCCCCTTGGAAGCACCTGCTTTCAATATACTTTATATCCCTAATTTTCTCAGTTTACTTTATTTTGGCAGTAACCTGCATTTCATATTCAATAGGAATATTGTCCATGAAGATTCTCCGTCACAAATTAGTTATGTTTATATATTGTTATTCCCTTATGAAACAGGTGCTCCAGCAAAAGGTAGATATATGTGGGTTAAGTGCAGGCCAGACGCCAAGAATCCCAACTGTGAGATGCAGAGGGGTCCCTGGATGGACTTGCCTGGGCCTCCTGACAGACTCCCTCCATTTGCGGTGAAGGATATGTAAGTATTCGTCATCGCAAATTAATTTATCAGGAGACCAAAGCTTGATGGGCTGTTGAATTTCAGAATTGAACATAATGTGACAGAATTGTCCTGACTAACTTCTTTGCTCCATTGTTTTTGATGAGATATGTCCCCATGAAGGATTGCAATAAAGACATTTCAGAATTTTCAAGAATCACTATACAATTTCCTGTAGTAAGAAATGTTTTAATTAAAAACCTCTACAGGATCGGTGGGTCCCACGCGGGACGGTTGAGCTAACGTAGGCTAATGTGATTAGCATGAGGTTGTAAGTAACAATAACATTTCCCAAGGCATAGACATATCTGATATTGGCAGAAAGTTTAAATTCTTGTTAATCTAACTGCCCTGTTCAAATTACAGTAGCTATTACAGTGAAAGAATATCATCCTATCTTTTGAGGAGAGTGCACAGTTATGAACTTGAAAATGTACTAATAAACATTTAGGCAGAAATGCAATGGTTCATTGGATCAGTCTAAAACTTTGCACATGCACTGCTGTCATCTAGTGGCCAAATTCTAAATTGTGCCTGGGCTGTAATGATACATTATGGCTTTTCTCTTGCATTTCAAAGATGATGGTACAAAAAATACCAAAAACATGTGTATGTTTTTTTCGTTGTATTATCTTTTACCAGATCTAATGTGTTATATTCTCCTACATTAATTTAACATTTACACAAATGTCAAAGTGTTTCCTTTCAAATGGTATCAAGAATATGCATACCCTTGCTTCAGGTCCTGAGCTACAGGCAGTTAAATTTGGGTGTGTCATTTTAGGCTAAAAATTGAAAAAAAGGGCCGGATCCTTAAAAGATTTTAATGACAGAATCAGTCTGGTAGTTGCGTACTGTGACTTGAATGGCCTCTGATATTCTTTCTCATTCCGAGAGTGATTGTAGCATACAAGAAGTAAGCTCTTTATTGACTTACTACTATCAGTTTAAACTACACTATATGTTTCTAGATTATCCTGCTGAAAGTTGAGTGTTTAAACTACAAGCCATATGAATTTGGTGATCTAATTATACATGGGTGAAGGAGCACCCAAGCATTGATATCTGCATTCATTATATTACAGCAGACAGAAGAGAACAATATGTACTCAGCTCTGTTAAACCACTAAAGGGGAAGCGGTGTCTTAGTCCATATGATAGCAAATATCCATATGATTCAAATGTTTAGCTTCCTCAATAGTGAAAATGTTTTAAGTCCTCAGCAAGACATTGTATCAGTTACAAAGCATCAGGACCCAAAAGGGTTGGATCTCACAAAACCCTCTTCCCTATACTGTAGGTCGCACAGAAAGGGCTTATCATTATAAATTCCCTCTAAGCATGTAAAAAAAACTTTGGCAAAAAGTCAGCAAATACTGTTTAATTATAAATGTTCTGTACTACGGTTGTTAAAAGTACCATGCAAAAGTACTCACGTCATTTGCACATACTGTATATATACTTTATTTTTTTTCTATTGTGTTTTTGACTGTACGCTTGTTTATTCCATGTGTAACTCTGTGTTGTTGTTTGTGTCGCACTGCTTTGCTTTATATGGCCAGGTCGCAGTTGTAAATGAGAACTTGTTCTCAACTAGCTTACCTGGTTAAATAAAGGTGAAATAACATTTTTTAAATAAATTGGGTACTTTTTCCACTACTGTTATTATGTAACAAATCCATTATAGTGACTGGAGTAATAAGTGTTTATTCACAGGTATTAGAGCAACTGTTTAATGTTTTACAACAGATTCATCTAAATGTGTTTATTTTCTAATTTACTTAGTTTAGTATTTCAACAATATATTCTCTTCATAAAAAGGTTTTAGAGTTATCATTCAGCCTTTCTTGTTAATCACTTTGTGAAATATTGTTGATTCAATGCACAATTCAACTGAATACGACTTAAGGCTCCCAGACAAATGAAGCAGGGATGATGGGAGTGTACAGACGCCCCAGCCTGTGCTGTATTGAAAAATTACAGGAAGAGCTTAGAGGATGTAGACTGTAATGGCTAATGGTCCTGTGCTTCTGTTTTTCTTCCAGAGTGCTGGAAGAGGATGGCTCAGAGCTAGAGGAGCAGTCCGGCGAGGGTTCTGACACTAGAACCCTCTTCACTGAGCAGGGCTCTGGTGACCAGTTTGCCAGCGCAGATGTGGACGGGATTGACTACTCTGACTTTGTTTACCCACAGAAAATGACCATGGATCAGGCTCTGCCTCCTGCCCATGAATTGAAAGAGGATCACCTGATCCCGTAGCCTGCCAGAATGCTAAATATTGAAATGTTGATGTCAATCCGGTTGGGTAAAATGAATTGGCTCTTGCAACCTCTCAAGATTACAGTAGCACATGCTTTTTGACACAGTTATTGATGCTTGGCTGTGTAAGATTGTATTTAATCTGATTTAGGTAACTGAAGTTTAGTTATTTTCCCATGGAACCAAAGAGATAAAATTTGTCTTCTATGTGTTTTTTTCTGTGTTTTTATTATTTGTAATACCAACCAAGAATGTTAATAATTTGATTTTCAGGGGTAAATCATTCTTTTATTGTTTTACATTTTAGTCATTTAGCAGACGCTCTTATCCAGAGTGACTTACAGTAGTGAGTGCATATATTTGTTTACTTTTTAGTACTGGTCTCCTAGTGGGAATCAAACCCACAACCCTGGCATTGCAGGCGCCATGCTCAACCAACTGAGCCACAATGAAAACTAGAAGATATGTGACACTCCGTTTTCCAATATACTTTATTCAGAATTTCCACGATGTCACGATCTTCAAGAGGGACGGACCAAGGCGCAGCGAGGTATCCAGTATACATACTTTATTTATTGACGCAACTGGGAAAAATAATAAACGAACGAACGAAGATCGTAAACAAAGGCGCATAACCTAGAATAAACACGTAAGCTATGACACAAACAATAACCCACAAAACCCTAGTGCAAACCACAAACATATATATGGTTCCCAATTAGAGGTAACGACACTCAGCTGCCTCTAATTGGGAACCATTAACCAAACATAGAAATAGCACACCTAGAACCAAAAGAACCTACACCAAAAACGAAACTAAACATGCCAGCCTGTAAACTCAGGCCTGGACGTGACACACGATGGTCACAATCTAGCATGATATCATTCCGCACTTGTATTTTCTCATCCGAGCAAAATGTTCTGACAATTTGAAGGATTAAATAAACATATGTTTTAATCATCCAATGATTTATAACTCAAATACTGTTTTACAGAGGATATGAGCTCCCTATGCTTCTGTAGCAGACATGAGTTGGGCTCATGGTCTCTCAATGAGGTAGCCCTGCCTGTGACTTCAGAATCAGTCACGCTCAACACCACATGGTATTCCCTGTTAGTCTAATGGTCAATACTTTGGTTTCTCCTGTGGGAGACCATGGTTCAGATCCAATGGCAATCGGTGCCGTTTAAGATGAGGGAGGACGATTTTTTTTTTTAATGAGAATGGCCTTATTTCAATTACAGAATATTGGATGACTGCCATTCATATTCCATTCACCCAGCTCAATGTAACATCGATAGGTTTAGGCTACTACATGATACTCACATTTTCTCTACACCCATCAGGAGGATGCTACAACATAGCCTATTAATTAATGTATATAATGTAGGTGCACACAGGTCGAGAGACAAATTTGAGATGACCGACCGTGACACACTGCCTTGCATACACTTGCCTGAATCTAGCTGATCTAGGGCTTAATCATTAGTCCAACATTTGCGAACAAAAGAGTTTCTATTTGCAAAATTCAGGTATGTTTATGCCCGTTTCGTTCTGTTTGCTCCTGTGTAAGAAAAGTTTTTCAACAGAATCGACAGAATGAATACACCCCTGATCACACTTAAACACAGTTCACTTTCATAGCAGCCACGTTGCATTCCTTCTCGCATCTACACACTCTCCTGCTGTCACCTTCCCTTTGCTTGTGGACTTCAATGCACAATACATCAGCTGTCTGTGACCAGATGAAGAAACCTTTCCCAAGCCAAACCATATCATAACCGCTGACCGCTACACACAGCCTACATCGTTGTCACCATATTAGCTAAAGTAACGTCATAGTCAACATAGCTAATAGAACTAATGCGTTCGTAACCCTGCTAATCATGGGGCGGCAGGTAGCCTAGTGGTTAGAGTGAAAGGTAAAAATCTGTCGTGTTGGATAGCCAACTAGCTAACATAGCATCCCTCTGTTTGAGTAGACTAAACTAGCTAGCTGCATTTGCTAGCTGTAAAACTAAGCACAAAACATAGCTCTTGCTTCTCCTTCATTTTTGAAGAAATTCATTTGTTCAAAACATTTCAACTATTGTCTTTCTCTCTTATTGAGTCAACTACTCACCATATTTTATGCACTGCAGTGCTAGCTAGCTGTAGTTTATGCCTTCAGTACTAGATGAATTCCCTGATCCTTTGATTGGGTGGACAAAATGTCAGTTCATGCTGCAAGAGCTCTGATAGGTTGGAGGACGTCCTCAGGAAGTTTTCATAATTACTGTGTAAGTCTATGGAAGGGGGTGAGAACCATGAGCCTCCTAGGTTTTGTATTGAAGTCAATGTACCCAGAGGAGGACGGAAGCTAGCTGTCCTCTGGCTAAACCATGGTGCTACCCTACAGAGTGCTGTCAAAGCTACTGTAGACCTTCATTGCATAACAGTGTGTTTTGATCAATTACTTGGTGACGTGAATATATTTAGTATAGTTTTATCTGAAAAGGATAACTTTTACATGTTTCACTATTTACATTTTTATGAAATTCACTGTGGAGGATTGTCCTCCCCCTCCACTGTTCAGATCCCCACATGACACTTCCACCACACTGTCATTTCCTGAACTGCCCATAGTCTGTTATCACACCCTTGTGTTGAATATTTCCCTGAGCTTCGTCTGTAGAGTTTCTCATGACTTAGAAAACCTCCTGTTACAAAATATATTAGCCTGTCATGAGTTAGTAAGCGGCAAACGCACTTGCCTCTCTTTAGCAAAAATTTCCAGATGAGAATGCAGGATAAAAACACTAGATTGTATTGTTCCTTTTAGTACACACATAGTAGTGCACAGGTTTCGCTCGTTAAGTGTTTTTGTATCTTTAGCTATATGTCAAACTATAATTTTGATCTCACAGACTGTCAGTCTTTGCATTCATAGATCCATCTTTGAATTTGAGAGTGATTACACTTCTCCAGGCTGAATAACGAATTAAGTATTGTGCATTTAAAGGTGCAAGCCTCCTCCACCTATTCATATGACTTTAGGTCACATGATAGCTCATGGATTTTAAAGTGTGATGTTTGCAACAAGAGGATTTACGGTACACATTTCTCTGTCAAAATAAAAGTTTACTGAGTAACGCTGGATGGTAACACAGTGCTATATCTATCAAAGTCAAGAGATATATTTTTTTATACATCTGCTACCTTCACCTTTTGAAATAAAATCAAATGTTATTTGTCACATGCGGTGAATGCAACAGGTGTAGACTTTACTGTGAAATGCTTACTTACAAACCTGTTCCCAACAATGCAAAGTTAAAAAGTGGGAAACATTTGCTAAAAATAAATAGTAACACAATAAAATATTGAGTACTGGTATCGAGTCAATGTGCAGGAGTACAAGGTAGAGGTTATTGAGGTAATGTGTACATTTAGGTATGGGTAAAAGTGACTAGGCAATCAGGATAGATAAACAGAGTAGCAGCAGTGTATGAAAGAGTGTGAAAGAGTGTGAGTGTGCATTGTGTATGTGAGCATATGTGGGTGTTGGAGTGTCAGTGTAGTATGTGTGAATGTGTGGGTGGAGTCCAGTGAGTGTTCATAAAGCCAGTGCAAGAGGGTCAGTGCAAATAAAAAGGTGTAAATGCAAATAGTTAGGGTAGCCATTTAATTAACTGTTCGGCAGTCTTATGGCTTGGTGGTAGAAGCTGTTTGGGAGCCTTTTGGACGCAGACTTGGCATTCCAGTACCGCTTATCGTGCGGTAGCAGAGAGAACAGTCTATGACTTGGGTGGCGGGAGTCTTTGACAATTTTTAGGGCCTTCCTCTGACACAGCCTGGTATAGAGGTCCTGGATGGCAGGGAGCTCAACCCCAGTGATGTACTGGGCCGTACGCACTACCATCTGTAGCGTCTTACGGTCGGATGCCAAGCAGTTGCCATACTAAACGGCGATACAGCCAAACTTCTTCAGGATCGGTGTCCCTTCCACGGGACGGTTGAGCTAACGTAGGCTAATGTGATTAGAATGAGGTTGTAAGTAACAAGAACATTTCCCAGGACATAGACATATCTGATATTGGCAGAAAGCTTAAATTCTTGTTAATCTAACTGCACTGTCCAATTTACAGTAGCTATTACAGTGAAATAATACCATGCTATTGTTTGAGGAGAGTGCACAATTTTTAACATAAAGTTATTAATAAACAAATTAGGCACATTTGGGCAGCCTTGATACAACAATTTGAACAGAAATGCAATGGTTCATTGGATCAGTCTAAAACAGCACATACACTGCTGCCATCTAGTGGCCAAAATCTATATTGCACCTGGGATACAAAAAAAATACAAAAGAACAGTTGTTTTTTTCTTTGTATTATCTTTTACCAGATCTATTGTGTTATATTCTCCTACATTCCTTTCACAGTTCCACAAACCTCAAAGTGTTTCCTTTCAAAAGGTACCAAGAATATGCATATCCTTGATTCAGGGCCTGAGTTACAGGCAGTTAGATTTGGGTATGTCATTTTAGGTGAAAATTGAAAAAAAGGGGCGGATCCTTAAGAGGTTTTAAGATGCTGTCAATGTTGCAGCTGTAGAACATTTTGAGGACCCATGCCAAATCTTTTCAGACTCCTGAGGGGGAAGAGGTGTTGTCGTGCCCTCTTCACGATTGTGTTGGTGTGTTTGAACCATGATAGATCCTTCGTGTTGTGGACACTGAAGAACTTGAAGCTCTTGACCCGCTCCACTACAGCACCATCGATGTGAATGGGGCGTGCTCGGTCCTCCGTTTACTGTAGTCCACGATCAGCGATTGTTTTGCTGACATTGAGGGAGAGGTTGTTGTCCTGGTCAAAAAAATGACATGACTAGACATTGGACTTTTATTTTGAAATTTCTGTGTTGCCATTATTGCGTCTGTATTCACAGACACACTGCTCCTCTCGTTTGTATCATCACAGGAATTAGCAACACGGAGGCTAGGTAGCTACAACTGTTTAAACAGCTGAAATGGTGAGTTCAAAATGAAAGAAGTAGCACGTGTAACTATTTAACTTATACATAAATAGAGATGTACTAAAGCCAAGGTATTGTCATCCTTGGGCCCTTTAGTTATGTTTTCTTCTATTTCTTCGCTAACGGCTAGCAAGCCTAGTATAACGTTATCAGCACAGGTCGGAGGCCCTGGCTGGAGCCCCACTGTTCTTCCTAGCTTGGTAGATAGTTTTGATTAGTGGCAATTGGCTAAAGTAGCGGTTATCTCGTTTACGAGTGCGATTATTATCCCCGCAAGCTGAAAATTTAGTTACACATAAAGCATTAGCTAGATAGCTAATGTTAACTAGTTATTGGCTCATCGTCTTGTCTGGATGTCACGAGAAATGTTGACTGCTAAAACGTTAGCTGTCAAGCGTGCGATTTGCCTTCAGCCCCATGGCACTTCTAAATTAATTAGTAATTTAGCTAACTAGCCAAAACACCCATCTGTTGGTAGCTAGCTAGGTAATTATCAAAGTCCCATAAATTAACGTAGCCCCATGGGAAATATATCGGACTCGGTAGCTACTGGGGTAGTTGCTGGAGAAACTATGAAATAATAGGCATTTCCTGGTTGCAAAAACATTCTAATAGTTCGCCTAATTTCAGTTTATGTGACGAAACAAGCCAAGTATATTGTAGAGAGTCATTGTACCATATAAAACGCTGTGAAATATATTTCCCATATCCAAAAATATTGTATTTTCAGCTGTTTGAAGCTGGTGAACAAACCTGAAAGTAAAATACGCAAAAACAAAACTTAACGGGAAGCATAGAAATAGCACACACAGAACAGATCTATTGCTTCTTAAACTTGCTTTCAATGCGAATGACAAATCTATTACAGACATTTGCTATGTGAATTTGGTTGGGTCGCCCCAAAAGTTACATATTGCAGTTAACACATCTCTTGTGGTATGGTTTTGGAACCATAAGGACCTTATCTTACAGTACCAGAGCACCAAGTCTGAGACCAAATGGCTCCTTGACAGCATCTACCCTCCAAGCCATAAGACTGCTGATCAGTAATCAAATGGCTACCCAGACTTATTGTTTTTGCACTGACTCTCTTGCACAGGCTCAATGTACACACTGGACTCTAACCGCACACTCACACATACTACACTGACACTCCAACACACACACACTCCAACACACACACAAACACAATGCACACATGCATGCATATTTACGCCACATTCACATTCCTTCACACTCTTCACATATCCTGATGCTACTCTCAAATAAAATGTTATTGTCACATACACATGTTTAGCAGATGTTACTGCACATGTAGTGAAATGCTTGTGTTTCTAGCTCCAACAGTGCAGTAATATCTAACAATTTCACAACAATACACACACTACACAAATCTAAAGTAAGGAATGGAATTAAGAATATATAAATATTTGGATGAGCAATGTCAGAGCGGCATAGACTAAGATACAGTAGAATAAAATACAGTATATACAGTTGAAGTCGAAAGTTTACATACACTTAGGTTGCAGTCATTAAAACTCATTTTTCAACCACTCCACAAATTTCTTGTTAACAAACTATAGTTTTGGCAAGTCGGTTAGGACATCTACTTTGTGCATGACAAAAGTAATTTTTCCAACAAGTGTTTACAGACAGATTATTTAACTTATAATTCACTGTATAACAATTCCAGTGGGTCAGAAGTTTACATACACTAAGTTGACTGTGCTTTTAAACAGCTTGGAAAATTCCAGAAAATGATGTCATGGCTTTATAAGCTTCTGATAGGCTACTTGACATCATTTGAGTCAATTGGAGGTGTACCTGTGGATGTATTTCAAGGTCTACCTTCAAACTCCGTGCTTCTTTTCTTGACATCATGGGGAAATCAAAGGAACTCATCCAAGACCTCAGAAAATAAATTGTAGACCTCCACAAGTCTGGTTCATCCTTGGGAGCAATTCCCAAATGCCTGAAGGTACCACGTTCATCTGTACAAACAATAGTAAGCAAGTATAAACACCATGGGACCACGCAGCCGTCATACCGCTCAGGAAGGAGATGCGTTCTGTCTCCTAGAGATGAATGTACTTTGGTGCGAAAAGTGCAAATCAATCCCAGAACAACAGCAAAGGACTTGGTGAAGATGTTGGAGGAAACCGGTACAAAAGTATCTATATCCACATTAAAACGAGTCCTATATCGACATAACCTGAAAGGCCGCTCAGCAAGGAAGAAGCCAATGCTCCAAAACCGCTATAAAAAAGCCAGACTACGGTTTGCAACTGCACATAGGGACAAGAATCGTACTTTTTGGAGAAATGTCCTCTGGTATGATGAAACGAAAATAGAACTGTTTGGCCATAATGACCATTGCTATGTTTGGAGGAAAAAGGGGAGGCTTGCAAGCCGAAGAACACCATCCCAACCGTGAAGCACCGGGGTGGCAGCATCGTGTTGTGGGGGTGCTTTGCTGCAGGAGGGACTGGTGCACTTCACAAAATAGATTAGCTTGGTCACAAATAGGTTTTCCAAATGGACAATGACCCCAAGCATACTTCCAAAGTTGTGGCAAAATGGCTTAAGGACAACAAAGTCAAGGTATTGGAGTGGCCATCACAAAGGCCTGACCTCAATACTGTAGAACATTTGTGGGCGGAACTGAAAAAGTGCGTGCGAGCAAGGAGGCCTACAAACCTGACTCAGTTACACCAGCTCTGTCAGGAGGAAGTGGCCAAAATTCACCAAACCTATTGTGGGAAGCTTGTGGAAGGCTACCTGAAACGTTTTACCCAAGTTGAACAATTTAAAGGCATTGCTACCAAATACTAATTGAGTGTATGTAAACTTCTGACCCACTGGGAATGTGATGAAAGAAATAAAAGCTGAAATAAATCATTCTCTCTACTATTATTTTGACATTTCACGTTCTTAAAATAGTGGTGATCCTAACTGACCTAAGACAGGGAATGTTTACTAGGATTAAATGTCAGGAATTGTGAAAAACTGAGTTTAAATGTATTTGGCTAAGGAGTATGTAAACTTACGACTTCAACTGTACATATGAGATGAGTAATGCAAAAGTGGCCAGTGATTGCAAGTCTATGTGTATAGGGCAGCAGCCTCTAATATGCTAATGATGGCTATTTGGCCATGAGATGGAAGCTGTTTTTCAGTCTCTCGGTCCCAGCTTTGATGCACCTGTACTGACCTTGCCTTCTGGATGATAGCGGGGTGAACGGGCAGTGGCTCGGGTGGTTGTTGTCCTTGATGATCTTTTTGGCCTTCCTGTGACATTGGGTGCTGTAGGTGTACCCCTGCACATGGACTCTGTACCAGGACTGTGTTCAAATGGGTTTAAACAGTGTACAGTTAGTGTGTATTTTGCATTTGTGAAATTATTTTCATGTAGTATGAAAGTATAGGGATTTATATTTCCAGAACCGTACTGCTATTGAGAATTGATTCTCATTTAGTTGGAGTATTTGGCTGTTTTGGCTTCCAGAGTCAATTCAACCTTTTAAGCAGAACATGTAAGGTCCTTGGACTAAGAGTAACGTTAAGCTCCTTTAGTCCATTATTGAGCTAGTTATTTTTTATTGTATGTGCCTTTGAGTTGATTGTAAAGTCTTCCTGTTTTTCAGAGTTTCCTGGGTGGTTTATTTGGTCCTGTGTGTGAAATTGATGTCCTACTCAATGATGCAGAGACTAGGAAGACAGCAGAACTCAAGACGGAGGATGGGAAAGTGGAGAAGAATTATTTGTTTTATGACGGAGAATCGGTCTCTGGGAAGGTGAGCATTGCACATAGACACACATTAGGGTTTCCGTTTGGACATTTTCGAACATTTGCCAAAATACGGAAATCTAGGAAATATATAGTCGGCTACGAATAATGTGGATGAGAACTCTCTTGGTAGATAGTGTGGTCTACAGCTTATGGTAAGGTGAGCAATACCTCAAGACCTGTTTCTTAATTCTTGGGGATTGGTGGGGCGCTAGCGCCCCAATCCCGACACTACCAGGTGAAATGCAAAGGCGCCAAATTCAAAATCCAAAATTTGAATTATTAAACATCCACCCATATACAAGTGTTTGTTTCATACTCATCAAAAGCTCTGTTTCTTGGCAATATCACAGCGTTGTCAGATTTCGAAAAAGCTTTACGGCGAAAGCAGCACATTTGATTGTTTGAGGGTAGCACCTCACATATTTTTTCCATTACCATAAATTCATAATCCATCGCGGTTCACACAAAACACATTTCACAGCGAAAACAAATCAATTACCTGTTGAAGAACTTCTGCTGATGGCTTCCAAAGTGTCCAACGAAGACAATCCATGGTTCTTTTGTTAGAAGAAGTCATGTATTATATCCTTAAATCTCCATTTGGTTCACGCGTTATAATTTATATTTTCCAACGGGGATGTACATTTAGGTAGGTTTTTTGCTCGCCTGAGTAGCCTCGTTTCACTGCCAAAAATAAAATTAAACCATCTAGTGTTCAACGAAGTTACAACACAATGTCAAATACAGGTGTTCTAGTCAAATAATTCACATCCAATCACATTAACCGTTACTCTATCCCGGGAATTCCACTAATGGTCCATAAGTAGCCAAACGTAGCTGCTGCTCATTCTGTTTGCTCGAAAATGTATAAATGGTAAAAAAAAAGTAAGGCCTGCATCCATAGACACACATACCAGCTCTACTGGTAGTACTGCTACTACCAGCAATACTACACTTGCACCTGTCGACGACACAAGTTGTTCTGCTTCCACGAGCACATCCAATGCTAGCATCAGTAATTCTACATTTGTTGTTAGCCCAGCTAGCATAGACACTGACAGTTGTGAATCTGATGAAGCTTAAGAGCTACTACCTGCTAACAGGATGTCTTCCCTGTAACACACAGCGTTGAGATTACCTGCAATGACAACAAGCTCAGTCCGATGATGCTGTGACACACTGCCCCAGACCATGACGGACCCTCCACCTCCAAATCGATCCCGCTCCAGAGTACAGGCCTCGGTGTAATGCTCATTCCTTCGACGATAAACGTGAATCAAACCATCACCCCTGGTGAGACAAAACCGCGACTCGTTAGTGAAGAGCACTTTTTGCCAGTCCTGTCTGGTCCAGCGACGGTGGGTTTGTGCCCTTAGGCGACGTTGTTGCTGGTGAGGACCTGCCTTACAACAGCCCTACAAGCCCTCAGTCCAGCCTCTCTCAGCCTATTTGCGGACAGTCTGAGCACTGATGGAGGGATTGTGTTCGTTCCTGGTGTAACTCGGGCAGTTGTTGTTGCCATCCTGTACCTGTCCCGCAGGTGTGATGTTCGGATGTACCAATCCTGTGCAGGTGTTGTTACACGTGGTCATCCACTGTGAGGACGATCAGCTGTCCGTCCTGTCTCCCTGTAGCGCTGTCTTAGGCGTCTCACAGTACGGACATTGCAATTTATTGCCCTGGCCACATCTGCAGACCTCATGCCTCCTTGCAGCATGCCTAAGGCACGTTCACGCAGATGAGCAGGGACGCTGGGCATCTTTCTTTTGGTGTATTTCAGAGTCAGTAGAAAGGCCTCTTTAGTGTCCGAAGTTTTCATAACTGTGACCTTAATTGCCTACCGTCTGTAAGCTGTCAGTTTCTTAACGACCATTCCACAGGTGCATGTTCATTAATTGTTCATGGGAAACAGTGTTTAAACCCTTTACAATGAAGATCTGTGAAGTTATTTTGATTTTTTTCGAATAATCTTTGAAAGACAGGGTCCTGAAAAAGGGACGTTTCTTTTTTTGCTGAGTTTACATGCTTTTACATGTTTATAACTGATAATTTATCGCATGGTGCAATAATTAATTCAATTAATTGATTTTTGAATACTATAATGGACACTGCTTTATAGAACCAAAACATACACAGCCTCTGCTCAACAGACAAATTGTTTGGGGGGCTGCAGTTTGCAAACGATATTGTGCTTATCACCTTCACGTCAGTCAAGCACTGTATTCCGCCAAGAGTTGTTCACAATCTTGCCCAGTTGCGGCCACAACTGGACCTCGTTTCAAATGTGTCAAGAAATAGTCTTATTTGAATGCCTAGCAATCAACAAATGTATGCTGAATATTTTCCATACGCACAAAAGCTAATTTCTCTCAAATTCTGTGCACAAATTTGTTTACATCCCTGTCAGTGAGCATTTCTCCTTTGCCAACATAATCCATCCACCTGACAGGTGTGGCAGATCAAGAAGCTGATTAAACAGCATGGTCATTACACAGGTGCACCTTGTGCTGGGTAAAATAAAAGACCACTCTGTTGCAAGAGAATTTAATTTCTCTACCATTAGCCACCTCCAACGTCGTTTTAGAGAATTTGTCAGTACCTCCAATCGGCCTCAAAACCACAGACCACGTGTAACCACGCCAGCCCAGGACCTCCGCATTTGTCTTCATCACCTGCGGGATCGTCTGAGACCAGCCACCCAGACAGCTGATGAAACTGAGGAATATTTCTGTCTGTAATAAAGCCTTTTTGTGGGTAAAAAAGTTATTCTGATTGACTGGGCTTGGCTCCCAAGTTGGTGGGCCTGTGCCCTCTCAGGCCCACCCATGGGTACGCTCCTGCCCAGTAATGTGAAATCCATAGATCATTAGGGACTAATACATTTATTTAAATTGACTGATTTCCTTTTTATGAACTGTAAATCAGTAAAATCGTTAAATGTTGCATGTTGCGTTTTATATTTTTGTTCAGTAAACATTGTTTAAAGCACGCTTTTACAAGCCTCAGTCACAAATTATATATCCAATAAACCCCCTATGGTGAACGACATGTAATTGAGAGGCTTGTAGAATCATGACTTTCAGTTCATTGTTAGAGATTTGTTCTTTTGACTGAATGAGTCGGAAAGATCAGACAGTAAAAAGAGCCAAACTTCCCATCACTAATGCAAATACCCTACAACTTGTTTGTTTTCTTTTAAGGTGAATCTCAATGTGAGGCAGACAGGCAAGAGACTAGAACACCAAGGGATTCGAATTGAGTTTGTTGGGCAGATTGGTGAGTTTGTTCATTTATATTTTGATATAATAACCTTGCAGCAGCGTACCACCTCAAACACCAGCCATGCATTGTTTATTGGTTCACAAACCAAGTGCACTGTCTGTCTCATTTAGGCTTAGCAAAGCATGTGCTTGTCATGTGAATACTACAGTGGACTACACTCCACACCACACACCCTGGCCTGGTGGCAAAGGGTTTCTGTGAAGACTCCTTGACTATTACGGAGGGTTCAATGTTGTCAAACCGACTGAAGAAGTTTAGGGAAGCCTTCAAATAACACTATTTTCTCTGAACGTCTGATCATAGGCAAAAAGTTTAAATCTGAATACAGGACAATCTAGGTTATTAGATTCAGGCCTACTTACTTATTTATACATTTGTTCAAATTAATGCGTCCCTCAGTACAACGGATTTGCCTATTGGAAATATTAAGTTCCCGTGTGTGATGAACCTAACATAAGTGTTTAAACTTGTGCTCTGTCTTTCAGAGCTTTTCAGTGATAAAAGCAACACGCATGAGTTTGTGAACCTGGTAAAGGAGCTTGCCCTGCCAGGGGATTTGACTCAGAATCGAAGCTACGACTTTGAGTTCATGCAGGTGGAGAAGCCATATGAGTCTTACGTTGGAGCCAACGTCCGACTGAGGTTAGCTCACAATATTCTCTCATACACACCCATATATTCTCTGCATTGTCCCTGAAACCAACCATTCTATTCTACACAGCTTGAGATGATCAGTGAAACTGCATTAGATGGCTTCTTGTTATTGCTACAGCTGCCTTATGACTATATGCACTGTGTCATTTGAAGTTAATTTGCATTGTAAGCCAGCCATAACTCCTATTGTTATTTCCTACAGATATTTCCTCAAAGTGACAATAGTGAGGAGACTGTCTGATCTGGTGAAAGAGTATGACCTCATTGTCCATCAGCTGGCCACTTACCCTGATGTGAACAATTCCATCAAGATGGAAGTTGGCATTGAAGACTGTCTACATATAGAGTTTGAATACAACAAGTCCAAGTAAGATTTATACCATGATAAGACATTCATGCATTCAAACAACTTTTAAAAAGCATAGCATAGTAGCACATTTACGTGTCAAAATCTCTTAACAGATTCAGAATTATAAAAATGGAACTTAATTTCGACCTGACCCTAATCTGTCTTCTCAGATACCACTTGAAAGATGTAATTGTGGGTAAAATCTACTTTCTTCTTGTGAGAATCAAAATCCAGCACATGGAACTTCAGTTGATCAAGAAGGAGATGACTGGAATAGGTGAGATGAGGCTTACTTCGGGAGAGAGTTCACTTTAACGGCGGTGTTGCTTTTTTTTATATAATTTTTCATTTTTAATGATTGAATTCCAGATTTTTCAAATTTTGTGAACCTAGAACTGGCCCTGTAATCTTGGCTTTTGTTTTAAGAACAGTGTGAAGTAGATGTATTTAGTCATGTTAAATTCCTTTCCCAGGTCCTAGCACAACTACTGAGACGGAGACTGTTGCCAAGTATGAGATTATGGACGGAGCCCCTGTGAAAGGTAGGCACATATGGTGTTAGTGTGAATGTCCCAATATTATGATTTTATCTATTTTATTTTGTTATTCGGCCCCACCAAAGCAGCATAATTTTTTTATTTTACCTTTATTTTACTAGGCAAGTCAGTTAAGAACAAATTCTTATTTTCAATGACGGCCTAGTAACAGTCTTCAGGACTTGTAGTATACATGGAAATCTATCTCTTCTTGCCATTTACCATTTTAACTTGCTTCACAATCCTCTTTATGCCTGTTCTTTCCCACTTAGGAGAGTCTATTCCCATCCGTCTGTTTTTGGCTGGCTACGACCTCACAGCCACCATGAGGGACGTCAACAAGAAGTTCTCTGTGCGGTACTTCCTCAACCTGGTGCTAGTGGATGAGGAGGACAGGAGATACTTCAAACAACAGGTACAGAACCTGAAAGCCAACTTCCATTTATCTACCTGTCTGTGTACATGGAGTGTACTAAACATTAAGAACACCTTCCGAATATTGAGTTGCACCCCTCCCTTTTCCCCTTAGAGCAGCCTCAATTCGTCACGGCATGATTCTACAAGATGTCAAAATCGTTCCACAGGGATGCTAGCCCATGTTGACTCCAATGCTTCTCTCAGTTGTGTCAAGTTGGCTGGATGTATTTTGGGTGGTGGACCATTTTTGATACACATGGGAAACTGTTGAGTGTGAAAAACCCAGCAGCGTTGCAGTTCTTGACACAAACTGGTGCGCCTGCCACCTACTACCATACCCCGCACTTAAATATTTTGTCTTTCTCATTCACCCTCTGAATGGCACACATACACAATCCATGTCTCAATTGTCTCTAGGCTTAAAGATCCTTCTTTAACCTGTCTCCTCTCCTTCGTCTACACTGACTGAAGTGGATTTAACAAGTGACATCAATAAGGGATCATAGCTTTCACCTGGTCCGTCTGTTATGGAAAGAGCAGGTTTTGTACACTCAGTGTATGTCTGTGGCAGAAACATTACAGTAGTTAGTTAAATATTACAGTAGTTTGAATTAGGCCTTTATTATTATTATTATTATTATTATTATTACTATTGAAAGCAATCATCTTCTCTCAATATGAACATTTAATAATAACTTGAGAGGATCAATCTGACTCTTGTTGACTGTCTCTATTACCAGGAGATTGTTCTGTGGAGGAAAGCTCCTGAGAAGATAAGGAAACGGAACTTCCACCAACGCTACGAGTCTCCTGAGCCACGGCCGACCCTTACTGCTGAGCAACCTGAAATGTGAAGACCACCGGAAACAGAAAATGCTGAGAATGATTCTGATTATGCTTAAAGCAAACAAGGAGAGGGGGGCGCAACTCGAAACATGCAAGGTGAAAATAAAGCGTCAGACAGCCATTTAATACAACTACCTTCTGCAAGGTTACAGTCTCTTACTGCTACACCTGAATGGGCTGGGTCTACTCTGCTGGCCGCAGCAAGCACTCTTGTTAGCTTACTGTATGGGCTCGTCTGTTTGACACAATAGAAAGCACTGGAATGGGAGCTACCATTTATTTTATATTGCAAAAAGGTTTGACCTACCCTTCCTGTAAAATATGCACTTGGTTAGGCTCAACACTGGGGACATGACATACAATCATACACTACTAGATATTTCAAAGGACGTTCCAGTGCATGTAGGCAGGTCAAATTGAATATGATGGGTTAATGTTGTGTTCAACGCTGGCTGTAAGGTCAAGCTGTAAGACAAAAGGCATTCTTTGAGCTCAAGGGTGCCATATTCATAATTCACTGAAATACAGTGAGCTTCAAAAGTATTGGGACAGTGACATTTTTGTTGTTGTTTTGGCTCTGTACTCCTGCACTTTGGATTTGAAATGATACAGTGACTGTGAGGTTAGTGCAGGCTGTCAGTTTTAATTTGAGGGTATTTTCATCCATAGCGGGGGAACCATTTAGAAATTACAGCACTTTTTGTACATACTTGTGTATTAAAATAGTCAAAAGTTTAGTATTTGGTCCCTTATTCTTAGGAGATTATTTTGTGCCCAATAGAAATTAATGGTAAATAATGTATTCTATCATTTTGGAGTCACTTTTATTGTAAATAAGAACATAATGTTTCTAAACGCTTCTACATTAATGTGGATGCTACCATGATTACGGATAGTCCTGAATGAATTGTGAATAATGATGAATGAGAGAGTTAGAGACACATCTTTACGCCCCCCCCAAAAAATGCTAAGAGGTTAGTATGTCTTGGGGGTATGATTTGTGCATCTAACTTTCTCATTCATAATTTTTCACGATTCATTCAGGACTATCCGTAAACATGGTAACATCCACATTCATGTAGAAGTGTTCAGAAACATATTCTTATTTACAATAAGAGTGACTCCAAAATGACACAATACATGAATTACCATTCATTTCTATTGGGCACAAAATCTGAAACGCAACCAAAACAAACAGCAAATGCATCCAGCAAGTTTGTAGAGTCACAAGCTTGATGTAATCATTGCGTGCTAGGAATATGGGACCAAATACTAAACTTTTGACTACTTTAATACATATAAGTGAATTTAGCCCAGTACATTTTAGGGGACAATGTACAAAAAGTGCTGTACTTTCTAAACGGTTCACCCGATATAGATAAAAATACCCTCAAATTAAAGCACTTTAACCTCATAGTCATTGTATAATTGCGGATCCAAAGTGATGGAGTACAGAGCCAAAACAACAGTGTGTCACTGTCCCAATACTTTTGGAGCTCATCGTATGTAAAATATTTCTAAGTTATTTAGTGTAGAACCTTTAGTTTTGTGTAGAACTTTTTTTTTTTCACTTCACTTTTTCTTGTATTTTGTGCTTTTATTTTTTCGAAATACAAATATACTGTATATTAATAAATGCTTTTGCTAGTGGCATTGGATTGAGGCACTACAAAATGCTGTTTAAATAAAATTATTTTGATCAATGGTTAGGTTCTACATGTATATCTGTATGTCATGTTTGATGATGGTTGAATGGGTACTTACATTTATTTTTGTCTATATTTAGAGAAGTGCCACTTTACATAATTTCCATAAGGATACATATTTAAGCTCAGATGGGGCTGTGCTACAATCCCGTTTAACAATGTTATGTCTTCATTTCTGAATACTATACAGGCAATATTGTTTAGTTTTTTTAGTTAAGTGCCTGTAAGGTCATGAAGAAACTTGTGCCAAATACTGGCCTGACTCACCATTGCATGTTCACCACATTTTATACTGTGTTCAAAATGTATCTGACTTGTGTGGACGTTGAACATTTGTATATATCTAGCCTCAGTCTATATCCATCGTCAATTAAAAGAATTGCAAATTTATACTCATGTATTGGAGTGAGGATGTCTTTAATACTTTCTCTGACTTAATTCAAAGATGATATCACGCTGTTTACCATTGAAAGAAATGGTCACAGTTCCGGTCTAGTTAAGGGGTTGCTCTCCCATAGACACCAATGCAATAGCAGCTAGGTCTGGTCTACTTACATAGTGAATTGACTGTATATCACATGTCAAACTTCATTCCATTGAGGGCTGAGTGTCTGTGGGTTTTCACTCAGACCTTGTAATTGATTGAATTAAGGTCTCTAATTAGTAAGGAACTCCCCTCAAAAAACCTGCAGATACTCGGCCCCTCTGTGGTATGAGTTTGACACCCCTGCTGTATATGAACTCGGGGAAAAAAGAGGATGTGGGATGTCTCGCTTCATGTTCTGTCTGCTTTTATTTGAGTTTTCAATTGGTCCGTGCTATCCAGGATCATTAGGACATCCCTACTCCATTGATGTTTGAATGTAAAATGGTTGAGGTTAGGTAAGGGTTATGGTTATGGTAATCTCGTGTTGCCATACCTCCAAAATCAAGTCAGGTGAACCAGTATATGTGCGTTAGTAGTGATGGGCATTCTGAGTCTTTTGGGTGAGACGGCTCATTTGTCCCCGTAACGGCTCTTCATTCAAAATCATACAACCATGAAAAAATGTCCAATCTCCAATGTAAAGCCCAAAAGGTAGGCTACCAGGGTTGTCAGATGGTAAAATGCCTGTTCAATTAAATGTTTACCTGGCCAAGTTATTAGAATTATATTTTTTTTACACACTGAAAAAATCAGATTGACACACTCCACACTATTTATTGTTTCTGCAGTGAGGATTCACACTCTTTAGATAATTATTTATGGGCACTGATACTACTATAGCCGTGGGAAGTAGGGGTGCGGAGGGTGCTGGCAAGTATTTTTCTCCCTCATACAGAAGCACTAAAGGCATAGTTTCATATTTGCAGCACCCCTACTTCTCGCGGCTATGGTAGCAGCAGTATGCAAATCAGGGCGCCAAATGAAGGCACTTTCGCCGATGTGATTCAGTTCGCGATGTTCACCAAAAAGATCTGTTAAAAAATAGACTTTAGTTCGCGAACGACGCATCACTATGCGTTAGGTTTTAATGTATATGGTTAGAGATCTCTAACGCCCAGAAAGCTCCGATTCCAAATCCTATTCACCAGCTACGCAGGAGTTATAATATCAAAATACGTTCGTTCATCACCAAATAGGGTTTCGCTGAGCAGCAATCTTAATTTACTCCCTTTACAACCGGTATGTACTTCAAAAAAAAAAATCTAAATAAAAATGTACAAGCAACCTAAAAAATACCTATTCGGCACATCCAAGATATCATGTTGGTAAATGGGAGTTTGAACCGGACCTTTATGGGCGTTAGAGGTCTCTAATGTACGGGTTTAAAAGGATAGGGATACCAAGGATTCTGGATAGCACTTACAGTTTCAATCCTGGTCCTACCTACAAGCTGGTTATATGTATTTAGCTGGTTATATGCATTCAAATAAAAAAAATCACAATATTGTGTGCCACTGAACGCACTCAAATGCTGAGTCATAGTAGGCATTCTATTTTCGTGATTGAAATGTCAATTTGCAGCTAACATTTGTTCAGAGAGTTTCTAAATCCAGAGGCAGATCATCACATGACATCGCCTAGTGTTATTGGGGATTTCTTTGGGAGAAGGAGTTTCTGCCTATCTTTATACTGTACTGTCTTTGATTTGTTTTCAGTTTTTTTTGGGGGGCACTGACGTTTTTGGGGTCCGTTTGGTTTGTGGAATTTATGCACTACAGACTTACCAGAAGTATTATCGGTAGACTTGTGCTGCCATAACATGTATTATTTTAATTCATCATCAAGTCATTTATATAGAAACAATTTGTATATTTTCTAACTAAAGCACCGCATTTTGTGAATTAATATAATAAACAAATCTAACAAATCGGTACAGGCATATTTCTGGACTGCAATCCAAACAAGGGTCCTCCTGCACGTTGTATCACAGAATGAAGCCGATGTTGACCGTCCTCTGCTGCAATACTGTGCAAAGTGTTACCAGGGAAAGATTGATAAACTGAAAAATGGGACATTGAAAAGTGTTTATTGACACAAACCATACAAGGCAACATAATCGTGGACTATATCTAGCAACCAAGAATGTCAATAAACCGCTGTATGCTTCTGTTCTCACGAGTACAACACAGAATATGCGCCATATCTGTACGAAACACAAATGCTCTGGTCGACAGTCGTTGTGTACAATTTGGATCTATAACGTTATTGAAAGGGTCCTTGTCTGGTTCTGTGTCCACCAGACAAGGTGTTTCTTCAAACAGTTCGTCACGACCACCAGACACCTCACTATTTGTGCCTCTCAGCATCAAGAGTGATGTCGGCAGTGATGGGGCTGTGGGAGCTGAGCTCACCCAACCTTTGGACAAAAGTACTGTACATCCATATTGTAGTGCTAACTGTTAATGTTGATTGCCAACTACACAGATTAGCTGTCAATAGAAAACTGTCAGTATATCTGTAGCTGACTGCTACTGAACTGTTGATGATATCCTCCACTTAGCTGGCATCAACAGGCTAACGTTAGCCATTGGCCCTGAGACGTGACTGTATTCTAACTGTATACTATGGAGTCTACAGCCATGTCCCAGTCGTAGCTAGATAAAAGCTAGCTATGAATCTGAGACTTTTCAAGATCTTATGAACTGTTGGACAAATTCCCGGGCAATATTTTTGTAAACTTGTTCGCTGTGACTCGCTTTCTATAATGTTTAGGCGATAGCTTTAAGAATGGGTCTACTGTATGGCAATTTTACCAGACCCATGTGGTTTCTCCTAACAGATGAACTTCTCAAAATTTTGAACAAGTTCTACAAAAGGAAAGAGATGCAAAAAATTGCAGCTGATCAAGGTCTCGATGGTGAGAACAACATAATAATTTCAACTGGCTGGCATAACGGTCTGGTACTCTCATCAAATATATTTTTTGTGATGATACTTCTCCAACTTGCCTTATGGTCATACTAAAACATTGATCTCTCCATGTCAGCTCGCCTCTTTCACCAAGCCTTTATCAGTTTTCGGAAGTATGTGCTAGAAATCTCTATGCTCAGTGCAGACCTTCATATCATCTTCAATGACATATGCTGTGGAGCAGGTGAGTTCAACACTGTGCTTATCATTTAAGGAATCAAGTGATTTAAAGCAACTGCAAGTTGGAACTTAATTCCAACCCCTCACACCCTGTCAACTGATGAGTGTTTTTGCTTGTGCTCATCAGGCCACATAGATGACCTTTATCCTTACTTCATGAGACATGCCAAGCAGATTTTCCCCATGCTGGACTGCATGGAGGATCTACGCAAAATCAGTGATCTGCGTGTACCAGCTAATTGGTAAGTATCACAAGTCGTCTTTAGGTGACCTCAACTATATACACATTTTCCATTTTGAAAATGCTCTTCCATTCATTTTATCCATTTGTATGTATATATATATAGACCTATTCTTAAAGCTATATATATATATATATATATATATATATATATATACAGCGCCGTGTTCACACAATACTCCACACAACTGTCTTTCAGCCACCCACTTGAATGTTTCCCAGGTACCCTGAGGCAAGAGCCATCCAGAGGAAGGTGATATTCCATGCTGGCCCCACCAACAGTGGAAAGACCCATCATGCAATTCAGAGATACCTGGCTGCCAAGTCTGGAGTCTACTGTGGACCGCTGAAGCTGTTAGCCCACGAGATCTTTGAAAAGAGCAACAATGCTGTAAGTATAACCCCTCTTTCACTAGTATACCCTTCCATAGAGAGAATACGTCATTTAGAAGGCTTTTTGCATACTGTGGCAAATGGGCAATTCCATGCTAATGGAATATGCTGAGACTCAGATTCTTTACTTTAAAATGCCAAACAAAAACCATTGATTTCAAAGTTTACCAAGCCATACAACTCAATGCACAATGACTACTTTAAACAATTTACACAATACATTAAAAACATTTAAAAAACTGCAGATGCAAAGTTTTATGGTAAAATGTATTTTATTCTCCTGTAAATGTGTTTTTGTAACATTTTCAGTGGATATTGTTGAAATTGGGCCTTGTAAATAGATTTACATGGTTTGTTCAACTTTTAAGTCTCTGATTTTTGTTTGGTATACATTTTAAAGTGAAAAATATGAGTCTCAGCGTAATTCCATTATCGTGGAATTGCCCTTTTACCTTGAAACAATTGAAGTAACATTTGTTTATCTAAGTGTTTCTTACCAATAATTTCCAAAATGTTTAAGTTAATTCTCAGAGCACTATGTCAAAGGAAGACATTAAATTTACTTTTTGTTTCTCCCAGGGTGTGCCATGTGATTTGGTGACAGGAGAGGAGAGAACATTTGTGGATGAGGAGGGGAGACAAGCTGAGCATGTGGCCTGTACTATCGAGATGTGCAGTGTCACAACACCATGTCAGTATCTTACCTTATCGCTCAACTTGTTAAACATATTTAATGTACATTAGGGTATTTTATCACTATTCACCATTCAAGTTAGTGGTGTCAAACAAATTTTGCCCCGGGGGCTCATTCAGTCTTCAACGAGGTCCAGCGGGCCGCACTGAAAATCGGTTATATTTCCTCGCTGTCAAATTCCCAAAAATAGTCTTCTATCTATTGTTTTGGAGATTTCTGATGCTCCCTGACTGTCTAGCTTTCATTCAGGTGATTATTAGCGAGCTGGACACAGTCAAGAAGCTGTAGGAGTGTAGGTCCATTATAATTTCAAACAATTTAAATTTGGTTTTAGTCATTTTAAAGTATACCGTTTGTTTGACACCCTTGATTTAAGTATTAGATTCATGTTCTGATAGAGCTCGATTGCTTTTGACATTTCTTATCACCATTTGAGTGTTGACTAACATGTGAAACGTGTCTTGTGTGTTTTGTCCAGATGAAGTTGCGGTCATTGATGAGATCCAGATGATCAGAGACATATCGAGGGGATGGGCCTGGACTAGGGCTCTTCTCGGTCAGTAACTTCACTGTGACAGTTAGGACAAACTACCGGCCATTGTAAGATCACAAAATCTGAATATTTGGTTGCACTTTGTTATGGTACATAAATTACAAGCTATTTATTAAGTCAATAATGATAAGGTATAATTATGATTTCACAGTAATAACTAATTGTTATTTTTCCGCTTTCCCTCTTATGCCTTTACTCTGTGTCCCGGGAATAGGTTTGTGTGCTGAGGAGATCCATGTGTGCGGAGAGCCTGCGGCTATTAACTTTGTCACAGAGCTCATGTACACAACAGGGGAGGAGGTGGAGGTGAGTCTGGCCAGTCTAGTGAACATTAGTGTGTTTGGCTTCTAATGAGACTGTTCCAGTCATCATGTCATTAACATGATTATACTGAATATCAACGGTCTCATCCTATGAGAATAAAAACTCGGGATTCTAGACCGTCTCCCAGAAAATACTTGCGACTTCAAGTGTCTTACAGTTGACCCAATCTACTGGCAGGTTCGTAACTACAAGAGGCTCACTCCTTTCTCAATCCTGGACCATGCTGTGGAGTCTCTGGATAACCTGCGACCAGGCGACTGCATCGTATGCTTCAGCAAAAACGATATTTACTCCATCAGTAGGCAGATCGAGATCAGAGGCCTGGAGTGTGCGGTCATCTATGGCAGCCTTCCACCTGGTAAGGTTGTTTTTAGATGTCAGTGATTAAGGTGATGGAGAGTTAGAATGGTGTGAAAAATGTAAATTACGGACATTCAACTTGTTCAGGTGCTGGACGGAAAAACAAATAACTGATATACTCCCGCTTTACCATTACTCATCCTTAAATGTATAATAGTGTGTATCGTTAAAGCACTGTAAATTCTATGGTCAACAGGGACCAAACTATCTCAAGCAAAAAAGTTCAATGACCCAGAGGACCCGTGTAAGATCCTGGTTGCAACAGATGCCATAGGGATGGGACTAAACCTGTGAGTTGACCATTGAAACTGATTTTGTTAGCATATTGTTGATGCTTTTTTCATTTTAATTTATCGCTAACAATACGTATTACGTTTGAAGTACATTGTTCTACAGATTGTCATAAAAATACTAAACAAAAAAAATATACACATTTCTTGCATCATTAGTTGATTTTTGGTTTGCTGTAAAGTTGTTGTTGCCTCAATAAGCGTTCTACCATGTCCCTCCCACACTAGGAGTATCAAGAGAATCATCTTTAACTCCCTGGTGAAACCCAACATCAATGAGAAGGGTGAGAAGGAGCTGGACACCATCTCCACGTCTCAGGCTCTCCAGATCGCCGGGCGGGCCGGACGCTTCAGCTCCATCTTCAAAGAGGGCGAGGTCACCACCATGCACCGCGACGACCTGCCAATCCTCAAAGAGATACTCAGCAGGACCGTCGACGCCATAGAGGTGAGGAACAGCACATGGGCCTTTCTGAATTTTGTCCTTCTGTTTGGACTATTCAATATCATTTATTTTATTTAATGACAATAAAGTATAACATGGTGTTCATTTCCTAATCCTAGACAGCTGGGCTGCACCCCACAGCAGAGCAGATTGAAATGTTTGCCTACCACTTACCTGATGCCACCTTGTCCAATCTGATAGTATGTTTCTTTACTTCATTGCAATTTACTCTGTAACGAGAATCAAGATTTACAGTTGGTCAATTCACAGATTAATATTGAATTATTTGTGTTCATTTAAAAGTAACCCATTTTCTTTCTACCCCCAGGATATATTTGTCAGCCTCTCGCAAGTTGATGGTATGTACTTTGTGTGCAACATTGACGACTTCAAGTTCCTGGCTGACATGATCCAGCACATTCCCCTCAACCTGCGCTCTCGATATGTGTTCTGCACTGCGCCCATCAACAAGAAGCAGCCCTTTGTGTGCACCTCCTTCCTGAAGGTGGGAGCAAAGACATGTTTACAGCAGAATCCATTTTCCATTAGCAACACTTGTTTAAACATCTGGGCCCGCATTCAGAAAGTATGAGTAGGAGTGCTGAAATAGGATCAGCATTGCCTTTAAGATCATTATGAATAAGATTGTATGGACAGGGGGAACCTGATCCTAGATCAGCACTACTACTCTGAGACACTTTGTGAATACCTCTAACTGAATTTGACTGGTTAACACCCTCATTTCATGTTATTCAGGGATAGGTCCACCATTTGGAATATAGAATTTGTCATAGGAAGCACATGTCCTTGCTTGAGTCACACCATTGATTAATATTCTGGCATGACGTTGCCATTTTGCCTCTGATATGAACCATCTTATTGGAACTATAACAGCATTGATAAGGTTTTATTGTTGGTTGTTGGGCTTTAAGGGACGTGACATGAGTGGTGTTCAGGCAACAGTATTGATAAGATCTGTTGTGGATTGGATGAGTGACACATTACTGTGACTATGGTCTAAGTGTAATCCTATTGATAAGGTTTATAGCACTATGGTGTTCGGTGCTGGATGATGAGACTGATTGTGTGTGATGTGACGCTCTCCCAATCTCTCTGTGTCCAGTTTGCCAGACAGTTCAGCAGAGATGAGCCCCTGACCTTTGACTGGGTGTGTCGGCACGTCAGCTGGCCGCTGGTCCCACCCAAGAACATCAAGGACCTGGTGCACCTGGAGGCTGTCCATGACGTGCTAGACCTCTACCTCTGGCTTAGGTGATTCCATCTCTACCTTACCGACACCAAACCATTCACCAAGCCAAATTACCAAATGCTCTTGTGCTAATAGTCATCACAGAATTGAGTAACACAATGGGTATAATGAGGTCATTAATTGTCTTTATTGCAAATAATCTCAATTAGATAGTAATAATCCTCTCCTCATGTCGCCAGCTACCGCTTCATGGACATGTTCCCGGACGCCAATCATGTCCGAGAGATCCAGCAGGAGCTGGACAGCATCATCCAGGTGGGTGTGCGCAACATCACACGACTTATCCGAGCCACGGAGACCAACGCCCCACCGGGGACAAACCCCCTGTCCAACCAGAGGAGGCTGGGGCCCAGCCCAGTATCCCCAAGGAGGGTCCGAGGAGCCCCCAAGGCCCAGGACAGTGGAGTAGAGGGTTGGCAGCTGGACAAGTCCCTAGGCTCCCGCCTGGTACAGGAAGGATTACTGACTCCTGATCTCCTAAGGCAACTGCAGAAGGAGTGGTCCAAAGTGCACCGCCAAGAGGAAGAAGGAGTCAAACTGGTTGCGGGGAATAATAAAACAAAAGGGAATAAGAAGAAGAAGAAGTGACCGTCCCAGTTTCTGCCTTAGATCCTAACTCAAACATAGCGGGTTTTGTCTTATTTTGACTAGACTTCATACCAGGTGGTGTCATGCATTTTCAGTGGCTAATGATGTGATTAATTGTATGTGTAGGTCCCAGCTCCTTTGTATACCTGCTCAAAAACAGATAGTCATTTTGTGGGCCAAAGGTGATGTAAAAATCCAAAGTAATATCTTATCTTATTACACAGTCATTTTGCAGTAATCTTTTTATCACTTGAAAAGTAAAGTGGTTGACTGCATCTTCACGTAGACGGATAGTCTTTCTCGCGCTGCAAGTAATGACAATGTTACACTATGTGCCCATCACATGCTTGGGCTAGCCTAGTGTAACTGCCAGAAACTCAAATGTTACCACCACTGATTTATATGCCCTTATGTATGATTTAAGGAATTGAAATAACATAAATGATAAGGTGATTGATTAAAAAAAGTGTAATAATATTTTTGTTTTGATGAGGCCTTTTGTATTAATTTGATGTGAGACATAAGGTGGCGAATGTCTCTGTAATAATTTGACACCTTACTCGGTAAAGACAATGTTGAAGACCTGTCATACAGCTTCTGAACATATCAACAATTGTTAAATGGTTATAACATATGTCATGACAATGATTTTCTTACCTTTTGACACTGCTTATAACATCTTCTTTCATAGCCCATGTGACAAAGGTCATGAGACACTTTCAGGCCATGTGCTGCTTTCAAAGCGTTCTCTGCACTGGGATCAGTTTTAGCCACTTTCAAAACACAACAGCCACTGGGAGTTAGCTTGGTTGACACGACCCACTTGACTCAGTGCATGGAGAGTTGTGGCCACACTGGTCTTGAAGTGAGGAAGTTTGTTAATACAATATTCTCTCAGAAATTGTACGACAGGTTTGATTGATTCACTCATGTATTTTGTGCTTTGGGGGTTGAGACCTCTTGTTGTTAGGATTTGAAAATCCAACTGTTGTAATGGAAGGGGGTGGCACTTGGGGGCTGTGTGTGGCTTTGGGTGTTTGAGTGAAAAAGACGGAGAGCCAACCAGCCCCCTTCATTATCAACGCATTGTGCAGAGTCCGACAACATCAAAAAGACAGTCCAGACTTTGAGGACTTTGAGAGTTAGGTGTTTGCCAGACTAACTGGGAGTGGGAGCAGGGCCAGAATTTCATTATTTACTAATTTGTTACAAAACAATCACAATATTTGTGAACTGATTGAAGATGTTGTTTAGAAGTTTGGATATGATGATGACGTTTCAACCTTCTGAATTGTTAGAAATGGAACCAGTGAGCACCCTTATACTGGGCCTAAAATAACCCTGGATCTTCCAACCAAGGTACCCTTTAGAAAAACATGGCCTTGATATATTGATCTAGGTTTCCATTTCTATTGTTGAACCCATCCTTGTCTTTTGAATTAGAAACGGTAAAAGGCCCCATGGTTCCAAAGGAAAGTGATCTTTGGAACTGAGCCAAGGCATTGCTAGGAGAGATCCAAGAAGTAGACCAGTAAGAGAGAGAGCCAGGGGCTAGGCTATTAATTATTGAGCCAATGGAAGGCCTGGTTATGGCTTAACTCGCAAAGTCAGGGAGAGTTGGAAAACAACCCACTGAGGGAGAAAAAAACCACTAATACCACACTCACATTGGAGCTGAGGGGACAGAGAACAACAAGCTCGAGGACTGAAACTGGACAGCTTCAAGAGAGGAAAACTGTTAATATCTATGAGATTGTTCTGATTCAGGTTTTATTGACATTAGTTGCAGGATATAACTTACAGGTAACAGAAGTGAAGATGTTTGCGGTGCACTTGCTTTCTTTCTATTTCTCCAAGCTGCAGGAGGACCAAATCAAGAAGGTGAGACATTTCTGAGATGTCAAGTGTTGTATTTGATCAGAATCTTGTTTGTTATACTTATGTATACATACTGTAAGTAGCCTATTTACTATAGAAATACAGATTTTGGTGATACTGTAATCATGTCAGTTTTGTGTAATGTAAGGATTACTTTTTTTTGTTAATTTGTATGGGTGATTTGATTTATGTAAATTGGAAGCAATATAAACAATGTTAGTTATTTTCTCCAACAACTTGTTTGTGAATTACAGCGCAAAGGATGGTTTACAGTTTCTAGAGAGAGAGACATTTGGCTAAAATGTTTGTTTGTGGAAATTAAATTATATTTGCTGGAGTTTCCAAGTAGTTCATAGCAGTATTTACTGCAGTCTATAGGATTACTGTAAATGTATTTAATTTATGCCTGAATGTGAAATGTCTGTTTGAGTCAGTTGAAGCCTTTTGATGAGGAGGCCCTTCATTCAGGTATGAAATCCTGGCTGGTGTGGTGGCTTAATGGGGTTACATTTATTTCACAATGTTGCTTGAGGAATGATTAACTTTCTTGTTGCATTACTCATTTCCATGGATAGATAGTGGGGATTGCAAGACAAAGGGGGACCTTGTCCTCTGAAACCATGTTCATTTGAAAGGGATGTCATCACACAGTTTGACAGCTTTACTGATATGCAATGCATTCGTAGAGTATTCAGACGCCTTCACTTTTTCCACATTTTGTTACGTTACAGCCTTACTCTAAAATGTATTAAATGAATTATTTTCATCATCAATCCACACACAATACCCCATAATGACAAAGCGAAAACAGGTTTTTAGAAATGTTTGCAAATGTATAAAAAACTGAAATACCTTATTTACATAAGTATTCAGACCCTTTGCTATGAGACTTGAAATTGAGCTCAGGTGCATCCTGTTTACATTGATCATCCTTGAGATGTTTCTACAACTTGATTGGAGTACACCTGTGGAAAATTCTATTGATTGAACATGATTTGGAAAGGCACACACCTGTCTATATAAGGTTCCACAGTTGACAGTGCATGTCAGAGCGAAAACCAAGCCAAGAGGTCAAAGGAATTGTCCGTAGAACTCTGAGACAGGATTGTGTCAAGGCACAGATCTGGAGGAACCCAGGCACCACTCATCACCTGGCCAATACCATCCCTACGGTAAACCATGGTGGTGGCAGCATCATGCTGTGGGGATGTTTATCAGCAGCAGGGACTGGGAGACTAGACAGGATTGAGGGAAAGATGAACGGAGCAAAGAATAGAGAGATCCTTGATGAAAACCTGCTCCAAAGCGCTTAGGACCTCAGACTGGGGCGACAGTTCACCTTCCAACAGGACAGCGACCCTAAGCACACAGCCCAGACAACGCAGGAGTGGCTTCGGGACAACTCTCAATGTCCTTGAGTGGCCCGGACTTGAGCCTGATCTAACATCTCTGGAGAGACCTGAAAATAGCAGTGCAGCGACATTCCCCATCCAACCTGACAGAGCTTGAGACGATCTGCAGAAAAGAATGGGAGAAACTCCACAAAAACAAGTGTGCCAAGCTTGTAGCGTCATACCCAAGAAGACTCAAGGCAGTAATCGCTGCCCAAGGTGCTTCAAGAATGTACAGAGTAAAGGGTCTGAATACTTAGGTAAATGTCATATTTTAGACATTTGCAAAAATTTAGAAACCTGTTTTTGCTTTGTCATTGTGGATAGATTGAGGGGAAAAAACGATTTAATCCATTTTAGAATAAGGCTGTAACGTACAAAATGTGGAAATACTTTCTGAATGCACTGTATGTAAAGAGTTTAATGTATTATATTCCATGTTTTACTTTCAAGTAGTCAGCTGTGTGGTTGTCAGCTGTGTCGTTGTCATCGGGTTGAATCCGTATTCGGGATGAAAACTATCCCCATAATCGATGACTTTGGCATGATCATTTAAAACCAAAATACTGTATTCAATTCCTTTCCCACCACATTAGTAACAGTTAATTCCCATGTGTCTTAGCCTCTTTTTTAAGCTATTCCTTCTCATGCTCTGTATTCAACTGTTTGTTTGGTTTTGTTTGAAGTGTGGATACAGGAAACTAGAAGACAACTTTCTATTTTTTTCCACTGATGGGCCTCTGAGAAAGCATGGAACACATTTGATTTTGGATTATAGGAGTAGTTTCAGTCATTATTCTGAATCATTCACACTTGCAAGGCTAACTTTACAATATTTATGTTTGGTCCTTTACTTGGAGATAGTCAAGTCATTCTATAGGTAGGTTCTTTGTCAGTTATTTGGCTAAAGATCAGTTGCCCAGTGACTCTCCTACTCTCTGCTCCCCGCCCTCCACCAGGTGGACAGGTTCCTGTATGCCATGCGTCTCTCCGATGACCAGTTAATGGACATTTCAGCTCGCTTTCGTGCAGGGATGGAAAAAGGACTGTCCAGTGAAAGCAACGCTACAGCCGCGGTCAAGATGCTGCCCACGCATGTCCTCTCAACCCCTGATGGATCAGGTGCTGACATGTCACTGACAACATTAAATTGTGAAACTACTGCTTTTGTCTGTCTGACACCATATACAGTGCATTCGGAAGGTATTCAGACCCCTTTACTTTTTCCACATTTTGTTATGTTACAGCCTTATTCTAAAATGTAATAATTGTTTTTTTCCCTCATCAATCTACCCACAATACCCCATAATGACATTTTTACAAATGCATTACAAATTAAAAACAGAAATGTCACATTGCATAAGTATTCAGACCATTTACTCAGTAATTTTTTGAAGCACCTTTGGCAGCGATTACAGCCTCAAGTTTTCTTGGGTATGCTATAAACTTGGCACGCCTGTATTTGGGGAGTTTCTCCCATTCTTCTCTGCCGATCCTCTCAAGCTCTGTCAGGTTATAAGCTTGGCACGCCTGTATTTGGGGAGTTTCTCCCATTCTTCTCTGCCGATCCTCTCAAGCTCTGTCAGGTTGGATGGGGAGCGTTTCTGGACAGCTATTTTCAGGTCTCTCCAGAGATGTTAGATCGGGTTCAAGTCTGGGATCTGGGTGGGCCACTGAAGGACATTCAGAGACTTGTCCCGAAGCCACTCCTGTGTTACCTTTGTCCCAGTTTGAGGTCCTGAGCACTCTGGACCAGGTTTTCATCAAGGATCTCGCTGTACTCTGCTCCGTTCATCTTTCCCTCGATCCTGACTAGTCTCCCAGTTTCTGCCACTGAAAACATCCCCACAGCATGACGCTGCCACCATCATGCTTCACTGTAGGGATGGTGCCAAGTTTCCTCCAGACGTGACGCTTGGCATTCAGGCCAAAGAGTTCCATCTTTGTTTCACAGGCCAGATTCTCATGGTCTGAGAGTCCTTTAGATGCCCGTTGGCAAACTCCAAGCGGGCTGTCATGTGCCTTTTACTGAGGAGTAGCTTCCGTCTGTCCACTCTACCATAAAGGCCTGATTTGGTGGAATGCTGCAGAGAAGGTTGTCCTTTTGGAAGATTCACCCATCTCCACAGAGGAATTCTTGAGCTCTGTCAGAGTGTTGGGTTCTTGGTCACCTAACTGACCAAGGCCCTTCTCCACCGATTGCTCAGTTTAGCCTCCACACAATCCTGTCTCGGAGCTTTATGGACAATTCCTTAGACGAAATGCACTGTTAACTGTGGGCCCTAATATAGACAGATGTGTGCATCTTCCAAATCATGTCCAATCAAATTGAATTTACCACAGGTGGACTCCAATCAAGTTGTACAAACATCTCAAGGATGATCAATGGAAACAGGATGCACCTGAGCACTATTTTGAGTCTCATAGCAGAGTCTGAATACATGTAAATAAGGTATTTCAGTTTCTTATGTTAAATTAATTTGCACAAACAAAATAAATAAGTTTTGGCTTTGTCATCATGGGGTATTGTGTGTAGATTGAGGATTTTTTATTTATTTAATCAAATAAGGCTGTAACGTAACGTAAAGTCAAGGGGCCTGAATACTTTCCAAATGCACTGTATACAAAAGTATGTACTGTAGACACCCCTTCAAATGAGTGGATTTGGTTATTTCAGCCACACCCGTTGTTGACAGGTATAACAAATCAAGCACACAGGCATGCAATCTCCATAAATATTGGCAGTAGAATGGCCTTACTGAAGAGCTCAGTGACTTTCAACGTGGCACCGTCATAGGATGCCACCTCCAACTTGGTTTGTCAAATTTTACCCTGCTAAAGCTGCCCCGGTCAACTGTAAGTGTTGCTATTGTGAAGTGGAAAAGTCTAGGAGCAACAACAGCTCAGCCGCGATGTGGTGGGCAAGCTCACAGAACGGAACCGACGAGTGCTGAAGCGCGTAATGCGTAAAAATCATCTGTCCTTGGTTTCAAAACCTGATCACTACCAAGTTCCAAACTGCCTCTGGAAACAACGTCAGCACAAGAACTGTTTGTCGGGAGCTTCATGAAATGGGTTTCCATGGTTGAGCAGCTGCACACAAGCTTAAGATCACCATGCGCAATGCCAAGCGTCGGCTAGAGTGGTGTAAAGCTCGCCACCATTGGAATCTGGCGCAGTGGAAACACGTTTTCTGTAGTGATGAATGACGTTTCATCATCTGGCAGTCCGACGGATGAATCTGGGTTTGGCGGATGCCCGGAGAACGCTACCTCCCCGAATGCATAGTGCCAACTGTAAAGCTTTGTGGAGGAGGAATAATGGTCTGGGTATTGTTTTTCATGGTTCGGGCAAGGCCCCTTCATTCCAGTGAAGGGACATTTAAAAAAAAAATAACAATGACATTTTAGATGATTCTGTGCTTCCAACTTTGTGGAAACAGTTTGGGGAAGGTCCTTTCCTGTTTCAGCATGACATTTCCCCGTGCACAAATTGAAGTCCATACAGAAATGTTTTGTCAGGATCGGTGTGGAAGAACTTGATTGGCCTGCACAGAGCCGTGACCTGAACCCCATCAATCACCTTTGGGATGAATTGGAACGCCGACAGCAAGCCAGATCTAATCGCCCAACATTAGTGCCCGACCTCACTAATACTCTTGTGGCTGGAAGTCACAAGTCCCTACAGAAATGTTCCAACATCTAGTGGAAAGCCTTGCCAGAAGAGTGGAGACTGTTATAGCAGCAAAGGGGGACCAACTCGAAGCCCATGATTTTGGAATGAGATGCGGTGTCCACATACTTTTGGTCATGTAGTGTCTTTTAAAAAAAATATTTTAATCTTAATACATTCAGCTATATGTGACAGGCGGTGTAGTGCTGTTTAATGAACAGGAGGTCAGTCAAAGTTAAAATTGTGTTGTCTCCACAGAGAAGGGAGAGTTTCTGGCGTTAGATCTGGGCGGCTCCAAGTTTAAAGTGCTCCAGGTGAAGGTGTCTGAGAATGGGAAGAGAAGGGTGGAGATGGAGAGTGAGACATACCCTATCCCAGAGGAACTCCTTAACGGTAGAGGGACTGAGGTGAGTAGAATGCAGGGTTGGGGAGTAACAGATTACATGTAGTCCGTTAGATGTAACGGATTACAGAATTTCAGAAAGGGGGTTTGTTTTCTCAATGACATTCAAATCAGCATTGAAAAGAGGCGCACGTTTAAGTTTACCAGCAGCATACCACCCTGCATCCCACTTCTGGCTTGCTTCTGAAGCTAAACAGGGTTGGTCCTGGATTGGAGACCAGATGCTGTTGGAAGTGGTGTTGGAGGGCCAGTAGGAGGCACCCTTTCCTCTGGTCTAAAAAAAATCCCAATGCCCCAGGGCAGTGATTGGGGCCTTTGCCCTGGGTAGGGTGTCGTCTTTCAGATGGGACGTTAAATGGGTGTCCTGACTCTCTGTGTTCACAAAAAATTCTATGGCACTTATCGTTAGAGTAGGGGTGTTAATCCCGGTGTCCTGGCTAAATTACCAATTTTGCCCTCATACCATCATGGTCACCTAATCATCCCCAGCTTACAATTGGATCATTCATCCCCCCCTCTCCCCTGTAACTATTCCCCAGGTTGTTGCTGTAAATGAGAATGTGTTCTCAGTTAATTTATCTGGTAAAATAAGGGTTATATTTAAAAAATGTTTGTTCCACCTGAGCGAGTCTAACCACAAGTCAGAGACCACTATGATGACACACCAAATGTGTTTGATGGATCGCGGGAAAAGAGTAGGAATAGGCTTTTATAGGCTACAGTCCAAGCTATGTCTTCCAATGGTGCGAGTGCTGTTGGCATCCAAAGATTATCCAACTTGAATAAACGCTTGGAGGTAAGGATGACAGCAGTGGTGTAGTCTACCGCGATACGGATATCACTTATTGATATCTACATAGCGCATTGATGTGAATCACACTGCTGCTCTCTCATTTAGCTATTTGCGCCTTACTGATTGTGGTTGTTGTGGATGGCTTTTCACAAATCTAAATGTGTTTTTGAACCCAATAATGGTTGAATTCAAGAAGTTTAAGCTGCCTATCAATCATTGTTTTTGAAACCAGTGGACAGACAGTGAAAAATGCGCTATTGCAACAGCTGCATAGTGCGAATCCCAGCCTGTGGAATAAAAATTGGTATTTTATTGCTCTGTATAATTCATGCTGATAAAATGTTTTATCCATAGGCCTAATGGACACAAACTCACACACTTTTGATAAACTTAAAGGGGCAGTCTGTAGTTGCTACATCCATTTTTGGACTATATATATAAAGTTTATTATAAATGCCTCATGAGCTTAGTTCAACTGTCACACTCCATGAGAACCCAAAATATAAGCTTGTTTTTTTCCAATGTTTGTAAACATTGTAAATGTAAACAAACACTTTATAGCCTCATAACATGGTTAAAACAATAATGTTGATATCATGGATGGTCAGTCCTTGCATCCATAGCTCTGTCTATTAATCTGAGAGTGGTTACATTTCTCCAGACCCATCCCTCAGCTTTTTACCAAAACAGAGGTGGGGTGACCGTTTTGTTATTGTTTCATCTGTGGATTTGCCTTTTAAACAGCTGCATATTATGAATATATCAAAGTGTCACCAACAAAAAGGTAAACAATAGGCCTATAGCAAACAATAGGCCTATAGCCTATAGCATTTTTCACATGTAAATAGTAGTGCTCAAAGCATGCCATTCCATCAGCGCAGCATTTATTTTTCAACTCGAATCAATGAGCCCAATCAGTCCTCCATGACAACAAATACATAAACAACGGAGTAGAACTGGCTACTAAGTCCTTCATTTTGGGGTTATGCTCAGGTAAAACAATTTGGCTAATCTATACTTCCATATTTCCAAGTCCTTTTCTTGACGATCAAGAGGTATAACATTTATTCGAATGACTGGAATTCTGATAGACTTTGGTTTTTAATGTAAAGATATAATTTATTTGTATTATTATATGTAGTAGAAAGCGATGGGTTAGAAGAAGCCTACATAACCAAGCCATAAAGTAAAATGTAACATCCATATATGGCCAGCTATGTAAACTTTAACATTGATTTATCCTACAATAGATGTCGTTCAATTGGGAACATACATTTTTGTCTTCTTCTAATGCCTTTTTTTAAGGGGAAAGTAATATAAACGTAACTGAATATAATCAGATTACGTTACTGAGTTTGGGTAATTCAAAAGTTACCTTACTGATTTAAACAGGTAACTAGTAACAGGTAACTAGTAACTGTAATGGATTACATTTAGAAAATAACCTACCCAAGCCTGGTAGAATGACAACAGATGTTGTTACGCAGACAGACACAGTCTGTTACTGTACTGCACTGTAAAAAAAAAAAAAAAATGTTTTTATGGTAATTTACTGGCAGCCAGTTACCTGTAAGTTACTGTAAAAAAATATTCTTTACATTATTGTAAAGAAAGCACTTCTTTACAGTAAAGCACTTATTTACAGTATTTTTTATTATTATCTGGAATGAATGATAATATAATTACTTTGTTAAAGATAAGTGGCACACTGTTCAGCTAAAATAGTGTAAACATCTTTAATCAATATGATTACATATGATGGCGCCGGGGGAGATGGCTGCTGTTTTACGGGCTCCTAACCAATTGTGCTATTATGTGTAATTTCTTTGTGTTATTTGTAACTTATTTTGTACATAATGTTTCTGCCACCGTCTCTTATGGCCAAAAAGAGCTTCTGGATATCAGGACAGCGATTACTCACCTCGTACTGGACAAACAAGTTGGACGCTAAGGGTTTTTGGTCCATTGGCAAGATATAACAGCTTTGTAGGCCTGTGTAGCCAAATTGTATCTATTATCGTATGCTATCATTCATGTTTTTTGTATGTTATTTTTATATCTAAAAACTAACCATCAGGCCATGATTACAGACACCTGTGTGTGTCCTTTGACACTATATAAACTAGTGACCCACAGTGTTTGTAGTTATACCCTGATGAAGACAGCTTGTCAGCTGCCTTCAGTAAGACAAGGGGTGCAGTCTATGTATATTTGTAAACAACAGCTGGTGCACAAAATCTAAGGAAGTCTCAATGTTTTGCTTGCCTGAGGTAGAGTATCTCATGATAAGCTGTAGACCACACTATTTACCAAGAGAGTTTTCATCTATATTCTTCGTAGCTGTCTATTTGCCACCACAAACTGATGCTGGCACTAAGACCACACTAAATGAGCTGTATAAGGCCATAAACAAATAGGAAAACACTCATCCAGAGGTGGCGCTCCTAGTGGCCGGGTACTTTAATGCAGGGAAACTTAAATCCGTTCGAACTAATTTCTACCAGCATGTTACATGTGCAACCAGAGGGAAAAAAACTCTAGACCACCTTTACTCCACACACACAGATGCGTACAAAGCTCTCCCTCGACCTCCAATTGGTAAATCTGACCATAATTCTATCCTCCTGATTCCTGCTTACAAGCAAAAACTAAATCCAGGAAGTACCAGTGACTCGCACAATATGGAAGTGGTCAGATGACGCGGATGCTAAGATACAGGACTGTTTTGTTAGCACAGACTGGAATATGTTCCTGGGATTCATCCAATGGCATTGAGGAGTATACCACCTCAGTCATTGGCTTCATCAGTAAGTGCACTGACAACGTCGTCCCCACAGTGACCGTACGTACATATCCCAACCAGAAGCCATGGATTACAGGCAACATGCGCATCGAGCTAAAGGCTAGAGATGCCGCTTTCAAGGAGCAGAACACTAATCCGGACGCTTATAAGAAATACCGCTATGCCCTCAGCCGAATCATTAAACAGGCAACGCTTCAATACAGGACTGATTGAATCCTTCTACACCGTCTCTGACGCTCGTCGGATGTGGAAGGGCTTGAAAACTGTTACGGACTACAAAGGGAAACCCAGCCGCGAGCTGCCCAGTGACACAAGCCTACCAGACGAGCTAAATGACTTCTATGCTCGCTTTGAGGCAAGTAACTCTGAAACATGCATGAGAGCATCAGCTGTTCCGGGCGACTGTGTGTTCACACTCTCTGTAGCCAGTGTGAACAGATCAACATTCACAATGCCGCAGGGCCAGACGGATTACCAGGACGTGTACTGCGAGCATGCGCGGACCAACTGGCAAGTGTCTTCACTGACATTTTCAACCCGTTCCTGACTGAGTCTGTAATATCAACATGCTTCACCATAGTCCCTGTGCCCAAGAACACTAAGGTAACCTGCCTAAATGACTACCGACCCGTAGTACTCACGTCTGTAGCCATGAAGTGCTTTGAAAACCTGGTCATGGCTCACCTCAATATCATTATCCCAAAAACACTAGACCCACTCCAATTTGCATACCACCCCAACAGATCCACAGATGATGCAATCTCTATTGCACTCAACACTGCCCTTTCCCACCTGGACAAAAGGAACACCTATGTGAGAATGCTATTCATTGACTACAGCTCAGCGTTTAACACCATAGTGCCCTCAGCTCATCAATAAGATAAGGACCTTCGGACTAAACACCTCCCTCTACAACTGGATCCTGGACTTTCTTACGGGCTGCGTCCAAGTGGTAATGGTAGGTAACAATACATTTGCCACGCTGATCCTCAACACAGGGGCCCCTCAGGGGTGCGTGCTCAGTCCCCTCCTGTACTCCCTGTTCACTCATGACTGCATGGCCAGGCACGACTCCAACCCCATCATCAAGTTTGCCGATGACACAACAGTGGTAGGTCTGATCAACGATGAGACTATAGGGAGGAGGTCAGAGACCTGGCCGTGTGGTGCCAGGATAACAAACTCCCCCTCAACGTGATCAAACAAAGGAGATGATTGTGGACTACAGGAAAATGAGGACAGAGCACACCCCCATTCTCATTGATGGGGCTGTAGTGGAGCAGGTTGAGAGCTTCAGGTTCCTTGGTGTCCACATCACCAACAAACTAACATGGTCCAAGCACACCAAGACCGTTGTGAAGAGGGGCACGACAAAGCCTATTCCCCTTCAGGAGACTGAAAAGATTTGGCATGGTTCCTCAGATCCTCAAAGTTCTACAGCTGCACCATCGAGATGAATCCTGACTGGTTGCGTCACCACCTGGTATGGCAACTGCTCAGCCTCCAACAGCAAGGCACTACAGAGGGTAGTGCTTATGGCCCAGTACATCACTTGGGCCAAGCTTCCTGCCATCCAGGAACTCTATACCAGGCAGTGTCAGAGGAAGGCCCTAAAAATGGTCAAAAACTCCAGACACCCTAGTCATAGACTGTTCTCTCTGCTACCGCATGGCAAACGGTACCGGAGCGGCAAAATTAGGTCCAAAAGGCTTCTTAACAGCTTCTACCCACAAGCCATAAGACTCCTGAACAGCTAATCAAATGGCTACCCGGATTGTTTACATTGCCCCCCCCGCTACTGTTATTTTATTGTTTCTCCTTAATTTGTCTTTATTTAAAAAAATATATATTTCCTTTTTTCTTTATTTTCTTAGCCAACAATGCAGTTAAGAAAAATAAGTGTTAAGGGCTTGTATGTAAGCATTTCACTGTAAGGTCTACACATTGTATTTGGCGCATGTGACACATAAAATTTCATTTGCTGACTTTTCAATGACCCCACCTGGGATTTGAACTCACAGCCTCTGGATTTGGGGTACGCTGATCTTTCTACTGTACCACAAAGTCTGTAGCATTTTACAGATACATTACCTATAATACATCTCTGCACTTTGCACTTTTTGCTATCTGCTCTGCTATTTTAGGTATCAGTTAATCTGACTATTCTCTCATAATTTACTTATTTCAGAAATGTTGAGGTTTGCTGTATAGTTGCCTCATGTTGGTGGGGCATATTATTCTGTTATAATTTTACTCCTGAATCACTATGATGCATATAATAGTTTTTCTTGAGTGTATTTAAAAAAAAAAAGCTGACATTTACTTTGAAGTCCGAAGTGTAGCATTACAGGTGAAATCAGTTATTGACACAGACATGGTGGTGTAGCAGGAAGATCATAATACTGTGAACCAGGAGGTTCTGAGTTCAAATCCCAGGTGAGGTCCTGAGGACATGCTGAATAATGATTATGTTATAAATTAACATACATGATTAAGTGAATGTCAAAGTGTATCAAATATGTAAGTTGAAAAGACTGCGACTTTCTAGTGCCTCACCTGTGAAATCTCATGAAAAAATATGGTGTACTCTTCAATGCCATCACATGTGAAGTGTTCCGAAACCACATGGTTTCACCTGATTAAATATGTGAAAGGTTACAGTGCATTCGGAAAATATTCAGACCCCTTGACTTTTTCCACATTTTGTTACGTTACAAACTTGTTCTAAAATTAATCAAATACTTTTTTCCCCTCATCAATCTACACACAATGCCCCATAACGACAAAGCGAAAACAGGTTTTTAGAACATTTTGCAAATGTATTAATGAAAAAAAATATATATCTTATTTACATAAGTATTCAGACCCTTTGCTATGAGACTTGAAACTGAGCTCAGGTGCATCCTGTTTCCATTGATCATCCTTGAGATGTTTTTAATTCTTGATTGGAGTTCACCCGTGGTAAATTCTATTGATTCTACATGATTTGGAAAGGCACACACCTGTCTACAGTTGATGTCGGAAGTTTACATACACCTTAGCCAAATACATTTAAACTCAGTTTTTCACAATTCCTGACATTTTAATCCCAGTAAAAATTCCCTGTCTTGAGATGTTTGTTTCAATATATCCACATAATTCTCCTTCCTCATGATGCCATCTATTTTGTGAAGTGCACAAGTCCCTCCTGCAGCAAAGCACCCCCACAACATGTTGCTGCCACCCCGTGCTTCACGGTTGGGATGGTGTTCTTTGGCTTGCAAGCCTCCCCTTTTTTCCTCCAAACCTAACGATGGTCATTATGGCCAAACAGTTCTATTTTTGTTTCATCAGACCAGAGGACATTTCTCAAAAAAGTACAATCTTTGTCCCCATGTGCAGTTGCAAACCGTAGTCTGGCTTTTCCCGTGCTGAGCGGCTTTTCAGGTTATGTCGATATGGGACTTGTTTTACTGTGGATATAGATACTTTTGTACCTGTTTCCTCCAGCATCTTCACAAGGTCCTTTGCTGTTGTTCTGGGATTGATTTGCACTTTTCGCACCAGAGTATGTTCATCTCTAGGAGACAGAACGCGTCTCCTTCCTGAGCGGTATGACGGCTGCGTGGTCCCATGGTGTTTATTCTTGTGTACTATTGTTTGTACAGATTAACGTGGTACCTTCAGGCGTTTGGAAATTGCTTCCAAGGATGAACCAGACTTGTGGAGGTCTACAATTCTTTTTCTGAGGTCTTGGCTGATTTCTTTTGATTTTCCCATGATGTCAAGCAAAGAGGCATTGAGTTTGAAGGTAGGCTGGAATTGTGATACAGTGAATTATAAGTGAAATAATCTGTAAACAATTGTTGGAAAAATTACTTGTGTCATCCACAAAGTAGATGTCCTAACCGACTTGCCAAAACTATAGTTTGTTAACAAGACATTTTTGGAGTGGTTGAAAAACGAGTTTTAATGACTCCAACCAAGTGTATGTAAACTTCCGACTTCAACTGTATGTGAGGTCCCACAGTTGAAAGTGCATGTCAGAGCAAAAACTCAGAAACAGGATTGTGTCAAGGCACAGATCAAGTCGAAGGGTACCAAAACATTTCTGCAGCATTGAAGGTCCCCAAAAACAAAGTGGCCTCCATCATTCTTAAATGAAGTTTGGAACCACCAAGACTCTTCCTAGAGCTGGCCGCCTGGTCAAAGTGAGCAATCGGTGGAGAAGGGTCTTGGTTAGGGAGATGACCAAGAACCCTGAAAATATTTGTGCAGCGACATTCCCCATCCAACCTGACCGAGCTTGAGATGATCTGCAGTAAAGAATGGGAGAAACTCCCCAAATACAGGTGTGCCAGGTTTGTAGTGTCATAACCAAGAAGACTCGAGGCTGTAATCAATGTCAAAGGTGCTTCAACATAGTACTGAGTAAAGGGTCTGAACACTTATGTAAATGTCATATTTAAGTTTTTTGTTTTTAATACATTTGCAAACATTTCAAAAAACCTGTTTTTGCTTTGTGATTATGGGGTATTGTGTGTAGATTGAGGGCAACAAAGGTGATTGAATCCGTTTTCGAGTGTAACGTAACAAAATGTAGAAAAAGTCAAGGAGTCTGAATACTTTCCCGAGTACACTGTATGTGGTCATGGGAACATTTCACGTGAAATAATTATGTTTCCGTAAGGGATGGCAGATTCTTTAAAAATGTCTTTGAAATCTGAGCCGTACAGCTCGGAAGTCACCTTTCACAGAGAATGGAAGCTTTTCCCTTCTGTTCTAATCTATTTGAAAACCCCAAATTGCCAAATTTACTCTCATTGGTTGGCTTTCCACAGATACTTTTTTAACCACAAAAGCCAGACCCCCACTTACTGAGAACTGAATCATCACACATTTCATCAGGATCTTTGTGTCAGGACATTTTTGGTTAGTCAACACAGCTCCTTTCTGTTCATTTCCAAAGCACTATGATGACGCACATGACAAATAAGTTGTTTTCTTAGCTGAATCTGTAGTTTCAGTGGAAACAAGTACACTAAAATCTACCTGTCTCTCTTTGCACACAGATCTACGCCTATAAATATACAATCAAATAATGATTATGGAGCTTGACAGTGAAGCTGACCTTTTAGCAGTGATGCCATTTCATCAAGAAGATGCAGCAGGCATCTGAGCTAGCAGATTTTCCCAAGGATCCCAAGGATTCTGTGGGCAGAGTTCGAGAGAACTAATAGGTCTACAGCATAAAGGAGGCCGATGCTGCATGGCAAATCTAGGAAGTAATCCAGAAGGAATCAAAGTACTTTACTCATTTTGAGTAATCAGATTACATTTTGTAAGTAATCTACCTAACCCTGTCTCTTTTACAGATGTTTGACCATGTTGCAGAGTCTCTGAAAGACTTCCTGCAAAAGAAGCACATCAACCAGAAGAGGAAAGCTTTGGGCTTCACATTTTCTTTCCCTTGTGGACAGTCCAAAATAGATGAGGTATTTAAGCAATAAGGCACGAGAGGGTGTGGTATATGGTCAATATTCCATGGCTAAGGGCTGTTCTTAAGCACGACGCAACGGGGAGTGCCTGGATATAGGCCTTAGCCCTGGTATATTTGCCATATACCACAAACCCCAGAGGTGCCTTATTGCTATTATATACAGTTGAAGTCGGAAGTTTACATACACCTTAGCCAAATACATTTAAACTTAGTTTTTCACAATTCCTGACATTTAATCAGAGTAAAAATTCCCTGTTTTAGGTCAGTTAGGATCACCACTTTATTTTAAGAATGTGAAATGTCAGAATAATAGTAGAGAGTGATTTATTTCAGCATTGATTTCTTTCATCACATTCCCAGTGGGTCAGAAGTTTACATACACTCAATTAGTATTTGGTAGCATTGCTTTTATATTGTTTAACTTGGGTCAAATGTTTTGGGTAGCCTTCCTCAAGCTTCCCACAATAAGTTGGGTGAATTTTGGCCCATTCCTCCTGACAGAGCTGGTGTAACTGAGTCAGGTTTGTAGGCCTCCTTGCTCGCACACACTTTTTTTCAGTTCTGCCCACAAATGTTCTACAGGATTGAGGTCAGGGCTTTGTGATGGACACTCCAATACCTTGACTTTGTTGTCCTTAAGCCATTTTGCTACTACTTTGGAAGTATGCTTCGTCATTGTCCATTTGGAAGACCCATTTGCGACCAAGCTTTAACTTCCTGACTGATGTCTTGAGATGTTGCTTCATTATATCCACATAGTTTTACTTCCTCATGATGCCATCTATTTTGTGAAATGCACCAGTCCCTCCTGCAGCAAAGCACCTCCACAACATGATGCTGCCACCCCCGTGCTTTACGGTTGGGATGGTGTTCTTCGGCTTGCAAGCCTCCCCCTTTTTCCTCCAAACATAACGATGGTCATTATGGCCAAACAGTTCTATTTTTGTTTCATCAGACCAGAGGACATTTCTCCAAAAAGTGTGATCTTTGTCCCCATGTGCAGTTGCAAAGCGTAGTTTTTGAGCATTGTCTTCTTCCTTGCTGAGCTGTCTTTCAGGTTATGTTGATATAGGACTTGTTTTACTGTGGATATAGATACTTTTGTACCTGTTTTGTCCAGCATCTTCACAAGGTCCTTGCTGTTGTTCTGGGATTGATTTGCACTTATCGCACAAAGTACATTCATCTCTAGGAAACAGAACGCGTCTCCTTCCTGAGCGGTATGACGGCTGCGTGGTCCCATGGTGTTTATACTTGCATACTATTGTTTGTACAGATGATCGTGGTACCTTCAGGCATTTGGGAATTGCTCCTAAGGATGAACCAGACTTGTGGAGGTCTACAATTTCTTTTGATTTTCCCATGATGTCAAGCGAAGATGCACTGAGTTTGAAGGTAGGCCTTGAAATACATCGACAGGTACACCTCATCAGAAGCTTCTAAAGCCTTGACATCATTTTCTGGAATTTTCCAAGCTGTTTAAAGGCACTGTCAACTTGTTGTATGTAAACTTCTGACCCACTGGAATTGTGATACAGTGAATTGTAAGTGAAATAATCTGTCTGTAAACAATTGTTGGAAAAATTACTTGTGTCATGCACAAGATAGATGTCCTAACCGACTTGCCAAAACTGTAGTTTATTAACAAGAAATGTGTGGAGTGGTTGAAAAATGAGTTTTAATCACTCCAACCTAAGTGAATGTAAACTTCCGACTTCAACTGTATATATATATATATATATATATATATATATATATATATATATATATATATATATATTTTAAGTAAGCAAGTCAGTTAAGAACAAATTCATATTTACAATGATGGCCTAAGAACAGTGGATTCAGGGGCAGAACGACAGATTTTTACCTTGTCAGCTCGGGCATTCGTTCTAGCAACCTTTCGGTTACTGGCCCAATGCTCTAACCACTAGGCTATAAACTGGTTACCAACGTAATTAGAGCAGTAAAAATAAATGTTTTGTCATACTCGTGGTATACGGTCTGATATACCAGGACTTTCAGCCAATCAGCATTCAGGCCTCGAACAACCCAGTTTATAATTAACAATACAGCCTAGATTATTGATTAGATGACTCTTTACTCTAGATACAATGGGAATCATATCTTAATGTGAGTATTATCACTCCAAAAATATCAGATGGGCTCCAATTGGTTATCAGTAAAAACCATCTACCTGCAAAGCCACTTTCATATGATGTAACAGTAGGTGTGAACTGCATTGACAAACTTGTTAATTGTGTGACTATCTATTAAAAGTGTAATCCTTGCTTTCTTTCAACAATCAAAACTTGTTTTAGGGAGTGCTGTTGTCATGGTCAAAGAACTACAAGGCCAGAGGAGTCCTGGGGACCAATGTGGTGCAATCCTTGAGACAGGCCATTGATAGAGTCGGGGTATTAAGGGAGATCTTATTCACTACTTATTATCACTCAGTTCAATTTTTTCTTGCATTTCTGTATATACTACAGTATATTAAAAAAAATAAGGAATTTGTCAATTAAAACACCAGCCAACACTGTTTATAGGGAATCAATGTGGATGTCCTGGCCCTTGTTAATGACACAGTGGGAACCATGATGACCTGTGGCTATGACGACCAGCGTTGTGAAGTGGGGGTCATCATAGGTCAGCCTGATATTAATTTGCACTCTTCATTCAGAATGGTTGTTTCATTGTCAGTATTATCAGCCTACAAATAGTCTTTCTCACCATCGCTATGTAATCTCAGGCACAGGTACTAATGCTTGTTACATGGAGGAGCTGAGACACATTGACCTGGTGGAGGGAGACGAGGGCAGGATGTGCATCAACACAGAGTGGGGAGCCTTCGGGGACGATGGGGCACTCGATGACTTCATTACACACTTTGACCGAGAGATTGATGCTGCCTCCACTAACCCAGGGAAGCAACTGTAAGCACCAAAATCCATAACCAACCATATTGGAAATACATTCAGTGTTAGATAACATTGTAAAAATTCTGAGTAAACCCACAAAATGGTTTCCCTTTATTTACAATTGACTGAATTGGGGCCTTACACTAGTAGGAATGTAATTAAAGACTGTTAACACTAGTGTGTTGCTCTGGCAGGTTTGAGAAGATGGTGAGTGGGATGCACATGGGGGAGTTGGTGAGACTCATTCTGTTAAAGATGGCCAAGAAGGGACTACTGTTTGATGGCAGAGTTTCCGATGCTCTACGCACCAAAGGGAAATTTCAGACCAAACACATCACTTTAATTGAACAGTAAGAGCATTTTCTATGAGTCTTAATGCTCACACTATAAATATATTGTATTTCATTTATTTGTACTAATTTTCACAGACATTATTCAGGGAAATGTATGTTACACTGTGATAACTATGTCAGATCTATACTTCCAGGTACAAAGACGGGCTGAAGAACACCAGGGAAATCCTTACGGAGCTTGGCCTGTCCCCCTCAGCAGACGATTGCCTTGCCGTCCAACACGTCTCCACCATCGTGTCCTTCAGGTCGGCTAACCTCTGCGCCGCCGCGCTGGCTGCCATCCTCACCCGCATCCGCGAGAACAGGAAGCTGAAGAGCCTGCGGATCACTGTTGGGGTTGACGGAACTGTCTACAGAACACATCCACAGTATGTAGCCATAAGTTACAGAAGGTTTCTGCTCAGAGTGGCAGTTTTCCTCTTTGCCTGTGAACGCTGACAATAAACTCTCTCCCTCTCTGTCTCGCTCTCTCTTCCTCCCAGGTACCCCAAGAGGCTCCACAAGGTGGTGCGCCGGTTGGTGCCAGAGTGCCATGTGCGCTTTGTGCTGTCTGAGAGTGGTAGCAGTAAGGGGGCTGCTATGGTAACAGCAGTGGCTCAGAGGCTGGCGGCCCAGAGGAGGGAGATCAACGACACTCTTGCTCTACTCAGCCTGAGTTCAGAGAACCTCCAGCAGGTCAAGGACAAGATGAGAGTGGAGCTAGAGAGAGGCCTTAGAAAGGATTCCCACAGCACAGCCTCTGTTAAAATGCTGCCCTCCTTTGTGTACAGGACACCTGATGGGACAGGTGAGAGGACTGGCTACAGATTGCCATGCACTGGATCTAAAGGTTTACCTTGTTGTTCATAATGCGGAATGTTATGTTATTACCATGCTATAACCCATTATTGCACTTTATTCTGTACCGTCACCTAAACAGTTTATGAAATGTTGCTGTCTAAAATCACATCATCAGGTGCAAGTTGTTTCATTTAAAGTCAAGTGATTACAACGTTTATTATTGCAGAGCGAGGAAAGTACTTGGCTTTGGACCTGGGAGGAACTAATTTCCGGGTGTTGGTGGTGAAGATCCGGAGTGGAATACGCAAGTCTGTCCGCATGTACAACAAGATCTACGCCATCCCTCTGGAGATCATGCAGGGCACAGGAGAAGAGGTGAGCCCTCCCCCACACACACCCCACCACCCCCTGCTGACTGCTAACCAGGTCCCTAACCCCTTAGCCTGACAAACTCTTTGTTTCTAGCTGTTCGACCACATTGTCCAGTGCATCTCAGATTTCCTAGACTACATGGGGATGAAGAATACCCGTCTCCCTCTTGGTTTCACCTTTTCTTTCCCCTGCAGACAGACAGGAATTGATAAGGTAAAAGTACAATCGTTATGATGAAGAAATCATCCTCAATGCCGAAGAATGGCAGTTATTTCATTGTAATTGTAATACTCCATTGTAATACTTCCTTCCTCAGGGAAGTTTGGTTAGCTGGACCAAAGGGTTCAAAGCCACAGACTGTGAAGGAAATGATGTTGTGGAAATGCTCCGAGAGGCTATCAAAAGACGGAATGTGAGTGAAATGGAACAAGACCCACTGTTCTCTGTAATAGGTAGTCTGGAAAACATATACTATTGCCCATTATAAAATTGTGTATATATACACTACCGTTCAAAAGTTTGGGGTCACTTAGAAATGTCCTTGTTTTTGAAAGAAAAGCACATTTCTTGTCCATTAAAATACAGTGTAGACATTGTTAATGTTGTAAATGACTATTGTAGCTGGAAATGCCTGATTTTTATGGAATATCTACATAGGCGTACAGAGGCCCATTATCAGCAACCATCACTCCTGTGTTCCAATAGCACGTTGTGTTAGCTAATCCAAGTTTATCATTTTAAAAGGCTAATTGATCATTAGAAAACCCTTTTTCAATTATGTTAGCACAACTGAAAACTGTTGACGTTGAGACTGGTGTTTTGCGGTACTATTTAATGACGCTGCCAGTTGAGGACTTGTGAGGCGTCTGTTTCTCAAACTAGACACTCTAATGTACTTGTCCTCTTGCTCAGTTGTGCACCGGTTGCCTCCCACTCCTCTTTCTATTCTGGTTAGAGCCAGTTTGCTCTGTTCTGTGACGGGAGTAGTACACAGCGTTGTGTGAGATCTTCAGTTTCTTGGCAATTTCTTGCATGGAATAGCCATCATTTCTCAGAACAAGAATAGACTGACGAGTTTCAGAAGAAAGTTCTTTGTTTCTGGCCATTTTGAGCCTGTAATTGAACCCACAAATGCTGATGCTCCACATACTTAACTAGTCTAAAGGCCAGTTTTATTGCTTCTTTAAATAGCAAAACAGTTTTCAGCTGTGCTAACATAATTGCAAAAGGGTTTTCTAATGATCAATTAGCCTTTTAAAATGATAAACTTGGATTAGGTAACACAACGTGCCATTGGAACACAGGAGTGATGGTTGCTGATAATGGGCCTCTGTACGCCTATGTAGATATTCCATAAAAATCAGGCATTTCCAGCTACAATAGTCATTTACAACATTAACAATGTCTACACTGTATTTTAATGGACAAGAAATGTGCTTTTCTTTCAAAAACAAGGACATTTCTAAGTGACCCCAAACTTTTGAACGGTAGTATAGGTCAAAAGTAATATTTTTATTCCTATAGGAATTTGATCTTGACATTGTTGCCGTGGTGAATGACACAGTGGGCACAATGATGACATGTGCATATGAAGACCCCAAGTGTGAGATAGGACTCATTGCTGGTATGTAGGGCCTATTCTCAGCCCTGGTGGTTTTACATTGTACTATAGAGTGACATATGTATGATCTTAGTGTGAAATGCTGCCCCCTAGGGACAGGGAGTAATGTGTGCTACATGGAGGAGATGAGGAACATTGAGATGGTGGAGGGGGACGAGGGACAGATGTGTGTGAACACAGAGTGGGGCGGTTTTGGCGAGAATGACTGCATAGAGGACATCCGGACCAGGTTTGACAGAGAAGTAGATGAGGGGTCATTGAACAACGGCAAACAAAGGCAAGTTGTTAACATCCAAACCTCACTGACCACTTTCTGTACCACTACAGGACATATCTAGACCTGACTGACCACTTCCTGTACCTCTAGAGGACACATCCAGACCTGACTGACCACTTCCTGTACCACTACAGGACACATCCAGACCTGACTGACCACTTCCTGTACCACTAGAGGACACCCTGGTGCCAGGGATTGTCATTCAATTAGTTTCTTATCCATAGCTCAGTCTAAATCTAATGTGAATTAGTTATTCAACCATGCTAAAGGGAGATGCTTAATTAATGCTTGTGGACACTGTCCCATAATCAGGTTTGGTCAAGGTTCTACAAGTATCTACATGATAAATATTAGATCTTCAACAGTGCTAAAGAGATATGCATTATACTTGATTATGCTTATGGGAATTTTCCCTAACACATAATAGTTTAAAAAGGCTTGATTAAAATTATGCTTGACCATATTCTGGTGAATAAGAGGTCTAGACTATTGGCGCAGTGAAATATTGAATAATTGAAGTTGTTTTGCATGTTGCCTATTTCATGTCATATCCTGTTGCCCCAGGTTTGAGAAGATGACCAGCGGTATGTACTTGGGGGAGATCGTGAGGCAGATTCTCATCGACCTAACCAGGAGAGGTCTTCTGTTCCGAGGCCACATCACAGAGCCTCTGAAGACCAGGGGCATCTTTGAGACCAAGTTCCTGTCCCAAATAGAGAGGTACAGAGTTGTATAAATGATCACGTAGTACAGAAACTCAGGCCTGCAATAGTAGACAGATCGAACGTAAATCCAAATAGGATATAGGATTACTAATATGAATGTTTAAACATGTGCTTTTAAAGCTGGTTAGGAATACTTAAGTATTTACAGTTGCATGAATAGGCTTTTATACTATGGTTTCCCAAAACGTAACAAAACGTTTTGCAACGGAAACCGTTTACTCCAAACGGAAAATATTTTGTAACGAAAACTAGAGTTTCTATTGGACAAATTCAGGTGGGTCCCTCCCTGTTTTTTGTTCTGTTTGCGCTTCTGTTTGCTTTCGAATGCCTCTGTTTGGTGCCTTCGGTTCTGAGTCCCTGCCCATCTTCTGAAAACATTTTAAAAACCTACCTATTCACAAAGTATCTTGATTAATCCCACAGGACCCCTCACCCCTACCCTTGTGTTTCTCGTGCTTGTCTTTTCTTAATAGCACTGACTTTGCTGATAGCTACTTTGAGGAAAAAATTACTTACTATGACTGTGATTTGTGGTTGTCTCTCCTAGCTAGCTACGTTAAGATGAATGCACTAAATGTAAGTCGCTCTGGACTAAAATGTAAAATGTAGTGAATACACCCCAGGTGTACAAGAATATCAAGTGTGTGACTCCTCTATCTCCACCCAGTGACCGGTTGGCGCTACTGCAAGTGAGGGCCATCCTGCAGCAGCTGGGTCTGGACAGCACATGTGATGACAGTATCATCGTCAAGGAGGTGTGTGGTACAGTGTCCCGCCGGGCGGCTCAGCTCTGTGGAGCCGGAATGGCCGCCATTGTCGACAAAATCAGAGAGAACCGTGGACGGAACCAAATGAACATCACCGTGGGGGTGGACGGAACACTCTACAAGCTGCATCCACAGTGAGTAGCCACCAGGGGCAAGGGATATTTAGATTTAACAGGGTTATAATTATTCTTGAACAGACTGTTTTATTTTTATAGAGAGAGAAGGGGAGATAGTATTTTTGGTCAGATGAGAGGGCAACACAGCAAGGAAATCAACCCTTCGCCTCTAGGGGAAACATGTAGCCAGGAGTCAAATTAAGCCCTAGTTCAGACTTTGGCACAGTTTTAAAGAGTTTTAAAGCACAACACATCTAACACGATACCTCTTGAACTGTGCAGCTTTTCCAGAATCCTCAAGGACACGGTCAAGGCTCTGGCGCCACAGTGTGACGTGGAGTTTGTCCTATCAGAAGATGGCAGTGGCAAAGGGGCCGCCCTCATCACAGCTGTGGCGCGTGGAGAGACTTAACACAAGATCAGACCTTGTGGTTGTTTTTTGTGCCAAACACACAAAGGAATTGGGAACCTTGTGGTTCTTCCTCGTCATCATCTGACATTGTAAATGTAATGTAAGGAAGTTGTGATGCTGTGCAATATTCTCTGGCCAAAGTACCACTGCAATATAATCAAATAGCTACTGTTAAAATTCTGTCTGTATTTGGATTCTCCACCTCTACACTGCTATACCTATCCAAACCTTCTTGCAAAACATTGAATCGGTTAGGACGAAGGGGAAGGGGGAGGGAGCAGATTGAGACTCGCTGCTACTATCTAGATGCGTTATTGCATTGTTTTGAAGTGGTCCTCATGCTCTCAGCAGACAGGGACAGCAATGGGAGTGGGCCAGAGCAGAGGGAGTTGGCAAATGGAATGGATCAGACTGAAATGTCATAACAACACTATTCAGCATTGTGATGATCTGGTGGGTGAAGTCTGAGGAAACTTGCAACTTTGTTCAAGCTCTCCATATGCAACAGAGTATGTGTCAACTTGTATGATGCTTTTTTGTTTTAGATATCAACAGGACTAATTCCACTTATATGAATATATTAGTACTGAAGGAAATCCCTATCTCCATGTACAGAATGTACCCACTAAAGTTATTTGCATTCAATAAACTACTCCAAATAATACAATTGAAATGCCAAGTTTGTGGAATGTATCCCTTCTCTGTAGAGATTCTAGCATGTGTTGAGTAAGACATATTGGCACTATCAGTGGCTTAAAGCTGTTCCCAAATCTATATTTAATTGTCACATCGTGTAGAATTCAATTACACAACCACGTTAATAATTTTGAGTCATATCCTGGATTACAAAATTGGAATGCCCCCTCTTATATTGGCTAAATTAAGGCCCTAGCGGGATTAAATGGAAGGGTTAAACCAGGGTAGCTGCATGCTATGTCAACAGACCATGCGCAGTAGTAGAGGGAACCTCACTCACACTAATCCCTCTCTGTCCTAGGAGTGATCTAGCCTCCTGGGCTAATTATTCAGCTCACTTAGGTAGAGGGGCTGCTGAATGCTGTAAGGGGAACCTCGCAAAACCTGAATCTAAACAGCACCCCTGTGGGTAGGCATGTACATAATATAAATACTATGCACTGACATACATGCCCCCGTAAATACTGTATACAGCATAAGATAATTATTATGATTGTGTCTGGCAGATTAAGTGTAGCCTTTGTTGCTCCTTTGGCTGACAATATTTGGGTGCATTCATTCAGTATTCTTGTTTGTTATGTTGTAACAATAAGAGCTTTCAGTCAGAAATATCACAAGGGGAATCAGCATAGATGTGTGGTTCTGAAGCACTACAGACATGCTGGGCCCAGCAAAGTAGAGTAGTCACTGTTTGATTATATAATGAATCACCTTCTCTATAAATCCCGGCCAATCCTATCTGGAGGAACAAGTTGGTAGCATAGATTTACATTGAGATGATCTAATCTTGAGGAGAAGACTTTCCCTTTTCTTTCAACCATGGAGAACATAAAGAGAGAGGAAGAGAGAGATGTCACGACGTGCCCTTTTTGGGTGAGGATCATAGCCCCCTCTCTCTCTCACACCACAGATTTATGACGGTCGTAAATACCGAAGTCCCTTCCCCACTCTGCCAAAATGAAAGCTGCGAATCCCTTTGTTACCACAGAGAAAGACTTTGCAGTACGGTAACATCAAAAGGTTGAATAATGTAACAATATTTCTGTATTCCAACCAGTTGGAGTGGTCCGTGGACACTTAAGGAACAGTCATGTCGAGTTTGTTTCATTTGGGGACAGGAGACACACATTACTGTTTCTTTGTTTCTATTCACTTCTCAATTATGGGGGTTGCACCTGAATGTTGTATAAAATGAATGATTAAGTATGACTACTTTTGAAAAGATGAAATGTGATGTTAGCCTTCTAAATCAGAGTATGGTTTTTCATAGTTTTAACTAGTCAACTAGTTAACTAGTCAAGTTTTAACTAGTCAGTGGCCACGCCCCCGTGAGCACAGAGGCGAAATTTACATTAGATCAGAAAACATGGAGCTGTCGATACATGTTAAAATGGCAATTTAAATATAGTCAAGATAATGCCGGGACAGGGTCCCCACGTTGAAATGGCTACTACTCTAGACCAAAACATGCCGGGTGAGGCTGGTGTGTGAAGTTCAAACTACTCTAGAGACCAGAAAACCTGGAAGCTGTCGCTACATGTTGAAATGGTTAGCAACTCTACCAAAGGACAAGACCAGAGAACGTGGAAATCATTCCCTCGTTGAAATGGCTAAGAAATCTAAAAACTAAAGAACAATTATTCAGGCTGCAGCTGTTTAAGTACTTTAGTCTGGTAAACGCAAACGGTCGAACGACCGAATGGTACACTGACATATTCATTATAACAACCTACAACTACGAAAGACTTTGATCTCTGGTGGACAAACCAGAGACTTTCTGTCGACAATCTATCCAGCAGACGGACCGGCGATCACAGAGAGGGACAACCAAGGCATACACTTGTAAATATGTACATTGCATTTCTAAAATCCCAATGAGCGGTTGTTAGGGTGCTAAATATCCATATTTACGATGAACGTTATGAACTGTATTACAATGGGTCCACTCTGAGTTTCCCGCTCTTGAGCTGTCCCCACCCCTTTTCTTTGTCTACCATGCTGTCATATCGGTATCATACACTAGGGACTTTTTATTTGTATCATGTTAGTAACCAATGTATGACCTATTGTGTATGTGTGTTTATGTAATTCTGTGATTGATTAGTTAGTTAGTAAATAAATAATTAAGCCAATTTGTATATCGCTGATTCATGATTTGATCCTAGGGTTCGTGCAGATATCCAAGGGTTGCGACGTTCAGAAATGTAACTGATGAGGTAACAATACATTAATAGAAGACTGTAATCGATAAGATGATAAAATATCTGAAGAGTTATATTCGGGAAATTGAAACTCTATAAACAACATTTTCCCGTGGTGCCCCGACTTCCTAGTTAATTACTATTAAGTGATTCGTTGAATTATGGAATAATTACACATAGAGAATTGATTTGAACAGTCTTCACATTTAATGACAGCAAACGCTAAGACAGAGATGATAAAGATATTTTACCACATTCTACTGTACGTATCACTATCTCTTTAAGGGGGGAGGGAGATGCTTATATTGAAAATGCATTATGGGTAGTTGAATAAAGCAAATTCAACTGAAGTCATTGGCTAATACATTAGTGAGTGCTTATTAATTGGATTCTTGGACAGGAACACAAGGCATTGGCTGTGTAATAGATGGAAATATTGCCAGCTGGATAATTTGTATGAAAACTAATGTACAGGCTTATTCACAACATTGCTTGAAGATTGCTTTGGGCCCCCTTTTGCCATACGGTGGAAAGAAATCTTTGCAGTTTTAACCCTTGTGTGGTGTTTTTGTTATTCACCCAATGTTCGCGGGTCTGATGGACCCACAACATTATTGGGTTTTTAAAACAATACAGCCATAACAATTTACGTAAAAATACTTAATACTTAAATGTTGATTTATATCAATTACAAGCAATAAAGACAGCATACATGGTTCATGTTTGCCATTTACCTCTGCTAGATCACATTTATTAATAAAAACGCTATTCGTTTTTTTTTAAATTAAATGTTATTTTTGTAAACAAAATGAGGGACAGAGTTTTACTGTGTGTGTGTTGCAAATATATTTCTTGCACTTCTTACACACATGTGTACTGTCTTTCTGTCCTTCTTGGGTCCACACACATCGCTGCGCTTCTTCTTGTTGGTACCCGGCAGCAATCTGGAATGATGAAAACACTTAGTTCAGGAATGTTACTAACATCTCACTCACATAAACTCAGCAAAAAAAGAAACGTTCCTTTTTTAGGACCCTGTCTTTCAAAGATAATTCGTAAAAATCAAAATAACTTCACAGATCTTCATTGTCAAGGGTTTAAACACTGTTTCCCATGCTTGTTCAATGAACCATAAACAATGAATGAACATGCACCTGTGGAACGATCGTTAAGACACTAACAGCTTACAGGCGGTTGGCAATTAAGGTCACAGTTATGAAAATTAGGACACTAAAGAGGCCTTTCTACTGACTCTGAAAAACACCAAAAGAAAGATGCCCATGGTCCCTGCTTATCTGCGTGAACGTGCCTTAGGCATGCTGCAAGGAGGCATGAGGACTGCAAATGTGGGCAGGGCAATAAATGTCCATACTGTGAGACGCCTAAGACAGCGCTACAGGGAGACAGGACGAACAGCTGATCGTCCTCGCAGTGGCAGACCACGTGTAACAACACCTGCACAGGATCGGTACATCCGAACATCACACCTGCGGGACAGGTACAGGATGGCAACAACAACTGCCCGAGTTACACCAGGAACGCACAAATCCCTCCATCAGTGCTCAGACTGTCCCCAATAGGCTGAGAGAGGCTGGACTGAGGGCTTGTAGGCCTGTTGTAAGGCAGGTCCTCACCAGACATCACCGGCAACAACGTCGCCTATGGGCACAAACCCACCTTCGCTGGACCAGACAGGACTGGCAAAAAGTGCTCTTCACTGACGAGACGCGGTTTTGTCTCACCAGGGGTGATGATCGGATTCGCGTTTATTGTTAAAAAAATGAGCGTTACACCAAGGCCTGTACTCTGGAGCGGGATCGATTTGGAGGTGGAATGTCCGTCATGGTCTGGGGCGGTGTGTCACAGCATCATCGGACTGAGCTTGTTGTCATTGCGGTGCGTTACAGGCAAGACATCCTCCTCCCTCATGTGGTACCCTTCATGCAGGCTCATCCTGACATGCCCCTCCAGCATGACAATGCCACCAGCCATACTGATTGTTCTGTGCATGATTTCCTGCAAGACAGGAATGTCAGTGTTCTGCCATGGCCAGCAAAGAGCCCGGATCTCAATCCCATTGAGCACGTCTGGGACCTGTTGGATCGGAGGGTGAGGGTTAGGGCCATTCCCCCCCAGAAATGTCCAGGAACTTGCAGGTGCCTTGGTGGAAGAGTGGGGTAACATCTCACAGCAAGATCTGGAAAATCTGGTGCAGGTCATGAGGAGGAGATGCACTGCAGTACTTAATGCAGCAGGTGGCCACCCCAGATACTGACTGCTAATTTTGATATTGAACCCCCCCTTTGTTCAGGAACACCTTATTCAATTTCTGTTAGTCACATGTCTGTGGAACTTGTTTAGTTTATGTCTCAGTTTTTGAATCTTGTTATGTTCATACAACTATTTACACATGTTAAGTTTGCTGTAAATAAACGCAGTTGACAGTGAGAGGACGTTTCTTTTTTTGCTGCATTTATGATGAAGAAGCATCACAGGCAGCCCAGATCTGATTCCATATTTTGTGGGTTTAGATGGTATGCACTGCCTGAAGGGGCAGCGGCCCCTAAAGTGTATAAACTGCTCATCAACAGTAACGTTGGGCCCAGGATTGTAAAAGAGGGGAAGGCGGTCCACCCACTTGTCCCACACTGACCTAAGGAGCTATTTATTTCTTGTGTCCCTCCCCCAATTTGCACCTGGCTGTGTCACATCTGCTCCTACCAAGCCCTCTGGTGTTCATCCGGTGTCTTCTTGACCTGCAGTTACTCCCCCTGTACTCTCTCTCCCTTTCCCTCTCTGTGTGATTGTGTGGTTGGAGACAGGTGTGCTGGAGTCAGAGCAGATCTCTACCAGCTGCAATTCGTTCCATAATCAAGACCTCAACAAATACTCAGTCCTGCCACTTCCCCTCTGCCATATTGTAATCTCTGCTCATTATCGCTCTGTCTCCTGTACCACATCCCACCACCCAACTACCTTGCTCTGGATTTTACTCACCACCACTACCTTTGATTCCCCTCAGGACCTGTTTACCCTGTTCTACTCAGCCAACTCCAACCTCAGTCTCCACATCTGTTTTTTCTGCAACTCATCCGAGCTACCCCGGATCTGCACTCCATATCTCTCCGTGTAACAATAAATATTTTGGTTCATTCATCCCTTATTTCGGTTCATTCATCCCTGTTTCCTCATCTGAGTCTGCTCTTGGGTTCCCCTGTGTCGCTCCGCTTAAAAACTACTTAGGGAGCAGTGGGGCGCTAGGAACACTTTTATGTATATTCACTATAATAATTCAACCGGACTATAAACTGGACGATAGGAAAGGAAAAAACCACAGCACGCTCGAGCCCGTGAACACGCCTCCTCTTCTGTTTACATCCTGTGACTAGTTCGAAATTCTTCTTCTACTACCATCCAGAGCAACCTAACATCACCAAACACTGTCTAGAGACTGTTGACATCCAGTGGAAGCAATAGGTACTGCAATATTACTCCCAGATATGGCTGTTTTCAATAGGGAGGGGTTCAAAATTAGGCAATGTGTCAAAAACACTTTTTCCAGGACAGAAATTCCTCGGGTTTTCGCCTGCTATATCAGTTCTGTTATACTCACAGACAATATTTTAACTGTTTTAGAAACTTCAGAGTGTTTCCTATCCAATAGTACTAATTATGTGCATATCCTAGTTTCTGGGCCTGAGTGGCAGGCCTTTTACTTTGGGCATGCCAGACTCTCCAAAACCGACACCTCAGCTGCCGCTCCCTAAGTTAACAGGCTGGAGTAGAGTGTGGGAAAATACCGAATGTTTTACAATGTATCGAAGTAATGTATTGTAATAACTGTAATAAATTGTGCAGGTTCCCGTAAGACATTGTGTAGTTTTAAACACTACGAAGGGTAAAGAGTGTGAGAAAAGACAGGCAGACAGGTTTTTGGTGCTGTGTTGAAACAGCAGGCCCAGGGAGGAGGAAGACAGAGCGAAGATATTTTTACTTGTTTTCACCTACACACACACACTTTTCCACACTTACCCTCGGGTCCAGTGGACCCGAACACCACATATGTAATATAAATGTGTAGGACGGTGCACAGTGTGCACTCAATGAAAATGTGTTCTTTTACATGTTCTTCACAGAAAATGAGCCAAGGCCAATGAGGTTCAGGTTGAAGAAAAAATATTAATTGTATCATTTTTCTTTTAGTAAACATTGAAAATGGATCCCACAGACACGAACGCCACACAAGAGTTAAAGCTAATTTCCTGAAATTCTACACATTTTGCCATGATTTATGCCATTATGATATCTGAGTGAGAGTAACAAAACAAAAAAGGTGGGGGCCCCCTGGATGTCATGGGCCCCTGGTATGTCACCTTCATGCCCGGTTGGTAATTCAGCCATGATTACTACAAGTTTAGATAGCTGGCTAGAATAACTTACCAGTCTAAAAAATGTGAGCTGACATGGGCTAATTGAGTGACTGTCAGTGACTGACATAACAAAAGGAAAATTGCTGAAATTTAGAAAGTGTACCTTGTGTATTCTACTATTCTAAGGCCTTGATTCAATCAAATCAAACATTAACAAGCGATAGCCAACACCCGCATAGCTGATGTTTTGGTGGTGTCTCAGGTGTAACTGCGTTGGATCTGACAAAAGCAGATGCTCTTGATCATTGTCACGAAGCCACACCTTTCCCACTCACATTAGAAGTTCAGAACGAGAAAGTGTAGGCTATATAGAAATAATGATGTTCAAATTGAAAATCATTCAACGAAATAAGGAGGATTTCTGTCAGCTTAATCGAGGTGTAGATTACATCTCACATTCCAGTGTTCAAACTTGTAACAATTTCTCTTAATGCTACTCCATGCAGCCAATGGGAATGTCCGCTTTAGGTATAATACCAGGAGCCGCTTGTGGGTTTTACAGCTCTGACGCAGTTCCACCTAAGACACTGCCAAAACAACCACTATGCGTTTTTTGGGGGTCGTGGGCCACCTAGCGGCCAGGGGTCCTAAGCAACTGCTTATGTCACTTATGCCCAGGGCCAGCCCTGCTGAAGATGTTTTGCTGATGGTTTGTGATATATGGCTAATATACCGTGGCTAAGGGCTGTTCTTTTGCACGACGCAACGCGGAGTGCCTGGACACAGCCCTTAGCCATGGAATATTGGCCATATATCACAAACCCCCGAGGTGCCTTATTGCTATTCTAAACTGGTTACGAACGTAATTAGAACAGTAAAATATTTTTGTCATACCCATGGTATACACTCTGATATACCATGGCTTTCAGCCAATCAGGATTCAGGGCTCGAACTCCCCAGTTTATAATAAAAAATATTCCACAGCATAGGGCATACAGAATAGGGCATACACTCAAACACATATTATTGTAATCTTCTCCCCACCAATGCCAAAACTGTTCAATTTATATGTGGCAATAAAATAAAGTTAATATTTGAATGATCAACTTTTCATGCTGTGCACTTGATCAAAATCATATTATATTGCTCAGTGTGAATTCCTACCTATCCCATCTCTTTGGAGGAACATTTTCTCTGTTATCTACTGTGTAAACATCCTATACTCTATGTTGTCCCCATGATGATTCTAACCGAAACTGTCACTGACAGGAAATTGCTTTATGTTTGTGAAGTCTGTGTTTATTGGTTGTGTCTGTGCATGCATATCCAATGTGTAGAATCCCTCCCGCTCAGACTCTATAGTATACTATACGTGGGTAATACAGAGTTTTGACTTTTTGAATTATTAACCTGTTTTATTAGTATTGATGGAATATCCTACACTGTAAAGGGGTTGTGGGGAATTTGACAGTAACCTACATGCAGCTAAATTCCAACAAACTTTGGTTTAAAAGTACATTACTGTAAAGAAACGTGTTATCAATTTGTAGTGGTCATATAGTCAGCTGCTGCACCTTTGCAACACAACTGGACCTCTAAGCACCATTTTAGTGACAGTGGGCAGATTGAGGATTAAATGATTGTGGCACCAAATCGTTTTGAAAATAATGAGACAAATCTACAATTCATGCAGTCTACTCAACTGCAGATTGCAACCCAGGCAAATTCCAATTGAGGGCAAAGTCATAGTATGTTTCAAATAGTCAAGAATGAAGACAAACAAAAATATCCTCTGGATTGTATCCCTGGGGGTAATACCAGATCTCCTAATGCTCCCCATTGATTCTCACTGAATGCAAATCCCCTAATCTTTGTTGTCGCTATAACAGCACTAAACCTTTACAACGCTGTGATACATTTCTTTCAAGCAGCTTGTAAAACTGACCATTGTAGACAGCAGTGAGTTAACAGACCGCAGCAACATAGTTGACAGTAAAGGAAGTCAACAGAAGTATTAGTCAGCAAAATGAGCTCCCTGACAATAATTATTAATTGTAATCTAACCCCTCTCTCTGCCTACTCTTTAACCCCTATGAGCCATCACCACAGCAACGTGATGAACATGTAACCCCTCTCTCTGCCTACTCTTTAACCCCTATGAGCCATCACAAATAAAATAAAAGAACATTTGATTGGTCACATACACATATTTAGAATATGTTATTGTGAGTGTAGCTAAATGCAGCGTGCTGAATGTTTAACCTCTCTCTCTGCCTACAGTTTAACCCAGATGAGCCATCACCACAGCAATTTGATGAACGTGCCTGTTTGTTTCCTATTTAGCACAGTAAAAAAAGGATCAAGACCGGTTTTCTATCCCTTCCTTCTCTCCATCCTCTACTTCCTAATTTCCTCCACCACCCCAAGTTCTAGTGAAGGAGAGTGTGTGTAACAGGCAGCCAGTCATCCTGTCAATTGGGTTCTGCCCAGGAGGCCCTGGCTTCAGCAGTTTAGCCAATCAGAGCACAGGCAGTAGGCAGGGCTTAAACCAGTCCCCATCCCAGCTCTCCTGCTGCCTGTATCTGCATTCAAGCTAAAATTACTCCATGTAGTCTGACTTCCTGGGCCCAGGGAAAGAGTGTTGCGAGCCCCATACATGACCAATTTCTCTAGCTTTGTTTGGATTGAAACTGGGATCTTTTTTAACCTCCTCACTGGGGGAGAGGGGACTATAGGGATTTCCTTTTTCTTTTGCTCTTCGTTTATTCTTTCACCACATCGGTGGATAGGATGATTGCAGCACAGCTTCTGGCCTACTACTTCACTGAGTTGAAGGATGACAAAGTCAAAAAGGTGAGTGCCCTGTAGGAATGTGGCTACAGCGAGCAGAGCCGTTGTTACCTACCTTCCAAAAATAGGACAGCTTTGAGGCACAGAGCTCAGGGCCATGTGACAACAAGTGACACAATCTGAAGCCCTGGGCTTATTGACTGTCTTAAAGCTGGTAGATTCACTCTCAGGCTTACATTTCCCTGTCTTGTGATAGCATGCAGCAGCATTTACAGTGCCAGTCAGGCATCTTGTTTGTAACACTGCAATGCCCTTGAAATCAGGATGTAGCCTGCCCTGAGCAGTGGGCCCTGGGTTTTTCCATGTCTGTTGTGACTGAATGTGTAGGGTGTGTTTAGCTCTAACCTTGTGAGGGGGCAGGTCAGGAGCATCTACCACTACCCGCCTCCTGAGTTAGGTTTCAGCCTCCAAATGACATTGCGCCAACCCACTTTCTGGAGGCCCTTGCTGTAATAATTTCACTCTATCATTGTTGAGAGAGAAAGGAATTCAAACTTTGAGAATGCGCATGTTGAAAATGCCCCATACCTCCTTTCCTGGCTGTTGCAGGACTACTAGCTAGGGTGTGTTAGTGGCAAATGTGCCTAAATAACAGCTAGCAAGGACATACTGTAGCTGGCAATCCTATATTCTTGTGATAAATGTAATCAAATCAAAATCAAATTGTATTAGTCACATGTGCCGAATACAACCTTACAGTGAAATGCTTACTTACAAGCCCCTAACCAACAATGCAGTTTAAAAAAGTACAGATAAGAATAAGAAATAAAAGTAACAAGTAATTAAAGAGCAGCAGTAAAATAACAATAGCGAGACTATATAAAGGGGGGTACTGGTACAGAGTTAATGTGTGTATTATATACATGTAGGTAGAGGTATTAAAGTGACTATGCATAGATGATAACAACAGAGAGTAGCAGCGGTGTAAAAGAGGGGGAAGGGGGCAATGCAAAAAGTCTGGTTAGCCATTTGATTAGGTGTTCAGGAGTCTTATGGCTTGGGGGTAGAAGCTGTTTGGAAGCCTCTTGAACCTAGACTTGGCGTTCCGGTACTGCTTCCCGTTCAATAGCAGAGAGAACAGTCTATGACTAGGGTGGCTGGAGTCAATTTATAGGGCCTTCCTCTGACACAGCCTGGTATAGAGGTCCTGGATGTCAGGAAGCTTGGCCCCAGTGATGTACTGGGCCGCTCACACGACCCTCTGTAGTGCCTTGTGGTCGGAGGCCGAGCAGTTGCCATACCAGGCAGTGATGCAACCATTCAAGATGCTCTCGATGGTGCAGCTCTATAACCTTTTGAGGATCTGAGGACCCATGCCAAATCTTTTCAGTCTCCTGAGGGGGAATAGAGTTTGTTGTGCCCTCTTCACAACTGTCTTGGTGTGCTTGGACCATGTTAGTTTGTTGGTGATGTGGTCACCAAGGAACCTGAAGCTCTCAACCTGCTCCACTGCAGCCCCGTCGATGAGAAAGGGGGGCGTGCTCAGTCCTCTTTTTCCTGTAGTCCACAATCATCTCCTTTGTCTTGATCATGTTGAGGGACAGGTTGTTGTCCTGGCACCACACGGCCAGGTCTCTGACCTCCTCCCTATAGGCTGTCTCGTTGTTGTCGGTGATCAGGCCTACCACTGTTGTGTCATCGGCAAACTTAATGATGGTGTTGGAGTCGTGCCTGGCCATGCAGTCATGAGTGAACAGGGAGTACAGGAGGGGACTGAGCATGCACCCCTGAGGGTCCCCTGTGTTGAGGATCAGCATGGCGGATGTGTTGTTACCTACCCTTACCACCTGGGGGCGGCCCGTCAGGAAGTCCAGGATCCAGTTGCAGAGGGAGGTGTTTAGTCCCAGGGTCCTTAGCTAATTGATGAGCTTTGAGGGCACTATGGCGTTGAACGCTGAGCTGTAGTCAATGAATAGCATTCTCACATAGGTGTTCCTTTTGTCCAGGTTGGAAAGGGCAGTGTTGAGTGCAATAGAGATTGCATCATCTGTGGATCTTTTGGGGCGCTATGCATATTGGAGTGGGTCTAGGGTTTCTGGGATAATGGTGTTGATGTGAGCCATGACCAGCCTTTCAAAGCACTTCATGGCTACAGACGTGAGTGCTACGGGTCGGTAGTCATTTAGGCAGGTTACCTTTGTTGTCTTGGGCACAGGCACTATGGTGGTCTGCTTAAAACATGTTGGTATTACAGACTCGGAAAGGGAGAGGTTGAAAATGTTAGTGAAGACACTTGCCAGTTGGTCAGCGCATGCTCGCAGAACACGTCCTGGTAATCGGTCTGGCCCTGCGGCCTTGTGAATGTTGACCTGTTTAAAGGTCTTACTCACATCGGCTGCGGAGAGCGTGATCACACAGTCTTCCGGAACAGCTGGTGCTCTCATGCATGTTTCAGTGTTATTTGCCTCGAAGCGAGCATAGACGTAATTTAGCTTGTCTGGTAGGCTTGTGTCACTTGGCAGCTCTCGGCTGTGCTTCCCTTTGTGGTCTGTAATGGTTTGCAAGCCCTGCCACATCCGACGTGCGTCAAAGCCGGTGTGGTACGATTCGATCTTAGTCCTGTATTGACGCTTTGCCTGTTTGATGGTTCGTCGGAGGGCACAGCGGGATTTCTTATAAGCTTCCAGGTTAGAGTCCCGCTCCTTGAAAGCGGCAGCTCTAGCCTTTAGCTCAGTGCATATGTTGCCTGTAATCCATGGCTTCTGGTTGGGGTATGTACGTATGGTCACTGTGGGGATGACGTCATCGATGCACTTATTGATGAAGCCAATGACTGATGTGGTGTACTCCCCAATGCCATCGGAGAAATCCCGGAACATATTCCAGTCTGTGCTAGCAAAACAGTCCTGTAGCTTAGCATCTGATTCATCTAACCACTTTTTTTTATTGATCTAGTCACTGGTGCTTCTTGCTTGATTCCATATGATTCCATATAGGTTATTTCATAGATTTGATGTCTTCACTATTATTCTACAATGTATAAAATAGTAAGAATAAAGAAAACCCCTTGAATGAGTAGGTGTGTCCAAACTTTTGACTGGTACTGTATATGTTTGCTATAATTCCATCAATATATGATGGATTTTCAACAACAACAAAGAAAATGTCCAACTGTTGCATTTATCAGAATTGTATCTTAAACCTTTTAACACTTTCAACGACCATTGCTAATGGAGCTACATCGAGACATTACAGTAAAGAACTAGATAGTACAGGTCTTCTGTTTGTAAGAGGAACAAAACTGAAGGACATTTTTGTGAGATAGAAAATGATTGAGTTAGCACTAACTGTATAAACTTTATGATTCCAATGCAGAAAAGCAAGTCACGTTGAGGGCATACAGTACATACAGTCTGCATTGTTATAATAAATGAACAAACACACACCATATGTAAATAGCAGTCATAAAGAATGTGAGGACGTGCTGATATGCCACACTCCGTTCTACATCTTCAGGAAACAGGAAACAATATGATGACTGGAAACCATGCTGTCTGTCTACAGTGACCAGTGATAAATAAGTGGACATATCCCCTCTCCTTTATTGAGATTTAAAAAATATATATATTTCACCTTTGTTTAACCAGCTAGGCTAGTTGAGAACAAGTTCTCATTTACAACTGCGACCTGGCCAAGATCAAGCAAAGCAGTTCGACACATACAACAACACAGAGTTACACATGGAATAAACAAACATACAGTCAATAATACAGAAGGAAAAAAAAGTATATATATATAGTGTGTGCAAATGAGGTAAGATAGGGGAGGTAAGGCAGTAAATAGGCCATGGTGGCGAAGTAATTTCAATATAGCATTTAAACACTGGTATGGTAGATGTGCAGAAGATGAATGTGCAAGTAGAGATACTGGGGTGCAAAGGAGCAAGATAAATGAATAAATAAATACAGTATGGGGATGAGGTATATGGATGGGCTATTTACAGATGGGCTATTTACAGGTGCAGTGATCTGTGAGCTGCTCTGACAGCTGGTGCTTAAAGCTAGTGAGGGAGATATGAGTCTCCAGCTTCAGTGATTTTTGCAGTTCGTTCCAGTCATTGGCAGCAGAGAACTGGAAGGAAAGGCGGCCAAAAGAGGAATTGGCGTTTGGGGGTGACCAGTGAGATATACCTGCTGGAGCGCGTGCTACGGGTGGGTGCTGCTATGGTGACCAGTGAGCTGAGATAAGGCGGGGCTTTACCTAGCAAAGACTTGTAGATTACCTGGAGCCAGTGGGTTTGGCGACAAGTATGAAGCAAGGGCCAGCCAACGAGAGCGTACAGGTCGCAGTGGTGGGTAGTATATGGGGCTTTGGTGACAAAACGGATGGCACTGTGATAGACTGCATCCAATTTGTTGAGTAGAGTTTTGGAGGCTATTTAGTAAATGACATCGCCAAAGTCAAGGATCGGTAGGATGGTCAGTTTTACGAGGGTATGTTTGGCAGCATGAGTGAAGGATGCTTTGTTGCAAAATAGGAAGCCGATTCTAGATTTAATTTTAGATTGGAGATGCGTGCTGTGTGCTGTGGTAGAAAAAAACATATTGAAATACCTTGTTAGGTATCCACTCCAGTGGATAGAGAAACAGACCTATGTTACATCTGGTTATCAGGTTAAACTGTCAAACAGTGTTTCCTTCACTCAATGCAAAGAAGGTGTGCCAGTTAGTTGTATCTACAGTGAAATTATGTGTCCTATGTGTAAATATATTGACAAAGGACAGGTGAAGACAATACTTACAACACAATCAATATTTTGAGACAATAAATAAAAACTACATTTTCGTACAATACTTATTACCAAATGTCATCAGGCTAGTCTCAAGGGTAATGAAATGGTTAAAACAGGAAATGTGTGTAATGTCTTGGGCACGTGGGCCTAATTGTCTGACATATAAATCATTTAAATTAGTGTGTACAAACACACACAAACTATGTGATGCCCATATAACATTCATTATCCCTGTGTACACCTGATCATATTGCACATATTGTAAACATTTTATGAATACTACTTCATTTAAGGGAATACATTTGCAGTACACCAAACAAGTAAAAGCAGATGCATATTACAGAAAACTAGTTGAGCCCAACAATTTGAAACGGAGTGTTTCTTTCATTAGCACTACAAGTCATGTTGCAGCACATCTCAGATATTCACACAAATAACCTTCAGATAATGAATAACCTGTACTTCCTAATACTTGATGGCTTTAATCTCGTGACATTATAAAATGGCACAGGAGAAGAAGGCAGACGTTTTACATGTCCCCAACCGATAGTGTTTTTTTGTTCGTTTATAACTTATTTTATTTACTTATTTTGTACATAATGTTGCCGTTACCGTCTCTTATGACCGAAAATAACTTCTGGACATCAGGACTGCGATTACTCACCAGGGACTGTCAGAATCCTTTTTTTCCTTTAACGAGTCTGGGATCTGAACAGGCCCAGATCCCCGTGAATTGTGTCCAAATACAAGTGTGCCAAGTTCATCATACCCAAGAAGGCTCGAGGCTGTAGTCGCTGCATAAGGTGCTTCAACAAAGTACTGAGTAAAGGATTTGAATATTTTATTTGTATAATTTAGCAAACATTTCTAAAAACCTCTTTGCTTCATCATTATGGAGTATTGTGTGTAGATTGATGAGGGGAAAAACTGTTCAATGTGTTTTAGAATAAGGCTGTAATGTGTGAAAATGTGGAAAAAGTCAAGGGGTCTGAATACTTTCCGAATGCACTGTGCATATATACATAGTAAAGACACATCAATCATTAAATGTGAAGACTTGTTTTATCAAATAAATTCTCTATGTGTAATTATTATTACGTGATTAAACTAATCATGTAAACTTAATTAACTAGGAAGTCGGGGCACCACGGAAAATGTTGATTTACAGAGCTATAATTTTCAGAATATAACTCTTCAGATATTTTAATATCTGATCGATTAGTCATTCTCATTAATGTATTATTATTACCTTGTTGGTCTCATTCCAAACGTCGTAAAATTCTTGGTTACTCTAGCATAAATTATGAATCAGCGATATACAAATTGGCTTAATTATTTATTTACTAACTAACTAAATAATCACAGAAATACATACTAGTAATTTGTGTCGTCTAGAATTTGCTCCTTCAGTACTGAATCGATAGTCTCAGAGTTTAACCATTTCCAGCCGTGTAGCCAATGCTACACGTAGGATCGTTTTCTAGTCTTATGGTTTACGTGGTTTTAACCAATCGATACATCTGGTTTACCGTGGGTCTCTGGCTTGAAATGTACATTTCGTCACGGGTGGTTTTATACATTTCAGAGAAAATGGCGGTTCCATGACGCCTGATGTAATGGATGGCCTAACGGGGGCGTGGCCACTGACTAGTTAAACTTTACATTGAAGACAATTCTCTCATTTTAAAGGTTAACATCACATTACATAATTTCACAAATAGTTTAATCTTTACTCATTCATTTTATACAAGAATTAGATGCCAACCCCATAATTGAGAAATGTACAAATTCAGAGATACAGTTATGTGTGTTTCCTGTCCTTCATCATCAAATGAAACACACTCAGCCACAATCTACACCCAATCTACACCCAGAAAGGGCCACGTTATGACAGTCCCCTTCTGGTGGTTTAAATCTTGGGATTATCCTGCAAGTTGCAAACCAACATAAAAATAATGACCATGTGATGTCCTGGTTGTAGATCATCGTTGAAGTCCCCCTCTGGTGGTTGACCTTGGTAGGTTCTCTGAAAGCAGAGCAGTCCAACACAAGGACGGGCAGTGTATGTCCGGTTGGTAATCGCCGTTGCAGTCCCCCTCTGGTGGTCGACCCGGGTAGGATTTCTGCAAATGGAACAGGCCACTACAAGGATGGGCAGCGGATCACCGTTCCGGACCCGTCGTCTGCTTGTACAGACTGGAAGATCTGGGCAGTAACTTAGGCAGTTGTTAACAACGCACACTCACAAAATATATAATTACATTTCTTCCCAAATGAGCGGCATTGTGGCACTAAGTGATGGTTGTATGGGGACTTTGTTTATGGCTCTATCATTTCCTAAGTGTCAAAGGAACTGAACCGAAAAGGAATGAAAGCATAAACAAAAGATATACAAAATAAAGTTCTCACACCAAAATCATCTAATTGGACTGAATTCTATATACGTCCAAGGTCCTGGAAAAATTACCATATCATGGCATTGTCTAATGTCATATCCAGGATGTTCCTAATTTGTGGTGTGTTGCTTAGGGCACTATCCTAAGTTGATAACTACACGATAAGTCTACAGCTGCAAGGCACCAGCTTTTGGCAGTCTACAGGGACCTATGGACCTCTGTGGATAAACTGGTGAGTACTGTAGCTGTAGTGTCAAAAAGGCCATAGAGTAAATTTTCAACTTTACTAAGGCTTGTATTTTGTTCTGACCCTTAACTTCTTAGGCAATGGTGGGGCGCTACCAGGTGAAATGCAAGGCGCCAAATTCAAAATCCAAAAGTTGAATTATTAAACATGCACCAATATACAAGTGTTCCATACTCATCAAAAGCTCTGTTTCTTGGCAATATCACAGCGTTGTCAGATTTCAAAAAGGCATTACGGCGAAAGCACCACATTTGATTGTTTGAGGGTAGCACCTTCACTATTTTTCCCATTACCATGAATTCATTAGCCTTCACGGTTCACACAAAACACATTTCACAGCGAAAACAAATCAATTACCTGTTGAAGAACTTCTGCTGATGGCTTCCAAAGTGTCCGACGAAGACAATCCATGGTCCTTTTGTTAGAAAAAGTAATGTATTATATCCATAAATCTCTGTTTGGTTCGCGATTATAATCAGAAACTACAGCCTCCACTCGTCCCATTGAAACGTGAAGAGAACTCGTTCAACTTATACCTATAAACTTGTCCAAGAACAATCAAACATCCTTTTAAATGTATCCTTAGGACCACTTTTATGTATATTTACTATAATAATTCAACCGGAATATAAACTGGGCTATAAGAACGGAAAAAAACACAGAGCGTGCCTTGTCGGGAGCGCGCGTCCTCTCCTATTGACATCTAAGGGGACACTTCCTGTTTTCTCTTCTTCTCTGCTCTAATAGCATCACAAAAAAAATCTCGAGACTGTTGACATCCAGAGGAAGCGATAGGTACTGCATTCATATGCCCTTATATGGGCATTTTCATAAGGGAGGGGTTCCAAATGAGGCACTCTGTCAAAACCACTTTTTCCAGGACAGAAATTCCTCAGGGTTTCGCCTGCCATATCCATTCTGTTTTAGTCACAGACAAATGGTTAACACTTTTAGAAAACTCAGAGTGTTTCCTATCCAATGGTACTAAATATGTGCATATCCTATTTTACTTTGGGCACGCCAGGCTCTCCAAAACGGTCACCTCGTGTGCGCTGATCGCTAAGAAGTTAAGTGATCCGAGGATAAATCCTCATTAAATGTTCCATTGTACGTGTGCGTTTTATGCTTACATAGGCGCACATGCCAAAGGAGAGAACCAAGTATCCTGGTAGGTGGCAACTTGTTCAGAATGAGTCTGACGTCATCAGGCAATTTCCAGGTCGATGCCTGGAGGTCAGTAAGAATTGATGTTGACCTCAAGACGTGTTAAGGGGACCTGTAGTAGTTTTACTACACGTCACTGTGTAGTACACCATTGTAGTGGTGATAGGTACGAAGGAGTCTATTTCATAGCTATGTTATCCACGGAGGAGCTAACCTCACGACGGAAGTACTCTAAGCACTGAACCAGTCGTACACGGTGTGATCATGGTTCATGACTTCTAATAACTTTCCTCCTGAATGGTGTGTTCTATTTATTAGTGGCATGTGTGACCATCAGAAGAGTGTTCTGGAGATTCCCTTACATGTGTTACAATCTGAGTGACTACTAACTCCTCTTTCGCTGTTATCAATAGCAATTTGACTTGTGAGGTCTCTAATCCTCTTACTGATTGTTGCTGGACTGACTGTGCTGTCATTGGTACTGGTACTTAAGGGGACCAGTTGTCCTACCGATTTATTCGGAAATATTATCCTACCGGAACACATGATTCGAGCATTTTACTAGTTGTATTGTAGTTGAACCTACACATGGCAAGGCATTACTATTTTTGCCATTTGTTTTGGAGGTGAAGTCCAGTGTGGTACGACCAGTGTGGTACACCTTAGTAATATCTTAGATATGTTCTAAGATAATCCCAGTCTAGGGGCCTGTCTGCTCCTCACTGTTCTCATAGGGGAGTTTACAACTAGATTTGTTTTCTGCTCTGGCGTCCTCATAAGGTGTTGCACGTAGTCTCGACCCCCGCACTGGCTCATCATTGGTCTGGGCAACTATTCCCCCTGTTTGTGGCTTGGTCAATCAGGTTTGTTGATTGAATGTTTTGAGATATTGTAATATCTCCTTGGATTGGATTCTCCACCAACAGGTTTTGAAACATATTTTTCCCAAGGGGTGCTTTTGACAGATACCCCTTGTGGATGACTGTGTTGCAGCTAACGTTAGGGGAAGACAGTGTGGTAAGTGGAGAAGGCACTGTGACCTTTGACCACACAAGGTTGGTTTTCCAATCCATCAGCGAGAGTAACCGATCCATCAAGTCTGCTCCGAGTAGCAGGGGTTCAGATTCGAGGCTGGTAACATGCACAGGGTGAATAAGCAATACGTCCTGGAAGTGTAGTTTCAGTATGACTATAAATGTGAGAGGCGAGGTAGTCTGAGTGACACCTTGAAGTGTAGTGTCGCATCGTTCCATTTTTAACTAACGTCTAGTTGGCTTTAAAGCCCTTTTGAGATCATCAAACAATGGTTGAGATAGTATCGTTTGGCTGACCTGGAACAGGGTCAAAAGTGGGGAAATTCTTGACAAGTTTGTCAAGGTGTTCCACGCCAAGCGGGCGGAGAGGGTTGGCTTCATCCTGTGTGAAATTGGAGCCGAAAAGGCTAAGAGGAGAAGCCAAACTTTGGCTTTGTTGGCGAAGAGGCGCCATATTAAAGTACTTCCGGCGCCGACAGAGATGGCAGCCTCGCTTCACGTTCTCAGGAAACCATGCAGTATTTTGTTTTTATGTATTACTTCTTACATTGTTACCCGGAAAATATTAAGTTTTATTACATACAACCGGGAGGAACTATTTGGATATAAAACAGCGTCAACTTACCAACATTACGACCAGGAATACGACTTTCCCAAAGAGGATTCTCCTTCGTTAACCCAAACACAACAACAGACTGGATAGCACGTGGCTACTCAAAACAACGGCGGCGCGGAGAGAGAAGAGGAAGCGGCCGGTCTTTTGGTCAAGCTACGTCGGCGGGCGCATCGTGCACCTCTCCCGAGTATTTTTAATCGCCAATGTACAGTCTCTTGACAACAAAGTAGGCGAAATCCGATCGAGGGTTGCCTTTCAGAGAGACATTCGAGACTGCAACGTTCTTTTTGCTTCACGGAAACATGGCTCACTCAGGACCGCGTTATCAGAGTCGGTACAGCCACCTGGTTTCTCCACGCATCGCTACCCGACAGAAACAAACATCTCTCTGGTAAGAAGAAGGGCGGGGTGTGTGTCTTATGATTAACGAGGCGTGGTGTGATCATAACAACATACAGGAACTCAAGTCCTTTTGTTCACCTGACATAGAATTCCTTACAATCAAATGCAGACCGCATTATCTACCAAGAGAATTCTCTTGATTATAATCACAGCCGTGTACATCCCCCTCAAGCTGATACATCGGCGGCACTGAAAGAAATTCATCGGACTCTATGTAAACTGGAAACCACATATCCTGAGGCTGCATTTATTGTGGCTGAGGATTTTAATAAGGCTAATTTAAGAACAAGGCTCCCGAAATTTTACCAGCATATCGAATGTGCCACCCGGGCTGGTAAAATCCTGGACCACTGTTATTCCAACTTCCGTGATGCATACAAGGCTATTCTCCGCCCTCCTTTCGGCAAGTCTGACCATGACTCCATTTTGTTGCTCCCAGCCTACAAGCAGAAACTAAAACAGGAAGCGCCCGTTCTCAGGTCTGTTCAACGCTGGTCCGACCAATCTGATTCCATGCTGCAAGATTGCTTGACACGTGGACTGGGATATGTTCGGATAGCATCTGACAACAACATTGATGTATCGCTGATTCGGTGAGCGAGTTTATTAGCAAATGCATTGGTGATGTTGTACCCATAGCAAATATCAAAACCTTCCCCAACCAGAAACCATGGATTGATGGCAGCATTAGCGCAAAACTGAAAGCGCGAACCACTGCTTTTAACCAGGTAAAGGCTACCGGAAACATGACTGAATACAAACAGTGCAGCTACTCCCTCCGCAAGGCAATCAAACAAGCTAGCGTCAATATAGAGACAAAGTAGAGTCACAATTCAATGGCTCAGACACAAGAGGAATGTGGCAGGGTCTACAGTCAATCACGGACTACAAAAGAAAACCAGCCCGTCGCGGACCATGGCGTCCTGCTCCCAGACAAACTAAACAACTTCTTTGCTCGCTTTGAGGACAATACAGTGCCACCGACACGGCCCGCTACCAAAACCTGCGGGCTCACCTTCACACGCAGCCAATGTGAGAAAAACATTTAAATGTATTTAACCCTCGCAAGGCTGCCGGCCCAGATGGCATCCTGGCCGTGTCCTCAGAGCATGCGCCAGACCAGCTGGCTGGTGTGTTTACTGGACATATTCAATCAGTCCCTATCCCAGTCTGCTGTTCCCACATGCTTCAAGAGGGCCACCATTGTTCCTGTTCCCAAGAAAGCTAAGGTGACTGAGCTAAATGACTATCGCCCGTAGCACTCACTTCCCGTCATCATGAAGTGCTTTGAGAGATTAGTCAAGGATCATATCACCTCCATCCTGCCAGACACCCTGGACCCACTCCAATTTGCTTACCGTCCCAATAGGTCCACAGACTTGACACAATCGCAATCACACTGCATACTGCCTAACCCATCTGGACAAGAGGAATACTTATGTAAGAATGCTGTTCATCGACTACAGCTCAGCATTTAACACCATAGTTCCTCAAAGCTCGTCATTAAGCTTTCGAGACCCTGGGTCTCGACCCAGCCCTAATGCAACTGGGTCCTGGACTTCCTGGCGGGCCGGTCCCAGGTGGTGAGGTAAGAACTCTTTATCTCCACCCGCTGATCCTCAACACTGGGGCCCCACAGAGTGCGTTCTCAGCCCTCTCCTGTACTCCCTGTTACCCATGACTGCGTGGCCAAGCACGCGCATCCAACTCAATCATCAAGTTTGCTGGCGACACTACAGTGGTAGGCGATTACCAACAACGCGAGGCGGCCTACAGAGAGGAGGTGAGGGCCCTCGGAGGTGTGGTGTCAGAAAATAACCTCTCACTCAATGTCAACAAAACAAAGGAGATGATCGTGGACTTCAGGAAACAGGAGAGGAGCACCCTATCCACATCGAGGGGACAGTAGTGGAGAAGGTGGAAAGTTTTAAGTTCCTCGGCGTACACATCACGGACAAACTGAATTGGTCACCCACACAGACAGCGTGGTAAAAGAAGGCGCCAGCGCCTCTTCAACCTCAGGAGGCTGAAGAAATTTGGCTTGTCACCAAAATCACTCACAAACTTTTACAGATGCACAATCGAGAGCATCCTGTCGGGCTGTATCACCGCCTGATGCAGGCAACTGCTCCGCCCACAACCGTAAGGCTCTCCAGAGGGTAGTGAGGACTGCACAGCATCACGGGGTTAAACTACCTGCCCTCCAGGACACCTACACCACCCGATGTCACAGAAAGGCCAAAAAGATCATCAAGGACAACAACCACCCGAGCCACTGCCTGTTCACCCGCTATCATCCAGAAGGCGAGGTCAGTACAGGTGCATCAAAGCTGGGACCGAGAGACTGAAAAACAGCTTCTACCTCAAGGCCGTCAGACTGTTAAAACAGCCATCACTAACATTGAGTGGCTGCTGCCAACATACTGACTTAAATCTCTAACCACTTTATACATAGGAATTGGATGTAACAAATGTATCACTAGCCACTTTAAACAATTTTGTATATAATGTTTACGTATCCGACATACTCATATCAAATGTATACACTGTACTCTAAACCATCTACTGTATCTTGCCTATGCCGTTCGGTCATCGACCCAAATCTCTAGCCACTTTAATAATTATAATTGGATGAAATAATGTATCACTAGCCACTTTAAACAATGCCATTTATATAATGTTTACATATCCTACATTACTCATCTCATATATATGTGTATATACTGTACTCCATACCATCTACTGCATCTTGCCTATGCCGGTCAGCCATCGCTCATCCATATATTTATATGTACATACTCGTATTCATTCCTTTACTCTTGTGTGTATAAGGTAGTTGTTGTGAATTTGTTAGATTACTTGTTAGATACTACTGCATGGTCGGAACTAGAAGCACAAGCATTTCGCTACACTCGCATTAACATCTGCTAACCATGTGTATGTGACAAATAAAATTTGATTTGATTTGATTTATTACTCAGTGCCGAATGGCCAAGAGGAGAAGACTGAGGGACACATGAGGGAGGCAAAGTCTGAAACCTTCTATCGTCTTCACTCCTTTGAGTGCCGGGCTCCGGTTGCTTGGTTGGGTAGTCACGCTGTAGCGCGTGATCGTTCTGGAATTCCACCAGATTGTACCTAAGGGTGGTATTCTGCTGCATTGCAAAGTCCACGTGAGCGGTTAGAGTACTGATTTTGGACACACGAGTGTCGCACTTGCTCCTTTCGGTCTCAAACTTATCTGTCATGGTTTACAGATAGAGGTCTTGAGTACGGAGCGAGAGATTCAGTGATGAGATTTCCTCCGCTTGCTTAGAAATCAATATTTCCATCTTCATCACCTGAGTTCTCTCATCCTTCATTTGGTCAGCGACTTCAATGAGTTCTGCTGATTTGTCCTCCAACTTAGTCATTGTGTTCATTAACTGATTGTCTTTGGTCTGCAGCATGTTGAGTAGAACATTGTTACTTTGAGTAGCGTTCAACAAAACTGCATGCATTTTATCAAGTTGAGCGCACCTGTTTGTAGATAACTCATCAGATTTATCTAGTTTTGCATGGACATCTTCGTTTTGGCTAAATCGAGTTGTTCCTATAGAAGACGTTTTGTTCCTGTAGAAAACGATTTTGTTGAAAAATTTGTGCTCTATCGTCGTCATAAGTTTTTGCAATTACATTTAATTGTTCTGTTTTCAAACGCAGTTCCATAGCTAGCAGAAATGTTCCTTTTTCTGCATTTGTCATCAGTTTCCCGGTTCTCTCCACCTGTCCCTTTATGTCTATCCGTGTCCTGCCCGTGCTTCAGCTGTGCACTGCGGTATTGGATCGATGCCAATTATGGATGGCAAGACATCAGGGCTAAACTGGAGAAAACCTTTACAAGGCCTGCGCCTGATGGTCGATTTTGGAGAGCGTTTGTCGTGATTTCTACTGTTTTTCCACTAATGGCAAAGTTAGGGTTGGTATCGCTGCTGTGGTCAGAGATCAATCCTTTTATGGACAAGTTTTCACTAATTAGCGGGGGAGTGAGAACCACTCCCTCTGATAGCTTGCACATTATTAGAACATTTGAGAGGAGAGAATTTTTGGTTTTGGAATACGTTGGAAGCTGCAAATACGATTTTAATCTATTTATAGACGTTAATGAACCATCAGTACTGTATCAGTAATGTAGGAGTTGGATGTGAATGAATTTGCAAAAGCAAATTGACTTGATTAATCAATGATAATGATTAATCATACCTGTATAGGCAACTGGGAATTCAACTTTAATTAACCTGAGTTGGTTCATCTAGGTTAATATGGGAAAGTTTAAAATGTCTCATTTAATTGGAAAACCTGAAAAGGAATGTTGAATTGAATCCAGACAATTGAACTTATTAAATTGAATGAGACGATGATATCCAATCAATTGAGATTGTCTGGATTATCATACGTGTAAACAGTAGTTTAACAGGCTCTTATTTAGCTCTTTATAAATATTACACTGTTCTGAAAACTCACCAAATAATTCCTGAGATATTTACCTATTAGAAACAATTTGAATATCAAGCTCACAAAAATTATAATTGCACAATTACACACACTTACCATAACATGTGCTAATTGTGATGGTAATTGTGATAGTAGCCATTTTGAAGAATCAGAAATAAAAAAAGGTGACACCTGTAATATCATTGAAAAGCCCAGCATGTCCTCTCAAAGGTATAACGGGACCTAACACAATGCCATGTATGGACTTAAAGACCAAAAACGAATTTCCATTAGAGAGGACAAAAATGAATTGCTTGTCCTGCCTTCATTCCCCTGGACAAATGTGGAAAGACTTTAGAGAGAACAGCTCACTTTCCCAAGATTAAGGTTTAGAGGTGTGGCCTTCATTGTGATACTGGATCCAGTATGTCAAAGGACAGCTGAATCACTACTAGTAGACGTTTGATTGAGAGCCCGTTGTGTTCCCTCTTAAGGAGAAAGTAGATCATATCATCTTAGTGTTATGAATTATGAAGGAATTACTCCCTGGATTAATCTGAAGAAACTGGTTGTAAATGATCAAAGATGATGATGTGTTGTTGTCTTTCAGATCGATAAGTACCTATACGCCATGCGTTTCTCCGACGAGACGCTGATGGACATCATGAAGCGATTCAGAAGGGAACTAGGGAATGGGCTGTGTCGGGACACTAACCCCACAGCAACAGTCAAGATGCTGCCCACCTTCGTCAGGTCCATTCCTGATGGATCAGGTGAGCATGGACACTCCAACCAGATACTCAGAGGAAGAAGAGTTGTGGGTAGTCTATGCCTGGTTCTTTCTTTTTTAAGGACAAAATGTAATTACATGTTAAAGATTTGTACAGTTACAAATCCAGGTGTGAGGCAGAAACCAGTTGGTCAAGTGGCACGGTTTCTGTTTTTTCACCCATTGGCCAGAGTCACAATAGAAATAATAGGGTCTGGGCCCATTTCCACAAACAATCTCAGAAAAGGTACTAGCAATCCTGTTAAAACCTGTTTTAAGAATTAAAAAACTCCCAGCTCAGAGTAGGTTTTAGGATGATGGTAACTTCTTACGGAACAGTGTCCCGCTAGCGTGCGACCTCGACAACATCCGGTGAAATTGCAGAGCGCGAAATTCAAAATACAAACATTTTAATATTAAACATTTATGAAAATACAAGTGTCATACACCATTCTTTAGCTTAGAATCTTGGTAATCAAACCGCTTTGTCCGATTTACAATAGGCTTTACGGCGAAAGCATACAATTTGATTATCTGAGGACAGCGCCCCGCATACTTCCTGCATATAAATATTTTTCAAACCAGCACAGGCATCACAAAAATAAAAAATAGAGATAAAATAAATCACTTACCTTTGAAGATCTTCCTCTGTTTGCAATCCCAAGGGTCCCAGCTACACAATAAATTGTTGTTTTGTTCAATAAAGTCCCTCTTTATATCCCAAAAACTCTGTTTGGTTCACGCGCTTTGTTCAGTAATCCACCCGTTCAACTCGTTCAACATACAGACAAAAGAATCCAAAAAGTTACCGATAAACTTCGTCCAAACAAGTCAAACAACGTTTCTAATCAATCCTCAGGTACCCTAATATGTAAATAAACGATACAATTTAACACGGAATGTAGTATGTTCAATACCGGAGATAAATAACAAAGAGCGCGCCCTCAAATCAAATCAAATCAATCAAATTTTATTTGTCACATACACATGGTTAGCAGATGTTAATGCGAGTGTAGCGAAATGCTTGTGCTTCTAGTTCCGACCATGCAGTAGTATCTAACAAGTAATCTAACAAATTCACAACAACTACCTTATACACACAAGAGTAAAGGAATGAATACGAGTATGTACATATAAATATATGGATGAGCGATGGCTGACCGGCATAGGCAAGATGCAGTAGATGGTATGGAGTACAGTATATACACATATATATGAGATGAGTAATGTAGGATATGTAAACATTATATAAATGGCATTGTTTAAAGTGGCTAGTGATACATTATTTCATCCAGTTATAATTATTAAAGTGGCTAGAGATTTGGGTCGATGGCCGAACGGCATAGGCAAGATACAGTAGATGGTTTAGAGTACAGTGTATACATTTGATATGAGTATGTCGGATACGTAAACATTATATACAAAATTGTTTAAAGTGGCTAGTGATACATCCAATTCCTATGTTTAAAGTGGCTAGAGATTTAAGTCAGTATGTTGGCAGCAGCCACTCAATGTTAGTGATGGCTGTTTAACAGTCTGATGGCCTTGAGGTAGAAGCTGTTTTTCAGTCTCTCGGTCCCAGCTTTGATGCACCTGTACTGACCTCGCCTTCTGGATGATAGCGGGGTGAACAGGCAGTGGCTCGGGTGGTTGTTGTCCTTGATGATCTTTTTGGCCTTCCTGTGACATCGGGTGGTGTAGGTGTCCTGGAGGGCAGGTAGGTTTCCCCCGGTGATGCGCTGTGCAGTCCTCACTACCCTCTGGAGAGCCTTACGGTTGTGGGCGGAGCAGTTGCCGTACCAGGCGGTGATACAGCCCGACAGGATGCTCTCGATAGTGCATCTGTAAAAGTTTGTGAGTGATTTTGGTGTCAAGCCGAATTTCTTCAGCCTCCTGAGGTTGAAGAGGCGCTGTTGCGCCTTCTTCACCACGCTGTCTGTGTGGGTGGACCAATTCAGTTTGTCCGTGATGTGTACACCGAGGAACTTAAAACTTTCCACCCTCTCCACTACTGTCCCCTCGATGTGGATAGGGGGGTGCTCCCTCTCCTGTTTCCTGAAGTCCACGATCATCTCCTTTGTTTTGCTGACATTGAGTGAGAGGTTATTTTCCTGACACCACACTCCGAGGGCCCTCACCTCCTCTCTGTAGGCCGTCTCGTCCGTTGTTGGTAATCAAGCCTACCACTGTAGTGTCGTCAGCAAACTTGATGATTGAGTTGGATGCGTGCTTGGCCACGCAGTCATGGGTAAACAGGGAGTACAGGAGAGGGCTGAGAACGCACCCTTGTGGGGCCCCAGTGTTGAGTATCAGCGGAGTGGAGATGTTGTTTCCTACCCTCACCACCTGGGACCGGCCCGTCAGGAAGTCCAAGACCCAGTTGCACAGGGCTGGGTCGAGACCCAGGGTCTCGAGCTTAATGACGAGCTTGGAGGGAACTATGGTGTTAAATGCTGAGCTGTAGTCGATGAACAGCATTCTTACATAAGTATTCCTCTTGTCCAGATGGGTTAGGGCAGTATGCAGTGTGATTGCGATTACGTCGTCTGTGGACCTATTGGGACGGTAAGCAAATTGGAGTGGGTCCAGGGTGTCTGGCAGGATGGAGGTGATATGATCCTTGACTAATCTCTCAAAGCACTTCATGATGACAGAAGTGAGTGCTACGGGCGATAGTCATTTAGCTCAGTCACCTTAGCTTTCTTGGGAACAGGAACAATGGTGGCCCTCTTGGAGCATGTGGGAACAGCAGACTGGGATAGGGACTGATTGAATATGTCCGTGAACACACCAGCCAGCTGGTCTGCGCATGCTCTGAGGACACGGCCAGGGATGCCATCTGAGCCGGCAGCCTTGCGAGGGTTAACACATTTAAATGTTTTTCTCACATTGGCTGCGGTGAAGGTGAGCCCGCAGGTTTTGGTAGCGGGCGTGTCGGTGGCACTGCATTGTCCTCAAAGCGAGCAAAGAAGTTGTTTAGTTGGTCTGGGAGCAGGGCGTCATGGTCCGCGACAGGGCTGGTTTTCTTTGTAGTCCGTGATTGACTGTAGACCCTGCCACATTCCTCTTGTGTCTGAGCCGTTGAATTGTGACTCTACTTTGTCTCTATATTGACGCTTAGCTTGTTTGATTGCCTTGCGGAGGGAATAGCTACACTGTTTGTATTCAGTCATGTTTCCGCTAGCCTTAACCTGGTTAAAGCAGTGGTTCGCGCTTTCAGTTTTGCTTGCGAATGCTGCCATCAATCCACGGTTTCTGGTTGGGGAAGGTTTTAATATTTGCTATGGGTACAACATCACCAATGCACTTGCTAATAAACTCGCTCACCGAATCAGCGTATACATCAATGTTGTTGTCAGATGCTATCCGGAACATATCCCAGTCCACGTGCTCGAAGCAATCTTGCAGCATGGAATCAGATTGGTCGGACCAGCGTTGAACAGACCTGAGAACGGGCGTTTCCTGTTTTAGTTTCTGTTTGTAGGCTGGGAGCAACAAAATGGAGTCATGGTCAGACTTGCGAAAGGAGGGCGGAGAATAGCCTTGTATGCATCACGGAAGTTGGAATAACAGTGATCCAGGATTTTACCAGCCCGGGTGGCACATTCGATATGCTGGTAAAATTTCGGGAGCCTTGTTCTTAAATTAGCCTTATTAAAATCCCCAGCCACAATAAATGCAGCCTCAGGATATGTGGTTTCCAGTTTACATAGAGTCCGATGAATTTCTTTCAGTGCCGTCGATGTATCAGCTTGAGGGGGATGTACACGGCTGTGATTATAATCGAGGAGAATTCTCTTGGTAGATAATGCGGTCTGCATTTGATTGTAATGAATTCTATGTCAGGTGAACAAAAGGACTTGAGTTCCTGTATGTTGTTATGATCACACCACGTCTCGTTAATCATAAGACACACACCCCACCCTTCTTCTTACCAGATAGAAGTTTGTTTCTGTCGGCGCGATGCGTGGAGAAACCAGGTGGCTGTACCGACTCGATAACGTGTCCTGAGTGAGCCATGTTTCCGTGAAGCAAAGAACGTTGCAGTCTCGGATGTCTCTCTGAAAGGCAACCCTCGATCGGATTTCGTCTACTTTGTTGTCAAGAGACTGTACATTGGCGATTAAAATACTCGGGAGAGGTGCACGATGCGCCGTCCGACGTAAGCTTGACCAAAAGACCGGCGTTTCCCTCTTCTCGGCGCCGCCGTTGCTTTGAGTAGCCGGGTGCTATCCAGTCTATTGTTGTGTTTGGGTTAGCAAACCGAGAATCCTCTTTGGGAAAGTCGTATTCCTGGTCGTAATGTTGGTAAGTTGATGTTGCTCTTATATCCAATAGTTCCTCCCGGTTGTATGTAATAAAACTTAATATTTCCCGAGGTAATAATGTAAGAAGTAATACATAAAAAAACAAAATACTGCATGGTTTCCTGAGAACGTGAAGCGAGGCTGCCATCTCTGTCGGCGCCGGAAGTGTGAATCACGCGCGCCACAGGACTACAGACCCAAGGAGGAACCCAATAATAAACTACAGCTACTTGTTCATCTTGAAACCTTGTCTAAAGACTGTTGACATCCAGTGGAAGCCATATGTACTGCAATCTGGGAGCTATTCTTTTCATTGTGCAATAGGAAACCATACCAATTACGTGGGAGCTCAAACAATTGATTTTCCTCTGGTTTTCGCCTGCCATATCAGTTCTGTTATACTCACAGACATTATTCTAACAGTTTTAGAAACTTCAAAGTGTTTTCTATCAAAAACAACTAATTATATGCATATCCTAGCTTCTGGGCCTGAATGGTTGGTTATCTGCACGAACCCAGCCTTTACTATGAATCATCCATACACCAATTGTCTTTTATTTACCAACTAACTAAATAATCACAGAAATGCATAAACAAATAACACAGTAGATATGGTTACAAGGAATTAATAGGTTCCCTAGTGGGCTAAGCCGATATGATGGCTTGGTGGACAAAGGAAAGTGACTGAGAACAGCGGGAAAGACAAAAAGAAGAAATCACTACACAGTTGATAATTATATTAATTAAAATGCTAATCCTTTGCACATGAACGCTCACTCACTTGGGAAAAACTGCAATTAATATATATTTAAGCTCAGTGTGTCGTTTTGATCTCTGTTGGAATCGTCTGTCTGTCTGTTGGAGAGTTCATCCAAGCTTCTCTCTCTCTGCTTCCCTGAAGATCAAAGTATTTTGTGGTTAGAATTGATACTTCAGAGTACCATTCAGAAATGTTCTCATAGAATAGATGTTTCGGCGGTTGTCGGTCTTCACATCCCAGGTTGTCATCATTTCTTGTTGCAGACTAGTAATTAGTATCTAAGATTTGCTCTTATTCTGTAGGGATCGATAGTCTCAGAGTTTAACCATTTCCAGCCGTGTAGCCAATGCTCCACGTGGTATGGTTAGGAATTCAATAAGTATTCGCAATCACAGCTCACGCTGTGGGTTTTCTCTAGTCTAAACTCAAACCTGTGCCCCCTCAGCTGACCGCGGTACGAGTGGTCTGAAGAGGATTTCCTCAGGAGGGGGTTTTATTCGTAACAATAGAAAAGTCTATGACGCCAGATCATGTCTGTGCTCACGGGGGCGGGCCAATTACTTAGTTAAACTTTAAAGGGAATACAATTCTCTTTCATTAAAGGTTTACATCACCTTACATAATTTCACAAATAGTTTCATCTTTACTCATTCATTTTATACAGTAATTAGATGCAAACTCCGTAATTGAGAAATGTACATATTCAGAGATATAGTTGTGTGTTTCCTGTCCTCTCTGAGGTCACCAAATGAAACACACTCGTCATACCCGTCCCTTAAGTGTCCACAGACCATTCCCATCTTCTCACAAGGGGACCTTTTGTATCAAATTCCCATTTTGGGGATTTAGGAGTTCGCCATGTGAAATCCTTTGTTCTCTCTCTGTGTCTCTCTTTCTGCATGGCCTGGGGGAGAGAGTCTTCTCCAGGAATTTATGACCTGAGATAACAGAACCTGGGTGTAGGAGAGAGAGAGAGAGAGGGGGGGGGATGCCACGATCTATATTCAGAAAGGGCCATGTCATGACAGTCCCCGCTGGTGGTTTGGATCTTGTGATTATCCTGCAAGTTACAAATCAACATAAAAATAATTACCATGTGATGTCCTGTTTATAGATCATCGTTGCAGTCCCCCTCTGGTGGTTGAACTTGGTAGGCTCTCTGAAAGTGGAGCAGTCCACCACAAGGATGGGCAGTTGATGTCCGGTTGGTGATCGCTGTTGCAGTCCCCCCCTCTGGTGGTTTACCTTGGTAGGCTCTCTGACAGCGGGGCAGGCCGCCACAAGGATGGGCAGTGGGTGTCCGGATTTGGGATCTCCGTTCTGGACCCATCGTCTGGTCGTCTGGGCAGTAACTTAGGCTGATGTTAACGACGCACACACACTCACGAAATATATATAATTACATTCATTCCCCAATGAGCGGCGTTGTGGCACTAATTGATGGTTGTATTTGGACTTTGTTTATGGCTCTATCACTTCCTAAGTGTCAAAGGAACTGAACCGAAAAGGAATGAAAGCATAAACAAAAGATATACAAATATCATCTAATTGGACTGTATTCTATATATGTCCAATGTCCTGGCAACATGACTATCATGGCATTGTTTCTAATGTCATGTCTAGGGTTTTCCTACTTGGTGTGTTGCTTAGGCACTATCCTAAGTTGATAACTATATGATAAGTCTACAGCTGTAAGTCACTAGTTTTGGGCAGTCTACAGGGATGACCTATGGACCTTTGTGAAGAAACTGGGGAGTACTGTAGCTGTAGAGTCAAAGGCCTCAAAGTAAATGTTCAACTTTACTAAGGCTGGTATTTTGCTCGGACCCTTAAGTGATCCTAGTATAAATCCTAATTGGATGTTTCGTTGTACATGTGCGTTCATGCTTACACAAGCGCGCATGTTAAGGGAAGAAGTATCCTGGCAGACTACAACTTGTTCAGAATGAGTCTGATGTAATCAGGTAATTTTCAGGTCAATGCCTGGAGGTCAGTCAGAATTGGTGTCGAGGGAGTCTGTAGGGGTTTTACTACAAGTCACTGTGTCTTCCACTATTGTAGTGGCAATAGGTATGAAGTCTATTTCATAGCTATGTTATCCAGGAGCTAACCTCACGATGGAAGTACTCTTTAAGCATTGGACCAGTCATACGTGGTGTGATCATGGTTTATGACTTCTAAAAACTTTCCTCCTGAATGGAGGGTTCTATTTATTAGTGGCATGTGTGTTAACCATTGGAAGAGTGCTCTGGAGATTCCCTTTCCCGTGTTGCACTCTGAGTGACTCCTAACTACTCTGTCACTGTTGTCAAGGGTAATTTGATTGGTTAAGTCTCTAACCTCCTTACTGATTGTAGCTGGTCTGACTGTGGCTGGCATTGGTACTGGTACTCAAGGGGACCAGTTATCCTACCGATTTATTCTGAAATATTATCCTACCAGAGCACATGATTAGAAAATGTTACTAGTTGTATTGTAGTTGAACCTACACATGGCAAAGCATGACTATTGCCCTTTGTTTGAGGTGGAAGTTCACTGGACTTCTACGACCAGTGTAGTACACCTCGTTAATATCTTAGATATGTTCTAAGATGATCCCCATCTAGGGGCCTGTCTGCTCCTCACTGTTCTCATAGGGGAGTTTACAACTAGATTTGTTTTATGCTCAGGCGGCCTGGTACGGTGTTACCCGTAGTCTCGACCCCCCCCTATATGGCTATATGCTTATATGCTTATTCGCTCAGCAATTTTGAAATGGACGGCGACAGAATTCAGAACATGGGCTGTTCTTACAGTATTCTCCCTGTACACCAAGTCAGAACAGTAGGTTAAATAAAGGAGGCACATAACCGGACAATGAAAGGTCTTAAAATATTTGATGATGACATTTCAATAAAACAGGCTATAGGCTACATGTGCACCACCAAGTCAGAACAGTAGGCTAAGTTCTTAGAGGGAGAGGGACCACATTCTTAGGGTGAGACACATAGGCTACCAACAGCTTACTACACAATGTGCTACTAACAGCTTACTACACAACATGCACTTAGTGTTAGTTTCTTGGCAACAGTATAGATATCTCCCTGGCGTATTGCAACACTTATGCAGCAGCATACAAGACATATTTTGGGACTCACCGTAGTAGTGCTGTGCTCACTTGAACAGGAAGATGGCGCGGTGGTACTTATTGAGGGCAAACTTCTGAATTAGTACTTTGTCATCAAAATCTGGCATTCTCTGGATGAACATGAAGATTAAATTTCACACTTGCATCACTGTCCTTTGTGACTAAAATTCCCAGATATTTAACTGTCCTTTAAAGGGATATTATATAATGAAATGAATGGATGGTCATGTATGGCCATAAGCTCACAATTATTAATATTTAGTCTTAAACTTGATAACTAGGGGGATCTGTTCTTTGTCCTTAAGAAAAAGAGTGGTATATTCTGCCAGTTGACTAATGATGGATTTTCCCATAACATGTTTCAAAGTGGGCATGAGAGCATTATTCTCAATACATTCAATGAATGTACTAAAAAGAATATCTCTTAGATCATCCCAAAATAACTTGTAAAAATCGCAGTCAGATCACAACCAGGCGATTTATTTAAGGCTGGTTTCTTTACAGTTATATCCAATTCCTCTATTTGAAGTCTATTCTAGGAATATGGCTTTTAATTTTCAAAAAAATATAATTACAGTAGAAACAAAAAATGTCCGTAACAATCATTTTGTTTCTGTTCTTTCACTCCTACTAACATACAAATAATCAATAACATTTATTTCCTGACGCCTTTTTTCAAGTCTGCTAAAGTAAGGGGTGCTTTTTTCTCCTTCTTCTATCCACTTTCCCCTTTTCTTATATAAGCACCATTTGCCGTTCTTTATGTGAACATCATCCAATTTGTATTGTAAGATTAGTATCTTATTTTTACCAGCAACAGACAAATCTGACTTGTTAATAAGTACATTAATTTCATTAACCAAATCCATTTCTAATTGTGTTTTGTACACCCAAGGGGCCTTGAACTGCCGTAGATTCTGCAGTGATGCAGTGTCCCCATGAGTGACAGAACCCTAAGCCAATCACGGCTCAACCAGAGAAGATTTACAATGCCTACACGCTGTGCTTACGCTGGCTGCCCCTCCACCACAGAAAGCACTGAGCTACTGTAGGCTAAAACCAATGCCTTTTTGAGCTACCTTACTCAAAGAAAGAGACCAAGTTTGTATGCTGCTTTATTAACTCAATCATTATTTTTTTACATTGTTTGCTAAACTGATATGTGAAACAAATTAATGCCAGAATTACATGCAAAATAGGCCAAAAATAAACAAAAAACAGGTGGGGCTCTGACATCAAATCTTTCAATGGTAAAACATTTTATATCATTTTCGCCTGACATTATCACTCTGCCTACTCTTAATTCTTGTCTAATATGTTGCCTTTTCTTGCCTTTTTTAATAAATTTGAATAATGTGATAGTATCAGCACTGAGCCATACAGTATGATGGTTGTTAAGAGCGACATTTTGATAATATTACCGTTATATCAACACACTCACTCCCGTTCAACAACTCTAAATCGCTTTTGGTACAGTAGGCATCAAGTCACTTGCAAATTTTTTATTTATTTTATTTATTTCATCTTTATTTAACCAGGTAGGCAAGTTGAGAACAAGTTCTCATTTACAACTGCGACCTGGACAAGATGAAGCAAAGCAGTTCGACACATACAACAACACAGAGTTACACATGGAGTAAACAAACATACAGTCAATAATACAGTAGAAAAACAAATCTATATACAATGTGTGCAAATGAGGTAAGTTAAGGAACGTAAGGCAATAAATAGGCCATGGTGGCGAAGTAATTACAATATAGAAATGTAACACTGGAAAGGTAGATGTGCAGTAGATAAATGTGCAAAGTAGAAATACTGGGGTGCAAAGGAGCAAGATAAATAAATGAATACGGTAGGGGATGGGGTAGTTGGTTGGGCTATTTACAGATGGGCTATGTACAGTTGCAGTGATCTGTGAGCTGCTCTGACAGCTGGTGCTTAAAGCTAGTGAGGGAGATATGAGTCTCCAGTTTCAGTGATTTTTGTAGTTCATTCCAGTCATTGGCAGCAGAGAACTGGAAGGAAAGGCGGCCAAACGAGGAATTGGCGTTTGGGGGTGACCAGTGAGATATACCTGCTAGAGCGCAGTGATGCTAGTCGGGTGGGCGGGTGCAGGCAGCGAACGGTTGAAAAGCAGGCATTTGGTTTTGCTAGCGTTTTAAGAGCAGTTGGAGGCCACGGAAGGAGTGTTGTATGGCATTGAAGCTCGTTTGGAGGTTAGTTAACACAGTGTCCAATGAAGGGCCAGAAGTATACAGAATGGTGTCGTCTGCATAGAGGTGGATCAGGGAATCACCCGCAGCAAGAGCGACATCATTGATATATACAGAGAAAAAAGTCGGCCCGAGAATTGAACCTTGTGGAACCCCCATAGAGACTGCCAGAGGTCCGGACAACAGAACCTCTGATTTAACACACTGAACTCTGTCTGCAAATTAGTTGGTGAACCAGGCGAGGCAGTCATCTGAGAAACCAAGGCTATTGAGTCTGCCGATAAGAACACGGTGATTGACAGTGTCGAAAGCCTTGGCCAGGTCGATGAAGACGGCTGCACAGTACTGTCTTTTATCGATGGCGGTTATGATATCGTTTAGTACCTTGAGCGTGGCTGAGGTGCACCCGTGACCAGCTCGGAAACCGGATTGCACAGCGGAGAAGGTACGGTGGGTCAGTGGTCAGTGATCTGTTTATTAACTAGGCTTTCGAGGATTTTAGAGAGGCAGGGCAGGATAGATATAGGTCTATAGCAATTTGGGTCTAGGGTGTAACCCCCATTGAAGAGGGGGATGACCACGGCAGCTTTCCAATCTTTAGGGATCTTGGACGACACGAAAGAGAGGTTGAGCAGACTGGTAATAGGAGTTGCAACAATGGCGGTGGATAGTTTTAGAAAGAGAGGGTCCAGATTGTCTAGCCCAGCTGTTTTGTACGGGTCCAGGTTTTGCAGGTCTTTCAGAACATCTGCTATCTGGATTTGGGTGAAGGAGAAGCTGGGGAGGCTCGGACAAGTAGCTGCAGGGGGTGGAGCTGTTGGCCGGGGTTGGGGGTAGCCAGGAGGAAAGCATGGCCAGCCGTAGAGAAATGCTTGTTGAAATTTTCGATTATCATGGATTTATCGGTGGTGACCGTGTTACCTAGCCTCAGTGCAGTGGGCAGGTGGGAGGAGGTGCTATTGTTCTCCATGGACTTGACAGTATCCCAACATTTTGGGGGAGTTAGAGCTACAGGATGCACATTTCTGTTGCAGAAAAAGTTTGAAAGGTTTAGGCGTTCATTAATCACTGAACACATAAATGCTGTCAATTGCCCAATTTAGGGAATTTTAACAATGTGATATTGCGCTCCAAAGGGATAACTTGAAATAAAATGATGTAGGTTAATAAAATAATCGAAAGAAAAATATGTGATTATTTGTTAGCCTAGTGATTATAGGTATTTAGGCATATCATCCAAATATGGCCTCATGTAAAATCATTGTCAAAAGCGCAAGAGATACCTACTGTTGCATGTAAATGTAGATTATTTATGGGTTGATCATAGGCTATATAAATATCCAAACATTCTTTCAACTCCAAAGCAATTGCCTGTCTATGGCAAAGGAACCACTGACTCGCTGCCTTTTACTATTATTAAGACAACTGCTGGTAACACTTATTAACTGGTTAGGACAGCTCACGAGTATGGTAGTGAGCCTACAATGGCCTTGCATTCTTGAGCAGGAATCCTCCCCTTGGCATCTCGGATTTATTCCATAAGGAAATCTTGAAGGGAGAATGAGATTTTAAATTATGATTTTAACTAGGTTATCTATACTTTCATGTGACATTCAACATCTTAATTTTAAGAAATACGATACTAATAAAGATATACATTGTAAATAAACTGACAAGAACACATACAGTGCACGGAGTATGGTTTATTTAGTGGCTTCTTTAAGACTCCTACTGTTACTGTGAAAAGTATCATCCAGGCTGCTGATTTCTGCTCTCATTCACACGTCTATATTCAACTACCAGGGCCACAGTGAGAGAATGCAATAAGGCTAATCAATGACGCTGATGTCCCTGCTCTGCCCTCACACAGATGTTAAGGCTCCACTATCCACTAAGGAGACATAATGCAGGGGTCAAACTCATTCCGTGGAGGGCCGAGTGTCTGCTGGTTTTTCCTTTTTTCCTTTTAATTAAGACCTAGACAACCAGGTGAGGGGAGTTCCTTACTAATTAGTGACCTTAATTCATCAATCAAGTCCAAGGGAGGAGCAAGGTCATGTTTACATCTTACATCATTCTGCCATTGGATGATCTTTTGGTTGATTGGTTCAACAATTTGGATTTGTTTGTCATGTGTTCCTGATATGTTCAAATTATAATTTCCCTTGAGAATTGAGAATTGCATGCTGCTTTGTAGGTGTTCTTCAATTCTAAGTTTGATTTGAAGGAGCAATGTGAGCTAGAGCAATCAAAGTGTCCGCCAAGGTGCTAGTTAAAAATGTGTGCATTTACTAACAAGCAAGCAGTGGAGGAAGTCTAATTGGTTTGACTACCTCTCGACATACTATTGCTACGCAACACTGAAGTTGTGTGCAATTGTGTAGTGCAGTCACAACCTAATTAATCAACTACCGGTAGTCTACAACCACATCTATTAACATCCTATCAGGAAAGTGCAATTCAGTGGCGAGTTTTCGGTAAAGCTTTCTGACTTTCTCCCATCAGAAGACCAATTCGGCAGAGAGTGAATAATAGCAGATAATCAACTAGCAATGATATAGTGTTGTTGTCAGGCGATAGCAGTAGGGCAAAATTATGTTGCTAATCTATCTGCACTCAGTGTTTTAGTATCAGGATTAGATGAATAAAAAAAATAAGCATATCACCAGACCATTTCTTTGAAGTGCAGTACCAGTCAAAAGTTTGGACACACCTACTCATTCAAGGGTTTTTCTTTATTTGTACTATTTTCTACATTGTAGAATAATAGTGAAGATGTCAAAACTATGAAATAACACATATGGAATCATGTAGGAACCAAAAAAGTGTTAAACAAAAGTTTTTATATATAATTTAGGTTCTTCAAAGTAGCAGCCCTTTGCCTTGATGACAGCTTTGTACATTCTTGGCATTCTCTCAACCAGCTTCACCTGGAATGCTTTTCCAACAGTCTTGAAGGAGTTCCCACATATGCTGAGCCCTTGTTGGCTCATTTTCCTTCACTCTGTGGTTCAACTCATCCCAAACCATCTCAATTGAGTTGAGGTCAGATGATCGTGGGGGCTAGGTAATTTGATGCAGCACTCATCACTCTCCTTCTTTCTCAAATATCCCTTACACAGCCTGGAGGTGTGTTGGGTCATTGTCCTGTTGAAAAACAAATGAAAGTCCCATTAAGCACAAACCAGAGTATCGCTGCAGAATGCTGTGGTAGCCATGCTGGTTAAGTGTGCCTTGAATTCAAAATAAATCCATGACAGTGTCACCAACAAAGCACCATTACACCTCCTCCTCCATGCTTCTTGATGGGAACCACACAAGCAGAGATCATCCGTTCACCGTCTCTGCGTCTCACAAAGACACGGCGATCGGAACCAAACATCTCAAATTTGGACTCATCAGACCAAAGGACAGATTTCCACCAGTCTAATGTCCATTGCTCGTGTTTCTTGGCCTAAGCAAGTCTCTTCTTCTTATTGGTGTCTTTTAGTAGTGGTTTCTTTGCAGCAATTCGACCATGAAGGCCTGATTCATGCAGTCTCCTCTGAACAATTGATGTTCAGATGTTCTGTTACTTGAACTCTGTGAAGCATTTATTTGGGCTGCAATCTGAGGTGCAGTTAATTCTAATGAACTTATCCTCTGCAGCAGAGGTAACTCTAGGTCTTCCTTTCCTGTGGTGGTCCTCATAAGAGGCAGTTTCATCATAGTGCTTGATTGTTTTTGCGATTGCACTTGAGGAAACTTTCAAAGTTCTTGAAATTTTCCAGACTGACAGACCATCATGTCTTAAAGTAATGATGGACTGTTGTTTGTCTTTTCTTATTTGAGCTGTTCTTGCCATAATATGGACTTTGTCTTTTTCCAAACAGGGCTATCTTCTGTTTACCACCCCTTCCTTGACACAACACAACGGATTGGATCAAACACATTAAGGAAAGAAATTCCATAAATGAACTTTTAACAAGGCACACCTGTTAATTGAAATGCATTCCAGGTGACTACCTCATGAAGCTGGTTGAGAGAATGCCCAGAGTGTGCAAAGCTGTCATCAAGGCAAAGGGTGGCAACTTTGAAGAATCTCAAATATAAAATATATTTAACATGTTGAAAATAGTAAAAATAAAGAAAAACCTTGGAATTAGTAGGTGTGTCCAAACTTTTTACTGGTACTGTAAATCTGATTAAAAGTGAAATAACGTAAGAGATTATATGGAGTACGCCTATACTTTTTAAAACTTTTCAGTTCCTTTGGTTTACAAAAAAAAGTTGTCACGCCCATAAAACTACTACTGCTTTAATTGCAACATTTTCGAAAGACAGTGTGAAACTGTCTTTAATTTCCTGGAAGAGTGAATTTTTGGCAGAAGCCAGGAGCTTTTGACAAAATGACATCTGATATACTATTGCATGGCAATGCCAACAGTAGTCAGCCCAGACATGACAATCACTGGGTAACACAAAGATTTGAGTCACTGAGTACGGTTGCATGCACACAATATTGCGATTATTGTGGATAGTCAGATTAATATAATAGTTTGATTAAGACGTTTACATGCTTTACAAGAAGAACGATTTCCCTAATAATCCTGTTTACATGGACACGTGAAATTAGGCTACCTAGTTTTCAAGTTTTAATGTCACATGCACAATGAAATGCCTTCTAGCAAACTCAAAACGCAACAATGCAATAATCAATAACAATGTAATACTAGAAGAAAACACGAGAAATTAGAAGAAATATGAAGAACACAATAAGTAAGTAAGCATACTATATACAGGGTCAGTTCCAATACCATATTTACAATGTGCAGGGATACTGGAGGGATGGAGGTAGATAAAGTATGTATAGGGATAAGGTTACTAGGCAACAGGATATAAGATAAACAGAGTAGCAGCAGCTTGTATGTGAGTGGGTGTTGTGAGAGAAAAATTACATATTTACCTGATTTGTTTGATATTAATAGATAGCAATTAATACTCAACAAATAGGAGGATATTTCTGTCCTGTTAGTGTCTTTGTTTTCATGGGCTCCACTCTAGTTCCCTGCAGCTAATCTGGGTGTATGGTCACTGGAGATGGCTTGAGCTGACACATGGGTTAAAGACTGCATTACAGAGACAAGAATGTGTTTTACTAGAGATAGCTTAGGAGTCGAACAATCCCTCATTTTCTCAAAATCATCCTTGCATCTGGGGAACTAAGCCAGGGTGGGGTTAAGACAACAACCCACATGCAGATAATGACAGGATGAACCCAGAGTGGCTTATGATACCCCAATCTGCATGGGGGGGTTTGAACCAACCATGACTGAGCATTGTTAGTGTCCGCTATATATAGTACTCTGCATTTGTGTAAAGGTTGGGTTACTCGGTCCAACACTCAAGGGTGGGGGGTCGACCAGCCTCATTGTTGCAATAATTAATCCATATTAAATAAAGATGATTGTTGTAAGAAATGACAAAATCTTACTCAGTACTGAATTTCCACGACAGTGTGCGTGTGTGTAGAGTCAGTATAAATGTATGTGCATATTATGTGTGAATGAGCAGATGATGGAGTGTGTGTGAGTGTGTAGGGCCCTGTGAGTGTGCATAGAGACAGTGCAACATTTTAAGTCTTTAGTGATTTGGACACTGAAGAACTTGAAGCTCTCGACCTGCTCCACTGCAGATCCGTAGATGTAGATGGGGGCATACTCACCCCCATACATACTGTGCATGTAAACATACTCACTGCCGCCTGTAGTACTGTAACCCACGTACCTCGATCAGTATGTCCCCCTTTCTGTTTCAGTGGACATGATGCCTCTGTTCACAGTTCACATATTTGCTTGCTGTGAGCACATGCATATTTTTTTATGCTTGTTACAGAGAAGGGGGACTTCATTGCTCTGGATCTGGGAGGCTCGGCCTTCCGCATCCTGCGAGTGAAGGTGTCCCATGAGAAGAAGCAGACGGTTCAGATGGAGAGCCAGATCTATGACACTCCAGAGGACATCATCCATGGCAGTGGCACTCGGGTACGGGGTACCTTTTAAACTCTTACCATATATAAATGTCTAAAAGTCTAGTGGCTAGGGAAATAAATCCAAAGTGTGCATTACAGTCTCTCCTTGTGCACAGATTGCTTTCGAGATAACCATCCCTAACTTAATTATTTTCCTTTCCCTTGCAGCTGTTTGACCATGTTGCAGAGTGCCTGGGTGACTTCATGGAGAAGCAGAATATCAAGGATAAGAAGCTTTCTGTCGGCTTCACCTTCTCCTTCCCCCTGTGCACAAACCAAACTGAATGAGGTGAGAGAATGAACAAGCCAATAGTACTGTACACCTGAGCTTCAGTTATTAGCTTTGTTTTTTTATTTTACCCCCCTTTTTCTCCCCAATTTCGATCTTGTCTCGTCGCTGCAACTCCCAACGGGCTCGGGAGAGGCGAAGGGTGAGTCATGAGTCCTCCCAAACATGACCCGCCCAAGCGTGCTCCTTAACACCCACCAGCTTAACCCGGAAGCCAGCCGCACCAATGTGTCGGAGGAAACACCATTCAGCTTGCGGCCGGAGTCCCTAGGGCGCGATGAGCCAAGTAAAGCACCCCAGGCCAAACCCTTCCCTAACCCGGACAACGCTTGGCCAATTGTGTGCCGTCCTATGGGAATCCTGTCACAGACAGCCGTATTAGCTTCAGTTTTGGAGACAGATCATATCATACTATCAGTGATCTTAAGTCTAGCTGCCTGTTTGTCTTTTGTAGAGTTATTTGCTCACTTGGACAAAACGCTTTAAAGCCAGTGGAGTTGAGGGAATGGACATTGTGACTCTTCTGAACAAGGCCATCAAAAAACGTGGGGTAGGTTTGATGTTTTTAAGCAAGCTTGCCTAATGCAATGACAATGAACCCACTGGGCAAAAACTACATGAATCAACATTGTTTCCACATCATTTTAACCCAAAAAATAAACATGATGACGTTGAATTAACGTGGTTAACTGATTGGATTAGCAAAAAGTTATCAACGTAAGGGAATTTTTATTTCACCCAACTTTTAACCTAAATCCAATGACATGGTGAAATTGTTGGTTGATTTCACGTTAGTTGACAACTCAACCAAATGTAAATCGAAACTAGATGTTGAACTGATGTCTGTGCCCAATGGGAAGCTCAGTCATAAGCAAATCTGTTGCTCCATGGTTGTATAATTGTAACCCTGTGCTTTTCAGGACTATGACGCAGACATCATGGCAGTGGTCAATGACACAGTTGGAACCATGATGACCTGTGGCTTTGATGACCAGCGTTGTGAAGTTGGTATCATCATAGGTATGAAATCCATTTACCTCCCACCAGACCATTAAAGGACACTCCTGTCTTAGAGAGAAAATGCACGTTTAGGTTCCGTTTAGGTGACAAAGGCTACTTATACATGTTCACGATTAGGGTGTAGGAATTTCCACATGGAGTTAAACATCAATAAATAGGGCACCTAGCATGCTAACCTTATCTAGCTAGCTAGCTTGCTAACCATATCTAGCAGGCTAATGTCGTCTGTTGTTGCTGTTTTTTTTTAACTACACTGTATTCAAAAGATTAGCCAGCTCAATCAATGGCTGGTTCTGGAGCTGGATTTGTCATAAGCATTGATTTAGGGAAAACTTCACCACAGATGGAAGCCACGCGTCTATCTTTGGCTTCGCCAGTTTTGGCATCTTCCATAAATTGCGGCCGCGAATCCACCATAGAAATAGTTAGAAAAATAAGATGAAGCTCAGATAATATCCATAACTATTGAAAAATAGCTGATATGTGTTTTTCTACATTGTAATGGACATGGTGCAACTTTTCGTAGGTAGGCTGCTGACAGGCTTTGCCAAGTCAGCCCGTGCTCATGGTTCTCACATGGGAAGTGAAATGTTAGGCTACAATGACTTTGCTCAAGATCATGCACGCCGCAAATTACATGTAACTAACAAATTACATGTAACTAACAAATTACATGTAACTGACAAATTACATGCACCCTTACATTTTTGGTAATATTCAAAGAAAAATCAGCCCTGAAACTTAACATAGGCTGAAAATAATTGTTATGTCATATCACAGGAAAAGACACCACATTCACACGGATTTGCATAACGATTTGTCACTTCAAGCCAAAATATATCATAATTTGACTAAAACTATGACTTATTGACTTAAATCGTTGTGCAACATCATGGGTAAGCTCTGGACATTGTTTTTCAGCTTGAAAAAATGGATTTCTTCCGGTGTGGGCGTTTAATTATATTTATTCCGAAATGTTCAATCATTTTGTCAGAACAGATAGTGCTGTGTCTGGTTTCAATGTGCCTCTGCTGATCACCCTTTTACCCCATTTTTGTTCAAGACGAGCTGAAGCTCATTGTGTACACTTTTACTTTTGCATTACTCACGCGTTGTTTCTTGGTGTCTCCTCAGGCACAGGTACTAATGCTTGTTACATGGAGGAGCTAAGGCACATTGACCTGGTGGAGGGAGACGAGGGCAGAATGTGTATCAACACAGAGTGGGGAGCCTTTGGGGACGATGGAATGCTGGAGGACATTCGCACAGAGTTCGACAGAGAAATTGACAGGGGCTCTCTAAACCCAGGGAAACAGCTGTATGTCCCACATATTTTACACTATAAATCAGACCTTCCCAAATGTCTTTAAGACATGCAATAATCAGTTAAGTGCATGGATAGCAGTGGTCATCTTACATGTCACCTTTTCCCTCAGTGTTTAGCAACGTATTGTATCTTTTTCTCTCCAGGTTTGAGAAGATGGTCAGTGGGATGTACATAGGCGAACTTGTGCGACTCATCTTGGTCAAGATGGCCAAAGAGGGATTTTTGTTTGAGGGTCGGATAACGCCTGAACTTCTTACCAAAGGGAAATTTGAAACCAAACACGTTTCTTCCATTGAAAAGTAGGTGTCAATCAGTTTTCTTTTCTTTAGGGTCTAGATGACTTGTGTCATGTAGCCATTTGCGAACTGAGCACTGCTTTGAGACTGCACACCATTACTGAACACCTTTGTAATGTTATTTGCCACCACTGAGCTCATCTCTTCTCTGAACCTGTCACTGTCCAGGAGTAAAGAAGGCCTCACTAAAGCCAAGGATATCCTAGGTCGCCTGGGCGTGGAACCATCCGCAGATGACTGCATCGCTGTGCAGCACATATGCACCATAGTCTCCCACAGATCAGCCAACCTCATCGCTGCGACTCTGGGCGGCATCCTCTCCAGGCTAAAGGACAACAAAGGGAACCCTCGCCTACGCACCACTGTGGGCATCGACGGCTCTCTTTACAAGATGCACCCGCAGTGAGTAGCCTATACCAGTAGAGAGAGGGCCCCCTGGGTACAAGGTAGACTGTACCTAGCTCTTATTGTGCATCTTAATTGTGTGTCTTGCGTTGAAGCTATGCGATTCTGTCAAATGGCTTAGGGAACACTATAGTGGACTTTGAATAAGAGACACTGATAGAGAATACAGATATCAAAGTTATATTTTAGGTACTAGGGCCAAGAGCCTGAGTTGTGTTGAGATACATAAAAGGTTGAGTTATGTGAGAATCCAAGGTCAGGATTTTTGTCTGACTGAGGATCACCCTCCCCATCTCCTCAGATATGCCCGGCGTCTCCACAAAACAGTCCGCCGCCTAGTTCCTGAGTCAGATGTCCGCTTCCTGCTCTCAGAGAGTGGGAGCTCCAAGGGCGCTGCCATGGTGACCGCCGTGGCCTACCGGCTGGCTGACCAGCGTCGTCAGATCACAGAGACCCTGGCTGAGTTCAGACTGACCAGTGACCAGCTGCTGGAGGTGAAGAAGAGGATGAGGACGGAGATCCAGAACGGCCTGGGGAAAAAGACCCATGACAGCGCCACCGTCAAGATGTGGCCCACATATGTACTCAGCACACCAGATGGATCAGGTGAGAGAAGTTCAACTTGGATTTAAACTAGTTTGCCATGCTGTGATTCTACCAGTTGACCAGAGTGGTTTAGCTCTGTGACAAAACATTTAGAGATTCATTCCATTAATTCCATTTGACATAAATGGGAATTTACCCCTCTTCTGCCCCCCTGCTGTATATAACCATATCAACAACTTAAAAGCTCCTTATCACTCGTTAATGCTTTAACACGCTACTGTATAATCCAGGCTTCCATGTAAACATATGATGTTATGTATTGTTTTGGCTTAGCACTTCTTGCAGTGCCCTGATTTAAGATCAAAGTATTTCTAAGTCTAACACAATTACTGCACATCACTCCCACACCTTCATGCAAGTCAAAACATCCAATGTCAATGAGAGATTCAACTTGACACACTGTTTGTCACTAATTTCAAATGACTATGACAGTGGCAATAAGTACAATGCATTGGAGGACTTTTCATAAGCATTTAGGAACCCTTTATAATGTGTTATTATGTCTCATAAAAAATATATATATGGAAAATCAAACCATTATTATCTCTTTTTACTAAAGACAGTATTGTTATTTTGTTGTGTTTTCCAGAAAAGGGTGATTTCTTGGCTTTGGATTTAGGAGGGACAAACTTTAGAGTGCTGTTGGTGAAGATTCACAGTGGCAAGCGGCGGACAGTAGAGATGCATAACAAAATTTATGCTATTCCTATGGAGGTGATGCAGGGGACTGGAGAGGAGGTGAGTACGTTTGGGAGTTTCCTCTGAGTATGGACATATATCTCATTCTGTACCAAAACAATGTCAGTTGTCTCACACATTTCAAAAGGAAGTTACTGTAAATGCAACAGCTCCTATTATAGATACAACAGGACATACCTTAAGCATATTCTAACAGCCAACCTTTGCGACCTGTGTAACTTAAGCAAATGTGCTTGTGCTTGTTGAAAAATACCCACAGCTGTTTGACCACATTGTCCAGTGCATATCTGACTTCCTGGACTACATGGGTATGAAGAACACTCGCCTGCCTCTGGGCTTCACCTTCTCCTTCCCCTGCAGACAGACCAGCTTGGATGCGGTGAGCTGACTGCTTCTTTTACAGTAATCAGCCATCTATCAACTTTTTCATCTCAGACATATTGCTCATTATATCTATATTATATAATCTATATATCTATATTAAAATACAGCCACAAAACTGAGCCGGGATCTCCATCTTCAATTCTACGCTTCATTTTAGGCTCATAAGAAGCTTGTCGTCCTGTTACATGCCGCTGGCCACCGCCACTTCATATTCTGCTGTGTTTTGTATTACTATTTATAAAGAATATAAAAATGTGTGTGTTTTGGAGGGTTATTATTCCTGAGATACCATACTGTCACAATGCATAATTATGATGTACAGTTGAAGTCCGAAGTTTACATACACTTGGAGAATGAGTCATTAAAACTCGTTTGGAGTTTGTATGTATTGTTAACAAACTATAGTTTTGGCAAGTCAGTTAGGACATCTACTTTGTGCATGACACAAGTAATTTTTCTAACAATTGTTTACAGACAGATTTATTTCACTTATAATTCACTGCATCACACTAAGTTGACTGTGCCTTTAAACAGCTTGGAAAATTCCAGAAAATTATGTAATGGCTTTAGAAGCTTCTGATAGGCTAATTGACATCATTTGAGTCAATTGGAGGTGTACCTGTGCATGTATTTCAAGGCCTACCTTCAAACTCAGCGCCTCTTTGCTTGACATCACGGAAAAATCTAAAGAAATCAGCCAAGACTTCAGAAAATAAATTGTAGACCTCCACAAGTCTGGTTCATCCTTGGGAGCAATTCTCAAATGCCTGAAGGTATCACGTTCATCTGTACGAACAATAGTACGCAAGAATAAACACCATGGGACCACGCAGCCGTCACACCGCTCAGGAAGGAGACGTGTTTTGTCTACTAGAGATGAACGTACTTTGGTGCGAAAAGTTCAAATCAATCCCAGAACAACAGCAAAGGACCTTGTGAAGATGCTGTAGGAAACAGGTACAAAAGTATCTATATTCACAGTAAACAAGTCATATATCGACATAACCTGAAAGACCGCTCAGCAAGGAAGAAGCCACTGTTCCAAAACCACCATAAAAAAGCCAGACTACGGTTTGCAACTGCGCATGGGGTCAAAGATCGTACTTTTTGGAGAAATGTCCTCTGGTCTGATGAAACAAAAATAGAACTGTTTGGCCATAATGACCATTTGTTATGTTTGGAGGAAAAAGGGGGAGGCTTGCAAGCCGAAGAACACCATCCCAACCGTGAATCACGGGGGTGGCAGCATCATGTTGTGGGGGTGCTTTGCTGCAGGAGGGACTGGTGCACTTCACAAAATAGATGGCATCATGAGGAAGGGAAAGTTATGTGGAAGCAACATCTCAAGACATCAGTCAGAAAGTTAAAGCTTGGTCGCAAATGGGTCTTTCAAATGGACAATGACCCCAAGCATACTTCCAAAGTTGTGGCAAAATGGCTTAAGGACAACAAAGTAAAGGTATTGGAGTGGCCATCACAAAGTCCTGACTTCAATCCATAGAACATTTGTTGGCAGAACTGAAAAAGCGTGTGCGAGCAAGGAGGCCTACAAACCTGACTCAGTTACACCAGCTCTGTCAGGAGAAGTGGGCCAAATTTCACCCAACTTACTGTGGGAAGATTTTGGAAGCCTACGCGAAACGTTTGACCCAAGTTAAACAATTTTAAGGCAATGCTACCAAATACAAATTGAGTGTATGTAAACTTCTGACCCACTGGGAATGTGATGAAATAAATAAAAGCTGAAATAAATAATTCTCTCTACTCTATTATTCTGACATTTCACATTCTTAAAATGAAGTGGTGATCCTAACTGACCTAAGACAGGGAGTTTTTACTAAGATGAAATGTCATGAATTGTGAAAAACTGAGTTTACATGTACTTGGCTAAGGTATATGTAAACTTCTGACTTCAACTGTATACAGTTGTAGGCCAATTTAGAAACTGTTGAATGACTACATTACCCATAATTCTATCGGCATCCATTCCATTATATATGTGTGTGTGTGAGCGTAAGTGTGTGCGTGTGTGCGTGTACGTCACTAATAGAACTTATTTCTCTCTTTGTTCAGGGCATCCTGGTAACCTGGACCAAAGGCTTCAAAGCCACTGACTGTGAAGGGGAGGATGTTGTTGGGCTTCTCAGAGAGGGGATTAAGAGGAGAGAGGTAAGTGGAGAGATGGCATGATGCTATAACCAGGGCCCAAAGTTTTTTCCTGACCACGGCTCCAGAGCAGGAAAATCTTGGCCCTAGGTATAAATGGCTGTTCTACAGGATTACACAAAATATAAAAGCTGATATCTTATGGGCATCTATTGTCAACCAAAAGTAACTTTAGGCTGCTCTTTTTGTTAGTTTTTGCCATGATATAGAATGTTGTGATATAATATTTTTCAGTGGTATTGCTATAAAAATTAAGTTCTCATTTCCGCAAGCATTGCTTCCCAGAGACATCCTGTACATGTGTTTCTATTGGTCGTTTCTCTAGGAGTTTGACTTGGACGTGGTGGCAGTAGTTAATGACACAGTGGGGACCATGATGACATGTGCATATGAAGAGCCCACCTGTGAGGTCGGCCTGATCGCAGGTTGGTCATCCGTGTAGCTTTTGATGTGGTGTATTCATGCATCTTAATAAACTACACCTAATTCATTATTACCTCCAACTTGGCCCAATTCACAATTCACATTTGCACACCCTGACATACCAAGCTAGAACGGGCCCTCCATCTCAACCAATACCCAAAATATAGGCTAAATATCCCAAGCAGGGTTACAGCAACTTCCAGAGAAGGTCAGGTTCCTTGGGCTTTGCGGTGGCCACTCTGGTTTGGGTGTCCTCCACGACACCAATTGGTCATTCACATTGTTCTGGGTTCCACTTCACAAGGGGAGGTCAATAAAATGTTATGAATAGATTTTTTGATTGGCCAAAGTGGTCAAGCCTCCGATGGGCCTCCACAGTGAACTCTTGTAGCCTATAGTTCTTCATAATTTTTTGGAGTAACAGGGTTAACTTGTTATGCTCGACCCGCTCAGGTTTTTTCCACAAAACACCGGAAAATTGCCAAAAAAGAGTAGAACTAGCTCGCCTGCTTTTTCTCTAGGATTTGACTATTAGATGTTCAATGTTTCTTTACAATTTTTTTTTAAAGGAATAGTTTCACCATATTTAAACGAGAGTTCAGTTCACGTAATAGGGTTGACCTTAAAATGAGGGATAGACATAAATTAATTACTAATCACATGAAATAAATAATCTTCAGAAATGACTTTGTCAGAGCAACAAAATAACTAGGGCTTTACAATGACGGTGAAACAACAATCTTTTGTTCATGTAATATTCATGTAAAAATATGAATGTAAAAAATATATATATATATATTTTCTTTTTTTATATATATTTTTTTTTATTTATAGATTTGGCCTGCAGTACCTCCGTGGACCCCACTTTGAGAAACACTGATCTAGACAACTACATAATATTATTATTATTGTTTGATATCTGTCAAAGGTATGATTGTTGAATATGGTATGGTTTCTGGTTTCAGGAACTGGCAGCAATGCCTGTTACATGGAGGAGATGAGGAACATTGAGATGGTGGAGGGGGATGTGGGGAGGATGTGTGTCAACATGGAGTGGGGCGCCTTCGGGGACAACGGGTGCCTGGATGATATCAGGACAGAATATGACAGAGCTGTGGATGACTTTTCACTCAACCCTGGAAAACAGAGGTGACTAAGCTGCTCTCTCTCCCAATCTAAATTACTTCACTTCAGCTAACTTTTGTTGATATTTGATATTGAATAGTCTCGTTATTAGAGATCTAGAAATACCTAAATGATCGTGGTTCTTTTTCATCTCAGGTATGAGAAGATGTGCAGCGGTATGTATCTAGGGGAGATTGTGCGAAACATCCTGATCGACTTGACGAAGCGTGGCTTTCTCTTCAGAGGGCAGATATCAGAGACTCTGAAGACCAGAGGCATTTTCGAAACTAAGTTCCTCTCCCAGATTGAAAGGTTGGTAGACATTTTGAATCTGCGATTGAAATGGTAACTTACTGAGTCATCATACCTGCCTTTTGTTGTGCAATGGTCTCAACAAAATGTCCTCTTACCCTCAGTGACCGGTTGGCACTACTGCAGGTGAGGTCCATCCTGCAGCAGCTGGGTCTGGACAGCACATGTGATGACAGTATCATCGTAAAGGAGGTGTGTGGTACAGTGTCTCACCGGGCGGCTCAGCTCTGTGGAGCCGGAATGGCTGCCGTTGTCGACAAAATCCGAGAGAACCGTGGGCTGAACCAAATGGACATCACCGTTGGGGTGGACGGAACACTCTACAAGCTGCATCCACAGTGAGTAGTAATGATGTGATTGCAATTGGTTGAAATGACATGTATAATAGTCATTAACTGTTTGTTTCAAGTTGACAATGACATTATGATGAATGTTGAATATGGGCCAGCAATGGTTGTGTAGTTTATTGCAGTTATAAAATATTTTCCTTCTATTCTCTATTCTCTTTGATCAAGGCTTCATTGATTTGCATTTTCAGTGTAACAATAGCATGAACAAAGTCAAGTGTGTAAGTGAGACTATCCATGTTTTTTTCTATCCCTTCACAGCTTCTCAGGGATCATGCACCAGACAGTTAAAGAGTTGGCCCCTAAGTGCAACGTCAAATTCCTTCTCTCTGAGGACGGGAGCGGCAAGGGTGCAGCCCTCATCACCGCTGTGGGCTGTCGCATGCGTGAGCAGAAGAGCTGAGTCTGTTTGCTTACCCCCCTCTCAACTCCTCCTCCTCCTCTTCCTCCTCCTCTTCTTTCTCTCCTTATAGTAGCATACCACTCTAGCCATGACACTTACAGTATTTTCCACTTAACCACTCTGCTTCAGAAACTACCCATGTGGTGGGCAGAGGGCACCAATGACAGAACATTTACATGCTTTAAACAATTTCACTTCTTCACCTGCTATTACCAGCCATTTGGTCTTTGTGTTGATCTGCTATTCCGTATGCAAGGACTGGGCTCTTTGTTTGATTTCATCTTATTTGTGATGTTATAACACTGCTTTAGGCATTTGGGTATATGTATAATAGGAAATATTTCTTCTTTGAATGTTGTATACCTTGCTCAGGTATATAAATGTAAATGTTATTTATTTCATTTTTGTATTAGGTGGATGTTTTGACATCATGAGTTGTAAGGGAGAATCATTGCAAGGTGAAGAAGTTATTTTAACATGACATTCTTCTTTAAGTGTTTCAATGATATCAAATGTCAACCTTTTTTTGTATTTGCTTGATAGAATTTCTAGGGTTGTTATGAATGAACCATTGTTCCTTGACCTTTGAGTATCTTTTCATTGCTCAAGGGCAGGCTGCTCACAAGCTCATTCAAAAGTAAATGCAGCCACGCTGTAGGATGCTTCCTCAATGCATTGCTTTGGCAGTCTGTGAAACCTCTTCGGTTGAGTCATGTTAAGGGCCAGATTCAATCAGATCCTGCTGAAAATCAGATATCTAAAGCTACGTTATTAATAAAAACGGGTTTTTGTGAATAAGATAATGACTTGAATTCCAGCAGTGCACAATGTACAAAAGAATACATTTTTAATAGAATGAATAGAGCAAGATGTGAGTATATGTTTGTATACTGCAGTTGAATGTTTGAGCCTTCCTGTAAGAAAACAATTGCTATAAGACTATATAATAAATGCATACCTTATTTGGTGTCAGAAATCTAGAATACAATTATTTTGTACAGAGATGCACACAACTGGTCAAAAGGATGCAATGCGATTAAATTCCATTTATTTTGATGTGCAACCAAATATAAAGCTGTTAGTCATCAGATGAAGACCTATGGTAAATACTTTTCAATAAAGGTCCACTTCCATTCTGAGGTTTTGTTCATGAAATGTTCCAGTGATAGTACAGTACATTAATAATACAGTATAAGCCCCTGGACAAAGATGCTACGCTTGCAACAAGATTGTATGTTCTTTTGTGAAATACTTTCACCTACAATACTGTATGTCTGCACAGTCATGCAAAGCTACATATGTTTTTCATTTCAGTTATGGTAACGTTAAAATAACATTCTGCACATGAAAACAATGTTTTATGAAGAAATAACTAACAGGAACTTGCCCTCAAAGTAATTTATGAATTACACTGGGACATTATGCAATTATCTTGAGGTGGAAAGTCATCCGACCTAAGTTGTCTACACTTATCAACATAGCCGTAATTAATTTCCAAAGTAGCCAGCACATTACAATAACGCACAGTGTAACATTTTACAATACTTTAAATGTATTAAATTCCTCAGTGGAGTGACTTTTCTATGCTACACTATATTAATGTCAACTTTACAAAATACAACAATATTACAATAAGCATGACCTACATCATGTGACACCATAGGGAGCAAAAAATGTAGTGAGAACTTTGACAATTACATTTTGAGCACATCACAAGTCACAACATGAAAAAAGGTTGTCTCTAGGGCACAAAACAAAAATTCAATAATTCAAAAATTCAATTTAAATTCACATGCTTTGTTTTTGACTGTTTGTGTTCTAAACCATTATTGTGTTTAGTATTTTTTCTGATTTCAGAGAACCATTGAATAATGTACACGGCTACTGTACTCAATACCATTTTAATTGTTCTATCTTGCACTGACAAACACTTATTTTCAAAATGTTACACCATAGCTGCAAACATGGGCTCTATGGGACACTACAGCTATCCCATATACAGTACCAGTCAAAAGTTTGGACACATACTCATTCTAGGGTTGAGAGAATGCCAAGAGTGTGCAAAGCTGTCATCAAAGCAAAGGGTGGCTACTTTGAAGAATCTCAAATATAAAATATATTTTACAACGTTTTGGGTTACTACATGATTCCATGTGTTATTTCATAGTTTTGATGTCTTCACTATTATTCTACAATGTAGAAAATAGCAAAAATAAAGAAAAGCCCTAAAGAAAAACCCTTGAATGAGTAGGTGTCAACTTTTGACTGGTACTGTAACTCTTTCAATCCCCTTGCCTCAAAACTATTAAAAGGTTGCCTCTTACAAGTCAAGTTCTGTTGTGTATGGATTTTGGTAACAGTTCTATTGCTGTAGAAAATACTGCAATATATTCTACTGGAGAACTTTCATTTCCCCAAGATGAGTCTAGGACTACAGTGGTTACATATTTCAGAGGTGAGCTGAAAAATTATCTGTGTAGTTTAAATATCACAGTCCATTCCTCAAAGTATTGTGGCAGATGCTGCCCCATTATTAATTTGTGTAATAGAATTTGTGTACTATTAATAAAGTGTGTTAATTTATCAGTCTCTTATCCGTTACTTGATATTTCAGCAAATATTTACAAGTGGGTTCACTTGCATGTTTCACATACTGGTCTACAAAGCCAGGTGACACAACATATACCAATATTATGCTAAAACAACAGAAATAATATCACTACCTAAACACAGGAACAGATAAGGCCTGGTGCTAATGCCATGGGAGTTCTCCTTCCCGTTCACCTCCTGGAACCCATTCTCCTCCTGGATTAACAGTCATCTGTTAGGCATTTGGTGTGACTGAGTGACTGTACACAATCATAACATGATTTGTTTCCCTTGACTTCTCCTAGCAACTTTCATCATGAGCTTGAGCATGTCCTCGTGTCCTTAGCATTTCATGAGCTTGACTGTGGTGTGGTCATCATGTTGGGTGGAGTTGTGGCGGACCACAGTGCCCTTGGTGTTCTCAGTGCGATAGCTGCGGGTCATCCTGAAGGTCTGTGTGTGCTGCAATTCCATCTTGTCCTCCTCCGACACCTTTATGAAGGGCAACCAGCTGAAAGCGTGACGGAACCCCGAGCGGAATCTAGAAAAAAAGATGCCAAAGGGAATATCAGCAAGATCACCAAGTTAGCCAGCTAACATTGATAAATATTCCAAAATTAACTATTGCTTTACTGCTTCATTAATAAAGTTCAACCTAAAGGTGGGTTGTAGGTTGTTGAATCAATCATATCATGCAACTGACACAATATGAGTTTAGTGATGTCCCTCTGGCTTTACCTTTGGTTGAGGCAGCAGTAGATGATGGGGTTGTACATGGTGGAGCTCATGGCCAGCCAGAAGATGGCCAGGTATACCTGCTGGATGTATGTCTGCATGTAGATTTCCTTGTTGAAGCTGCCCAGGATGAAGTAGATGTGGTAGGGCAGCCAGCACAGGGCGAATGTCATCACCACCACTATCATCATCTTCACCACCTACATGGAGCACAAAACAGCACAACTCTCTGAGACAGCAGAGCATCTCTGATGCCATGGCAACTATATGCATAAAGCGCTTGCTTTAGTGCAGCTCAAGCATATGATGCGTTTGTTTTTGGTATGTATTTGCAATGGCCATACTGGTGGAATACTGGACACAATGCTTTCAGTTAATAGAGATACACAACAACAACAAAAGCAGGTTCTTATAAACTGTTCAGTCAAGGCTTTGCATCAACATGACATAGCTGACCTTGCGTTTGGCCTGGATCTGATTCTGGTAGTGATCTGAAGCCTCCCCTGGTATCTCACTGCCCCACAGTGTCTGGCCAATAAGGCTGTAGGTGATCAACATCACCAGCAGGGGGAGCAGGTAGATCAGTATGATCATAGCTATCTGGTATCTGTGAGACAGTAGGATATTGTTCAGGCTCAAGTATTCCAGACATAATTATGTGATAATGTGGGCTTGGGCTTCGAACATCACGTAACATCCATTTCTAACCATGAAAAAAAATGACACTTTGATCTATGTTGTCATTATAGCAACTATGTCTAGACAGACACACATTACTAGAAAAGGTATTGTGGGTGTCTCACGTGAGATGGTGTTTCCCACCATAGTCATCAGGCCAGTTGACCATGCAGATGGTCCGTGGTGGATAATGCTGGGTGACCGAGTAGTAGCACTGGGGGAAAGCCAGGGAGAATGCCACCGCCCAGATGAGACCAATCACAATCTTGGTGGATGTGGAGGATAGCCTTGGTTTCAAAGGGTAAATTATGGCCATGTATCTGTGGAAGAGAAACAAGCAAAAATCTGATACAGACAGAGACGTATAACAGTACATGTCATAGGCTGCTTAGAGTGCTGAAGACTGAAATGTTCTGAAAACTATGGTGATGCTCACTCTTCACAATCTCACGGTCATGATAAGTGAATGGTAGTGCACTTTGCCGATAATAATTCTGTAATATATGACGTAACTTTTGTTCATCAGAGCTTTGAAAACAGCAATATCTACAATACAGCTGTATTTTTTTACTCATTAAGATCTATCGAATTGAATACAAAAAGGATGTGGTGCAACTTTCAGGGTGATGATGCAGTCAGAGTTAACCAGCTGTCAATGGAATATCTAATTGAATAGCATGCATATCATCAAACACGCATGTGAGTGAGAGAGAGATGTAGAAAGGTTCAGAGATTAAATGGTAATGTAACTAGGGCTCTATTAAATCCGCATCGCAGAAGTTCAGCTTTACAGCGGGATTGAAATTGAAAAGGCAATGTTCCCGCTTTTGCGGAAACTGCATTTACCATAAACGCTGCATATGTTGGCTCAATCGTAAATGACCTTTACATTTCTATCGCGGAACCCGTAACGCTTCAGCTTTAATAGAGCCCTTAAACAGTAGGCTATAGCTCCGTAGTGATATACAGAATATACGAATTGCCCTTATATCAACAGAATAGGTGGATTTAGGAAGGCTAGCGCGCTCTTTAACCCTCTCAGAGACAGACAGACTTCACAGTGCATGTCTGTCACACACCCAGACAGGATGATAAAACCTTTTGAAGGGATACATGGAAAAATATGTTGTAAGCAAATTCAATAATATAAGAATTACAATGTATTAAACCCTTAGGATCTACAATGCTCAGTAAGCTATATTTAAAAAGAAATATGAATAGAACTCAGAAATATAATACAAATTAGCGTATGTGATGATTATTGTCCACTTCAATGACAAGTAGCGTCATTACACAAAATCTGACTGATGCAGCCATTGTAGAGGTTGATATGATTGATTATATGTCTTTGGAAAGTGCGTAACTTAAAGAAATTCCCCATGGTTTGAGTGGACATTTTTACTTTTGATGTCCCTGAACAATTGTGTGTTCTCTACAGACTAGAGTATGCAGGCTATATCACATAATAGGAAGAAGGCTCGTTGTATTTTCTTACCTGTCAACCGCAATAGCTGCCATAGAATAAATGCTTGAAAACATGGCTGTGATGGGATAGAAGTTCTGAAACCTACAGTAACCCAACCCGAAGTACCAGTCGTTGTGTATAGCATAAACAAAATTGAAGACAGTGTTAAAAGTAGCCATCGAAACGTCCGAGAATGCAAGATTTACTATAAAATAGTTAGTCACGGTCCTCATTCGTTTGTGCGCCAAAATTATCCAAATTATAGTGACATTTCCTGTGACAGACACAATCACTATCAGTGAATAAGCAATTGCCCACAGTGCCACTTGCCAATCCGGCTGTTCAAAACGATTGATGGTCGTCTCATTTCCATAATCCTGAAAATATATGGTTGTTGAGAGGTTGAGCGGTTTCGATGTTGTATCCATCTCTACCTCAAATTTCACAAAATAATTTTGGAAACAACATTGGACAATTAATAATTATTTCAGATGTCATCCTCGAGCACATTTTGTTCAATTTCAGAACAATTAAGATGTTGTTAAATCAGAGGACCCTCTCCAGCTATCTTCTGAGTAACGGTAGCACCCGCTGAAGTGGGCTCCATCCAAACTCTGGAGCCTTGCCAGTGGCGCGTGCGTAAAACTGAGCTTCCAGCAGTGGTTGGAGCTACGGTTTTGGAATGTGCGCATGAGCCTACTAAAGTGTAGGGTTTGAGATTTCAGTATGATATAACAGCTGTGAAAGTACAGGTGCACACTTTCAACAATAACATCTGATTTTAGAAGTGGTGTCAATAACAAATAGCAAACATAGCCGCATGCATCAGACTTCCAGAAACCTGCAGAACACAATGAAGCAAAGCAGGCACACAAATAGGATCAGGTTTGGGGAGTAACTGATTACATGTTATCAGTGACATGTAATATGATTACAAAAAATGGTAACTAATCTACTACTTTACCAGAAAACAACATTGTAAACAGATTACTAATAGTTTAGAAAAACTAGATGATTCATTATTGGATCACTTTTAAATTCAGAAAGGATGTTTGGTGAAGAAAATACATTAATGACACCTTTCTGTTTTTTCAATGACATTCAATTCACGTTTAAAAAAAAAGGCTTAAGTTTGTTCCACCAGAGTGAGTCAGACCACACTCTTCCTGACTTCTTCCGGGCTCCCGAGTGGCTCGGCGGTCTAAAGCACTGCATATCCGTGCTAGAAGAGTCACTACAGACCCCGGTTCAACCGCCATAGGGCAGCGCACAATTGGCCCAGCGTCGTTTGGCCGGGGTAGGCCGTCATTGTAAAAAAGAATTTGTTCTTAACTGACTTGCCTAGTTAAATAAAGGATAAATCAATAAAAATAATGCCCCTTAAGTGGAAAGTCATCCAAAAGTAACTGAAATTAATCAGGTTACCTTACTGTGTTTGGGTAATCCAAAGTTTCCTTACTGATTACAATTTTCGATAGGTAACTAATGGATTAAATTTACAAAGTCAAAGTTTATTGGTCTCTACATAGATTTGCAGATGTTATCACAGGTGCAGTGAAATGCTTGTGTTTCAATCTCCAACAGTGCTGCAATACCTAGCAATAAAAAAAATACACCATTTATTTTTAAACAATTCTGTAGTATACCACGGCTGTCAGACAATCAGTATTCAGGGCTCGAATGACCCGGTTTATAATTTATATTGGTCATATACCACACTCCCTCGGGCCTTATTGCTTAAGTGTTTTATATAGGATGGAGAAATTTCATCACTCTACAATGGGCTCTTTCAGCCAAATGGCTCCATATAGCTGATAGGGGTCAAGAGGTTTAACCACAATGACACCATGTGACCAAATATCAACATACCCATGGGCTAATATTGCACTATTGATGCCATTTGGTCAATTTCTTGAGCTATCAACTTGTCCATTGCAAATTGGACAATTAGTGATTTATTGCATTAGAGTAGCATTGACTGATATTGGAACATAAAAGTCTGAGGATTAGTACTATGGCCAGGTTGTTTTCAAAAGCTGAACATGATATCTGCATGCAGAGCAATGTCTACAATACGCTGTATTTTTTTTACTCATTAAGACATCAAATTGAATACAAAAAGGATGTGGTGCAGCATTCAGGGTGATGATGCAGTCAGAGTTAACCAGCTGTCAATGGAATATCTCATTGAATAGCATGCATATCATCAAAACACACATGGTGAGTGAGAGAGAGAGAGAGATGTAGAAAGGTTCAGAGTCCAACACACCGACAACCACTCCCCAATGATTCAGGCTCAACATACCAGATATGTGCCATTCTATTTCAAGTGGCCTACCACAAGAAATCAAATTCATAGAGTATGTGGCAAGAAAAGGTTTAATGAAAGCTTCTTTCAACTTACTGTCAAAAATCAACAATATTAAATCTACTGTCTGGGTACCATCCAGGTACTTTCCCCGAGACAAATACCAGCAAGCCAAATTAATCAAAATAGATTTGTAATGAATCTGCAGCCAGGCAAAACAGAAGGTTATGTTGAAATGTTCCATTGGTTCAGTAAAGACATCTTTCAGAATACCTGGGCTAAAATCAATCAAAATTCCTTAGATATTGTTTAGCCACGTTGTGAAATTCATTTTTGTCTCTGAAAAGTAACTCTGCTGACATAATATTGAAAAAAAGGCAATACTTTTGTGCATGAAGTTTTATGTTTTGGTTTCAAAATTCACAATAGAATCTAATGTTGCTACATTTGACAGGACCTACCCTACCACATTTGAGAGTACCCTATAGACAATTTTACAAATAACCACATCAATGATTGAATATTCCTCAAAATATGGGGTAAACAAGAAAACAAGCAAGAATAACATTGGTATAGGCCTATATCTAAACCAGGTGTTGTATGCAGTGTACCCTACATGTCCATATAAATTAACTATCAAATATTAATTACCAGTAAATATGTTTGGTCTGTAATGTCAGAAACGATACATCTTTGTGCATGGTGTAGCCTACGATTGCTTTTTGAATGTACCTTGCTTTAATGTGGATGCTTTCATTTCTAAATGGTAAAACAGGTATGAAAATACACTCAAATAAAAAAGGTGACATTCTGTACTATCGCCTCATATAAAACAATTTCTCAAATCCAAAATGCTGGAGTATGGAGACAAATGTAAAGTTTTAGCTTCACTGTCCAAATAAATGCGTAGGCTATAACTCATTATGCCTGTATATGTGCATTTGATTTCTGAATTGAATTTCTTCCAACAGTGAAACCAAAATAAAACTGAATTGATTGCCTTATTGAAATAGAGGAACAATCAGGAAACGCAAAAAATGAAACTCATGAAGTCGGCTGTAAGCAAGCCTACCAAAATCAGAAGCCACAGTGTCAGAAGTGCTCCATTCATTCCTCGCAGTGTCCTAATTGGGGCGTCTGTCTATCAGTCAAATATAACTAGTCAGACAGCACGAGGCGACGCAGTACAGAGTTCAAGTGTGAGGGACGAGAAACAGGAAGTCCATCGTTCAGGATCAAACATGTCCAATGATGTTAGATATTGCGAGAGGTTCTCTTACGTTTTTCTGAAGTTTACCGTCATTGTATATGCCACTATCTTCTGGGTGAGTAGCCTATGCTTTAATATCCCTGTGTCGCCAAATAGATAACCAAGGCAGACTCGATGCAAATAACACACGGCGGATGAACGGACTCGCGCATTCCGGCAATTCTCCCTTGCTGGTGTTTGTGACAAAAGGGCAATGCGTAAATATTGTAGCCTATTAGGATTTTTGATACGTTTTATTGGATCGACATGTGACAGATCTTGTAGCCCGCACGTGGTGGATATGGGGCTGGTGGTTGTTTGATGGGTATGTATTTGCTACATTGTTTACGTTTTTGCTGGTGGCTCACCCCTGAGTCCGATGGAATTCACATTTTACAGTGTGTGGCTTTGAAGGGCATGTGACAGTATAAGTGCTAATAAATGTCATGTCGTTTGGATAATTAAACAATGTATGAGGACCCAGCAAATATGACCCAATTGGCCCATTGTGGGCAGGAGCGTGGATATACCTTTATAGTTCTGTTACTGAGTGTCGTTCCAGTTAAACTATTCTGTTGTGATGTATACAAACTTATTTTGTACACCCAATGATAGTCTGTAAAAATACTTTAGATAAGTGCATGTGAAAGTTTCTGGTAAAACCTACACTGTGTACAAAACCATTAGGAACACCTGCTCTTTCCATAGACTGACAAGGGCTGTTTCAAACTCAAAAAAAGACACTTGTCCACTTACCCTCTCCTTATGCCCTTAGGGGAGTTCCCGCGGCCATATTTGTTGTTGGTCCAAATTATTAGCCAAGCAAGGGAAATTTGCGACGTAAGCCCCTCGGCCCTCGTTTTTAATAGAGTTTGCAAGTGTACAATTATGTTCACTTCAGGCCCTGAAATGCCCCATAATTAAATTCTTGATGATTGTACATCCGCTAACAAAAGTACTAGCTATCATACTGTAGGCGTATATTAATAATTATATAGTAAATATAAGTAGACATGCAGTCATAATTGACTGTAGCGGGAATAAAGCTACCGGTGGCTGAAAACACACAATCGTCGAGTAACGAATTTCCGGATAAGGCCGGTCCATTTTAAAATGAATTCCTCCTCTTGCGCTGCAAGTGTAAACTCATCAGAAGTGTTGACTTAATCTGAGGGGAGAGGGTTTGTCCGTTAAGTGTTTGACATGCAGCCCAGGTGAAAGCTATGATTCCTTAATGATGTCACCTGTTAAATCCACTTCAATCAGTGTAAAAAGAAAAAGGGGGAGGAGAGGTTAAAGAATGATTTTCAATCCTTGAGACATTTGAGACATGGATTGTGTATGTGTGCCATTCAGAGGGTGAATGGGCAAGACAAAAAGTAAGTGCCTTTTGAAGGGGGTACGGTAGTAAGTGCTAGACGTAACCGTTTGAGTGTGTCAAGAACTTCAACGCTGCTGGGTTTTTCACGCTCAGCAGTTTCCCATGTGTATCAACAATGGACCACTACCCAAAGGACTTTGAGCCAACTTGACGCAACTGTGGGAAGCATTGGAGTCAACATGGGCAGCATCCCTGTGGAACGCTTTTGACACCTTGTAGATTCCATGCCCTGAAGAGTTGAGACTGTTCTGAAGGCAAAAGAGGGTGCAACTCAGTATTAGGAAGGTTTTTCTATTGTACGTATGATAGCAATAGTGATGGGAAGTTTGGTTCTTTTTACTGACTCAGATCTTTTCAACTCGTTCAGTCAAAATAACACAACTTTCAACTTATTTAGTTCATTTGAGTCAGTAATGCCCAGAGCACGTAGGATCCCCTACAGCCAAACGATGAACTGAAAACTCAAAATAGTCATGATTTTACAAACCTCTCATTCACTTGTCGTTCACCATAACAAGCTTATTGGAGCTGTCATCTGGGACTGAGGCTTGTAAAAGCGTGCTTTTAAATCAGGACAATTTGTTGATTGCTAGGCATACAAATAAGATGAATTCGTGGTAGCCTAAATTTGAACAAGGTCTAGTTGTGGCCGCAACCGGACTAGATTGTGAACGACTCTTGGCGGAGTGCATCGATTGACTGCCATGAGGGTGAAGCACAATATTGTTTGTGAACTGCAGCACCCCAAACGATTTGTTCTGGAATTCGAGTTTGATGAGCAGAGTGCTGCAAAGCTGTGTCCATAACATTCAATTAATTGCATTAATTATTGCACCATGCAATCAATTATCAGTTCTAAACATGTTTTCTTTTCTTCTCTATGCTGCCTACAGAATGATCCATTTTGCCTGCGCGCTTATACAGTGTATGACTGACAGTGGTTGGTTGGAGCACGTCACCTGTAAAATTTATTGCTGGCAGCAGGTCAAACAAAATACTAAAATGAATGAGTCTCTCAGAAAAACGAATCGTGAGTCTCGAGTCAGTAAAAGCAGTCGTTCAAAACAAACGAATCGTTCATGAACTGCAGATCACTAGATGGCAACAACTTTGTCTTTGATACAACGGGCAGCCGATCCAAAGGGGTAGGCTTGTTTCAGGTGACGTGAGAGCTGCCCTTGGGGCCACCAATGTGGAGCCGCTGTGCAAGGGTGCATTGGCCCAATGTGGGCAGCCTACATGAGTCCAATGTTTTAACCCGCATTGGGTCCACATTGTGCCAATGTTTGCTGAGAAAAGATGGGCTTATTTCAGGCAAAGTGAGGGCTTCCCTCACCAGATATGGGCTACCCACATTCGGCCAATAATTTTGGGGCCAATGTGGAGCCAATGCGCCTTTGCTCAATGTGGGCAGCCTATGTGGAGCCAATGTTTTAGCCCGCATTCACCCCGCATTCATCGTGCCAATGTGACATGCTTGCTGGAGAGTTATAGCGTAGAAGTTCTGTTTCAATTTATTCGTTTCGACATCTGTGCGATTCACAGAATCTGTAAGATGCTCGAAGAACCAATCGAGTGGCGAATGAGGTGAGCCCCTCCCCAGTGCGGCTTGGCAGGGCTCTCGACTTTCGCCTCTCCCGAGTCCGTAGGGGAGTTGCAGCGATGTGACAAGACTGTAACTACCAATTTGATATCACAATTATTATTTTTTTAAATATACAGCCCGCTTGGAGTTTGCCAAAAAGGCACCTAAAGACTCAGACCATGAGAAACACAATTCTTTGGTCTGATGAAACCAAGATTGAACTCTTTGACCTGAATGCCAAGCGTCACATCTGGAAGAAACCTGGCACCATCCCTACTATGAAGCATGGTGGTGGCAGCGTCATGCTGTGGGGATGTTTTTCAGCGGCAGGGACTGGGAGACTAGTCAGGATCGAGGGGAGAAATTTACGGAGCAAAGTACAGAGATCCTTGATGAAAACCTGCTCCAGAGCATTCAGGACCTCAGACAGGGGTGAAGGTTCACCTTCCAACAGGATGACGACCCTAGGCACACATCGCAGGAGTGGCTTCGGGACAAGTCTCTGAATGTCCTTGAGTGGCCCAGCCAGAGCTCGGACCTGAACTCGATCAAACATCTCTGAAAAACCTTAAAATGGCTGTGAAACAACACTCCCCATCCACCCTGACAGAGCTTGAAAGGATCTGCAGAGAATAGTGGGAGAAACTCTCCAAATACAGGTGTGCCAAGCTTGTAGCGTCATACTCAAGGCTGTAATCACTGCCAAAGGTGATATTTCCGTTTTTTTAATTTGTAATAATAAATTAGCATAAAATTATTCTAAACCTGTTTTTGCTTTGTCATTTATGGGGTATTATGTGTAGAGATGCGAGGGGAAAAATTGATACATTTTAAATAAAGCTGAAAAATTCAAGGGGTTTGAATACTTTCCGAAGGCACAGTACCAGTGAAAAGTTTGGACATCACCTCATTCCAGGGTTTTCTTTTATTTTTACCATCTTCTACATCGTAGAACAATAGTGAAAACATTAAAACTATGAAATAACACATATGGTATCATGTAGTAACCAAGAAAGTGTTAAAGAAATCAAAATTCATTTTATATTTGAGATTCTTCATAGTAGTCACCCTTTGCCTTGATGACAGCTTTGCATACCTACAAATGTGTAGAGGTGCTTCAGTGTCAACCCTGAAGAAGGCTCTGCGTGCCGAAACGTTGGTTAGGTATGTCCATTAAATTGGGAGCATATTTAGTTTGCAACTTTCTTTTTATACTGTTGATCAGAGGGAAACATGAGAACCACAGGGGTTTGGCAAACATTTTGGTAAAGGAGTACCTACATAAATTCATAATGAGATGTTAACAGAAGTCAACAACCACAAGTGGATATTTGCCTGTTTTACCGCTGTTACCATAAGCATGTACTGTTTATGAATGTGTTAGTCATACGTGTTATAAAGTAGGTAGCCTACCCTTCAAGTGTAGCGTCACCAGTATCTTGATATAGACTCGGCACTAGCTAATTTCTGTTTAGTACATGCTCTGCCCCTGTTTAAAAAACTTTTTAACTGTACCTGGCCTACATGATGGTTAGCTTACCTGTCAATCATCATAATTGGGAAAGGGGGGTTAGGTACCAGTTGTACAACTGAAATGTGTCTTCCGCATTAAACCTAACCCCTCTGAATCGCAGCGGGGGGCTGCTTTAATTGACATCCACGTCTTCGGTGCCCAGGGAACAGTGGGTTAACTGCCTTGTTCAGGGGCAGAACGACAGATTTTTACCTTGTCAGCTCGGGGATTCGACCTTCCAACCTTCCGGTTACAAGTCCAACGCTCTAACCACTAGGCTACCTGCCACCCTAATTAGGGCAATCATCAAATCTTTGTTGTGGAGGATGGAGATTTAACTAGGCTTAATGTTTCAGACAACAGGACATTGTGGGAGCCAATGATTTACCACAGGTGCTGACTGAAACAACATATTGAGGAACAGGGTTATAAGTGCCCACAACATATTGAGGACTCAGGGTTATAAGTGCCCACATTTTATTAGAATAATATACTTATTTAAAATGTCCTATTTTTCTCCCTCCACTATTTACTGTCAATCAAATGTAGGACTATCAGGGTGTAAATCGGGTTTTTTTCATTCTTTTTTTTACTGTTTTTATTCAGTGTCTCAACAGAAATGAAACTTGCTGAGGCTGCAAACCAGGCGGGTAGTCCTGTATTTGTCGACTGCAACAGCTTTTGACATGTTAGCCTATTGTCTGAGTGCATTTGGTTCTCTGAGAACCATTGTCACTTTTTCAAGTGTATGTTTTGCTATTTTCTACCTCCGCTTTCTTTCAATCAAGAAATACACTTTTGGGTTTCTACTGTTCTACTGTCATGACATTTTGGTTCTCTTATCAATCTTGGTTCAGAAAGTCTTCACTGTCTTCAAGCAACTATCCCAGACTTTGCTGCTCAAACTTGTCAGGTTGTTCCAAGCCAACATCTCTTGATACCAATCTCGGTTCAAAGAGTTGAAGACAGTGTTTGCTCGATCACAGGCTTTGCTATCACTGATACTTTTTAAAGAGATTTTGGCTTGGAACAACCTGCCAAGTTTGTTATGTTGCCAAAGTTAAGCAAGTTGGTTGGAAGTATCTTGATTTATTGTACACAGTAGATTATATTTTCAACAAATCAAACGGTTGTACTTTGTTTAACGAAGTTACTCAAAGGAGGGACTGTATTCAAGTTTTAACCTCTCACTGTTTTTGAATTTGCATTCCTGTAGGCCTACCAACAAATGTATAACTGTACTGGTCTAAGACTTACAGCTGAAGTCAGAAGTTTACATACACTTATGTTGTCAATAACTCGTTTTTCAACCACTCCACAAATTTCTTGTTAACAAACTATAGTTTTGGCAAGTCTGTTAGGACATCTACTTTGTGCATGACACAAGTAATTTTTCCAACAATTGTTTACAGACAGATTATTTAATTTATAATTCACTGTATCACAATTCCAGTGGGTCAGAAGTTTACATACACTTAGATGACTGTGCCTTTAAACACCTTGGAAAATTCCAGAAAATGATGTCATGGCTTTAGAAGCTTCTGATATGCTTATTGGCATAATTTGAGTAAATTGGGGGTGTGGATGTATTTCAAAGCCTACCTTCAAACTCAGTGCCTCTTTGCTTGACATCATGGGAAAATCAAAAGAAATCGGCCAAGACTTCAGAAAAACAATTGTAGACCTCCACAAGTCTGGTTCATCCTTGGGAGCAATTTCCAAATGCCTGAAGGTACCACGTTCATCTGTACAAACAATAGTACGCAAATATAAACACCATGGGACCACGCAGCCGTCATACCGCTCATGAAGGAGACGCGTTCTGTCTCCTAGAGATGAGCGTACTTTGGTGCGAAAAGTGCAAATCAATCCCAGAACAACAGCAAAGGACCTTGTGAAGATGCTGGAGGAAACGGGTACAAAAGTATCTATATCCACAGTAAAACGAGTCCTATATCGACATAACCTGAAAGGCCGCTCAGCAAGGAAGAAGCCACTGCTCCAAAACCGCCATTAAAAAAAAGCCAGACTACGGTTTGCAACTGCACATAGGGACAAAGATCATCGATATGTTTGTAGGAAAAAGGGGAGGCTTGCAAGCCGAAGAACACCATCCCAACCGTGAAGCACGGGGCTGTCAGCATCATGTGGCAGCATCATCTCTTGAATTAAACCCCATTGAAACCCTGTGGAGATATAAAGAATCTGGAAAGATTATGTATGGAAAAATGGTCCAAGATCCCTCCCAATGTCTTCTCCAATCTCATAAAACATTTTAGAAAAAGGCTGCCGTTATCGTCGGAAGGTGAGGTATTGAAAACAGAAGAGACAATGATTTTAACCCATCTTTTAGAAAAAATTAAATAACTTGTTAAACATATCTTTCTCTGAGAAATTGTATTAGTATAACAGAACATAATAAAAAAGAATTGAGCATACAATATAGCTCAGTATTTTTATACAGTCTTTTTTTGCTCATCTTTATCAAGGGTGCCAATAATTTTGGACTTGACCGTTTGTAGATGAGTTTGCCTAGCAACCACATCTCCCTCCATTTGGACTGGTATCAAGCGATCAAAAAGCCTTGTAATTTCCTGTGTAGGCCTACCGTATCAGTCACAGTTCAGAACACAGTGCCGCCTCATAGCTGCTTGGTGTCTCTTTTAATTACAAATCCACCTGTGACATCAGAACAGTCAGTCACAATCTCAGAGCCAATTCTTTTTGCAATATAAACCTCTCAGAGCTGTGCACAATAGGTTTCCTTGAGCTACTCCCAAAGCCAGAAATCTCTGCATTGGTGTTTGAAGAGAAAATCAAATTGGCCCTGAAGCGGGGAAAGCTGTCCAATCAGCTGCCTTTTGCCCACCTGGGGAGACAGGCATTCATAGACCTATAGACACTGATTAGTTGTCACATGTATTGGATGTAATGAACACCAGAGAATGTCTACTTTTGTAATAAATCAGCATTACATACAGGTTCATTAGTGCTGGAGGGGTTACTACTCCCATTATCGTTACCTCGCATTCACTTTTCAACCAAGGTCTGTGAACAGTGAAGTAAGCTGAAGAGGGCACTTTGAGTTTTGCGTTTTGCATTCATGTGCTATAAGTGATTTTAATTATTGCCATTACTTTTAAAGAGGGAGCCCTTCTCAATGCTGTAATTACTTTGATACTTAGAGTAAAAAATGCATTGCTAATGCTTAGCAAACTAATCAGCTAATTTAAATGGCAATGTACTACCAATTAACTTAATCGTAGGGCTGTGACAATACCAGAATCTCAATATTTTTTTCTAAGGAAAAAATGAAAACACAAAGCAGGCCATGAATATTTTGCTCCTTTAAAAACCTGTAGAATATTGTGTGCTATAGCTTGGGAAATAAATACATGTGACTCTGGGTGACAACTTAATGTTTGTTTGAAACATTAGGGCTGTTTTCCTAAAGAAGTTATCTGCTTCGTGTTTTGTTTCCTTGCCACGATACTAACGAGTACTGCGGTACTGGTATCATCCCGGCCTTATTTAATCCAGCAAATTAGAATTAATCTTTGCATTGTACTGTATATTCTAAGAATAAATGGGCAATCATCAAGTTTGCCTGACGACACAACCGTTGTAGGCATGATTACCAACAACGGACGACACTGCCTACACTCTACTCCTTCATTAACTATTTACAGAAAATATTCATTCATCTATGACCATTAAATTAACATGAAACCGTTACATAAATAAAGCTCTAACTAAGTTTTCTGATTTGACATTGCATTTTATAGGTAACCACTCAGTATAGGTAACCACTCTTAGCCTCTATACTTAATTCTCATCTCCATGTCTGTCTCTATTTCTGGTAGCTGATTGGGGGGTTCATCCTAGCCATCGGTATCTATGCGGAGGTGGAGCGGCAGCGCTACAAAACCCTGGAGGGGGTGTTCCTGGCCCCCCGCCATCATCCTGATCGTCCTGGGGGTGGTGATGTTCATTGTCTCCTTCATCGGCGTGTTGGCCTCCCTCAGGGACAACCTGATGCTCCTCAAAGTGGTGAGTACTAGGGTCCCACACAATTAAATACAACACTGTGATATAAGCTTGAGGTTCACCACTCACCAGACCTGGGTCAAATACATTTTTCAAATATTTTAATGTATTTAATGTGCGCTTGATTTAGCTTGGGCTTGGCTGTTTTGGGACTAAATCATTGGTACCATTGTACCACTAAATTCTAGGACATGGAATGAGCTTTGTGTTTCTGTAACCGTGTACAGTCCTTAACATATTTCTCGATTACAATTTCAGGTCTTCAGTGCTAGGGACATGAGACAATGTGGCTCTCATGTCAGTATGCAAAGTATGAGCGCTAAACCATAAATGTTACCTGAAATATTTAGCATAGCATCAGTTGGTTGGGTTTCAGGTTGATTTGTCTGCAAGGTCCAACAGGGTAATTAAGAAACAACCACTAATGAAAGTCCACTAGCTACATGATTATCATTGATGTATTAATTTGGCACAGTTTAACCACCCGCATTGACAACATTTGAAGTATATAATCATACTTTAGCAGGCCCTCATCCATTTTAGATATGTCACATTGCTCTGATGAATTAATGACGGGAATAATATTAATCACATTTTGAGATGTTTACATCTACTTTTAATGAGACACCAGTGCTTGTATTGGCTTGAGTTTGATTCCTTCTGAACGAATTAGAGCTTTTTGTCTTCTACAAGCAAGGTTTTTTTTTGCCTAAACAGATTCTGCTATTTTATTTCACTGGGGAATACGTTTTTTAATGCTACTGTGCAGAAACTACAATACAGGCAGTTTTTATGGCGCCTGATATTCAAAGACATTAGGCATACAATTGGCAACATCTTAGAACAGTGCCCCTTCAATTTAATCATGCAATCAATGATCAATACGTTGGTTTTTCGTGTATGAGGGCACCAGAAGTGTCCCCTATTCATTATCAAAATCATTTTGAGCCTTAGCTGAGCTGCTATCAAAATGGCAAAGAGCAGCAGCATTTAAGATGCTACAGCAAACCGGTGGTTTTGTGGTTCACAAGATATAATCAAAGGAAAGCTAACCAGACAGATCCATTAAACTGTTTTTATAAATAAAAATAACCTGTGTATTAACCTTGTAAATGTGATTTGTTTTTCAGTTTCTCTACACCCTGACAGTCTGTCTCATTCTGGAGCTCCTCGGTGGCATCCTGGCTCTGGCCTTCAGGCATCAGGTACGGTAAACCCATTACTTGGTACTTGGCCATTATTAAACTCCTAATCATTGAGAGAAAGCCAATCTTTATAAACACAAAAGGGACTCATGCCACCTCTTATTGGATACATTTACCTGGGCTTGTGCAAGTAGAAAGCCAACAAGTTTATGAAACGGTGTACGTTACAATAAGTCAACATAGTGGGACTAAATCAATTGTGTTATCAGGCAAGGATATTAAAGTATTTAAAAAAAATTGAAAACATGAAAAAATAGACAGTATAAAAAAAACATTAACAGTAAGCATAAAATCATTCACATTAAACACCATGCATTTCTATAAAACACAAAGGGCATATTGTACTTGCTGTTACAATAATAAATAGATTTCAAACAAAGTTATAGAAAATAAGTATTAACAGGTGTAATGATGTATTTTACGATTCCTACCACATCCTGTATTAGGAGGAAACTCACAAAAAATGTAATTGCCAATAGGACGATTGAATATTATGGTCTTGTAGACAAGGTAATCATTCACCAAGTCATTTTAAAAGTGACCAGCTCTTCCAGTCCCACATAGGGACCGTTCCACTGGTTGCACTTCACCGGTGGTCTTGTATCGTTTCAGGTACAGTCCATGGTTCAAGGGATATTGCTGCAGCTTCAGAAGATAGATTCTCATAACCTGTAAGCTAAGGAAACAAAGAAGTGAAAGTAAAATGTCCTGGTTTCAAGAGAGATTTAAATTTCACATAGATTTCCCTAAGTAAGCATGTCCTGATTTTCAGGAAAATGTTGGATATTTCACCTAGATATCCCTAATATGACGACTGCGGTGTACAACACAGAAGCTTATCAGGTTCTGATCATCTTACTATGCTTCTTCACCCGAGATTGGCCCCCAATTGCTAATCAATCAGTTCTTCATTCTCCAGGCTCCTCTTTGTCATCAAAATGGACAACCTTGCAAATGAGTGACATGTATCCATTGTGATTTTCTTCTTGGACTTTTACTGCTGACCTCGTTATGAGCAAAACTTGATACGGACCTTTCCGTTTTGGCCCTAATGTCTCTGTTACATCTTTTTTTACCATCACCCACTGTCCTGGTAATACGTCATACGCCCCTCGGGACTTATTCCCCACGCCTCTTTTACTTCTCTTTCTGCTTCCCCTACTGCATTAGAGAGTTGTATGCAATAGTTAAGCATTGTATCACTCATGAAGTGAACGTCTGCTTTTCTCAAATCTAACGTGCCTGGTAGTGACATGGGTCGACCTGTGACGACCACAAACTGACTCAACCCTGTGGTTTTATTATGTGTTGCCTGTATACTACAAAATACCGTAGGCAATGCATCTGGCCGTGCTATCCCTTCTTGATGCATCTTTGAAATTCTCTCTTTCCAAACTCGATTTCTGCATTCTACCTGCCCACTCGATTGAGGATGATAAGGACAGTGTAGTTGCCAGTCTATGTTCAGAAGACGAGCTACCTCCTGACACACTTTTCCTGTGAAATGAGTGCCTTGGTCGGAATCTAATTGTTCCGGAATTCCCCATCTGGGAATGATTTCTCAAATCAGAATTTTAACTGTGTTGTGCAGTTCCTTTCTTAGTAGGGTAGGCTTCAACCCATTGTGAGAAATGATCAACAACGACCAGAAAATCTTTGTGTCCTTTACATTTGGGCAGCGTGATGTAATCAAGCTGTAGATGTCTGAAGGGTCCTGGTGGGGCAGGCGCTCGTCGTGTCTGTACTTTCACTCTTCCCTTGGTGTTTTCCATACAAATATTGCAAATCGCCGTAACAGCCTCAGCCTCTTTCTACACACCAGGATTCCACCATTTTCCCACAAAACAATAAACTATCTTGTCCATACCAATGTGTCCCAAAGAGTGGATCTGTGTCACCAAGTAGGGTAAGAGTGCATTTGGTGCTACACATCTCTTCTTGATTGAGTTTGCATCCTGCAGCCATCCGTTCCCACACTTCATCTTTTGGTGCACTGCTTTGCATATCTCTAATGTGTTGCAATGTATATCTCCTAATCAGTTTAGGAGACAGAGGTGTTCTCTTGGCAGCCGCCTTGGCAGCTCTGTCAGCCAAATCATTACCTTTACTCTTGTCTGTAAAGATTTTTCCATGTACTTTCATTTTCAAAATTGCAACTTGTCTAGGTAACTGGAGAGCATTCAGTAGAGCCATCACCTCTGGTCCATTCTTCAAAGGAGCTCTCAGTGACATGATGAATCCTCTGTTTTTCCATATTTTATTTCAAAATCATGGGTAACGCCAAAAGCTGTGTGTGTGTGTGTGTTAGCTGTTTATCCTTCAGCCTGTTTATACGCTTCTGTCAAAGCCACCAATTTCGCCACCTGTGCTGATGTTCCTGCAGGTAAAGTGCCTGTCACTATCACATTGCCATTGTAGTAACTGCCCAGCCTGCCTTCCTCCCACCCCCCTCCACAATGCTTGAACCGTCTGTGTATAAGATAAACTCAGGGTTTTCCAACAGATGACTCTTAAACCCATCAGAGAGCTGATCCAAAACCAACTCACAACAGTCATGTTCAAGTAATGTGGTATCTGGAGGAAGCATCAGAGTAGCTGGATTACATGTTGTGCCATGTTGTATGATGATGTTAGGAGCCTCCACTACTTTAGTAGCGGCCATAGCTTCTTTGCTAGCACCAGCATTGTCTTTGGGGACCCTGCTTCTCCTGGCCATTCCTCATAAGAACACGTTTTCTTTTCCGACATTCTTGTTGCCAGTGACCAGAAAACATGTATGTCTCTCCATCCATCGGCCACATCTTGCTCTTCACCACCCACAGCTCTATAAACCTTTTTCTTCAAGGTCACCATGTTCACGGTTGTTCAAAACAAAGGCTAATAACTAACCCATCATAAGGATGGAGCTTGTGGAGTTTCTTAACGCTTCAAATGGTCCCATGTTTTCATACCCACTTCTCATGGATGTTTCAACATTTTTGACCATTCATCCAACTGTTTTGGAGATGCTGATTTGTGTGTGATTACTGTCACTAGAGGTTTGTCTTTACTACCTTTTACAGCCTGTGTTCTGGTTGGCCTAAGACATCGTTCGTCACTGCTGTCAGTATCTGTTGACTCCAAGCTAGGCAGTGCTGACTAGAAGCTTGAAACCTGATCTGTCTTGTGCAATTCAGAGTGAGGGTAGATTGAGGGAACAAAGAGTCAACTTGTTGGAGCCAAGTCTGTTTTTACGACCCTTGCCTGTAATTGTTGAATTTCTTTAAGGTTTTGATCTGTTCACCAAGAGCTTTCAAACTTTCTTTATCTGTCAATGTCCTGTCTCCAGAAAGAATTTCTCATCCCGTTTCCTTACTTCGGCTAATACAGTTAAAGACCACCGTGTCTTTCTCAAGGAATTAGACATTCTCTGTATTTTCCCCCAAGCTTTTTGTATATCTGACATATTCCATATTTTTCAACAATGACAGAATATTGCTTTTTCTTGCCTACACCTCTCTACTTTGAAATGGTTCTTCATATCACTAGACAGTGAATTTAAAATCTCTTTCTGGCACACATCAGGAGGAGCTGTGCTGCCTTTTTTCAGGGTGGTTTTCTCACTTAACAATGGCATTATATTAACTTCAAAAGTTGTTTAATATATATATATATATTAATCTGTTTATACAGTTGAAGTTGGAGTTTACATACACCTTAGCCAAATACATTTTAACTCAGTTTTTCACAATTCCTGACATTTAATCCTAGTAAATATTCCCTGTCTTACGTCAGTTAGGATCACCACTTTATTTTAAAAATGTGAAACGTCAGAATAATAGTAGTGATTTTATTTCAGCTTTTATTTATTTTATCACATTCCCAGTGGGTCAGAAGTTTACATACACTCAATTTGTATTTGGTAGCGTTGCCTTTAAATTGTTTAACTTGGGTCAAACGTTTTGGGTAGCTTTCCACAAGCTTCCCACAATAAGTTGGTTGAATGTTGGCCCATTCCTTTGGCCCATATTATAGTAAATATACATAAGTGTTCCTAAGGATACATTATCAATGATGTTTGATTGTTCTTGGACAAGTGTATAGGTTGAACGCGTTCTCTTCACGGTTCAATGGGCGAGTGGACGCTGTATTTTATGAACATAACGCGCCAACCAAACAGAGATTTATGGACATAAACAATGACTTTCTAACAAAAGAAGCATGAATTGTCTTGCTTGGACACTTCGGACTATCCTCAGCAGAAGATCATCAAAGGTAAGGGATTTTATATTAGCGATTTTATGCGTTTGAGACCCACGTTGGTTATGGATTTATGCTAATGCATAAAATATGAGAGGGGCTATCCTCAAACAATCAAATGTTGTGCTTTCGCCGTAAAGCCTTTTTGAAACGCTGTGATATTGCCAAGAATCAGAGCTTTTGATGACTATGCAACACTTGTATATTGATGAATGTTTAATAATTAAACTTTTGGATTTTGAATTTGGCGCCTCACATTTCACCGGGTAGTGTCGGGAGTGGGGTTAGCGCCCCACTTCTCTCTAAGTAGTTAAGGACTCACCTCTTCTAGAACACATTGTTTCTGTAGGGCCTGGCTACCCATAAAACGTATGTTCACTTCAAAAAGCTTGTTGAAGACTTACAGTGGTTCCTCCTTTTAAAAGTTGCGAGCTTACACCACGGGACTTAGTTACCCAGCGTCACGGCTTCATTGTTCCAGACCACCGCAACGGGGAGTTAGAGCACTCATTATGCATTTGGGTCCCTTGGTTTTTATATGACCAATCCTATCGAGTTGTTCCAATGATGAATTTGACGCGAGCCATCCGTCGCTGGTGACTTTCTTCAGCAAAGATGGCTGACAAAACATAAAGGTGGAAGAAAATGTAAGTAATTATAACGTCATAACGAGTTAAGCAAAACATGTACAATTTGAGAGGAATATGTTGGTTAATGTAGAGAAGCGATTGTGCATATTGTTTTGTTAGCAATTATCATAAATTAACTTTCTATTTAGCAAGTTGGCTGACTAGCTAACATTAGCCAGCTAGCTAGCTAGTGTTATAACATGAGTATGAAATTGTAATTTGTGTTGTTTTAGGTACTCCTGAGAACCAGACTGTCATCTTGTGAAACAGTGGATGTAAAGAATCTAGCTAGCTAAAGCATTTACTGCAAATTTTATGTACAATTGTGTAAGCTTGCCTTGCTTATATTTGCCATGCAATGCAGCTGAAGTAACATAGCTAGCTAACTATTTATTTCCTTATTGTGTAGTGGAGGATAAATATAACTGTATGCCTATGGATGTGTAGCTAGCTACAGTATGTAGCCGATCTGTGTATGGACCTTAAAACATTTGGTTTGAATATTAGTTCAGAACCTATGAACCTCAGCTATCATAGTTGTTGTATTGACTTCAAGTCTGAATGGCATTAATGAAGCCTATGGATTGAGTAGAATATAATAACTTTATTGACCAAGTCCTATATACATGTACTGTAGTTATTACCACGCATGAGATCCCCCACATTGTAGCCTGTACATTGAATATATTCACTGATCATGTACTCTTCCTTGGCAAGTAAAGGTGCGGTTCAGGTATGAATCTCTGTGAGACATTCTTTTTCAGTCATATCCAATACCAGATGTATCAAACTCCATTCTTTGAATGATGCTGTGTCTGCATGTATGCATTACAATTATACACTTCAACGGTGTTTACCACATATTGTAACTATGCAATAGACTAGAAACATGATTTAAGTAAAGGCTGATTTTCTAATTCATATATACAGAAAGAAACGGTACACTACACTTCCTATGCATATCTAAGTCCCTTCATCTGCATTAATCTGAGGACACAGGAGAGGTGTAGTATTTCAGTAGCCACACTATAGTGCTTTGTAGTGCTAAGGCAACAGCTGGTGAGGTGTCAGGTTTGCCTCTGTACTTAAAGGGTGATTATTCCAACTCTCTGTTAAATGCTGCAGATCTGCCCGCTAATCTCTGTGGTCTTCCTCAATGAATAGTGAACACTGAGGTGGGTCCGAGGTTATAGAAATGCAAGTTGTGTGTGCCTCTGAGTGGTTACTGACTGTATGTGATGCAGACACCTATCCGAGTGTACCTGAAACGTTTAAATATAGAGGGCTATGTGTCTCACCACTTGGTTATTGCAAGGCTAACCCCCAGGGGAATCATGACTTGGCAGCAACAGAGTGTTTGTGGTGTAAATCTGAAAATTAGCAGCTGACATCTTAAGGGTTTTTAAATTAATGCGTGTGAGACCGCTTCCATGTACAACAAGACAGGAAGAGAGAAAAAGAACACAGAACAGTTGAATTACCTCTGGTTATGGACACTTGCCAGCAATTAAGGTTCCGCGGCCTGTTCCTCGGACAGTGAACATACATCTGGCAATATCTACATTTTCAACCCCTTGATCAGCTCTCACTCTGAAAGTAAAGAAAATAGCTTATTTTTTGTAGATATTAAAACAATAACTGCGATATGACCCTTCAATCTAAAGCAGCAGTTGTCATTTTCAGGATACGTCAATACAGCACAGAAAGCTTAACACCAGACTGGTATTGTGGTTGTTCATTAGGTGATGGGAAATATGCAATATGCATACAAAATAATATACTTACCTTCCTTGAAAATCCATCTATACCTCCAAAGATGACAATGTTGTATCTTGAAAGAAAGCATTGGAATTAAAACTGAAATGTTTAACCTATTAACCGGCTTCATTATTTATGTATTACCAGTTGATGAAGAACAACTCCAAGTTCATACATTGACCATTTAGTCTACAAATTAAATAACTTTTTAGATTTGATGGAGACATTATACATCTTAGTACTTTATCAATTTATGATTTGTATCTATGTGGACGGGAGCAGGAACAGAGTATTTTTGCCAAGCAATGCAATAAAGCTGGATCATTCTGGCAATGATACCTGTACCATCTACACGCTGCAAAGAATCCCTAACTCTTCGCCATTGTACACGATGGCCCATTGCTTGGAGACTTCCTTTGACCATTCTAAAGCCCGCATGGGGCATCTTTGCCTTAATGGCCCTGACTTTCTGGTCTAACTCTTCATCTGACATATCAGAATAGCATTCCCTGACAGTGTTCTTTCATCCTTCTGTAAAAAAAAGCTAACTGTTACACTGTCATGAAATATGATTTATATATTGACTATGTAACAAATAGGACATTGCCTGCTCAAGAGTTGCCATGAAAGTTTGATGAATTCAACTGAAAATGGTGAGAACAGGCGTTCGTAGCTAAATGTTTTTGGTTAGCTTGAGAATAATAATTGCATAATTTATCATTCTACTGTATAGATGGATGGATGATAGAATGTAATGAACCGACACTGAATTGTTGGAGCTATGTAAAAGTTGGACAGAAGAACGCCCAGTGCTGCTTACCTGAGATGCCATCATCACACAGTCCTTCGTAGGTGTCCACTATGACTTCCTTTTATGTCGGAAAGAAAGGCTGAACAGTATTGGTTGTAGCCAAACTGACACTCAAAAAATTGCCGAAATGGAGGGTGGTTGAATACGAGTTTTGTTTTCAAATACATTCTTTGTTCTCTAAATATTTTTTGGGAATAAAATGCATAAAGTTGTGCACTCTATTACAAAATATTTGATTGCAAAAAAATGTTTTTGCTTTCAGAACAATTATTTTGGATTGAAAATAAAAAAGCTTTTCTCTCAACAAAAAGACACATGTACCTCCATAGCATATAACAATTTGCCTGTTAACTTCTCAGGGATCACTGGGGCGCTAGCGGGCTGCTCCCGACACTACCAGGTAAAATGTAAGGCGCCAAATTCAAAATCCAAAAGTTGAATTATTAAACATCCACCAATATACAAGTGTTCCATACTCATCAAAAGCTCTGTTTCTTGGCAATATCACAGCGTTGTCAGATTTCAAAAAGGCTTTACGGCGAAAGCAGCACATTTGATTGTTTGAGGGTAGCACCTCACATATTTTTCCCATAGCCATGAATCGATTATCCATCATGGTACACACAACACATTTCTCAGCGAAAACAAATCAATTACCTGTTGAAGAACTTCTGCTGAGGTCATCCTAAGTGTCCAACGAAGACAATCCATGGTTCTTTTGTTAGAAAAAGTAATGTATTTGATCCATAAATCCTCCATTTGGTTCGCGCGTTATAATCAGAAACGACAGCTTCCACTCCTCCATTGAAACGTGACACGAACTCGTTCATCTTATACCTATAAACTTGTCCAAGAACAATCAAACATAGTTTTAAATGTATCCTTAGGAACACTTTTACATATATTTACTATTATAAATCAACCGAATATAAACTGATCGATATCGACGGTAAAAAAGACACTGCGCGACTTCTCGGGAGCGCGAGCCGGGTACTGTTGACATAAATGAGTGACTTCCTGGTTTGCTCTTATTCTCTGGTCTTATTCTTACTGCATTCATATGCCCTTATATGGTCATTTTCATGAGGAAGGGGTGCCCAAATGAGCAATGTGTCAAAATCACTTTTTCCAGGACAGAAATTCCTCGGGTTTCGCCTGCTATATGCGTTCTGTTTCACTCACAGACAAATGGTTAACCGTTTTGGAAAATTCAGAGTGTTTCCTATCCAATGGTACAAATATGTGCATATCCTATTTTCTGGGCCTGAATGGGAGGCATTTTACTTTGGGCACGCCAGGCTCTCCAAAACCGACCCCTCAGCTGCCACTCCCTAACAAGTTAATAACCAGACCTTCATACAAACTTGCTATGCAGAATTCTTGACGCACAACCGAAGGTGCTGCCATAACCTGCCAGCACGCCCACAATCGAGCCACTCAAGCAGAGAATGAAGCATGGAAGAGGGCGAGGAACGAGATGGGAGTAACAACAATTTGTTGCAAGTTGGGGAGGGGGGCTAATAGCTGAACAATAGACTAGACTATTCAACCTTTACTAAAGAATAGTCTTGCCCCCTCCTATCACAGACCAAATTTGCCCTAACGACCAAGGGGAGTTAGAGCACTGATTATGATTTTGGATCCCAGTGCACTACTGTGTTTCTAACTGACAATATGAACCAAATAATAAACTGATAATTGTGCACGACTTCAAATGAAACAAGAAGGGAGCAGGTTTCGAACCCACAACCTTCTTGCCCCTGGTCCAGCGCGCTATCGACTGTGCACCAAAAGCATGCTCAAGCCGCAGTCGATAGAGCGCGTCCTCACGGTAGCTTGCTACTCAATGTAATAAAGTAATGACTTTTCAAAAAAGTTACCTTACACTTTATGTTGGCTGACAATTTGTTAGCTACGCTGTCCTTACGAACCACATAGCATATCATTACAGCAGTATGTACCGGTATGTTAGCTATCTACCTATCTACCTAATGTTAGTAGTTATACATAAAACGTGCCAGTATATTAACTATAGACTGCCCAACGTTTATTGACTTGATTATTCCCGTCATTCTTAGCTTAGCTAAATGGTATAGTCGTTGTGCGTTCTCAATGGACGCTTTCGTAAATTCGTTCTGGCTATCTACTCCGATTTCAGACCACTCTTGTCTGAGTGTACCAGAGCACCGAATAATGAGTTTACAAGCCCTCAACACCCATTGAATATGGCCGGTGTCAGTAAACTTCGGCAAAAAAGCACAATTAAATTGTTTCCAGCAGCCCAGTGGGTCACCAATGCTCTGGTTAACACGAAAACTGCCTAACCAGCTCTGCCCGAACGTCCAGTGTGCCCTCCAAGAGCGAAACGGTCTGAATTTAGAAACGGACAATCTGACAACGCTCTGAATTTATGAGCTCAGGCACTCCAGATTAAATTTAAGAACACACCCAAAGTTGAAAAATGTCTAACTAGTAATTTGTTACGCTAACTAGCTAGCAAGAGTATGCATGGCAACAGCATCAATTTACAGTAGGCAAAGAGCAAGTACGCTGGACTGAAAGTTCGGTTACACTACAATTAGGTGTGCTGCAGTATGACACAACTTTTTAAAGGAGGAACCACTGTACATTAACCAGACGTGTAAAAATTGCTATGCAATTAGCAACTCACTTCTATGCAACAAGAATGTTTCACAAAAAGAAAGGACTCAAACATTTTTAATAGAGGGCTTGAACCCCTATAATTGAGAACAAGGCTGTGACAGAGGACTCAAACCCCTAACCGAGCAAACAAAGGAAGTCTGTAATAGAACAAATGACTTGAACCCTTATACATCACAGATACGTACAGTTGAAGTCGGAAGTTTACATACACCTTAGACAAATACATTTACACTCAGTTTTTCACAAATACATTTTCACTCAGTTTTTCTGACATTTAATCCTAGTTAAAATTCCCTGACTTAGGTCAGTTGGGATCACCACTTTATTTTAAGAATGTGAAATGTCAGAATAATAGAGTAGAGATAATTAATTAATTATTTATTTCAGCTTTTATTTATTTCATCACATTCCCAGTGGGTCAGAAGATTACATACACTCAATTTGTATTTGGCAGAATTGCCTTTAAATTGTTTAACTTGGGTCAAATGTTTCGGGTAGCCTTCCACAAGCTTCCCTCAATAAGTTGGGTGAATTTTGGCCCATTCCTCCTGACAGAGCTGGTGTAACTGAGTCAGGTTTGTATTCCTCCTTGCTCGCACATACTTTTTCAGTTCTGCCCAGACATTTTCTATAGGATTGAGGTCAGGGCTTTGATGGCCACACCAATACCTTGACTATGTTGTCCTTAAGCCATTTTGCCACAACTTTGGAAGTATGCTTGGGGTCATTGTCCATTTGGAAGACCCATTTGCGACCAAGCTTTAACTTCCTGACTGATGTCTTGAGATGTTGCTTCAATATATCCACATAATATTCCGTCCTCATGATGCCAACTATTTTGTGAAGTGCACCAGTCCCTCCTGCAGCAAAGCACCCCCACAACATGATGCTGCCACCCCCGTGCTTCACGGTTGGGATGGTGTTCTTTGGCTTACAAGCCTCTCCCTTTTCCCTCCAAACATAACAATGGTCATTATGGCCAAACAGTTCTATTTTTGTTTCATCAGACCAGAGGACATTTCTCCAAAAAGTACGATCTTTGTCCCCATGTGCAGTTGCAAACCGTAGTATGGCTTTTTTATGGCGGTGTTGGAGTAGTGGCTTCTTCCTTTCTGAGCGGTCTTTCAGGTTATGTCGATATAGGACTCGTTTTACTGTGGATATAGATACTTTTGTACCGGTTTCCTCCAGCATCTTCACAAGGTCCTTTTCTGTTCTGGGATTGATTTGCACTTTTCACACCAAAGTACGTTCATCTCTACGAGACAGAACTCGTCTCCTTCCTGAGCGGTATGACGGCTGGTGTTTATACTTGCGTACTATTATTTGTACAGATGAACGGGCTACCTTCAGGGATTTGGAAATTGCTCCCAAGGATGAACCAGACTTGTGGAGGTCTATAATTTTTTTTTTCTGAGGTCTTGGCTGATTTCTTTTGATTTTCCCATGATGTCAAGCAAAGAGTCACTGAGTTTGAAGGTGGGCCTTGAAATACATCCACAGGTACACCTCCAATTGACTCTCATGATGTCAATTAGCCTATAAGAAGCTTCTAAAGCCATGACATCATTTTCTGGAATTTTCCAAGCTGTTTAAAAGCCCAGTCAACTTAGTGTATGTAAACGTCTGACGCACTGGAATTGTGGTACAGTGAATTATTAAGTGAAAAATAATCTGTCTGTAAACAATTGTTGGAAAAATTACTTGTGTCGTGCACAAAGTCGATGTCCTAACCGACTTTCCAAAACTATAGTTTTTTTTTGTGGGGTGGTTGAAAAACGAGTTTTAATGACTCCAACCTAAGTGTATGTAAACTTCCGACTTCAACTGTGTCAATCAGTGCATGCACTAATTCTAACCTGATTTGGTTCTTTTAAAATTATATTGGTCTACACTCACCCAGCAATTATGCCATCAATCAGGAGATTAATAGTTGACTCCCAAAGTGTGGGTTGCGCTCAGCCTTCTCTCTTTCCTCTGGATCAACACACAGTTGATACGTTTTTCTTGTTGTTCAGACCAATTCATCCAGGTCACGGCACCAAATGTTAGCAGTATAACACAGACCCCAAAGCACATCAGGGGGAGGAAAAGAGGTTTATTCAAAGAGGATAAATCATAGATGTTATGCTGAAAGGTAGATGGTCGTTCCTTCCGTGTCCTCAGTGATTCTCTCCTCCAGTGAACAAAGGGGACAGGATGTAGTTTATAACCCAGCCCTAGCCTGTGGTTGACCAATTCGAATTCCTTGCAATAAAACTGGGCAAATGGCCAAATTACAAGCATCCTATTTCAGGCTCGCTATATAGACAAATTCCTCCCATGTCTCTGACCCATTGCTCATTAATCACCTATTACAGAAAAACCTCTATTTCCATTGATCGTTAGTACTCTATTGACTTCTCGTCCTATGTCTCTCGTACTCTGTTTCTGCGTTGTGTATTTATCTTTGAAATATTCTTATTTCAAAGATTTTCATTCCATCCAGAAATGGTTTAGACATGATTATTCCACCCCACGGCTGAGCATTCGGAAAGTATTCAGACCTCTTCCCTTTTTCCACATTTTGTTAAGTTACAGCCTTTTTCTAAAATGGATTAAATAGTTTTTTTCTCGCCTATCTACACACAATACCCCATAATGACAAAGTGAACACGTTTTTAGACAGTTTTGCAAATGTATTGAAAATGCAGAAATGTCTCATTCACACCCCTCAGTCAACACGTTAGAATCACCTTTGGCAGCGATTCTATTCACGACATAAAGGACATTTCTTTGTCAGATTTGTTTCAGTTTTACTTTAGTGCCTTATTGCAAACAGGATGCATGTTTTGGAATATTTTTGTATTAATTACAGGCTTCCTTATTTTCACTCTCATATTAGGTTAGTATTGTGGCGTATCTACAATGTTGTTGATCCGTCCTACATTTTTTTTTTCCATATCACAGCCATTAAACTCGAACTGTTTAAAAGTCAACATTGGCCCCATGGTGAAATCCCTGAGCGGTTTCCTTCCTCTCTGGCAACTGAGTTAGGAAGGATGCCTGTATCTTTGTAGTGACTGGGTGTATTGATACACCATCCAAAGTGTAATTAATAAAGTCCCCATGCTCGAGGGGATATTTAAATGTCTGCTTTTTCATTTATTTTAGCCATCTATCAATAGGTGCCCTTCTTTATGAGGCGTTGGAAAACCTCCCTGGTCTTTGTGGTTGAATCTGTGTTTGAAAATCACTGCTTAACTGAGGGACCTTATAATTATCTGTATGTGTGGGGTACAGAGATGATGTAGTCGTTCAAAAATGATGTTAAACATTATTATTGCACAGTGAGGCCATGCAACTTATTACGTGACTTGTTATGCAAATGTTTACTCCTGAACTTATTTAGGCTTGCAATAACAAAGGGGTTACATAGTTACTGACTAAAGACATTTCAGCTTTCCATTTTTAGTCAATTTGTTAAGTTAGTGCAGGGATTTTCAAACTTTTCTTGCCCAGGGACCCCCTCCCAGGCAAACCGGCGACTCGGGGACCTCCCATCATATGTTAGCAAGAAAAGCGCCATTTTGAAATTGTAACAGTAGCTAATCCTCCAAAGGTCCAATACAGAAATGTTTCAAGTCTGAACATGATCCTGTCCAAAAGAGGTAACATGGTAATTTGTGTCTTGAGGAATTTCTTATGCCAGGATTTAGGAAAAGAAAAGTAGTTTTTATTGACAGCAGCATACCACCCTGCATCCCACTGCTGTCTTTCTTCTGAAGCTAAGCAGGGTTGGTCCTGGTCAGTCCCTGGATGGGAGACCAGATGCTGCTGGAAGTGTTGTTTCCTCAGGTCTAAAAAAAAATATCCCAATACCCCAGGGCAGTGATTGGGGACATTGCCCTATGTAGGGTGCTGTCTTTCGGATGAGACGTTAAACGGGTGTCCTGACTCTCTGAGGTCATTAAAGATCCCATGGCACTTATCGTAAGAGTAGGGTTGTTAACCCTGGTGTCCTGGCTAAATTCCCAAGCTGCCACTCATACCATCACGGTCACCTAATCATCCCCAGCTTACAAGTGGCTCATTCCTCTCCCCTGTAACTATTCCCCAGGTCGTTGCTGTAAATGAGAATGTGTTCTCAGTCAACTTACCTGGTAAAATAAAAATATAGGGAGAGCTCAAGTGTTGGTGCATTGAATTCCTTATTAAATGTATTCATTTTTGTTGTTGTACTCGTTTGTTATTAAAAAGCTGCCTACACTATCAATCCTACAGTTTTAATATATTTCACCCTCTATTTTTCTTTTCCACCACCATAGACTGTGGACCTCTTAAACAAAAACATTCGTAAAGGAGTAGTGAATTACTACGATGATCTGGATTTCAAAAACATCATGGACTTTGTTCAAAGAAAGGTAAGATTTCAGTTTGAAAAAAATAAATGGAAATTATTTTTAAACTTTGCCAGGTTTTGTGTTTGCGATTCTTTGTGTTTTTCATTGCCGTTGAACAAATGTAATTTGTGATTATTCACTTTGACATAATGGGAGGGGTTATGTCATTAAGGGAAAAGTGGTTTGTTGTAAATAGAAGGTTCCTACCGGGTGGGAGAGAGATGGATGCTGTCAATGCAGCATTGGAGTTCTCATTCTCACACCTAAACTTGACAAAATCTGTTACAGAGAACACATTTTCTCCAGCAATCCTGCTTTTCCAAAAGTTGTTACACAGGAGGACTACTGATGATAGAAAGTAACCCAAGTGCAGTGCTGTGAAAGTATTTGCCCCCCCCATCAAAAATAATTCTACTTTTGCATTTTTTTCCCTACTAAATGTTAAGATCTTAACCAAAACCTAATATTAGATAAATGGAACCTGATCAACTGATCAACAACTACAGGAAGTGTTTGGTTGCTGTCATTGCAGCTAAAGGTGGCACAACCAGTTATTGACTGTAAGGGGGCAATTACTTTTTCACATAGGAATTGGGTGTTGCATAACTTTTTGTTAATTCAATATTTTTTTTTTTTAATGATTTGTAAAATTAGGTTACTTTTATCTAATATTAGGTTTTGGTTGAAGATCTTACAACATTCAGTATCAAAAATATGCAAAAATAGAGAAAATCAGCAAGGTGGCACATACTTTTTCACGACACTGTATATGCCAAACAAGTATTGTGCTTTCAAGCATTTATATTCACCACAAGCAACACAAAGCTGTTTGTAGAATGGAAAATGTTTAAAGAAATAACAACTTGTAAATTGGGACTCTGAATGTTGGAGGACAGCTTTGTCTGTCTCCCATAATAGAACGTCAATGTGTCATACCGTCTCCATTCTCTCCAACTGTGTGATGTGTTTTGACATTATCCTGAAGCAGGTTGAACAGGAGCTTTGAAAATCCCCACTGAGGGAGATAGTTGTGGTAGTTTGGGCTTGTTGATAGAAGGAAGTAGATCAATACAACTGCATGAAGTGAGTGCTGCTGTCCCCTTTAAAAAACTTTTTCTAAACTCATTATTGAATATGATTTTGTGTGTAACCACAACTGTGTGCTGTAGCTCTTAAGTAGTATTACATATTAGACCTAGCCTAATGTACTTTGACAGGGTTTTCATAGATACTATTTTTCTTAAGTGCTACCTTATGGTCAGATGTTGAACTGCATCAGATTAGACTGTATTTTTAAAAGAAAGTAGGTGTAGTTCTGTTTGCTTTTAACTGAGGCGTTTCGCCAGCCATGTTGCAGACTGACTCTCGAAGTGGTCACTCAGATGGAAGTAGGTTCTATAGGGGGAAATGTACATTGTGTATTGTGCTTTATTTGTGTACCATAGGATGTCTTTCATGATGCTTTTAGTGGCGTCAGAGCCACAGCTTTTTAGGGATACATGACATTCTGCCACTCGATTGAGACATCTGTAAATGTATTCGTATAAAAACATTCACTTCATGCAAATGTGAAAGGTGCACATTTTACCAGCCAAAACATTTGTGAATGTTCATTGCCGGTCTTTACGCTTTCTAAGAAAAGGTTCTGCTATTCCAAGTCATTACATTTGTATGTATTTATTAAGGACTGTAATTATAGCAGGATATTTTAATAGCACTCAAATGGATGCACACATCTCAAGCCTCTGATTTCTGGCTTGTATATTTGGCTTCTAGGTTTTGTGTGTTTTAAAACTGATATTTAACCCCGGCCAGTATTTGGTTATTGATCTCTAGAGTAGGCCTAGTATTGCTTTGGCTTGGGTTAGTTCTTACTCTGAAAATCTGAACTGGACTACTTGGTCTCTGTGGTGAACCATGAATTGGTACAAAGTGCTTGTATGAGCTGCTGGAGGAAAGGTTACTTGCTAATCTCCCTAAGCACACACAAGATCTCTCTCCCTCATGTTCTTGTAACTCAATAATGTCAGCGCCACTACAACTCATTAGTTATATACTGAACAAAAATATAAACGCAACATGGAAAGTGTTGGTCCCATGTTTCATGAGCTGAAATAAAATATCCCAGAAATGTTCCATCTGCACAAAAAGCTTATTTCTCTCAAATTTTGTGCACAAATTTGTTTACATCCCTGTTTGTGAGAATTTTTTCTTTGCCAAGATAATCCATCCACCTGACAGGTGTGGCATATCAAGAAGCTGATTAAACAGCATGATCATTACACAGGTGCACCATGTGCTGGGTATAATAAATGGCCACTCTAAAATGTGCGGTTTTGTCACACAACACAATGCCACAAATGTCTCAAGTTTTGAGGGAGTGTGCAATTCACATGCTTACTACAGGAATGTCCAGCAGAACGGTTGCCAGAGAATTTAATGTTCATTTCTCTACCATAAGCCGCCTCCAACGTCGTTTTAGAGAATTTGTCAGTATGTCCAACCGCCCTCACAACCGCAGACCACGTGTAACCACGCCAGCCCAGGACCTCAACATCCGGCTTCTTCACTTGCGGGATCGTCTGAGACCAGACACCCATACTGCTGAAGAAACAGAGGAGTATTTCTGTAATGAAGCCCTTTTGTGGGGAAAAACATATTCTGATTGGCTTGGCCTGGCTCCCCAGTGGGTGGTCCTGGCTCTCAAGTGGGTTGGCCTATGCCCACCCATGGCTGTGCCCCTGCCCAATCGTGAAATCCATAGATTAGGGCCTAATGAATTTATTTAAATTGACTGATTTCCATATATGAACTGTAACTCAGTAAAATATTTGAAATTGTTGTATGTTGCGTTTTTATATTTTTGTTCCGTGTATATATCATCACATCCATGTTTGTGGGTTTTCTTCAGGAATCAATTTGTTCATGGGTAAAGATGCCTGATTTTCCTAAAATATTGACTTACAATCTAGATTTTTTACCTAGTCACAAAAGGTGGAAATTGCATGGAACTGCCAAAATACTGTTTCCTTTACTTTGGCAGTTACCTGTACCTCAACACATTCTAAATAATTGTGTTCGTTTTGATCCCTTTACTGAAACTTTACAGGATTCTAAATGACCAAATTATATTGTACAACCATAATGCTATAGGTCCTGAAATAGTATACTTAAAACTTTCAGAGAATCCTATCCAGGTAATTGGAGTAATTACTAGCAATGGCTCTAGGTGTTTTAAGAGCCTTTTCAGATCTTTGCTTTGAAGACAAAGCAGATTCACAGTGTATAGCTCAGCTCCTTTGAATTATAGTCTTGCAAAATTCTTCCTTTAAACCTATATTGTGTTTTATGCTAATACAAAAGCTCAACATGTAAGCAACATTGCTGTACCAGACCAGAAGAGTTAGAAAATGTATTTGAAGCTCAAACGATCAACAGTTTTAAAGACTTGTTCATAAACCTTTTCTAAGGCCTTCATAGTCTATGCTTCACAAATCATGTAAGCAACTGGCATGCTAGAGGTTGACAAAGGGGTTATGCCACATTGTGTGCCTGATGTAAGGACCTGTTAAAAATATATTGTGTAGGATGAATTGCTTAAAACAATGTGTATCTCTGTAGGCATAAAGGGTTTATGACAGATTAAGTAAGCCTTTAAAGTTGTGTGTTTTTTAAAGAGGAACCAAGGTTTTTCAAAATGCTGCATACCATTCTAGAACTGTTTTTGATTTATTAATACAGCTATGTTTGTCTGTTCTTTACAGTTCAAGTGTTGTGGAGGGCAGGAGTACAAAGACTGGGAAGTGAACATGTACCATAACTGTACAGCTCCTGGACCACTGGCATGTGGAGTGCCTTACACCTGCTGCCTCGAAAACAAGGTCTGTGCTGCTCTTCCATTGAGAGCTCATGATGCAAATTAGAATATAATAGATCTTTATTTAAATCAATTTGAACGGAAATTGTTTGGTGTCACAGTACCCAACCCAACACCCCACACACATGACAGGCAGGGAGCAGCACAGGGTCAGCTCAGCAGAGCAGGGACCCTGGAGCAGTTTCTTTCAAAATGGCAGTAGGTAGCATATGGGATAATGATGCCAGCAACCCTACGGCTGCAGTTCACTCCAGCCTGCTTTTACCCGTCAGCCCTGTGATTCAAACCGACAACCTTCCTCTTATTGGTCCGACTCTCTAACCTTGAGGCTACCATTGTCTCCAAATGTCAGACTTTGTCTTTTTCTTAGTGTCTTTGTACTAAACAAATCTCGGGTTGGGAAGATCACACATTCAAACATTTGCATACTTGTTGAAAACTATTAATCAGTACAGCTCAGATTTATTTATCTCTAGATGACTCCTATGCCATATTTGTTCCCCTCCGTGTTGTTCTGATCTCTAAATATAACAGTAGGGTCGTTCGTGAATTGCGGTCGCATTTGGGCAAATAATGGGGAAAATGAACAAAACATGTTTTTTTTCTTCCCATTCTAAATCAATTAATATGGTTACTGAATGACTTTTTAAATAGTTTTTGATAACAAATTATATAATGTTGTGTCACCAGTAGGAGTAGTAACACCAATATCATAGGTAATTGAGGATTTTCCGAAATGGAAGCCACAGATGCTCATATCTAAGGTTGTTAACCCTTTAAAAATCCATTGATTAGTCATTTTGCTCACAATGTAATTTCCTTTCATTTAAATTGAGTAACACCAATTACACTTTTTATATAGACACACCACATTTTCAATGGAATCCTCAAATTTATGACATACTTAAAGGTTGTGATTAACTCATAATTGTCTTTTAGTATAGACCCCTCTGAAAAGTTTGCCACTGGAGGGAATGCTCAAGGTTGAATTGTACAGTGCCTTCAGAAAGTATTAACACCCCTTGACTTGTTCCACATTTTGATGTGTTACAGCCTGAATTTAAAATGAATTACATATAGATTTGTCACTGGCCTACACACAATGCCCCATAATGTCAAAATGTAATTATGTTTTTAGACATTTTTACAAATTAATGTAAAATTATTAGCTCAAATGTCTTGAGTCAATCATTATTCAACCTCTTATGGCAAGCCTAAATAAGTTCAGGAGTAAAACTGTTCTTAAGTCAAATAATAAGTTGCATGGTGTTTAACATGACTTTTCTTTTATGACTGCTTCATATCTGTGCTCCACACTGACCCCTTTGTGGAAAGGTGAGACAATCTCACGAACACGTACACTACTGTTCAAAAGTTTGGGGTCACTTAGAAATGTCCTTGTATTTGAAAGATAAGCAAAAAAAAATAATTTAAAATAACAACAAATTGATCAGAAATACAGTGTAGACATTGTTAACGTTGTAAATGACTATTGTAACTGGAAACGGCCAATTTTTTTATGTACTATGTACATAGGCGAACAGAGGCCTATTATCAGCAACCACCACTCCTGTGTTCCAATGGCACGTTGTTAGCTAATCCAAGTTTATAATTTTAAAAGGCTAATTGATCATTATAAAACCCTTTTGCAATTATGTTAGCACAGCTGAAAACTTTTTTTTGCTAATTAAAGAAGCAATAAAACTGGGCTTCTTTATACCAGTTGAGTATCTGGAGCATCAGCACTTCGATTACAGGCTCAAAATGGCCAGAAACAAATAACTTTCTTCTGAAACTCGTCAGTCTATTCTTGTTCTGAGAAATTAAGGCTATTCCATGTGAGAAATTGCCAAGATACTGAAGATCTCGTACAACGCTGTGTACTACTCCCGTCACAGAACAGTGCAAACTGGCTCTAACCAGAATAGAAAGAGGAGTGGGAGGCCCCGGTGCACAACTGAGCAAGAGGACAAGTACATTAGTGTCTAGTTTGAGAAACAGACGCCTCACAAGTCCTCAACTGGCAGCTTCATTAAATAGTACCCGCAAAACAACAGTCTCAACGTCAACAGTGAAGAGGCGACTCCGGGATGCTCTTCCGGGATGCTGTAGCGTGCCCGGGGAAGTCAGGTCAGGGGTCCACAGCTGCAGTCGAAATAGCAGCACAGGATCATGAGCTCAAACAGGTGGACTGGGGACAGGAACGGCAAGGAATCATCAGCTCAGGTTTTCTTCAGGCAAAGTCCTAAGGCTCCAGCCCTCCGGGAGGGGAGACAGAGACCCCATGCTTTGTGAGTTCTTTCTGTGGATGTGAGTCTTTACATCCCCTCTCTCTGAGAGCACAGCTGGCCAGACAGGGTGTCACTCAGCAGAACTGGCAACCACTTTGTGCTCTTAAAAAGTACAAAGATAACATCCTCCCAGGCAGCTGGGGATGGGGTCTCATGCTGCCATGCCACTGTAGGAGGATCTAGCTCTGAATCCTAATATGCTATCCTGATTTTAAATGGCAAGGTAAAAACGACTCTTGGTCTATTTATTAATCTGATTATGGGCATGCAAACCTTTTTGTCTGTCATCTCAAAGATTACGTTTTAACCTGATTGGAAAAATAGCAAATCAAAATAAGAGATGTGCATGCTCTCTTTCAAGCTCATGATTTTCAACATATAGTCGCTGGGATTTGAGATATAGAAGCAGATAACCTTCAGGGATCCCACCTGGCTGAATATATTATCTTATCTCTAAACTCCAGATATTGACACCTCACAAGGCTTCATATAAAAGGGTGAGACAAAAAAAATCATTGTTTGTTCCCAATTAAAATTCAGGTCGCTGAAGTGAATAAAAAGCTGGAACAGTCTGGAACATGTCTGTCTTAGCTCTTTTTGTTTAAAACAATTTCGGTCTATTGACATTTAAAGTGCCTCTACACCGCAACTTTCCTGAGGTTCCAGTTTTTTTTTATGCCTGTCAAAATGCCCATGGTCTTGTGGCCATATCACATGTTCTCCCCTATGGCAACTGTCCTTATTGAACAAAAAGATTGAAAGACTTCTATTTTTGTTTTCTGAACATGCACAGTTGCTCAGGGATATTTATGTCAAAGTACACTGAATAATGTATACCTTCTATCATTCAAGTGGAATTAATTCAAGTAAAATAGAATGGACATCTTTTTACAGCATAATTTTGTCTATGAAAAGAGAGTTTGGCGTCTGTTTGGTTTAAAAGTTGTAGAGCTTTTTACCAGTTTTCCACAAGGTACTCCATCTCTGCTGTGAACCACCCAAGCTGAAGCAAGTAGATTTCCCTGGTGTGGGTCATTCATGTTGTGTGTTTTCCCTCAGTTATCACTGTCTACTGTTTGCTCCTTAATAAGTAATGGTTTAGCAATGTTTGTCAACTTGTTCCAATAAGACTTGGAGCATTCTGTCACATTACTTACTAATATTTTAATTTAAGTCTTAGCTAATATTTTAACATTTTAATATATTTATTGGTTGCTCTTTTGAACATGATCTTAGGCTGGATATTAGCCTACATATCCATTCACTAATGTTGGGACTAATTGATCTCTCTAACTCTCACTCATCACAATCACTAGCCAAGGGCCAAACTTCTAAAATAGCTAAACTAGACCAGGGGTGCCCAACCTTTTTGACTTGAGATCTAATATTTCCACTACCAGTTTAGAAGATACCAGTCACAGGGTTCCCACGTTTATACATTTTATTAACTTTTCCACAACTTTTCATGCCTACAGAAATACATGTACTTTCAAAACAAGCTATTTGATTTTCTATTTTAGAAAAGCAGGTGGACATTGTAGAGAAAATTCCTCATTATGATGAATTATTGGAATAATCTTCATCAAGGGATGTATCCTAACTTAAAATATGCTTGTGTAACTTGCTAGTAATGTGCTCAAATCTGTTATCACTTTTGCTTAGTATTATGTTCTTCCTTTTCAGCCTAATGAAGTTACCAACACACTATGTGGATATAAGGTCCTTGACAAAGAGGTAAGACTATGTGAACAAAATCTAGTCTCAGTGTCTCTGTGTCTCAATTTCAAAATGTGAAAGTCTAAATGGGAAATGTATGTTTACTGATGTCATGCAGAGGGACAGTGCACACTAGTAACCAAAGTTTCTCATTCATATTTTGTGTTATCACATATGTAAGAAAGATCGTATCACACACATCAGTTATACGGATTTACACAAAGGCCTGCCATTTTAAATGTATATCCCTCCTGCTTAGAGGCTGGCCTTGCAGAACGTCATCTACATCAGAGGTTGTACTGATGCTGTCTTCATCTGGTTCATGGATAACTATAAGATAATGGCTGGCTTGCTGCTTGGCATCTTATTCCCCCAGGTAAGAGTTAACCACCATGCCATTTCAGACTGATGTCCACCAACAATACACAAGTAATGATTCACACAAAAATGTTCTGGGCACAGCACTTTGGTTAATGGCTGTAGCAGGAGGCAGATAATGGTTTAAAAACTGTTTTTCTGGGGGAGGGGGGGGGATAGAAATGATGCAGTGAAAGATAGAAAATATGCTGTTATATTGTGAGCTTTTTCCTTTTTTTCTTCATGAAATCCCTTTTTTTTAATGTAAGTTCTATGATGGTCTCATATCTTAGCTAGAGAGGGTGATGCAGCTTCCCAGTCACAGCTTGCAGCGGAAGCCCCTACAAATGTTTGCTTATCACTTTATAATTTCTGCCTCTCAGAACTATTCATTGATTGGCACATTGGACACTTTCCATTGGTTTCAAATTCCATGTCCATCTTATCAAACACAGCAGGAAAACAGGACAAATGTGCAACATTGAATTTACACCTTCAAATTCTGTGAGTAGTTTCTCAGATCTTGTGAGCTTTTTTGAGTTATTTAGCACAAATTTTATGTTTAATCGTCACCACAATATGTCAACTGGAACTTTAATCCTCTATCAATCTGCAGTAGAAAAATCTAAATCCATTTTTCGGGTATGAGTAATGTTATTGTAAATTGCATTACTGTGAGCCAAGCCCCCATCTGCTGCCTAACTACTCTTATCTTTTAGAATGGTTTATGTTGTTTATATGCAACACAAACCTACAGGTACACAACTGCACCATGAAAAGTCTAGGCCCATGTTACCATGTATCGGGTCTCCGCAAACGCATAAAACATTGCCCTTAAAAGGTGCATAGCCGACCAAAGAGTGATCGGATTGAATCCTGGACCTACAGTACCAGTCAAAAGTTTGGACACACCTACTCATTCCAGGGTTTTTCTTTATTTTTACTATTTTCTACATTGTAGAATAATAGTGAAGACATCAAAACTATGAAATGACACGTATGGAATCATGTATTAACCCCCCAAAAAGTTGAACAAATCAAAATATATATATTTGTAGCCACCCTTTGCCTTGACGACAGCTTTGCACACTCTTGGCATTCTCTCAACCTGCTTCATGCGGTAGTCACCTGGAATGCATTTCAATTAACAGGTGTGCCTTGTTAATTCGTGGAATTTCTTTTCTTCTTAATGCGTTTGAGCCAATCAGTTGTGTTGTGACAAGGTAGGGGTGGTATACAGAAGATAGCCCTATTTGGTAAAACACCAAGTCCATATTATGGCAAGAACAGTTCAAATAAGCAAAGAGATACAGTCCATCATTACTTTAAGACATGAATGTCAGTCAATCCGGAACATTTCAAGAACTTTGAAAGTTTCTTCAAGTGCAGTCGCAAAAACTATCAAGCGCTGTGATGAAACCGGCTCTCATGACGACCGCCACAGGAAAGGAAGACCCAGAGTTACCTCTGTTGCAGAGGATAAGTTCATTAGTTACCAGCCTCAGAAATTGCAGCCCAAATAAATGCTTCAGAGTTCAAGTAACAGATATATCTCAACATCAACTGTTCAGAGGAGACTGCGTGAATCAGAAGAAACCACTACTGAAGGACACCAATAAGAAAAAGAGACTTGCTTGGGCCAAGAAACACGAGAAGTGGACATTAGACAGGTGGAAATCTGTCCTTTGGTGTGAGATTTTTGGTTCCAACTGCCGTGTCTTTGTGAGACGCAGAGTAGGTGTACGGATCTCCACATGTGTGGTTCCAACCGTGAAGTATGGAGGAGGTGGTGTGATGGTGTGGGGGTGCTTTGGTGGTGAGTGTCAGTGATTTTATTTAGAATTCAAGGCACACTTAACCAGCATTGCTAACACAGCATTCTGCCATCCCATCTGGTTTGCGCTTAGTGGGACTAAATACATTTTTTCAACAGGACAATGACCCAACACTACTGTGGCGGTCACAAAATGTTGTCAGTTGGTGATTGTCAAGGAAATAACTGTCGGTTTCCACACAAGCCTACAAGCCATTTTAAAAAGTATAATAAATCCATGTAATATAACCTACACTTTCACAATAAATCCATGTATTTATTTTAGACAGGTCTAAAGAAGCATGATATGAAGAAAATGTAGTCTATTTCAGAAGAAAATAATTGCATACTCTGAGTTGTCCTTATGTTAGGTCCTGATGTGGCTATGCCAAATGGCTGTGGACTACACTAGTTCATTTAGCAGACAAGATTAGCTTTTTCTGTGGCATTATTTAATATTATTTTATAGTATGAAGAATACAATTGAACCAAGCTGAATAAAATATAAATATTTTCTCAATGATTTGAGGGAGTGCGCACATGCGGCTATTCTGTGTTGAGCGGTTAACAAAGCAATAGGTACTTCTATATGCTTAATTTAGAGTTATTAATGTAACTTTAATTGTTTTACAAACTATGGGCTATATGTTTTGATTTTTAATACATTGTAAGGCTGCATGATGAGACTGATTTGAAAAAAAGTCACTTAAAAGGCATGGGCTCTGCTTAGTTTTTTTGCACAGGCTGTACTCACTCCAATAGTCTCTCATTCACAATTTGACAAGCACTTGATAATGCCTCGAATTTCATGGCGGCATCCCCCCGTGTGGCCGTAATGTAACCTAAAAAATCCATGCCTTTTGTGACCCGGAGTACTCGGTTGTGCCCTTCTCCCTGAGTGTGCTGCGGAATCCGAAGCGGGGTCTTTCTCACGATTCTAACAAAATGCTGGGCATCATTCACAAGTGATAGGCTAATATTGTCACCTGTTAGACCATTCTTGATTTTAATATTTTCTTTACATATACTAAATCTTATGTGACATTTGTTTTGATTTAGATTGGACCATTATCATGCACCTGTATCGAAAAAACAGGGGCAGCAGGAAAAAATACATGTAATCTATGCACTTAAAGTGAAGACATCAAAACTATGAAATAACACATGGAATCATGATAAATAAATAAAAACCCTTGAATTAGTAGGTGTGTCCAAACTTTTGACTGGTACTGTAGATCCATTCAGAATATGAGTGTGTTTGGAATGCTTCATGGGCCTCCCAGTTATAAATTCTTCTCCACTGCAAAGATTAGGCATTTTGGTTTATGTGACATAACCCCATTTGCAGACATTCCCTATGGAGACAGCACTTTGATTTATGTTGTTTACCTGGTTCTGCTATATATGGGCCAAGACAGAGCAGTATTTGCACAGCAGTGAGTCTAGATTAGTGCATTACTTACATCTGAGAACTAATCATGAGGCCATTTTGGGGGAGGGGGGTTGGAGGACCTAAGCAAGAACCCTCTCAATAACTGACTTAGGCTGAACACATTGAGGAAATGTATTGTGTTGTCCATGAAGCCTCTCTGTTGAAGTGTGACCTTGATGAGTAAAGGAACCTAAAGAACTTCGTTGTTTGTAACGTCCATGCTCCTCTACTATAGCTGGGATTAATTAGGTACTATAAATCCGGAAAGTAATTTTTTTCCCTGCAGTTGGTGAAGGTGTTCCATAACGGTCCCAGGAGCCTTGGTTCATTACATGCTCCATATCATTTCCTGTTAATTAGCTATGTTCAATTATAAACATTATTACCACTTGTATCTTAGAAAAAAGGTTATGCTTATAAGACTGAAGATTGTCTTTGACATTTTGAGACTGTAGTCTACTGTGAAGGGCCAATGATGTCACATGTTAATTATGTGTCCAAATTAGAGGTCGACCGATTATGATTTTTCAACGCCAACACCGATTATTAGAGGGCCAAAAAAAGCCGATACCGATTAATCGGCTGATTTTTTTTTTTTTTTGAATTTTTTTATTATTATTTATTTATTTATTTATTTTTATATATATTTGTAATGATGGCAGTTGCAACAATACTGAATGAACACTTATTTTAACTTAATATAATACATAAATAAAATAAATGTAGTCTCAAATAAATAATGAAACATGTTCAATTTGGTTTAAATAATGCAAAAACACAGTGTTGGAGAAGAAAGTCAAAGTGCAATATGTGCCATGTAAAAAAGCTAACGTTTAAGTTCCTTGCTCAGAACATGAGAACATATGAAAGCTGGTAGTTCCTTTTAACATGAGTCTTCAATAATCCCAGTTAAGAAGTTTTAGGTTGTAGTTATTATAGGACTATTTCACTCTATACCATTTATATTTCATATACCTTTGACTATTGGATGTTCTTATAGGCATTATGCCAGCCTAATCTCGGGAGTTGATAGGCTTGAAGTCATAAACAGCGCAATGCTTGAAGCACAGCGAAGAGCTGCTGGCAAATGCAGGAAAGTGCTGTTTGAATGAATGCTTACGAGCCTGCTGCTGCCTACCACCGCTTAGTCAGACTGCCCTATCAAATATCAAATCATAGACTTAATTATAATATAATAAACACACAGAAATACAAGCCTTAGGTCATTAATATGGTAAAATCTGGAAACTATCATTTCGAAAACAAAACGTTTAATCTTTCAGTGAAATACGGAACCGTTCCCGTATTTTATCGAACGGGTGGCAACCCTAAGTCTAAATATTGCTGTTACATTGCACAACCTTCAATGTTATGTCATAATTATGCAAAATTCGGGCAAATTAATTCCGGTCTTTGTTAGGAAGAAATGGTCTTCACACAGTTCGCAACGAGCCAGGCGGCCCAAACTGCTGCATATACCCTGACTCTGCTTGCACAGAACGCAAGAGAAGTGACACAATTTCCCTAGTTAAAGTAAATTCATGTTAGCAGGCAATATTAACTAAATATGCAGGTTAAATTTGTTTTACTTGTGTTGATTTTAAGAAAGGCATTGATGTTTATGGTTAGGTATACATTGGTGCAACGACAGTGCTTTTTTTGCGAATGCGCTTGTTAAATCATCACCCGTTTGGCAAAGTAGGCTGTGATTCGATGATAAATTAACAGGCGCCGCATTGATTATATGCAACGCAGGACAAGCTAGATAAACTAGTAATATCAACAACCATGTGTAGTTAACTAGTGATTATGTGAAGATTGATCGTTTTTTATAAGATAAGTTTAATGCTAGCTAGCAACTTACCTTGGCTCCTTGCACTCGCGTAACAGGTGGTCAGCCTGCCACGCAGACTCCTCGTGGAGTCCAATGTAATCGGCCATAATCGGTGTCCAAAAATGCCGATTACCGATTTATTATGAAAACTTGAAATCGGCCTAAATTATTTAATTTAATCTGTCAACCTCTAGTCCAAATGCAATCTGTTCTTCTGAAAACAACGAATACGAATAACATACGTTTGTCTAGCAAGATTTTGAAGACTTTTCAAGACCCTTTTTAATCAAAAGATTGTATTCTAGGCTATTTTGACATAGTCACGGCACACTCCACACAATTACAACCAAGACAACAGATTTTTCTCCCATAATAGTATGACAGACCCACAGACGAATCACCTACCCTTCAATAATTTGTCCACCTCTTGACTACAGATCACATACCTTGCCAAATTAGAGGATTTTTTTTTTTTATTAAAAATTCAGAAAGTAGTACTTTCCTTTTAATTATCTTCTCTTTGCTTCTATTCTTTATTTATTCCATATACACTGTGTACAAAACATGAGGAACACCTTCCTAATATTGAGTTGCACCCCCTTTTGCCCTCAGAACAGCCTCATTTCGTCCGGGCATGGACTCTACAAGGTGTCGAAAGCATTCCATGGGGATGCTCGCCCATGTTGACTCCAATGCTTCTGACAGTTGTGTCAAGGTGGCTGGATGACCTTTGGTTGGTGGACCATTCTTGATACACTCGGGAAACTGTTGAGCATGAAAAACCCAGCAGCTTTGCAGGTCTTGACACACTCAAACCGGTCCGCCTGGCACCTACTACTATACCCAGTTTAAAATCACTTAAATATTTTGTCTCTCCCATTCACCCTCTGAATGGCACATATACACAATCCAAGTCCCATTTATCTCAAAGCTTAAAAATCCTTCTTTAACCCGTCTCCTTCCCTTTTATCTACACTGATTTGAAGTGGATTTAACAGGTGACATCAATAAGGGATCATGTCTTTCACATGGATTCACTTGGTCAGTCTGTCATGGAAAGAGCAGGTTTTCCAAATGTTTTGTACACTTGATGTACTGTATGTGGTGCCCAATTTTTCCAATAATATGGAACATTGGCGGGAACACAACTTGGAGGGTATTGACTTCGACAGATTTTGTGCTTTCGTGTTTCACAGTATGTGGCTGTAAAGTAGGACAACAGGATTGTCTTCTGACTGGCGTTAATTTAGACCATTGTCTGCTCCCTCTCTATTGATTTATTGATCCCTCTCTATTGATCTCTCACCTGAAGCTATGTGAAGGCAAAAGTGAGTTGTAGAAAGGACATGGGTCATTAAAGGTTCTCCCTGAGATCCCATGGGTTATTGATTTGAGGGTATTGATGCTTATTTGTTGTTTGGATTAATCATTCAATGTGTAATCTAGTTATTTGAAGAAACCTTCCACGTACCTTGTATACCTCCTGACTCTGTCTAACAAAATGAGGCCAACTTTCATTTGAAACAGGCCATCGGGACAAGGTAGAAAAAGTGGTCAGTAGTTCTTTGATTTGATTTGAGTATTATATTTGATTAGCCATCAGTTCAGTGACTTTGGAGTAGACTGTTATGTCTGAGTTTCAGACCCCTCAGTCAACGAATGGAACCAAAATGATGTCACTTGATAGCTGACTTGACTTGCCGTCTACAGCACTTGAATACTTTTAACATGCCATATACCCACAAGGATACTTTTTTAAAGAAAGTAATTGTTTCATACATTCTTAACCAGAGTTTTTTACCTCAAGATGATGCAGATGTGCTGTATGGATTATTTTCATGCTTTTTGCCCTTGACAAAAGTAAAATCAAATTCTCTGCAGTGTAATTTGCTACATAATTATTTTTAGGGCTGTTGACGGTAAGAGCACATAGCTTGAGGTCTAGAATCAGCAAAAGCTATGGCTGCCTGTTCATAAATCATTGCAGTTCTTGTCTGTTTCAGGTTTGTGCTGTTGGTTGAAAAGGCATGCTTCAGACTTTTTTTATGTTTTGGAAAGTGTTTGCTATCAAGGACAAAATGTAATGACGTGACATTATTTAGTGAACCCCCCTTTGTGTTTACAGTTCTTCGGCGTAATCATTAGCTGGCTCTACATCACGCGGGTGGAGGATGCCATTGCTGAGTATGGTCACTACCATGGTGGACTGCTGGACACAGTGGACAGTGGTGGCTTCAGGGCAACAAAGAAGCAGGGCAGAATGGCCAAATGTTGCATTTGCATGCCAGAGATCGACTGAGGGTGCCTCCTTTTTTTTCCTAATAAGCCTAAAACACTGCTGAGCCTGTGTGAGCTCAGAGAGAGAATACAGCCATGCACTGCCTGCCTCAGCCTTCCAACATACTGGAGCTATCAGCTCCAATTTTACAACGCTGTTCAGTTGCCTTTTAATTGGTTTAATTTAGGGATTGTTGTTTTTTCAGGGGTTAAGCTATGAAGGTTTTAGTAGGATGGAAAGGTATGAAACATGTATGGCCTTTTATGAATAGCATTTTTTCTCATTGGTGAAATTTAGTTTTTATTGATTCACAGCAAAACATTGAATGCTTTTGAATTTTAATTTATGGAGATTGTAGCTCTAGCCAGTCATGTGAAGTATATTTTTAGCTTTTCAAAGGGATATATTTTCTACTGGGAATTTTATGGAGGGTATCTTACCTTAACCCAATTGTTGATTTTCAGAATTATTGGAGATGTCATGGGTTCAACACATGAATGGTTTTGTGAGTAAAAATGTAATTCAGTAAGTTTATAGTCAGTCACTCAATGTGGCTTAATTTGAGGAGCTAGGAATACCAAAGTTGTTAATCATGTATAACATGGTCTGTTGCCCAGATTTTATTAGGATTTTGTACTGTGTAATGGTTTGACATCTACATGTATGACTTTGCTCAGTCAGTGATATTTACCTCCAATATGTGAGTGTTGAGGGATCTGCTAGTAATGCTGGTGACCCTCTCTCAAGCTGTGTTCCAAGATGTACGAGTGCTTACGCTCTCATGATTACTCATACTCTTCCCAGAACAGCATTATGTGAATGGTCTTCCTGCCAATGATTGTTATGCCTGTTAAAAGCATGTTATCGTATGGGATTGCACACCTGGCTTTAACGGCTAACATACTTATTCAGACCAGAAGTTCCATCAGCAGCCTGTGTCCATGGCAATAGACTAAATTAGGTTGTTCTCCTGAGACAGAATATTTAAATCCATCCACACACAATAAAGTCAAACAATCTTCTAACTAATTTCAACTCAAAATACATCAAATTAATCAAAGTCAAATCTACTGGTTATTTATTTGTGACCAACTTTCTTTGTAAATCTTTTGGTCTTTTTTCTTTTTCAAAATGAAACTATTTGTACTTTTTATGCTGTTCATTTTTTTTTTTAAATGTGTGTGAGCTCACTAATACTTTTGAACATTTTATATAGTGAGTGATCTGGTGAATGAATAAATCATGTTTACAGTCATGTTATGCAGCCTTTGTAGTGGAGTTGCTCTTCCTGTCCTGCTGGTTGTTCTGTGCATGCAGAGAGTGTCCGGCTGTGACGATGTAAATATTTTACTCTTTCATGGAGCCTAGTTCACCCAAAATACCCCATTTGTGTAATTGTTATTCTTCAGCTTTCTCTCTGTCCCATTACAAACCCATTAGTCATCATGAATATATTTTACGTTCTTCAACCTTTTCAAACACCTTTCTAATACAAAAACCATATTAGTCAACTAGCCAACAACATATTTTCTCCATGATGCCTTCAGTTTTCCTTAAAAGAAAATACTGACGTTTTTTTGCCAGAGATCTATACAGTTGATGGCGGCAGTTTACATACATTCACATTTTTTCAACCACTCCACAAATTTCTTGTTACAAACTATAGTTTTGGCAAGTCTGTTAGGACATCTACTGTGTGCATGACACAAGTAATTTTTCCAACCATTGTTTACAGACACATTATTTCACTTATTCACTATATCACAATTCCAGTGGGCCATAAGTTTAGATACACTAAGTTGACTGTGCCTTTAAACAGCTTGGAAAATTCCAGAAAATGTCATGGCTTTAGAAGCTTCTGATAGGCTAATTGACATAATTTTAGTCAATTGGAGGTGTACCTGTGGATGTATTTCAAGGCCTACCTTCAAACTCAGTGCCTCTTTGCTTGACATCATTGGAAAATCAAAAGAAATCAGCCAAGACCTCAGAAATAAAATTGTAGACCTCCACAAGTCTGGTTCATCCTTGGGAGCAATTTCCAAACGCCAGAAGGTACCACGTTCATCTGTACAAACAATAGTACGCAAGTATAAACACCATGGGCCCACGCAGCCGTCATACCGATCAGTACGGAGACGTGTTTTGTCTCCTAGAGATGAACGTACTTTGGTGTGAAAAGTGCAAATCAATCCCAGAACAACAGCAAAAAACCTTGAGGATACTGGAGGAAACAGGTACAAAAGTATTTACAGTATATCACAAAAGTGAGTACACCCCTCACATTTTTGTAAATATTTGAGTATATCTTTTCATGTGACAACACTGAAGAAATGACACTTTGCTACAATGTAAAGTAGTGAGTGTACAGCTTGTATAACAGTGTAAATTTGCTGTCCCCTCAAAATAACTCAACACACAGCCATTAATGTCTAAACTGCTGGCAACAAAAGTGAGTACACCCCTAAGTGAAAATGTCCAAATTGGGCCCAAAGTGTCAATATTTTGTGTGGCCACCATCATTTTCCAGGACTGCCTTAACCCTCTTGGGCATGGAGTTCACCAGAGCTTCACAGGTTGCCACTGGAGTCCTCTTCCACTCCTCCATGACAACATCACGGAGCTGGTGGATGTTAGAGAACTTGCACTCCTCTAGCTTCCGTTTGAGGATGCCCCACAGATGCTCAATAGGGTTTAGGTCTGGAGACATGCTTGGCCAGTCCCCATCACCTTTACCCTCAGCTTCTTTAGCAAGGCAGTGGTTGTCTTGGAGGTGTGTTTGGGGTCGTTATCATGTTGGAATACTGCCCTGCGGCCCAGTCTCCGAAGGGAGGGGGATCATACTCTGCTTCAGTATGTCACAGTACATGTTGGCATTCATGGTTCCCTCAATGAACTGTAGCTTCCCAGTGCCGGCAGCACTCATGCAGCCCCAGACCATGACACTCCCACCACCATGCGTGACTGTAGGCAAGACACACTTGTCTTTGTACTCCTCACCTGGTTGCCGCCACACACGCTTGACACCATCTGAACCAAATAAGTTTATCTTGGTCTCATCAGACCACAGGACATGGTTCCAGTAATCCATGTCCTTAGTCTGCTTGTCTTCAGCAAACTGTTTGCGGGCTTTCTTGTGCATCATCTTTAGAAGAGGCTTCCTTCTGGGACGACAGCCATGCAGACCAATTTGATGCAGTGTACGGCGTATGGTCTGAGCACTGACAGGCTGACCCCCCACCCCTTCAACCTCTGCAGCAATGCTGGCAGCACTCATACGTCTATTTCCCAAAGACAACCTCTGGATATGACGCTGAGCACGTGCACTCAACTTCTTTGGTCGACCATGGCGAGGCCTGTTCTGAGTGGAACCTGTCCAGTTAAACCGCTGTATGGTCTTGGCCACCGTGCTGCAGCTCAGTTTCAGGGTCTTGGCAATCTTCTTATAGCCCAGGCCATCTTTATGTAGAGCAACAATTCTTTTTTTCAGATCCTCAGAGAGTTCTTTGCCATGAGGTGCCATGTTGAACTTCCAGTGACTAGTCAGTATGAGGAAGTGTGTGAGCGATGACACCAAATTTAACACACCTGCTCCCCATTCACACCTGAGACCTTGTAACACTAACGAGTCACATGACACCGGGAAGGGAAAATGGCTAATTGGGTCCAATTTGGACATTTTCACTTAGGGGTGTACTCACTTTTGTTGCCAGCAGTTTAGACATTAATGGCTGTGTGTTGAGTTATTTTGAGGGGACAGCAAATTTACACTGTTATACAAGCTGTACACTCACTACTTTACATTGTAGCAAAGTGTCATTTCTTCAGTGTTGTCACATGAAAAGATATACTCAAATATTTACAAATATGTGAGGGGTGTACTCACTTTTGTGATATACTGTATATCCACAGTAAAACTAGTTCTATATCGACATAACCTGAAAGGCCGCTCAGCAGGGAAGAAGCCACTGCTCCAAAACCGCCATAAAAAAAGCCAGACTACGGTTTGCAACTGCACATGGGGAGAAAGATCGTACTTTTTGGAGAAATGTCCTCTGGTCTGATGAAACAAAAATATAACTGTTTGGCCATTAATGACCTTCGTTATGTTTGGAAGAAAAAGGGGGAGGCTTCAAGCTGAAGAACACCATCCCAACCGTGAAGCATGGGGGTGGCAGCATCATGTTGTGGGGGTGCTTTGCTGCAGGAGGGACTGGTGCACTTCACAAAATAGATGGCATCACGAGGGAGTAAAATTATGTGGATATATTGAAGCAACATCTCATGACAGTCAGGAAGTTAAAGCTTGGTCGCAAATGCGTCTTCCAAATGGACAATGACCCCAAGCATACTTCCAAAGTTGTGGCAAAATGGCTTAAGGACAACAAAGTCAAGGTATTGGAGTGGCTATCACAAAGCCCTGACCTCAATCCTATAGAAAATTTGTGGGCAGAACTGAAAAAGCGTGTGTGAGCAAGGAGGCCTACAAACCTGACTCAGTTACACCAGCTCTGTCAGGAGGAATGGGCCAAAATTCACCCAACTTATTGTGGGAAGCTTGAGGAAGGCTACCCGGAATGTTTGACCCAAGTTAAACAATTTAAAGGCAATGCTACCAAATAACAATTTAGTGTATGTAAACTTCTGACCCACTGGGAATGTGATAAAAGAAATAAAAGCTGAAATAAATCATTCTCTCTACTATTATTTTGACATTTCACATTCTTAAAATAAAGTGGTGATCCTAACTGACCTAAGACAGGGAGTTCTTACTAGGACTAAATGTCAGGAATTGTGAAAAACTGATTTTAAATGTATTTGGCTAAGGTGTAAGTGAACTTCCAACTTCAACTCTATATATACCCTGTGGACTGAGCTGACGTCATGTTAGCATTGTCCTTTTTTTAGGTGTTGACATTCTTGCAGTGTCTCTCACTAAATCAAAGCATGTCTGCATGTTTTGAATTTCCAGTGCCCTCACTTTAACCCTTCACTTACACTTAACATTGGGGGTAAAATGCTATGTACTGTTAGTGCTCCAGTGGCAAAATAGCCTTAAATATAGATAAAAACATCTACATGATGCATGAAGGATACCCTACAAAGTACTTTTATAGCTTGTGATGACACTATTCAGCACTTGACTCCTTAACAACAGGATCATTTCACTTGATATTTACAATGCATTTGGAAAGTATTCAGACCCCTTGACTTTTTCCACATTTTGTTATGTTACTTATTCTAACATTTATTAAATAAAATAATTTCCTCAGCAATCTACACACAATACCTCATAATGATGAAATGAAACGTTTTTTATTCGTTTTTAGAAAATGTATTAAAAATTAACCAGAAATACCCTATTTATATACAGTACCAGTCAAATGTTTGGACACCTACTCATTCAAGGGTTTTCTTTATTTTGACTATTTCCTACATTGTAGTACAGTAGTGAAGATATCAAAACCATGAAATAACACATGGAATCATGTAGAAACCAAAAAGGGTTAAACAAATCAAAACATATTTTATTTTTGAGATTCTTCAAAGTTTCCACCCTTTGCCTTGATGACAGCTTTGTTCACTCTTGGCATTCTCTCAACCAGCTTCATGAGGAATGCTTATCCAACAGTCTTGAAGGAGCTCCCACATATACTGAGCACTTGTTGGTTGTTTTTCCTTCACTCTGCGGTCCAACTCATCCCAAACCATCTCATTTGGGTTGAGGTCGGGTGATCTGATGCAACCCGCCATCACTCTCCTTGGTCAAATAGCCCTTTCACAGCCTGGCGGTGGGTTTTGTGTCATTGTCCTGTTGAAAAACAAATGATAGTCCCACTAAGCACATACCAGATGGGGATGGCATATCGCTGCAGAATGCCGTTGTAGTCATACTGGTTAAGTGTGCCTTGAATTCTAAATAAATCACTGACAATATCACCAGCAAAGCACCCCTACACCATCACACCACCTCCTCCATGTTTCAGGGTGGGAAAAACACGTGCAGAGATAATCTGTTCACCTACTCTGCATCACACAAAGACACGGTGGTTGGAACCAAAACTCTCAGACCAAAGGACAGATTTCCACCGGTCTAATGTCCATTTCTCATGTTTCTTGGCCCAAGCAAGTCTCTTTTTCATATTGGTGTCCTTCAGTAGTGGTTTCTTTGCAGCAATTCGACCATGAAGGCCTGATTCACGCAGTCTTCTCTGACCAGTTACTGTTGAGATGTGTCTATTACTTGAACTCTGTGAAGAATTTATTTTGGCTGCAATCTGAGGTGCAGTTTACTCTAATGAACTTATCCTCTGCAGCAGGTAACTCTGGGTCTTCCTTCCATGTGGCGATCCTCATGAGAGACAGTTTCATCACAGCGCTTGATGTTTTTTTCAACTGCACTTGAAGAAACTTTCAAAGTTTTTGACATTTTCCAGATTGACTGACCTTCATGTCTTTAAATCATGATGGACGGTCATTTCTCTTTTGCTTATTTGAGCTGTTCTTGCCATAACATGGACTTGGTGTTTTACCAAATAAGGCTATCTTCTGTATACCACCCCTACCTTGTCACAACACAACTGATTGGCTCAAACGCATTAAGAAGGAAAGAAATTCCACAAATTAACTTTTAAGAAGGCACACCTAATTGAAATGCATTCCAGGTGACTACCTCATGAAGCTGGTTGAGAGAATGCCAAGTGTGTGCAAAGCTGTCATCAAGGCAAAGGGTGGCTACTTAAGAGAATATTAAATAAGAGAATTTCAAATATATATTTTGATTTGTTTAACACTTTTTTTTTTTGGTTACTACATGATTCCATACATGTCATTTCATAGTTTTGATGTCTTCACTATTATTCTACAATGTAGAAAATAGTAAAAATAAGCAGACTTAAACCCGATCAAACATCTCTGGAGAGACCTGAAAATAGCTGTGCAGCAACGCTCCCCATCCGACCCGACCTGAGCTTGAGAGGATCTACAGATAAGAATGGGAGAAACTCTCCAAATACAGGTGTGCCAAGCTTGTAGCATCATACCCAAGAGGAGTTGATACTGAAATCCCTGCCAAAGGTGCTTCAACAAAGTACTGAATAAATGGTCTGAATACCGTTTTTTATTTGTAATAAATTAGCAAATATTTCTAAAAACCTCTTGCTTTGTCATTATGGGGTATTGTGTGTAGCTTGATGAGGGGGAAAAAACTATTTAATCAATTTTAGAATAAGGCTGTAACGTAACAAAATGTGGAAAAAGTCAAGAGGTCACAATACTTTCCGAAGGCACTGTATGTTACGTAATTTACGAAAAGGGATTTGATACACTTATCCTAACCTTAACTGAAATGCAATCTTTGTACAAATGTGTTATACCCTTTCATTCTTTGGCCCTGCCATCAACACTGCAATTTTAAGAGCAAAACATTCAACATTTCTCACATATAAAAAATTATTCCTAAGCTTTTGGATTTTGTACAACGGGCATCTGAGGAGGTTCTATTCTAATCAGGTAAGTTTTGGCCACTGAAAATGGCCTGCAGCTAAAACCTATCCAGAGGAATAATTGGGCCCTTCAGCTATCTTTGTGCTGTCACATTTAAGAGATACTCCTTGGGAATTGGATGCTCATTTCAGAAATAGTGCTCTGTGCCCCCAGGACAGAACCAACCTCAACTGTGACACAACAAACAATCTGTTTTGTTGTTGTTTACACCCCAATCAAGGAGGTGTCCTGTAAGGATGACACACTTACTCATACATACTCCCCCGGGCGCCGAAGACGTGGATGTCGATTAAGGCAGCCCCCCGCACCTCTCTGATTCAGAGGGGTTGGGTTAAATGCGGAAGAAACATTTCGGTTGAAGGCATTCGGTTGTACAACTGACTAATAATGGTGACTTTGACTTTGACTTTGACTTTGACTATACAGCCTCTGTGTCATCCAGATTACTAATAGAGACCCACTGGGCAAAAACTGGTTGAATCAACGTTGTTTCAATGCAATTTTAACAAACAAAAAAAATATTTGATGATGTTGATTCAATGTGGAAAATGGATTGGTTTTGAAAAAAGTAATCAACGTAAAGGAATTTTATGTTTTTCACAAAAACATTTCACCTAAACCAATGAAATTGTGATTTTTTTTTGTTGATTTCACATTTTATCCAGGTTAGTTGACAACTCAAATGTAAACTAGACGTTGAACTGACGTCTGTGCCCAGTGGAGAGTTGAGTGGTTCTTAAAGTGGGGAATGGGCTCTCCTTTGTTTTCCCTCCACAAGCTAACGCAACCAACACAATCTCCCCCCTTTATTAAGTAGTGGAGTGGGCTATATATTTCAGCCAACACTATTCCACTTTGCTTCATCATAACTGTCAGGAGGATCCTCATCCCCACCACCACTGATGGGTGTTGAGAGGACATAAAGAATTTAGAATGATGTCTAACATATTAACATTAGTATTCAGTGTGTGTCATACTACTGTCAAGTCTTGAAAAATAACGTAAATTATATATATATAAATGAATATATAAATGAATAAGTGATATTTCCTATCTCAGAAGTGGACCATATTTCATGATAACACTATGGTGCTTCTGGTGTTGCAGCTGCCAGTGTTTTTCCCTCAGTTGGGTTTGGGTGGAGTCATCGCATTTGTCATGTTTGTCTGATGGTGTACGTTTTCTAAAAGAGGTATCTTCATCTAATCTGTGGCGGTGTTGATATGTCTACTGTAAAGCAAAAAAGAATGCATTAGTTGGCCTATGTATAGATGAAAAACTGATCGGTTTACTCACTCATACACTCAAGCAACTTAACAATTGATTTCCATAGAGCAGTTAACTTACGTCAAAGGACATAAAGCACTGGTTGCGAAGAGATCCTTTTCAGATTTCTTTGGTTGCTTCAGTTTGTCTGTGTTTGTCCAAGGCCCAAAATAGTACAATGCTACCAAATGTGTTGTAGAAGATACGTATGATATTAAGAGAAAGTGCACATTGAATCTGCCATTTCAATTTCCAAATAGATTTTTTAATCTGTCTGCCCTCCATTTACAGTGTTCTACCTGGTTGCTTGTCACGCAGTCTGGCGGGGTGGGTCCATGCTTCTGAAAAGGTTACCAAACTGTGTCCTATATTCTGTGGCATTCTACACTGAACCCGAAATATATACGCAACATGTAAAGTGTTGGTCCCATGTTTCATGAGCTGAAATAAAAGATCCCCCAAATTTTCTACATGCACAAAAAGTGTATATTTCTCTAAAATGTTGTGCACACAAATGTTTACATCTCTGTTAGTGAGCATTTCTCCTTTGCCAAAATAATCTATCCACGTGACAGGCGTGACATATCATGAAGCTGTTTAAACGGCATGATCATTACACAGGTGCACCTTGTGTTGGGGACAATAAAAAGGCCACTCTAAAATGTGCAGTTTTGTCACACAACACAATGTCACAGATGTCTCAAGTTTTGAAGGAACGTACAATTCACATGCTGACTGCAGGAATGTCCACCAGAGCTGTTGCCAAACAGTTGAATGTTAATTTCTCTACCATAAGCCGCCTCCAACGTCGTTTTAGAGAATTTATCAGTACGTCTAACCGGCCTCACAACTTCAGACCACGTGTATAGTGTCGTGTGGGCGAGCGGTTTGCTGATGTCAACGTTGTGAACAGTTTGCTCCATGGTGTTGGTGGGGTTATGGGCAGGCATAAGCTATGGACAACGAACATAATTGCATTTTATCGATAGCAATTTCAATGCACAGAGATACCATGACGAGATCCTGAGGCCCATTGCCGTGCTATTGATCCGCCGCCATCACCTCATGTTTCAGCCTGATAATGCAACATGTTGCAAGAATCTGTACACAATTCTTGGAAGCTGAAAATGTCCCAGTTCTTCCATGGCCTGCATACTCATTAGACATGTCACCCATTGAGTTCGTTTGGGATGCTCTGGATCGGCGTGTACGGCAGCGTGTTACAGTTCCCACCAATATCCAGCAACTTCCGCACAGCCATTGAAGAGGAGTGGGACAAGATTCCACAGGCCACAATCAACAGCCTGATCAACTCTACGCGAAGGAGATGTGTCGTCCTGCATAAGGCAAATGGTGGTCACACCAGATACTGATTGGTTTTCTGATCCAACCCCCTACATTTTTTTTTAGGTATCTGCGACCAATAGATGCATATCTGTATTCCCAGTCATGTGAAATCCATAGATTAGGGCCTAATGCATTTATTTCAAATGACTGATTTCCTTATATGAACTGTAACGCAGTAAAATCTTTGAAATTGTTGCGTTTATGTTTTTGTTCAGTATAATTACAGTTGAAGTCAGAAGTTTACATACACTTAGGTTGGAGTCCTTAAAACGAGTTTTTCAACCACTCCACAAATTTCTTGTTTACAAACTATAGTTAGGAAAGTCGGTTAGGATATCTACTTTGTGCATGACACAAGTAATTTTTCCAACAATTGTTTACAGACACATTATTTCACTTATAATTCACTGTATTACAATTCCAGTGGGTCAGAAGTTTACATACACTAAGTTGACTGTGCCTTTAAACAGCTTGGAAAATTCCAGAAAATGATGTCATGGTTTTAGAAGCTTCTGATAGGCTAATTGACATCATTTGAGTCAATTGGAGGTGTACCTGTGGATGTATTTCAAGGCCTACCTTCAAACTCAGTGCCTCTTTGCTTGACATCATTGGAAAATCAAAAGAAATTAGCCAAGACCTCAGAAAAACAATTGTAGACCTCCACATGTCTGGTTCTTACTTGGGAGCAATTTCAAAAGGTCTGAAGGTACCACGTTCATCTGTACAAACAATAGTACGCAAGTATAAACACCATGGGACCACGCGGCCGTCATACCGCTCAGAAAGGAGTCGCGTTCTGTCTCCTAGAGATGAACGTACTTTGGTGCGAAATGTGCAAATCAATCCCAGAAGAACAGAAAAGGACCTTGTGAAGATGCAACAGGAAACAGGTACAAAAGTATCTGTATCCACAGTAAAACGAGTCCTATATCGACACAATCCGAAAGGCCTCTCAGCAAGGAAGAAGTCACTGCTCCAAAACCGCCATAAAAAAAGCCAGGCTACGGTTTGCAACTGCACATGGGGACAAAGATCGTACTTTTTGGAGAAATGTCCTCTGGTCTGATGAAACAAAAATATAACTGTTTGGCCATAATGACCTTCGTTATGTTTGGAGGAAAAAGGGGGAGGCTTGTAAGCCGAAGAACACCATCCCAACCGTGAATCACGGAGGTGGCAGCATCATGTTGTGGGGGTGCTTTGCTGCAGGAGGGACAGTTGCACTTCACAAAATAGATGGCATCCTGAGGAAGTAAAATTATGTGGATATATTGAAGCAACATCTCAAGACATCAGTCAGGAAGTTAAAGCTTGGTCGCAAATGGACAATGACCCCAAGCATACTTCCAAAGTTGTGGCAAAATGGCTTAAGGACAACAAAGTCAAGGTATTGGAGTGGCCATCACAAAGCCCTGACCTCAACCCCATAGAACATTTGTGGGCAGAACTGAAAAAGCGTGTGTGAGCAAGGAGGCCTACAAACCTGACTCAGGGCCAGAATTCAGCCAAATTATTGTGGGAAGCTTATGGAAGGCTACCCGTAACGTTTGACCCAAGTTTAACAATTTAAAGGCAATGCTACCAAATACTAATTGAGTGTATGTAAACTGACATTTCACATTCTTAAAATAAAGTGGTGATCCTAACTGACGTAAAACAGGGATTTTTTACTAGGATTAAATGTCAGGAATTGTGAAAAACTGAGTTAAAAGGTACTTGGCTAAGGCGTATGTAAACTTCCGACTTCAACTGTACCTGGGAGATTACATATCCATGTCGACTGGATCCCCTTCTCCCTGTGTGTCTGTTTCCATAACGAACTTCCCTCAACAGGCAGCAGAATATATGAGTCAACACCCCTTTCAACCTAATGGTCCTCCTGATGCAGCTCACTCAAAGGGCCTCTTTCATATCTTCTGACATGAGGGGACTGAGGAGATATGTCTCTCTCCTACCTGCAGGTTTAATAACTCTGGTTCTCTCCAAGATTGATCTGTCCGATGCGGCTGGCCTAGAGGATGTGATTAATCGCATTAATTAACAGCATGTGGGATGAATCATATGATTAATAACATCTGTACTTGCCTAGCACTGACTTTGAAGGTAGCTGCTCTATTGAGGAAAGGTTTAACTGACTACGAATGTGAAATGTGGTTGTCTTACCCAGCTACCTTATGATGAATGTAAATATAAATTCCTAACATAAAATGTAATGTAATGTGGATTCGCTCACTGTCCTCACTGTAGCTTGCTGTTTTGAGTCACTCCACTCTCTGTTCCAATGTCACCCTGGGACGCCAAGAACCGAGTGACGCACTTCTGTTTGCTTCACAATTAGTTGTCGTTGCACCATACTGTTTGAACTGGGAGATTAAGAGGCATGACAAGTGTGGTAAGATTAGAATCATGGGTATGCATTTTGCTGTTTAATAAAACAGCAACAGACAACAATCTAGACTAGAATGACCTTGAAAGCAGGACTTCGGTAGCAACCACATAAACTATCATCCATCATGAAATGGTGTTACATCTAACTTATAGGAAATGACAAGCTTTCCTTTTTAAATTTCATCAATGTATGTGAATGAAAGGCATGAAAAATTGTATCTGACGATAGAGTATTTGTTAATATACTGATACATTTTTTATTTAATTCATGTTTAATACAGTGATCTGGTGCCTCATTGATTTTGGACCATGTCAGGTATAAACCACTCAGGTATATATAATTACTTACATTTTCATTAAAAAGCAGCAGTTTACAAAATCCCACCAGTACCCTCTTTGCTATATTAATTCTCTGCCGGTCTGGAGAAAGAAAGATTTATGTAAGAGAATGTGGAGAAGCGAATGCAATCAGCTGAGTGGGCATGCTTTCATGTTTTCCTCTGATAACAAGAAAGGACATACTTCAGTGTTTGCACTGTTTACTTACAACCTTGAGTGGTAGGACCAGTTAGAGTTTCATTGTATATTTTTCTGTTAGTGTGATTAGTCTGTAGCAGTAGCCTGAAGACAAACTAATGTTCTCTCCCAACCCTAACCCTAGGGACTGCCAGGGGGTCTAGACCAGCGATCATCATCTGATTTTTTTATTGAGCGGATGGTCAGGGGACCAGAACATAATTACATATAATCTTTGGACTGCAAATTGAATCCCAAACAGATATAACATTGGACTAAAACATAATAATTTCAAAATTTGCTTACATTTGTATATGATCACATAGCCTATATCTCTTTATTATGAGTGGGAATACTTTTGAAAATATTTCCAAAATTAAAATCACTTGGAGCTGATATGCTAGTGTTTTTACAGTCTTTTATGTACAAAAAAATAAAAACAGTAATTAATTAATGAGAGCCTCTGTTTACTATTTACCTACCAAAGTGTTTGATATTTTAAAAAGTAATCTGTAAAAGAGATGGGATGAAGATAAATTGGTAATTTTTACATAATGGTGATCTTTAAATAGTTGGACGTAGCCTTAATTAAATGTTAAGGCATTCTTAATAATGGACCACTAGCCTGCAGGGGGTACTGCCAACTTTTCCATGATTAAACCTATCCTTGGAGGTTGAAATACTTAGGGCATGTTGACATCTGTCTGATGCCATCTTAGCTGATATAATGTTAAACATTAGCAGAATTCTTATTGAGTATTTTTTTTTAATAATGATCTTATTAAGTGATCTATGGGTAGTGTTATACTAGTGATTTAGCATTGTCTACCTCTCTGCAAAGGACAACTTTGACAATCTCCAGAGGGGGGGAATGGGGAAGGGGGGATTACGAATGTCTAAATATATTCATATAATGCATCAGCACCACAAATATGAAATGTTTTGATGTCTGACAGATAATCATGCCTGAAAGAAGATAAATGTCAGATTATGTTTAACACTGTATTGCCAATGTTGAATATACCCACCAGATGTGTCTATCTATCCATCTAAAGATGTGTCTATCTATCCATCTATCCATCCAATTACTGCGCTCTGTGACCTTTGCATATTTAGAGAGAATGGAGCGTGCCCAGAAATGAAATGACTAAACCAATTGAGACCTCATGCTAAATACCAACCACCAGTCTTCTTCTGTTTTCTTGTATGAGCAGTGCCATGCATACACATAGTTATTGACAAACAGAAGTTAGCATCTCCAAGACTTACTCATGCCTGTGATGCCACTCCACTTAACAACAAGATGGAAAAATGTCTTATTAAAAATCTTACTTTTTATGGCTTTGCATCACCTGCCATCACATGGTTAGAGAGTTACTTATCCAATAGAACAGAGAGTATTCTTCAATGGAAGCTTCTATAACATCAGACATGTATAGTGAGGTATACCTCAGGGCAGTTGCCTTGGGCCGTTACTCTTCTTCGTTTTTACGAACAATTTGTCACTTGTCTTACAAGAAGCTAAAATGACTACTGTATGTATGCTAGTTAACAGAGATGATCTTGCTCCTTATATGTATTGGTCCCACTGGGTCTCACCAATGGTATACTTTTGTTTGAGTCACCCTCAAGCCTATAAAAACAATACCATATATGACTGTCAATGGTATTGCTGGAGAAAGACTTTGAGAATTTTGTTTCATAGTGGTGACTTATGAACTGTTTTAAAAATGACTACTTGTTGCATCAAAAACTAAACTACTTTGTTCATGAATTATGTATTATTACTATTATCAGTGTGTTATTACCAGTAGTCTTGGCCCTTTCATGGCAACAGCTGAACAGTCTCTGAATTGCTCTCATATTTCGTATTATGTTTTGTCAAAGGATGACAAGGCATAATAAGAAAGCCGAGTGCAATTCAGATACTTTTCAACCAATAAAGGCCTGTGTGTTGTTAAAGTTACCTAATTTTAAATTCCTGTATCAAAGTGACTGTATTATCTCTGTCCTCAGATGGAGGCTCCCTGACTACCTGGTAAATTACCTGCTGCTGACCAGCTCCATAGCCTTTTATTGACTTGTTGACAGGTAACTGGGCCTATTGATCGCTCAAGTATGGAAAGCCTTTAGATCAATTACCCACCAGCCACCACCCTGGCCAAATAGCTACTAGTGTTATTCTGATGATCCAATAAACAGAAGAAAAGGATTGCTTGAATTGATGTGACAGGGTAGAAACCACAGTTTTGGTAAACAGTTCCCTGGGGACCCTATTTAGAGGAGGGCATGCAGGAAACTATAAATGTGTCCAGGAAAGAAGAAGACAACTACGAATAGACTGGAAGTGGGTGTGCGTTGAACGAGGTCCAGCATCAGAGAGACGAAAGAAGTGGAGAGCTGAAGGTTTTCCGCCGCGACGGGTGTAGAACAGAGTTGAGTTTTGTGGTTGTTTTTCTGTGTGTGGCCGGCCTGCTCATGCTCTCAAAATGTTGGCACCCGGAAAAGACACGTTTCCGAGGTGAGCAGGACAATTATTAGATGGAGTTACGTTGGGATGCCATCGGGCCACAAGCTAAGTTGAGAGGAGGAATATTGGGGCAGGGAAACTGAAAGATGGATTTCTGAGAAGCAATGGAGGGGAAAAAGGAAGAAGAGAGTGAAGAGAATGAGGAAAGCAGAGGTTGGATTTGAATTTGAGGAAGATGGCGATAAAATGGAGATGGGGTGTTGAAGGGGATTGGTGTCAAGTGCAAACAGAGTGAGCCGTGCGCCAGACCGAGTTCTGGAGGTGAAATGGAGGTGAATGAGGGTGAGTTAAGTTAGGTGGAAGATGTGGTGAAGAGCTCAGAACCCGAGCCTGGCATCAATGGACATAATAAAGAAGAATTTGGTCCAGTAGGAGTGACATTTTTTGAAAAAGTGGATCCTTGCCTTTTGACAGATCCATCAGGGTGGGTGGGAAAGGAGTTGGGTGCAGTTGCATCAGTGAAGGTAACCTGTAGTTATTTCTTGCTTTTCTCTTAGGAACAGGGCACCATTGAAAGAAGTGATTTCTGGGGTAGCGTTAAGTGTGGAGGTGGAGCAATTGAAGATGAAGATTCCCGGTGTTTGTTGCGACGCAGAACGGTGGTGAGCGTGGTGAAACAGAGGAGTCAATGTCAGTCCTTTTGAGTTTTGAGTCTTTACCCGACAATGTCATGTTAGGATATATCAGTTATCCTGTTAGAGATTTTGTGAAAAATCCACTGCGCCGTTTTCGGTGCAACGTTTATGGTCATGTTGCAGCAGTTTGTAGGAGGGAGAGTTCAAGATCTGGAGAGTGTGCAGGAGGGCATGGGATAAAGGATTGTGTAGTTTCAGTGGATAAAGTTTTGTGCGTCAACTGTAGGGGTGCCCATGTTGCTGGGGATCGGAAGTGTCCGGTGCAAGAGGGGCAGGTTGAGGTGGCTAGAGTAATAGTAGCGCAGAAGGTCTCGTGGTTTGTCCTTTAAAAGTTGCAGCGTACTGCAGCACAGCTTGCTATGTCACGTTATTTAAGTGCCAACGACTGGTACCATTAATGCTAGTTAGTGATAGTTTGACCACCAGAGGGCATCTTTGAGAAGCGTTTGATAGCCTTCCATAGTTGCTGTACTAGAGAATTTAAAACCTTTATTTGTAAGAACATAGTATATGGGACTGATTTTAAGAAATTTTACTTAATTAATTAGATTAATGTTATGGTGTTTCTATTCCAAGAAAAACTAAAAACCCTCTGGGTTTCCGTTAGGATGGAACGGAAAATATGGCGCTGTACAACGTGACTGTCGGGAGTAGGCTACAGTACTTGACTATTTAGCTAAAGAATCCTGTGTTGTGCGGGCATGTGGGAGACTGGGGTTCAATTCCCCGACGAGGAGGAAGGATTAAGAATTAAGAATTAAGAATTTGTTCTTAACTGACTTGCCTACCCAAACGGAGATTCAATAATAAATAACATTGATTTATCAAGACCAGTCCCCATGCTTGTCTCAGAGCAGTGCGAAACGGTGCTAAAATAGTTGTAGGCTATTGCTTCAAACTTCAATATGCTCTTTAAATAAAACTTTGAACAGCACTCATGTCGCTTACAATATGATGTGACTCTCCACCAATAATTACATATTTCATCACCATCTAAAAAAAATCAACTAAGTGCTAAAGCATGTCTAAGTTGGATGCACATTTTTTTTTACCTTTATTTAACTAGGCAAGTCAGTTAAGAACAAATTCTTATCTACAATGACGGCCTACCCCGGCCAAACCCGGACGACGCTGGGCCAATTGTGTGACGCCCTATGGGACTCCCAATCACGTCCGGATGTGATACAGCCTGAATTCAAACCAGGAACTGTAGTGACGCCTCTTGCACTAAGATGCAGTGCCTTAGACCGCTGCGCCACTCGGGATCCAACCACTGGTACCATATAGAGGATTGGAGGATATTTCTGTAATTCAGTGATATTTATTAATCATTTGTAATGGATCCATAACTAAATAAACATTGGCATTTTGAAAGAGTATTTGTATCATTACTTTATTAACGAAAACATAAAGATGCCATTATTAGTTACATTGTTTTAGTTTGAACGTGCAGACTGTCACTAACAACAGTGGGAACGTTTCCCTAGTCAGCGCCATTGTTAGTGCTGCTCTGGGCTACCCAGTGGGGCGGGGTGGGGGTCCACCCCCCCTCTCCCTTCTCTCCCTTCCCCATGGGCTAGGTCGGTCTTCTGTGCACGGCTCTGCGGCCCATCCTGTGCCCCCTGCCCTCACCTTGAACCCCGCACTCTTTCAGTGGACACAGCTGGAGAACTGCAAGGCAATCCCATTGTGTGCCACTCGGGAGCCATGACCAATGTGACTAATATATATTGTCCTGCTAACAGGGTTAATAATATATCTGTGAGAATATCCAACAGGCTTTTATATAATTCTAAATTAATAATAATAATAATAATTGCTTTGTTTAAAAAATAACAGTATTTTGGAGATTATTTTGTTCAAATAACGTAAAATTAGCAAGAAAAAGGCCATTCTTGAACATGGGTTGAGACATTGTTACTAATTTGTAAATGATGCCAGTTTGTTATTTAGAATTATTTATTTATGTTTTTAGAGGGAGGGAAACCAAAAACCAACAGTCATCTCATGGGTCTCCTAGTCGAGGTCGGCATGGGTATTAACCGTTGTGACCGGTCGGGAGTGGGCTACACTACTACAGTAAAGCAAAATAATCCTAACAAAATAAAATAATAAAGACCTTAGTGTAACAACAGTTTTAGTAAGTACATTTATCAGTTTCTATTTAGGTTTATGTCACTCATTCATTGTCAGTTAGAGACACAGTAGGACCCAAAAGCATAATCAGTGCTCTAACTCCCCCGTGCGCTGGTCTGGAGCAATGAAGTGGTGACACTGGGTACCGTACTAAACCACAAATTACCTCTAAGTACCGCAGCATAATCTCAAAACTTTTAGTGGAGCAACCACTGTATGTTGAAGCAGTGAAGAAAGTAGAAGAGGATGGATCAAGGGTGATCCCTGTGTGTAGTAGATCTGTGCCTGCACAAAGGGATAGGCCAACCAGTGATATATGCTTCAGTAAGGTTGGCTTCTTAGCATTCATAGCAATGTGCCACAGAAATGGAACATTAATCACAGAAAATAGATGTTGTGGTGGCAACTGCAGTGAAGTATTTGGGCATACAAGATTTGACTTCAGAATAGTTTGTGTTTTGAGTGGTGACTGTCCCGTCCTCCCAGGCCATTGGCATGGTGCTGGAGCGGATAGGGTCAAAGTATTGAAATGGGGTAGTGGGTTTTTAATGAGTGTAGGGTTAGTTGGAAGGGTGTTTTTTTGTATTACATATATAATTTTTTTGTATTTTTGTATTTTTTGAAATGTTGTCCCACTCCTCTTCAATGGCTGTGCCAAGTTACTGGATATTGGTGGGAACTGGATCACGCTGTCGTACACGTCGATCCAGAGCATCCCAAACAAGCTCAATGGGTGACAATCAACCTCCACGCCTTTTCGCAACACTTTAATAACTAGTAGCCTTGAATGCAGCTCCTCAACAAGCATCAGCTACAACTCATTGCTAATCAGCCTCAACACCTGTCCTCACTCTCCTTTATCACCACTGCCACCCTACTTAAACCTGATCAAACTAACATTCCACCTGAGCAAGTTAATTTTAATATTTTGTTGCATCTCGCACCTGCTCCCGTCAGATCTCGTTCAGTAACCTCTACTCTGTTTGTCTCTTAACCTTGCTGTTGAAATCAATTGGCGTTTCATGCTTTAGTTTTATTTTGTTTTCAATTGCTGTCTTCAGGGTCTTTGCATCCCTGGTTCCTCTCATATTACGGACCAGCAAGCTACCTGCTTTCACAACTTTCCTCTCCGCCAAGCAGGCCAGCTCCGCAGCCCATTCTCAGCGTGCTGTCCGGAGCACATTTCCCGACTATCCACAGCCCTGCTGTCACAGAACGCATCAGCGCATCTCCCGGCCACATGCAAGCTGCATGCCCTGCCCCTTGGTGGACCCGTAAGGCTGTGCCGTCAACCATCACTTCCGAGTCCCGGCTATTCAACCATCGCCTGTACAGTATTTAATTTATTACATTCCGTATTAATTTCCATTCACATTGAGTAGTTAATAAAAGCTGCTTGCCACTCTTCATTATGCCATTAATTAAAGCTTGTCCAGGTCATGTGTTCCACAGTCTGTGACGGCGGCCACATAGTATCAGTTTGTTGCAAATTCCCCATATATTGGCTACATCCTATCATCCTGCAGACTGGCGTTCTCACTCTAGAAATGCCATCTTCATGTCATTACATGGCATCCATCCAGCCATGATTGTTCTCTCGTTATTTTGCCCTCTTCTTTGTGCCCTTTTTCTTCCACTAAACTACTTTTCTCTCTCTCCGATCGGTTGACTATGGCTGCCCCTCCCACCTGGACCACATCCCCCCCATCCACCCATGTTGCCTACTGCATGGTGACACCATGCACCCGAGGGCTACCGTGACGACATCCCCTGGTACCTTCACTGCCACATTCATTCCAACACCACCAACTCGGCCTCCAAGCCTCAGATAAGGCCTCAAAGACTTTGACCCAGGCCCCCAAACCAGCTCCGGACCTGACTTTTCACCTAGCCTCAGACTTGGCCTCCGACACAGCCAAAGTCCCTGCAGCCACAGTATAGTCCCCCGACTCTCTCTCTCTGCCAGTGACTACCGCTCCCCACCTAAGGTCCCCCCCGTCCTTGGCCTTGTACTACAGAGACATCTGCTTGGCAATCTATGACTGCCATTGCCTGTTTTCGGCTGTCACTGCCTCCAGGCTCCTGCAGTGGAATGTCAGCACGTACTGGGATGCTCACAACAGCTGTACTGTAGCATCTTCGCCTGCAGGGTGTTCATTGCCTGTGACCTCTGAAGTTGTCCAGCCCACCATGTCTGCATCTAGTCTTCCTCGACACCAGCGGTCCCTGTTGCATCCCCTGCACTGCCTCTGCTTGCTGGTCCACTCTGCCCCCCTTCCTTCGGCCGGTGTCCACGTGCTCCAAAAACCTGGTTACTACATTTGCCTTCGACACTCAAGCGGCAGCGGCTCATGCCCTCTCTCTGCCAGTGACTACTTCTCTCTTCACCGCGTCTCATCTTCCATCCCTACCAGCAATGAACTCTCACATCCCAGTTAGCTCAGCCAACTGCTCTTGCAGTGGTTCGGCCCCTGGTCTTACCAGCTGAGACCCTCTCCTAGATTACTGAACCAACTGCCTCTGTTAGTCTTCAACTGCTGGCCAACTGCGTCCCCCCCGGCAGATCACCATTGACATCCTGTCTGCCTGCATCCAGATGCTGAGACCAGATTATGTCTCCAGCGCAGTCTCTCCACACTGGGATTGACGTTCTTTTGCTTCATGCTATGTTTGGAGTTAAAATCTTTATCTTCTATCTACAGTGCATTTGGACCATGTTCAGACCCCTTGACTTTTTCCACATTTTATTACTTTACAGCCATGGATTAAATATCCCCCTCATTCTACACACAATACCCCATAATGACAAAGCAAAAACAGGTTTTTAGACATTTTTGCAAATTTATCACAAAACCTCCCTGGAAATATCACATTTACATAAGCATTCAAACCCTTTGCTCAGTACTTTGAAGGACCTTTGGCAGCGATTACAGCCTTGAGTCTTTTTGGGTATGACCCTACAAGCTTGGCACACCTGTATTTGGGATGTTCCTCCCATTCTTCTCTGCAAATCATCTCAAGCTCTGTCAGGTTGGATGGGGAACGTCGCTGCACAGCTCTTTTCAGGTCTCTCCAGAGATGTTCAAGACCAGGCTCTGGCTGGGCCACTCAAGGACATTCAGAGACTTGTTGCGAAGCCCCTCCTGCATTGTGTTGGCGATGTGCTTAGGGTTGTTGACCTGTTGGAAGGTGAACCCTCGCTCCAGTTTGAGGTCCCGAGCGCTCTGGAGCAAGTTTTCATGAAGGATCTCTCTGTACTTTGCTCCGTTCACCTTTCCCTCGATCCTGACGAGTCTCCCAGTCCCTGTCGCTGACAAACATCCCCACAACATGATGCTGCCACCACGCTTCACCATAGGGATGGTGCCAAGTTTCCTCCAGACGTGATGCTTGGCATTCAGGCCAAAGAGTTCAAACTTGGTTTCATAAGACTAGAGAATCTTGTTTCTCATGGTCTGAGAGTCCTTTAGGTGCCTTTTGGCAAATTCCAAGTGGGGTGTCATGTTCCTTTTACTAAGGAGTGTCTTCTGTCTGGCCACTCTACCATAAAGGCCTGATTGGTGGAGTGCTGCAGAGATTGTGGTACTTCTGGAAGATTCTCCCATTTCCACAGAGGAACTCTAGCACTCTGTCAGAGTGACCATTGGGTTCTTGGTCACCTCCCTGACCAAGGCCCTTCTCCCCCGATTGGTCAGTTTGGCCGAGTGGCCAGCTCTAGGAAGAGTCTTGGTGGTTCCAAACGTCTTTCATTGAAGAATGATGGAGGCCGCTGTATTCTTGGAGAACTTCAATGCTGCAGACATGTTTTGGTTCCCTTCCCCAGATCTGTGCCTTGACACAATCCTGTCTCGGAGCTCTACAGACAATTCCTTCAACCCTGTCTATATAGAGTTGGGACCTTTTATATAGACAGATGTGCCTTTCAAAATCATGTCCAATCAATTGAATTTACCACAGATGTCCTCCAATCAAGTTGTAGAAACATCTCAAGGATGATCAATGGAAACAGGATGCACCTGAGCCCAATGTCAAGTGTCATAGCAAAGGCTCAGGACTAATTTGAATAAGGTTTTTCAGTTTATTTGTAATAAATCTGCTAAAATTTCTTAACCTGTTTTTGCTTTGTCATTATGAGGTATTTTGTGTAGATTGAGGATATCTATTTTATCCATTTTAGAATAAAGCTGTAATGTACCAAAATGTGGAAAAAGTCAAGGGGCCTGAATACTTTCCGAATTCACTTTACATCCCTTGTCTCAGCATGTCAGCCATTATCATCCTCGACAAAGAAACACAAACTGATCAGTTTAGCAGAATCACACCAGTCTACGTGTTCTGGTTACCCTTTAACAAACCACTGACCTACTTAACATGCCTCGCCATCTGATCCGCTATTCATCAACGAATATGGTTGCCTCGCCAATGGTCCATTCCCATCTGAGGTAGAGTACCTTATGATAAGCTGTCGACCACACTATCTACTAAGAGAGTTCTCATCTGTATTATTCATAGCTGTCTATTTACCACCACAAAGCAAAGCTGGCACTAAGACCGCTCTCAACCAACTCTATAAGATCATAAACAAAGAAGAAAATGCTCACCCAGAAGCGGTGCTGCTAGTGGCCAGAGACTTTAATCCCGGCAAACTTAAATCAATTTTAAAAAACTTTTACCAGCATGTCACATGTGCAACCAGGGGGAGAAAAAAAATCCTAGACCACCTTTACTCCACACACAGAGATGCATACAAAGCTCTCCCCCGCACTCAATACGGAAGTGGTCAGATGACACGGATGCTACACTCCAGGACTGTTTTGCTAGCACAGACTGGAATATGTTCCTGGATTCATCCAATGGCATTGAGGAATAAACCACCTCAGTCATCGGCTTCATCAATAAGTGCATAGACGACGTTGTCCCCACAGTGACTGTATGTACATATCCCAACCAGAAGCCATGGATTACAGGCAACATCCGCATCGAGCTAAAGGCTAGAGCTGCCGCTTTCAAGGAGCGGGAGACTAATCCGGGCACTTATAAGAAATCCCGCTATGCCCTCAGACGAACCATCAAACAAGCAAAGCTTCAATACAGGATTAAGATTGAATCCTACTACACTGGCTCTGACGCTCGTCGGATGTGGCAGGGCTTGAAAACTATTACGGACTACAAAGGGAAACCCAGACGCAAGCTGCCCAGTGACGCAAGCTTACCAGAGTGACCAAAGTGAGCCTTTTATGCTCACTTTGAGGCAAGCAACACTGAAGCATGCACGAGAGCACCAGCTGTTCTGGATGACTGTGTGATAAGGCTTGCAAAACCTTTAAACAGGTCAACATTCACAAAGCCGCTGGGCCAGACGGATTACCAGGACGTGTACTCAAAGCATGCGCGGACCATCTGTCAAGTGTCTTAACTGACATTTTCAACCTCTCCCTGACAGAGTCTGTAATACCTACATGTTTCAAGCAGACCACCATAGTCCCTGTGCCCAAGTAAGCGAAGGTAACCTGCCTAAATGATTATCGCCCCGTGGCACTCACGTCGGTAGCCATGAAGTGCTTTGAAAGGCTGGTCATGGCTCACATCAACAGCATCCTCCCAGACACCCTAGACCCACTCCAATTCGCATACCGCCCCAACAGATCCACAGATGACGCAATCTCAATCGCACTCCACACCGCCCTTTCTCACCTGGACAAAAGGAACACCTATGTGAGAATGCTGTTCATTGACTACAGCTCAGCATTCAACAACATAGAGCCCACGAAGCTCATCACTAAGCTAAGGACTCTGGGACTAAAGACCTCCCTCTGCAACTGGAACCTGGACTTTCTGACTGCCACCCCAGGTGGTAAGGGTAGGCGACAACACGTCCGCCACGCTGATCCTTAACACTGGGGCCCCTTAGGGGTGTGTACGTATTCCCCTCCTGTATTCCCTGTTCACCCACGACTGCGGGGCCAAACACGACTCCAACACCATCATTAAGTTTGCTGATGACACAACAGCGGTAGGCCTGATCACCGACAACGATGAGACGGCCTATAGGGAGGAGGTCAGAGAACTGGCAGTATGGTGCCAGGACAACAACCTCTCCCTCAATGTGAGCAAGACAAAGGAGCTGATCGTGGACTACAGGAAAAGGCGGGCCTAACAGTCCCCCATAAACATCAACAGGGCTGTAGTGGAGCAGGTCAAGAATTTAAAGTTCCTTGGTGTCCACATCATCAACGAACTACCATGGTCCAAACATACCAAGACAGTCGTGAAGAGGGCACGACAAAACCTTTTCCCCCTCAGGAGACAAAAAATATTTGGCATGGGCCCCCAGATCCTCAAAAGGTTCTACAGCTGCACCATTGAGAGCATCCTGACCGGTTGCATCACGGCCTGGTATGGCAACTGCTCAGCATCTGACCGTAGGGCACTACAGAGGGTAGTGCAAATGGCCCAGTACATCACTGGGGGCCAAGCTTCCTGCAATCCAGGACCTATATAATAGGCGGTGTCAGAGGAAAGCCCATAAAATTGTCAGAGACTCCAGTCACCCAAGTTATAGACTGTTTTCTCTGCTACCGCATGGAAAGCGGTACCGGAGCGCCAAGTCTAGGACGAAAAGGCTCCTCAACAGCTTCTATCCCCAAGCCATTAGACTGCTGAAAAATTGCCACCGGACAATTTACATTGACAACCCTATGCATTTCACCCCCACCTACATGTACAGATTACCTCAACTAGCCTGTACCCCTGCACACTGATTCGATACCGGTGCCCCCTGTATATAGCCTCGCTATTGTTATTCTTGTGTTACTTTTTATTACTTTTTATTTTATAAATTATTTTTATTTTATATTTTCTTCTTCTTGAACTGCACTGTTGGTTAAGGGCTTGTAAAGTAAGTATTTCACGGTAAAGTCTACACTTGTTGTATTCGGGGGCATGTGGAAATAAAGTTTGATTTGATTTGAACCAGCCAAAAGAGGATTAGCTCCCCAGCTGAGCCTGGTTCCTCAATTTTGGAAAAAAAAACATTGTCACTGTCATTTTTGCCTGCTCTCGTGGGGTCTAAGGCAGGGTCCCTCTGTGGGTATCTCGTCCATATGCCTGTACTACCTCAACTATACTGAACAAAAATATAAACGCAAATGTAAAGTGTTCGGCCCATGTTTCATTAACTGAAATAAAAGATCCCAGAAATGTTCCATACGTACAAAGCTTATTTCTCTCAAATGTTGTGCACAAATGTGTTTACATCCCAGTTAGTGAACATTTCTCCTTTGCCAAGACAATCCATCCACCTGACAGGTGTGGCATATCAAGTAGCTGATTACAGGATGATCATTACACAGTTGCCCCTTGTGCTGGGGACAATAAAAAGCCACTCTAAAATGTGTAGTTTTGTCACAATGCCACAGATGTCTCCAAGTTGAGGGTGTATGCAATTGGCATGCTGACTGAAAGAATGTCCACCGTAGCTGTTGCCAGAGAATTGAATGTTAATTTCTCTACCATAAGCCACCTCCAATATCGTTTTAGATAACTTGGCAGTACGTTCAACTGGCCTCACAACCGCAGACAACATGGGAACCACAAATTATTTTGTTTTCTATCCACCATTCCTGTTTGACCACATGGTCAGAAATTACCATTGCTTTTATCAACACCAATTTGACAGATTCTCAATCTGATGGCAGGAGCTGGTACCATGACTCTTGCCTTGTGAGCTACTGCTACCTCCTGGTTAGAATATAGAACATCATAATGGAAAGTAAATATTAACTTTTTACTGATCGGACCATAGCCCCTTTTCCAGTACACGACACACTGGCATCACACACAGATGCAAGTGACTCTTGGGGGCAGTAAAACGCAATCGCCATCAGCGTCCATTCAATTCAAGTGTTTTTTTTTTTTAACGTATAATGCAGTTGATTTGCGATGATGACACAAACATATTAAGCAGGACATTCATACGAGCCTTAAAATCGAACTATAATCCACAAGTAGTGTGAAATGCACTCATAAGAAACATGTAAATAGAAGCTTTTTTGACTCTTATTCTGCCACCAATTTGAGCGCAACGCCCTCGTGTGGCAATGTTTTCAAACACAGAAAGGGATGTATAAACCAGACAGTTGGATGACCATTTGAACATAAAAGGGCAGTTCTTTGCTGTATGTCATAAAACCATGTGCTTCTAAATAATACAAATATATTACTAAATGATTTGAAATTAATACCCATATTAATATTTATCACTGATACATATTGGGTGTATTATCTTAATTTTGTGACTATCATCTTAATATGTGTATGTTCCATGCATTTGTTAAAAGTTAAAAGAGGTCAGATCATGACGTCGGTGAACTTCAGTTTTGAAAATTGGGGCTCTAGAACGATGCCCGATATTTCGACTTGGAATTTCGAGTTGGATGACGGTTCAAAACGATTTTTCCCAGTCGGCGCTCATTTTTTTTCTCGAGTTCGCAGTTATCTTGGACGCACTGAAGTCGGAGATTTCCGAGTTCCCAGTTGTTTTGAACGCGGCATTACTGCAGGAGGCCAGGGGTTGGCTGGTCTGTGTAGGTTTGTTCGTCCCCCTCAGCACAACTGTCTTCCCCTTCTCAGTGGGAGACTCCTCCCCTGCCCTCATCGACCCCTCTCTGCTACCCGTATGTGTATTATGTGCTCCAAGTGGTTCCTCTGAGAGACATCCCCACTCCTCTGCCTGTAACTACAGAGGGATTAGGCTCCCTCGGTACCAAGGTCCAGCACAGCACAGCCAACAGGCCTCGGGCCCAGCCAGGGAAGGTCTGGAGTTAGTGATTTAGTCTGAGCCCTGCTGTACCAAGACAAATAGTGTGTTGCTGCTCTGCCTGAGGTAAGTTGGCACCATTTTATTTCACTCTAGAAGTGCTGTAGAATCCAGGGGCCCATTTGGCAGAGTCAGACAGTCCAGCGGTTAGTTTAGTGCCAGTGTATAATGCCAATTAGTATATGTCCAGTGAACATTCTACAAGAGAACAAAGAAGGGAGGATGTTACAGTATCTCAGGCCATGTTGGACTGACACAGACAGGGAGGGTGCAGCAGGAAATTAGTCATATGATAGTTTAGCACTGACTGGCTAATCTGCAGGAGAACAGCAGAAACATGACTGACCCTGTCAATAGACTCCACATAGTCCTGCTTCTGAAAATATAAGAAGGCTGTTCTGCCGAACAATGTTCAGTATCGAAGAACAACAGTTATAATGGTATTGCTTTATAACACAAACAAAATGATAATCTCCACGGGTTCATGAGTTGCTGTGTTATGATCCAGATTCAAAACTAAGGACCATAAAGTGCACATTATACTGTGACAGAATATGCCTGTTTTATGTTGATTTATGGCAAACTGACCGTCTGTATTCCCCTCAGTTGGCCCTAATGCACATGTCACCCTTTAATTCTGTAAAATTCACATTTAAAATATCCACAAATTCATACCCCTTGTAATGTTGGTTTTGTATGAATGATAATTGTTGTTGGCATTCCGATTGTGTAGCACTTTGACTACTCTCCTTTCTTATCGCAGAACAAATATTGGTGTGTCCAGGATCTTCTTGGGCCGAAGTGATCTACACTATGTATTCCCCTCAGAGTTTACATCGCTGGGGCATCACTCATAGTGAGAGCATGGAGCGACTTGCATACAGTCAAGGTAAACAAAAGCAGATAACCTGTATTTTCTTCTCAATCACATGGTGGTTGGTACAAGACAATTGGCTACAACACAATATTTTTTAGAAAAACTGGAATCCTACTGAAAGGCTATATTGAATTATTTAAAGTATCAATTTCAGATGATTAACTTCACAGGGACATGCATCATGTTTATCTACTGACTTAATTGTTTAATTCATGAGTAAGATTATACATTTCTGTGAACTTGTTGACTATAAATATACATGGCTGATCATCACTTCCATTTTCTGTAAACACTGTACAGAGCTAGGCTAGTAAAAATATATATTTGACAAACATTTAATTAATCATATTTAACATTTTACTCAATTTAAATAATTTGTACATGTATATGTATAATCAACTGGAGTTCTTCCAGCCAGCGGTAGAGGGTAGCAGAATCCAAAGTATGGCACTCCATTACGTAGTGCTTTTGTTTTGTGAGCGTTTTTGACACCACCCTACGGACTTGAGGGTTTCAGCTTCAGTAGGGTGTAAACAAATCTCTACGCTACGGCGAATAAGGGCTAATTTGTTATTGATGACTGTGAAAGCGGCCTTCACTCTTAGAATGTAGACGAAATGTGTTGTACAATTAATGGGTTGGCATTGTATCATTTAGCAATGTTATCCCAAACATTTGTGCAACAATGGTCGCCAGGTGAATTGTCCATAACCGTATGATATTTCGACGATGGCGACACCTGCAGAGCAAGACCTTGCATTAGCTGAAGCAGAAAGCAACAAGGAGAAGTCTCAAGTATTTGGAATCCTTAGGTTACAGGAAGAAAAATCGCCCGGTGAAAAAGCTAGCACCACGTCCACGACCATGATGTCAGGGGATGGGAGATGGCAGTCGCCCATATTTGCCCTAGCCAGGAAAGCATCGGAGACCTTTTCAGGAAGCAGCAGTCATGTTCTGGCAAAGGTAGCGGAACCCACATCTTTTGTAAACGAATGGAGTGTCCCAGGTAATTTGGAGTAATGTGTTCATGTTGTTTTTGATTTTTGTATAAATCAACAAAGCTGTCATGTCATCGCGTGCCTGCTCCCATGTTACAGTATCAAATGCATATGTCGGTCATTGTTGATTTAGTGCAACATACAATCAATTTAGCGTGCATATATTTTCCCGTTTGCGCATCAGAATCAAGTCAAATTAATTCATTGTCAATTTGGAGAAGGGTGTAATTGCGGCACGCAATCCGGGGCGTTCCTGCATGTGAGCATTCCATACCCCTCTTTATACTTCTATTGGCAAATGTTTACGCGATGACGCTGTACACAGGCGGGAGACTGAGCTGCTCCAGTACTGTACTGTAGGTGCCGGTAATGCACCAAAACGCTGCTTTCCTGCAGTTCTGTTAACTACTGCGAAGCTAGCTAGTTAGGACTCGGGTACACAATAAGGGAAAGTCCAATGGGATGCTAGGGAAGGGGGGGCTTCATGCAGGGACCAATGGGATGCTCGAGGGTGTTGAACCAGCTATTAGTCTGTAGAAGAAAAAAACAACACAAAAACTACCAGAAGGTTATCACAATTTAACAGTAGTGTGTGATAGCGGCCACAATATTGTTAAATTGTGATAACCTTCTGGTGTTAATGTGGTTTTTCTACTGACCAATAGCTGGTTTGAAACCACACCCCGCCCTATGAGCAAAATATGTTGAAAATACGTTGAAAGGGTGTTGAAAGGACTTATTTTCAAGGTCTTGTGCTCTCTGGTCGAGCTCATAGCGTGATCCAGATTTGAGGCTTGCTGCAGTTACTATGAGTGATGCAGGCAAGCTGCATCTCTTATGAAGTTGGAATTACTGGGCCTGTAATGCAAGGATAGATCTCTCACACATGAAGTGGTGCGACAGAATGACAGCCTACTGACTACTCTAATCTGAAACAGAATAGCAACATGCTCAATGCCATCATTTGCCCCATTTACATTTTAGTCATTTTGCAGAGCTCTTATCCAGAGCAACATACATTTTCATACTTTTTTTGGTACTGGTCCCCTGTGAGAATCAACCCACAACACAGGTGTTGCAAGAGCCATGCTCTCCCAACTGAGCCCCATGTGTCTGAATATTTGCATAAATGTTATCCTATTATCAGTGGCTCTGTCAACATGGGGAGAGTGCTGATTGATTGGGGATAGGCTATAGTGCAGGGGTCTTTAATCTTATCTTGCCCAGGGAACCCCTCCCAGGCAAACCGGCGACCCAAGGACCCTCATCATACGTTAGCAAAACTATTAATTCACATGTCTTATCATGTGAATGATAATGGCAAGGAGAAGTACTCAATATTTTTAAGTAAATAGATTTGGTAGATAGTTTTTTATTATTTTGACCACCCCACGTTATAATTGGAAGAGAAAGTGTCAATTTTAATAGACCTTTCTTGCTAATAGGCTAACTCCAAACACATTTTTCGCTAAGAGCAACTTTGTTAAAGGTTAGCTATGTGTTGGCAAGAATGTTATGTCCAATTCCAGAAGGCTTACCAGCAGTCAGCGGCACTTGTCGCAATGGTAGCCTGTTTGCGGGTGCTGCCAGATACTCCAGTGAGTATAATTTGCTCAATATTAGGAGTTGAAAAATAAAGCTGACATCATTAGAAAGATATTCTACTGTAGGCATGTTAATAAAAATACAAGTATTCTATTGTTGCGAGTGATATTCATAAAAACATTGGGGTGTGTACCGCATACCCCTGTTATAGAACACTAGTCCATCACTGAGTCCTAGACTCTGAAAATGTAGGCCTGCTGCCATATCTTGCTGGCCTTTCAAAAACGAGGAAGATACTGCCCAAAGCATCCCTGCCAGAATCCCATTAGAAGTGACCCATCCATAACAGAGTGTCACAGCGGTCTAAGGCACTGCATCTCAGTGCAAGAGGTGTCACTACAGTCCCGGTTCGAATCCGGATGTGATTGGGAGTCCCGTAGGGGTAGGCCGTCATTTTAAATAAGAATTTGTTCGTAACTGACTTGCCTAGTTAAATAAAATTTAAAAAATCCATAAAATTACATATTAGAACTCATATTAGAAACGTAAGAAGTAATTTAAAGGATCTCTGTGGAACCATCCATCTACTGCATATTCCCAGCTAGAAGCCAGTGCAAAACTGTTTCTGATCAATGTTTTTCTTCTGGTTTGATATTACAGATATAGTTGATTAGAAAAGGTTATTTATTGGCCAAGATGAAATCAAATTCCGTGCCTACATACAGTATCATGTCTGTACAACACATGTTGCAGGGAATTAGGAAATGTGAGATGTATCCATGACTGTTTGTTGAAATACTGTAAGATGGGCACTATAGATGTCAATATCTGCTGTATGTATGTGTGCCCTACTATGAAAAACATAATTGCATGGCTTTTTGTTGACATACTATAGGTAGTTTGAATTGACCACTCCCTATTGTGGGTCTGTTCCCTTCCGTCTCTAGCTCTGCGGGACCCTATGTCGATGGAGAGAACTAACCTGCTGAACATGGCCAAGCTCAGCATCAAAGGCCTGATCGAGTCGGCCCTCAGTTTTGGACGCACCCTGGACTCCGACTACCCTCCACTCCAGCAGTTCTTTGTTGTCATGGAGCACTGCCTCAAACATGGCCTCAAAGGTATTCACTAACTCATCATTACGATGGTGCAGAACTAGTTGAATTCTATTCATAATGGTGACAGTATCAGCTTATGGACATGTTTTCATTACATAATGAATACATACAGCTAGCTACACACACAACACACAGCTAGCTACACACAACACACAGCTAGCTACAGCTACACACACACGCACACATAATCACACACCGCTAACTACACACATACATATAATCACACACACATACATAATCACACACAGCTAGCTACACACACACCGACATGCGTACATACATACATACACAATCGCACACACGCATACAAACATAATCATACATACATACATAATCTCACACACACGCATACATAATCACACATGCATACATAATCTCACACACACACAATCACACATAGCTAGCTACACACACACACAATCACACATAGCTAGCTACACACAAACACACATACATTCATACATAATCATACTCATACGCAGCTAACAACTGCATACTCCCCAAATGCCAGCCTTTGGCGGACATGCTGGAATATACAAATATGCAATCTCCCCTTTCCCATAAATTTTTTGATAATTAAAGGTTGCAAAGACAATTTCTCTACAGGGTTGTGTAACAATACCCATGGCATAAGGATCAATGTTTGTTTTTGCACCCCTAGTGAAGAAGTCCTTTCTTGGATACAACAAGTCACTGTGGGGTCCTCTGGAGATGGTGGAGAAGTTATGTCCTGAGGCAGGAGAGATTGCAGCCAGCGTCAGGGACCTACCAGGACTAAAGTACACACACAATCACACACACACACTTTTTGATTAAGGGCTTGATTCAATCCGCATCACCGAAGTTCAGCGCTATAGCACGTTTGAAATGTAAAGGTCATTTCCAGTTGAACCGGCATTTACTGTAAATGCAGTCGCGGCTGACCCGGGAACTCTGCATTTAAATGTCAATTGTGCTACAACGCTGATCTTCACCTCTACTGATTGAATTGAGCCCTAGAAAGCCTATATTTTCTTTCCATTTTGTTGGAAATAGTTAACATGACAAAGGTCAAAGCATTGCGGCATGTTGTCAGCCTTGATCTTTACGCCCTGATGAAGGCTGACACCATGCCGCAACGCGTTGGCCTTTGTTTGACATGTTTTTGTAAGCCCCACAATACATTTTTAACTAAGTGGTTTACTCAAATCAAATCAAAATGTATTTGTCACATGCGCTGATCACAACAGGTGTAGACCTTACTGTGAAATGCTTACTTAAAAGCCCTTAACCAACAATGCAGTATTCAGAAAATAAAATATTTACTAAATAAACTAAAGTAAAAAAAAAAAGTAACACAATAACTAGGCTATATACAGGGGGTACCGGTACAGAGTCAATGTGCGGCGGTACAGGTTAGTCGTGGTAATTTGTACATGTAAGTAGGGGTAAAGCGAAAATGGATAGATAACATTTTACATTTGTAGGGCATAAAAGCCACTATTGTTCACTGCAAGCTGATTGTGTACTAAAAGTGGACTCCTCTGTTTACTGATATAATAAAGAGAAACTTTGAGTCAGAACAGGGAAGTGTCTGAATGTATTGTTGTACTTTCAAATTGTTTTCTTTTCAGTTGTTTTTTTTTTTACGACTGAAATTCTCTGGAGCAGCAGAATTGTACCTCGGATTGTAAAGGGAACACCATAGAAATTAAGGGGAAGACCTCTATTCTATAACCTTGGAAAGCAAGCAGACACATTGTCCTCTGAGTGTGCTATAAAGTTGATGACACAGCCGTGCTGTTAAACAGTATGGAAACAACTTGCATGTCGATCACAAGTCATGCACGCCACATCTAATGTCCACACCCCCCCCACATGGGCCTCTTCACTTAGAATGTAAATAGGGATATCATATATAACTATGGATTATTGGACTAACAGTTGTAGTTTGTGCTCTGTTGTTGTAGGACTCCACTGGGCAGAGCTCGGGCCTGGCTGCGTCTGGCCCTGATGCAGAAGAGGCTGGCTGATTACCTCCGCCTTCTGATCACCAGAAAGGACCTGCTGAGGTACTGGAAGTACCCCCAGTCTCAATTCACTCACACTGTTTTTCTCACACACTTTTTCACCTCCAATCAAACCCCTTGGGCCGGCAGACAGGGGAGGCTCCTCACTGGTGGTTCACCATCTGCCTCTCAGCAGGCTAGACGCTAATACCTTCAGATGGGTAAAGGAGGTGTCAAAGTCTCATACCATTTTCTATAAAGATATACTGTTAGAATAACCAGTACTTATATTTGTCTTCAAAATTTAATGTGAAATATGTTTCTCTCTGTGTACCCACAGTGATTTCTATGACAACTCTGCTGTGATGGTAGAGGAGGAGGGTGCTGTCATTGTTGGCCTGTTGGTGGGACTCAATGTGATTGATGCCAACCTGTGTGTCAAGGGCGAGGACCTGGATACACAGGTGAGTCAACACCCCTCACTTCAGTCATTGTTAAAAAATTCCCCATTACAGCCTTTAAATTAGGCAAGTGAGAGGACACTGTTATTCAGGGTCCTACTTGCTGACACAAGATTGGTGTTCCTTTCACCTCGTGGAGATTACTCGTCTCATCCCAACAAACTAGTATCTGGAAGAACTGTCACAGTGCAAACATTGTGCAAACTGTTCAGCTGTGCTTCTAATCTGCTCAGATTGTAGTAGTGGACATTTAATAGTCTAATTATCTCAGCCCAACTTGAGAAGGAATATACTGGTCACAGTCTATGCAGACACTTCTAAATAATGGTGTATGTGACATTAAACATTTCTTAGGTTGGGGTCATTGACTTCTCAATGTACTTGAAAAATGACATTGATGACTACAGAAGTGGAGAAAGGTAAAGTAGATACTCTTGTTACTTTAATGCAGTGGTATTCAAACTTTTTCAACGGGGACTCCATTTTTCCCCTGCAGAATTTCTGGGGACCCTGCCCCAAATCTAAAGACACAACCTTAAAATGTGTGTGTGTGTGTGATATATATATATATATATATATATATATATCACTGTTTTAATGAGATGGAATATACCCATTAAAACATATACTACTAGACATTATTTGTCTTGGATAAGCTAAGGATAATAGTATGCTTGAAACATTTGAACATAAATGTTTACTAATTTACAGATGTTCTCTTCCATGATTTGTTTTCCCAATAGAAATGGTCAAATAGCAGCCATCCTAGACCAGAAGAACTATGTTGAAGAATTAAATAGGCAGCTTAAGTAAGTATTTTTTTTTCTTTACCATACTGTATCATTGTGATTTATTTTAATTTTATTGTTTTTGTGTGATAATTGCTCAACCATGTGTTTCAGCTGATGAAGCTCTTATTTAGACAAAGTCATTGGCACTGGTTACACTAGTACAGATGTCTCTTCTGTTGTATTGTCTTACGTTCATGGCACAACCTCAACCACTACAGAACTCAAGCTCACTAATTTAACGGCAGGACATTTAATTCTAAAAGACAATGAAAGGACTACTCGGGTTCTTTTGTGAGGACTTTTAAGGAGTCTGGTTGAACATGCAGTAGACTCACTTGAAGCAGTGTGTTTCTTCAAATGTCTGTTGGGAGAGACTAAATATGAAATGGCACTAAATTAGCACTTGTTTCTTTGACACAGTTCTTCAGTACATGGCTTACAAGGGAGGGTCGATAATTTGGAGAAATCAAACTCTAAACTCATTGAGGAGGTATGGAATTCTCTCTTATTAGTACTGTACTAACATTCTGAATCATTTACCATTTTATACATCTGATTTGGTGTTCATTTGAACCTCTTTTCATTGTAGCTGGCGATTGCAAAAAATAACATAATCAAACTACAAGAGGAGAACCATCAGCTTAGAAATGAGAACACTATTATTCTCATAAAAGCTCAGCAGCAACTGGAGGTTTGCCTTTTACAATGTCCTGCTCTCTGTCTTGGTCAGTCAGACTTCAACATGTTCCTCATTTGTTGTGTTTGAGGTCTAAGGACTTGTGGGTCTGGTCTAATCCACTAAAGTCTCCTCTTGTGTCACTGTCAGGTGACCCAGGTTGATGTGGATGTGGAGCTGGACACCTATAAGCAGTCGAGGCAGGGTCTTGACGAGATGTACAACGAGGCCAGGAGACAGCTCAGGGAGGAGTGTCAACTACGCCAGGTCAGTTGTCATCCAGTTGTTTCCCCTTGATACTTTTTCTAAGGGGCACATTTTCTGGGGGTCGGGGGCAGGCAGGCAGGCAGAGGAAAGATCTACAGTAGAAAGTGGAGCCTGCCTCACCTATACAATAGAGGCAACACTGCCAACGTAAGCCAACTCAGAATTCTGAAATGGTCATCTTTGCTTGCAAGGTGCAGTCAGTAGCATTGTCTGTGTGAGGAGGGTCAGTGGTTTACAGTTTAGCAGGATTTGGGGTGACCGACAGCTGCTGTCCTTGTGCCCCACTGTAGGATGTGGAGAATGAGTTGGTGGTGCAGGTGAGCATGAAGCAGGAGATGGATCTGGCCATGAAACTGTTGGAGAAGGACATTCACGAAAAACAGGACACACTGATCGGCCTGCGCCACCAGCTGGATGAGGTCAAGGCCATCAATGTGGAAATGTACACAAAAATGCAGGTACTGTGGAGAGACACCTCTGAGTCAATACTTTTATAGAAGCAACTTTGGCAGTGATTACATCTGTGAGTCTTTTTGGGAAAGTCTCTAAGAGATTTCCACACCTGGATTGTGCAACATTTGCCCATTTATTCTTTTCAGAATTCTTCAAGATCTGTCTAATTAGTTGTTTATCATAGCTAGACAACCATTTTCAGGTCTTGCCATAGATTTTCAAGTAGATTTGTCAAAAACTTGGCCACTCTGGAAAATTCCTTGTCTTCATGGTAAGCAACTCCAGGGTAGATTTGGCCTATTGGTTATTGTCCTCCTGAAAGGTGAATTCATCGCCCGGTGTGCTGGAAAGCTGAACCAGGTTTTCCTCTAGAATTCTGCCTGTGCTTAACTCCATTCTGTTTAATTTTTTTATCCTGGAAAACCTCCCCAGTCCTTAACGATTACAAGCATACCCATAACATGATGCAGCCACCACTATTGTTGAAAATATGGAGAGTGGTACTCAGTAATGTGTTATGTTGTATTTGCCTCAAACATAACACTTTGCATTCAGAACAAAAAGTTATTGCTTTGACACATTTTTTTGCAGTATTATTTTAGTGCTATGTTGCAAACAGGATGCATGTTTTTGAATATTTTTATTCTGTACAGGCTTCCTTCTTTTCACTCTTGTCAATTAGGTTAGTATTGTGGAGTAACTACGTTGTTGATCCATCCACAGTTTTCTCCTATCGTAGCCATTAAACTCTGTAACCGTTTTAAAGTTACCATTGACCTCATGGTAAAATCCCTGAGTGGATTCCTTCCTCTCCGGCAAGGAAGGACGCATGTATATTTGTAGTGACTGGGTGTATACACCATGCAAAGTGTAATTATCAACTTCACCATGCTCAAAGGGATATTCAATGTCTGCTTTTTTATTTTTTATCCATTTACTAATAGGTGACTTGAGCAATATTGACTCGAGACATTTCAGCTTTTCATGTAATTAATTAATTTGTAAAAAAGATTACAAATGAAAAACATTTTCAACTCTGAAGTGGGGTATTGTGTGTAAGCCAGTGACATCTCAATTTAATCAATTTTAAATTCAGGCTGTAACACAACAACGTGGAAAAAGTCACTGGGTTATTTTACAGTGACTTTACTGATCTGAGGGCTTTCTTGTGTTGTCAACCAGACTTCTGATGATGGCATGAAACAGAAGAACGACATGATCACTCGTTTGGAGGAGAAGACCAATCAAATCACAGCAACCATGAAACAGCTGGAGCAAAGGTAAGGGTTTTGACTTAAAGTTCCTCTTAAATCATGTGCAATTAATATTTAAGGCTCGGTTTCTTAGATTAAGCCTAGCCCTGAACTAAAACGTGCTTTCAGTGGAGATTAAATGCTTAATCTGTGTGCAGGAAACCGAGCCATAATGTGGCATGCAGTATTTCCTCTTTTTGCATGTAGGTGTATTTTTATAAATGTATGTTTCACTGTATCAATCATTTTGGAGCATTGACTTGGCTGTAGTCTGGTTGTGTTGTGATGCGACCATAGCTTTGTCACGTCTCAGTCAACACGGACCATCCTTCCCTTTGTCTTCCTTTGGTTTGCCATCTTCTTTGTGACATCTTTATGAGAATGCTTTGCTTAACAATTTCTTAAGGTTTTTGGTAAGATGGAGGTTCACTGATATTGACATCCTCTTTCCCTTTTTGCTTTCCTTCTTGCCTTTATTGCTTCCATCTTTTACCCTCATACTTTTCATTTCTACATCGATACACCTCTTTCTATCATCCTGTATTCCCTTTACCCCCCCATCGTACCTACTTGATCTCAATAGTGATAAAGATTTGCTGAGCCAGACACGCACACTCGCCATGTCATTTGTAAAATGTGCCAGCACAGACACTGAGAACCAATACAAGCTTGTTAAAGACATCTCTTTCTGAGCTTTTAAACACAACCACTAACTCTCAGCAAACACTAGGCAGGGGATTTGTTCATATGCAGTATCGTAAAGTAACAGTTCATTGGTTTTTGTATCAGTCTAATGTTAAGATAAGCTTCTTTCACAAAAGGAAGTTTTGTAGTGCATCCCATTATTGTGGCACTGTAATAACTAATACACTCAAACATATCTGTAAGAGCAAATACTATACTCATTATAGCCAATAAAAAGTATAACAATTGTTTATCACATGAAACAATAAAGTTAAATGTTTTGAAATTGTGGTCGTGGAATGATGAAATCATTGGCAGCACCATTACGTTTGTCTTTGAGTGTAGTGAACACACCATCTTTAGCCCCATGAGTGTGTTCATGGAAATGTTAAACTGGCCTGCCACTGCCTGGCCATCTTCCCTCCAAAAGGGTCTGCCTGCCTGTAGGTGTTTGGTCTTCCCTTTTTCTTCTGCCAGTTTGTCCCATTGCATCCCAACCCCCTGTACCCCCTTTTCTTTGTGATTGGAGCCTCAGTTTTACCCAGTTGGTTTGAATTACACCAGATTACAAGAGGCAGAGCGGGACCGCTGGACTGCGGAAGATGGAGCTCGCAAATTCAAGCACGACTTTGCCAACAAAGCCGACAGTCTCCAAAAGCAGATAGCCCAGAGAGAGAAACAAATGTAAGTACACATACATACTGTATATTTACAGTAGCTCTTAGCACTTATATACAATAAATATATTGTTTGTCTCTGCACCAAAATGAAGATTAAGGGATAGTAATCTGGCTGTAATCCAGGATTTTGTTCCTGTTGTAGGCTGCAGCTGGAGACAGACCTAAAGATTGAGAAGGAGTGGCGGCAAACCTTACAGAACGACCTGGAGAGGGAACGAGACATCGTCGCCCAGCTCAGTGCTGAAGCCCAGCAAATAAATGGACTTAAAAAGGTTTGAGGGTTCCTCGTGGGGTTTGTGGCATTAAGAAGTATTATGTTCTACTTATTTTCTGTTGCGTCACAGGTGTAGAGTATATTTATACACACTGTGGATTGATGTATTTGACATGTTTTTCTCCAGGAGTTCCACAGGCTGCAGGATGAGAACAGCCAGCTGAAGGGGATTTGTGAAGAACAGGAGCAGGCCCTGGAGGAGCTTGGCTGCAAACTTAGCGAGTACTTGTCTATTTTAAACTCATTTGATGTACGTTTTTATCTAACACTGTCTCTTTCAAATAGGAATGTGGCCTCTTACCCTCATCAATTACAGCAATCTCAACGTACCTTTTTAAGATAAAAGTGGAAAAGCTGAATCAGAAACAACATTATTTTGTTTTGGAGGGGCTATAATCACATACATGATCCCCTTTCATTCCTCCTGGCCTTTAGTTAGCGCACTTACTGTTTTAAAGTTCCGTTAAGGATTTTTTCATGAATAATATGAGACATGAATTAAGTTAACTGATTCCTGGCTTTTCTTAATTCAGATCAAAACTTAAAATCGAAGACATAAAAGAGGCAAATAAAGCTCTTCAGGTAAGTGTCTTGAGTTGTACATCATTGTTCAAATTAAAGTTCAATCCAATCAGTACATTTTCTGATGAAAACAACTTAATTGAAATGTCTGAATTTATTTTACTTTTAGATTGTGTGTATTGTATTGCTCGATATTGCTGCACATAAGTATTTCTCTGCACCTGTGATAACATCTGCAAAACTTGTATTTAATTTGAACTGAACTACCAACAAGCATGTTGAAATTTGCCAGTGCTGTTCCATGAGTGCCCTGTCTAACAATCAAATATTCCAGGGAGGGCAAGTCTGGCTGAAGGACAAAGATGCTACCCACTGTAAACTTTGTGAGAAGGAGTTCTCCATTTCTAGGAGAAAGGTTAGGATGAACTCATTACATTTTTCATGTGAAATTAATTGGGACAATGCTGAACCATTAATCAACACATCAAATGTGACATTAACAAGAATGGCAACTATGCAAACCATAACCCACCTTCTCCTTGGGGTGTACCTCTTGCCTAGATAAGCTGAGGTGTTTTCCATGTTTCATTTCTCTAGCACCACTGTAGAAACTGTGGGGAGATCTTCTGCAATGCCTGCTCTGACAACGAGCTGCCCCTCCCTGCCTCGCCAAAACCAGTGAGGGTCTGTGATACGTGCCACGCACTTCTCCTCCAACGCTGCTCCTCCAATGCCACGTGAGATGCCCTCCTTCAGGCCCAGCCACAGTTTTAACTCAATCCCCCACCTTCCTGCAGCTCAGACTACCAGGAAACCTCTGAGCTTGTGTGACTGTTATCAGGTGTCAAGTGTGTACATTCTACAAGGTATATCCCGTTGTGTAGCATGAGATTTGAGATGTTATATCTGTGACACTAAGGTTCTTGTGATAAATGTAAACATTCCCTTACATTAGATAAACCATTTGGGCAGCTGAGCATATCATTCCAAATCTGCAGTAAGAATATCTTGAGAGAATTTTAAAGTATGTTTCTCTGTGTGATACAGTGGCTGAGCCTGATGTGATAAGGACTGGAGTCATATTTTTGTTTTGAGTCATGTTATTTAATTTGAACGTGAACGGTCTTAAAGGACGAGTAAATTGTTAGTTTTTTTACCAAATCTCTTAATTTACATTTGTGTGCTTTCTCATTCCCATTATGGTGAGAACCTGGGAATGCTTGAACACAGAAAGTATCACTCGAGTTTAACAAAATGGAAAAACTTTGCGGATAAAGTTCGTAATGACACTTTTGTGTACAACATCTAAAGAAATGTATCACTATACTGAGTGTTGTCCTTTCTAAAAAAATATATGTTTTTGGAGGTGTTCATGTTTTATCTGTGCCCCTGCAACTGCAGAAAGAGCATGAGGAAGTCTATTGCTGGTGGGGTTTCTCAAAACCAAGTGAAATCGCAAAAGAAGTGGCTGGACACTTCTAAAACATGCTATTTACAAAAGAAAAAGAGATTTGGTAAAAAATAAATAAAAATACTTCTCCTTTAACTGATGTAATTCACATGTGCCTCTAATAAGCCAAAATACTAAATGAGTACCTTTCACAGATTTGTTTCTGCATGGTAGAATGCAGGCACATTTCAGAAGTATGTTTACCATAAGCACTAATGTTCCCAATACTGCTTTGTGGTGACAAAGAAGCAGAAACTACATGAAACAGCACAGCAAATGTATATTTGTACTTTTGATTAAGTAGGCCTAATAAATTATTACCTTAAGTATTCAAATACTGTAGCTAGCTAACAATTAAGTTTGGAAACATGCCAATCTTGTATTTCTTTTCAGTCTACTTTTTCTGCACATTTTTATTCAAATATTTGTCTGACAAGTTAAACTTGGATCACAAAGTGGCAAGGAATTTGAGATGCACTAATTTGTGTAACCACTTATACACTTGCTGGATTTTGTTTTGTATTCAATCAGCAAAACAATGTTTACAATATATAATTTTCCAAAACTGGAATTAATACTTTATTACAAATGGATGTGCTACATCTCACATAGATGATCAAAATATGCTGTGTGCAGTATGTTTTCAATATATTGTCTTGTTCACTAGAAGCCAGTTACTTTGCAAAGCATTAATTCATGTTGCCAATCGTGTCATTTTGACTATGAAAATTAAAGCGATTGAACAGGATCTTAAGCATTTACAAATATGTAACGTTGTACGGAATTACAATTCGTAACATATACGAATTGCAGGATTTTATAATTTTTATATTTTTGCAGGACATAAAATATGAAATGGATGTTGTAGTACACAATAGCGGACATGAATAAAGATGGCATCCCCCCATCTACTTACAGAACCCTCAAAGTATTCATACCCATTTTTACATTTGTCATTTAGCAGACGCTCTTATCCAGAACGATTTTACAGTAGCGAATGCATACATTTTCATATTTGTTCATACTGGTCCCCTGTGGGAATTGAACCCACAACCCTGGCATTGCAAGTGCCATGCTCTACCAACTGACACATGGGACTTATTCCACATTTTGTTAAAGCCTCAATTAAAAATTTATTAAATAGATTTTATTCTCATCCATCCACACACACACACACGTGAAAACATGTAAAAAACAAAATATTTGCACATTTATTGAAAATGAAATACAGAAATATCATTTACATAAGTATTCACAAACCTGAGTCAATACTTTGTAGAAACACCTTTGATGGCAATTACAGCTTTGAGTAGTCTTGGGTGTCTATCAGCTTTGCACATCTGGATTTGGGGATTTTCTCCCATTCTTCCTTGCAGATTTAAGTTTGATGGGGAGCGGTGGTGATCAGCAATCTTCAAGTCTTTCCACATATATTTTCAATGGGATTCAAGACAGAGCTTTGGCTAGGCCACTCAAGGACTTTCACATTATTTTTCTGAAGCCATTCCAGTATTGCTTTGAATGTATGCTTGGGGTCATTGTCCTGTTGGAACGTAAATCTTCGCCCCCAGTCTGTTTGCACTCTGAAGCAGGTTGCGCGTATTTGCCAACCATTTCCCCCTCTATCCTTACCAGTCTCTCAGTCCCTGCTGCTGAAAAGCATACCAACAGCATGATGCTGCCACCATGCTTCACGGTAGGATGTTTGGACGGGTGATGAGCTGTCTTTTTTTCAGACAACTCCTTGGCCTGAATGCAAAAGCGCTATTTGTCTCATCAGACCAATCCTTTGCCTTATGCTGTCTTTTAGGTGCCTTTTTGCAAACTCCAGGTATGGGGTCGTGTGTAGAGTGCTGTAGAGACAGTTGTCCTTCTGGCAGGTTCCCATCTCAGCCAAGGAACTCTGTAGTTCGGTCAGTGGTCATTAAATTATTGGTCACCTCCCTGACCAAGGTCCTTCCTTCCCGGTTGCTCAGTTTGGTGGGACGGCCAGCTCTAGGCAGAGTCTGGGTAGTTCCATTTTTTTTTTCTCCAGATCCCAATGATGGAAACCACTGTGCTTTTGGAAACTTTCAACACTCAAGTTGTGTTATACCCCTCCCCAGATATGCCTCATCACAACTCTATTTCAGAGATCTACGGACAGTTCATGACTTCATGGTATAGTTTCTGCTCCGAAATGCACTGTCAACTGTGAGACCTTAGACAGGTGTGTCCAAATCAATTTAATTGGCCACAGGTGGACTCAAGTTTTTGTGACATCAATGATCGGTCCCACTATTTGAAGTGCATCTTATGAAGGCTTCGAAAAGAATGAATATAGGCTTCATAAGCACTGCATAAATTGGTCACATCTGTAACTGTATTTCGTGCTCCATAAGATTAATAAATGTGAACATAAATCGATTGTCACAGTTGTGCAACATTACAAATCTTAATAGAGCATGATATACAGTTATAGATTTGTGAAGCATCTATGTAGTGCTTTTGAAACCATAAGATGCACTTCAAAAAAAGCCGGAATGGATGATCAAAGGAAAGTTAACGAACCTGAGCTCTATTTGGAGTGTAATAGCAAAGGTGTGTGAATACTTCACAGTACCAGTCAAAAGTTTGGACACATACCTTACCTATTCCAGGGTGTTTATTTTTACTATTTTCTACATTGTAGAATAATAGTGAAGACCAAACTATGAAAAATCACATATGGAATCATGTAACCAAAAAAAAGTTAAATCAAAATACATATTTTATGAGATTCTTCAAAGTAGACACCCTTTGCATTGACAGCTTTTCACAATTTTGGCATGCTCTCAACCAGCTTCATGAGGTAGTCACCTGGAATGTATTTCAATTAACAGGTGTGCAAAACTTGCTCTCATGAGGACCGCCACAGGAAAGGAAGACCCAGAGTTACCTCTGCTGCAGAGGATAAGTTCATTAGAGTTACCAGCCTCAGAAATTGCAGCCATGTTTGATGTTACTTGACACATCAAGTCTGTTACAATGACCCAGCACACCTCCAGGCTGTGTAAGGGCTATTTGACCAAGAAGGAGAGTGATTGAGCACTGCATCAGATGACCTGGCCTAAAACAATCACCCGACCTCAACCCAATTGAGATCGTTTGGGATCAGTTGGACTGCAGAGTGAAGGAAAAGCAGCAAACAAGTGCTCAGCATATGTGGGAATTCCTTCAAGACTGTTGGAAAAGCATTTCAGGTGAAGCTCGTTGAGAGAATGCCAAGAGTGTGCAAAGCGTGGCTACTTTAACAAATCAAAATATATATTAGATTCTTCAAACACTTTTGGTTATTTCATAGTTGATGTCTTAACTATTATTCTACAATGTAAAAATAGTAAAAAAAAAAAGAAACCGTTGAATGAGTAGGCGTGTCCAAACCTTTGACTGGTACTGTATGTAAATTAGATATCTGCAAATGATTTTAAGTGCAAACATTTCTACAAACATTTTCACTTTGTCATTATGTGGTAGATGGGTGAGAAATGTAAGCCATTTTGAATTCAGGCTGTACCACAAATAAGGAATAGTTTCTGAAGGCACTGTACCACAAATGCCTCATTTGCTAAATTCGCTGTATTATACAGTGCTCTGGATTACTCTGTCTGTATGATCATTAGCACAGTAAACTTTATCCCAATTCTAGCTCCAAGACAGATGCAATTTGAAAAAACCTAGGGGCTTGATTTATTGGCACACTGAACCATGTTGCGCACCATAGTTTAAAAACTGTGGGTAGTGCTAAAGAGGTTGTCACTAGTTACCACAGCAACTAAGTCAAACCCCACAATTCCTCTTAAAAATATGATTTTAAGCCGAACCTTAAATGAAGACCAAAAAGCAAATGTTTATGAATTTTTACCATATAGCCAATTATGACTATATCTGATTACTCCATCTTTATGCAACATTTTTAGGGGACCAGTTTCAGCTCGTGAGCGCAACTTTCAAAACTACTGGCTGGAATTATAAAAAAAACCTCTGTAGCATCACTAAATTAGTTATAATTCAAATTATTTAGATAATATCAATAGAGGACACAGCTTGTACATTCTAGGTAGATTTTCCATGAACATACCACCATTCCAGGGCACAAGTCACCTGAATAGGGCCTGCCAGATACACATACCTTGAACCTGGATCAATGCTTGTAAAAAGACTAAGGCAGGGAGAGCGCTGTCTAAGTCTTCTCTTACACTTTGGACTCTTCTCTGAACCCCCTCCCTCCCTCTGCTAGCAATGACGTTCAAGTCTAAGGGCTCAATTCAATCAGATGGTGTCAGAGGTAGTACTGTGTTAGAGCTGTCAAATCCACATGCGGCTCCTTGCATTTCCGTACCACGGACAATGCGATTGGATGCAACAAAACCACCCAACTTTATAATCCGAAAAATCCCCCAGCCGCGCTAGAAGTTCATGCAGCCTTGTTAAATTCAAACACTCAAATTAGACTGAGGCAAACGCATGTTTTCATGTTAATTTTGATCATTAGTTTGACATTTTAGTCATTTCTATCATTGATAGAGCCTACACTTCTATCGCCGTTTTGAACTTCTAACATGGTAGGGATGAGGGAATCGTTGGACACGAGCAGGCATTTACCGATTTGTCAGCTCATACCGCAGTTACATATACAAAACCGCCCCAAAATCTGCTATGCAGATGTCGGCAAACAGGTTAATGCTCGATCTGATTGAATCAAGCCGTAAAGCGTAGAAAAATGCAGACAGAAGTGGGGAAATTAGCTAACAATAGTAGTAAAACTAAAATATGCATTATTGCTAATGGTCTTGAAATGATCTTAAACTGAGACACAGAATTAAATATAAAATGTATTAAGTAAAATGTACAATAGTTGGTTAGCCTATGCAACTGCTCAAATATATACTTTTTATTCCACTCTTTGAGACTGGAAAATATTTTAAGTAGGTACTTTTTCTGAACATGTGAAAACATTCAAATACAAAACAAATCTTCAAGACTTGAACGTTTGGTTTAGGATGGTGATTACTCCTGTTTAGAACATCCCCCTCAATCCACTCCGTCTCAAGCCCATGCCTCCTGAGTTACCATAGAAACCACCGCCGCGGCCTAAAACCAACCAGGAAATGAATACAGAAATGGCATTAAACATTGATTCAACCATTGTCTGAGTGTTTTCTGAAATACAGGCAGATGAGAGAAGAAACTTACCCATTTCAGATGCTCCACTAGCAGTTGAGTTTAAGAAGAGCTCAATGTATCGATGTTCTGCAGAACAAAAATAAAGAAATCACATAAAAAAATGACGGTTATATTTTAGGGTTCATATTGAGTGGGGTAATCATAACGGGGTAAAACTAAGTAGGGAGCCACGTACGCATGTGATTCTTGTCCTTCGACATAGCTGAAACAGCATCTTCATGAGACCTAAACTCAACATCGGCCTCGCCTGTGGATTTTCCATTTGGTCCAAAGTCGATATGAACTCGCACAGGAGTCAATGGGGAGAAGAACTAAACCAAAAAGGTACACGCATACACACCAAAGAGTAAGGGGCTGCTATGACCACCATGATTGTATAAATTGAAGTTACATAATTGGAATGTGAATATTTACTTTAAAATGTGTTGACATCATTGGAAAGAGAAATGGGAGTGAAATGTGATTCTTACATTGGCTATGTCTCCCTCAGTGGCACGGAAAGGCAGGCCCCTCATGTGTACAAAATGGCCACTGTGGAAGCCGCTGTGGGAGCCGCTGTGGGAGCTATGATCACCTGCACCACCATAGCCATGGCCACCCATAGCTGCAAGCCAAGCACAGAATACATTTTCCTGAGAAGGAAATGCACACACACCTTCAGTGTGACATTAAAAAGGAAAGAACATATATCTTACCTCTTCCTCTATCGCCCCTTATTCGGTCATCAAACATGCCATTGCCAAAACAGTAATTACTGAAGCCATTGTAGTTGTCAAAACCGCCATAGCCTATGTGAACACACACAGAGAATAGGGAATCAATGATCATCTTTTCAGACCATTAGCCATTCTCAATCCAGTCCATTCTCAAACACTAAATTGACTTCACTAACCAAAACTATTGCACATACCCCCACTGTAGCCTCCTCCACGCATTTGGTCCAAAAGAGCACCCCCCCGTCCTGGACCAGGGAAGAACCCACCACGCTCCATCATGGGCCTGTCGTAGGGACTGGGTCTCTGCCCCATCATCCTTCTGGGGAGCTCATAGTAAGCCCGGATCTCATTCCGGCTGCTCTTAAAGATTTCTATGTACCTGAATGGGTTTAAATGCAGGTGGGGTTATGACAAGAACACTACATGGGACAATAGCCATATGGAGAACATCAGCAGACAAGACATTGTGCATGATTTCATATGGGCAACTTTATCTAAGCCAAATAGTTGGGGTCAAACAGATAGCTTTATTGTACATCTAGAGGGGCAAGGAATAATACAATTTATTCATTTTAGCAATAGCAGTAACAATATGGCACAGCTTTCACATAATCTGCTAATATTGCAGGTTTTGGCATTGCACTTTCATCATGATGCAGTATTAGAAGGCACTCTAAATAGCCTAGTTCCCACAATTCAGCTATTAACAGCTCTATGGTGGTACTGTCATAGAATATCTATTGTACTGTCAAGGCTCTCAATTCTGCAGCACTGATCTTAATTCCCTTTTCCCCCATTGCACTGCTTGACAAATAAATTAAATGGAAGACAATGCCCAGATTAAGCATGGTAACTGTCCAAGTAACAAAACAAAAAAAGTATTCAAAGTGTGATTTATGAATGATCATACCATCTTTAACTTATAGGAAAGATGCATGACCCCCGGCCCCATATTAGTCATAAAATTAATACCCAGCCCAGACTTTCCGTCCCCACCTGTGCCCTATTCTTTCCTTGTGTTTCCCCAGTGCCTTTTCTGCTATCTCCTTTGAGGCAAACTGCACGAAGGCTTCCCCTGTGCTCCTCCCCTGGTAGTCCATCGGCAATGTTATCCCATTTGGCACGATTTTCAACCCTTTAACCCAAGGACAAATAACCCCACAAGGGGAGACATGTTAAAAGCTGCAACATTCCCATATGTACAAAAGAAAAACCCTTTCCGCTTTTATTTGACTATTTCAATGTGATATCTCTTAGTATTAGACACACCAAAAGACCCAAGAACATACTGCTGAACTTTATTCATGAACACATTGACTTCATGTAATTCAAAGAACAGTAACATCAGAGCAGCATCATGCCATCCAGAAGATGTGGTGACTTTGCGTGTGGTTTTATAAACAGATATTTGTACATTTGTGTGCATGTATGTTATTGAACTATAAGAGATTGAATATCATGCTATACTAAGTCACCACATTCTTATAAAGCCAAATACGGACTTAATTATTTTGAATTGTATTTGCTTGTCATGCACTTACTTGAATGCCTGAAAACCCTAATCCATCAATAGGCCTGTTTTTGCATTCATAGTATAAGACATACACTTTGTTCATAGACACCTTACTAAAGTAACGCTATGTATGTACCTGCAAAGAACTGCACTATCTCCTCCTTACTGCAGCCAAAAGGAAGTCCCCGGAGACGTATCATACACCCGCTGCAGCTGTCGTAGTCAGTAGGGCCGCTGCGTTTCAACACCCAGTCCATCTCGCTACGGTTTGACTTGAAAACTACAAGACCGGACAGGAACGGCAAGGATTGACATTAAGGTCTGAAAGGTACTCTGTCATTGGGCAAGTTTTGGGTCTTTTTTGGTTGCCCGTCATGAGTATTTTTTGGTTGCCGAAGACTATGATCACTTGCCCGAAATTATAATAAAATTAACTATTTTCACAAACACACTGGGGAGGAATCAGAAAAATCTGACTACTGAAATACTTTGTATCAGTAAAAAAAAAAAAAAAAAAAAAAAAAAAAATCACCTGCCCAATGGGGCAACCTTGCGCAACTGCTCAGGTCACTTGTCCCGGACAACCCTTAATGTCAATCCTTGAGCGGGCAACATATACTGAATATACTGAATCACAACTAGCTGACTGATTGATAAGTCTAAATGTGATGACAGACAGATAAGAGATCTGTCAGACAAAATACCTTCAATATAGCGATGACCCATGTGTTTCCTATCCTTTGCTATGGCTTTTTTAAAATCCTCTGCTGATTTCAGCTCCACGAAAGCTTCTCCACTGGGCCTTCCTTCTTTGGAGAACGTGAAGCACACTCCATTCACTTTCCCGACGATGTTACAATCTGCAAAAAATACACAATATTAACTTCATTGGTGCCTTCTTCATTGACCAACCAGGTGCAAACAAACGATAAAGTGACTATTAAATGCCACTACTTTCAGTTTTATGAACGTGGCCTACTCACCAGAGAAGAACCCTGCCACTTCTTCCTGGGTGCAGGACCAAGGCAAGCCCCGGATTCTCACCACATACCCATCATCATTCACAGACATAGTCTCTTCCTCTGGACCATGGTTAAAAAGGGCAATACAAGTCTTCATTAACGTTAGCAATACTATGCATAATACTTACAGCCTTACTGAAGTACTAGCTAGGCCTACATTTTGAATTACATTTCCAAGTAGTTAATATGAGCTAGATAAACCAGCTAACGTTAGTTGTTTGCCTCAAGGTCGATTGCATCTTCTTCGGACTTTGGCGAACCTCGCAATTATTGACTAGTTAACTTAACTAGGTTACCGGTCTTTTTTTGACTATACAAGTCTTGACAGTTAACGTTAGCTAGATTGAAATCAGATAGATTAATTTCTCACTCAAGCGCTGTTAATTGGGTTCTGTCATTATAGATGTCCTTGATATCTTACTGACTGTGGCTAAAACACAAATTTCCATAAACTATCCAGATGGATAATGGTATGTTTTCGAGAATACATTATTAGCTATCTAGCTAGCCAGTCTTGTTCCGGAGTAGACGCTAAATAACGTTAGCTAGCTAGCCAACTCTTGCTAAGCTAGCTAGCTAGGACATCGCAACGGTCAAACGGTCTAGGTCAGAAAACTTTCCATCCAGTTCTGAAAATATATCCATTCCAATGCGAATAAAAAAGCATTACATATTTCAATAGGATGCCACAAAAATGTTGGGAATAAAATGATAAAACGCGTCTTACAATTTATTTTCCCCGGTCTCAGTTCTTCTCAGGCGACAGTGAGTTCCGCAGCAGATAATGTCGCGAGAACATAAAATATCTTCTACCAACAGCCCTCTACCAGTTTCTAAACGCAGAGGCGCAACATCGCGAGACCTCTGTGAACGCTTACCAAAGACCCAGATTCACAAAACGTTCTTAATTGCCATTTTTCCCTTAACCATACACTTAAGAAGAAAGTTAGGCAAAGTTGCTATTCCTCAAAAATTTTATTGGAAAATTTCTTGCGCTATTTCTTATGTTTCCCCTTAAGTTAAAAGTTAAGAAGAAATTAGATAATTGAAAATAAAGTTCTTCATTCCAAGAAAGCTAAACCCTTGTCTTAAACAGGGCAGTGAGAGAAAAAGCTCCCGAAAGCCATTGAACATGTTTAATTCACTCACAAACTTCATCTGGAAGTTTCACTATTGATTATTTTACACCCAAAAACATGTTTTAGAACAATAATCTCAGTAAGAAATATGCTAACATGATTGCCATTGCTAGATAAATAGCTAGCTAAAACGGTTGCCTAGCAACAACCACTCAAGAAGATTTGAGAAGTTCCTAAGAAAATCATTCAATCTTAAAATATTGTTGAGGAATTGCCCTTATGAACTTGTTTTTTTTTTTCTTAAGCTTCTTAAGTTTTTGCGTAAGAAGTGTTTTGTGAATCTGGACCAAGGCCGGAATTTGAGAAGTCAATAAGATAAGTGAAAAATTCTTAATTAGTTGTTACTTTTCTCTGAATATAAAGGCACAACCTAGATTCGAGACAATGTCTTAAGTAGTGGAACATGTTATTACTCCAACCTCGTTAAAGTGACAAACTGCCAAGTTTTCAATTTCGTCAAAACAACTGTATATCGAAGGAGTGACTTTGATTTGATGACTTGCACATGCGCAGTTCGGCGTGAGACGACCGTTGGACCCGATGACGTGTTTCAACGAATGTTATTTATATATTTTTTATTTATTAACAAAATCAATACAAAAAGTACATGGGGGGAAAACAAGTATATAGAAAAAATATAGAAAGGACAGTTGGGCTAGGGGGTACAATATCACATTACACAAGGACATAAACACACACTTAGAATTCTAACAGCTTTTTTGTTGGTAGAATATTTAATTGTCTTAAAATATAGTTACATTTCTTTTTGTAAGGTAAGAAATGTGGTATTTTATTTGTAAATTTACATTTGTGAATATGACATTTGGCCAAAGAGATAATGAAATGAATTACCTAAAATTGTTTAATATTGGAACTCCCCAGTAGGCATAGTTCTCCATAGGAATGAATGGAATTCTACAGTACTTAAATTAAACTGTTTCAAAGATGAAATTACATGTATTTAGGTATATGTTTGTTGTAATGGGGACATTACTTTTTAATGTTTTATTTTTATGTTTAGCTCACAATATGTAAAAGTATGCATTGTGTCTGTAATAGAATACATGTGACAAAAATGTATGTAGACATTAATAAATGCATTTCTATAGCCTCCAAAATATATATTTTTTACAGAGGTGAGGGAGTGCCAAGATGGAGGCATGGTGGCTTTAACACGGTGCCCTCTATCTGTCACCTAGTGTATATATAAATAATTGACCACAAAGGCGGTTGAAGAATGGTGCGCACACGGTTTTGGGGAAATGTGTCTTTCAGTACAAACCGTCACATAACCTACCAAATGTGGAATCAAACTGAACGCACCCCTGTTTTAGGTGGGTTCCTCTCCTTGTGATGATTTTGAAATAAATAAATGAACCCAGGGCAGATGCGTACCGAGAGATAGCTACACCTGTCCGTTTCTATGAAATCAATGAAAGACCGTATTCATCTGCAATGCCTGAAAAGACAGACAAGAGCAATATTTCAAGGTGGGCCTATTCTATGGGGAGAGTGTCTAGCCAAGCCAGCACTATCAAGTCAGTGCAGATGAAGGAAAGGAGAAAAGGAGAGGAAGCAATGGACTTTAGACTTTTGGGATGATACACCCACTGGTTAAAGTCCATTTTGAGGCGTGCAGCTGTTAAACTTCTGCACTTCTCACTGGAAAATCAGCATAGGCCTACTCTAATAACTAATGGAGATTCCAGTATTCATTGTTGATGCATTTACCAATTTACCTTTCAAAGGAAATCCTGCAGCAGTTTGTCCACTTTTACATGCAAGTATATATCTTGTTATACATAATTACATCTTATTACATATTCCTATGTGTTGCTGAATAACAAACATTAGTATTTGCTTGAAGTTATCTAACCAGTAATCATGCAATTTTGTTTACTGTTCTCAACCAAACAGGAATTGCAGGATGATATGTACCAGAAAATTGCTGCTGAGATGAACCTGTCAGAGACTGCCTTCATCATAAGGCTAAATTCAAAAGATGACTTCAGCTCAGGTATCTTTTTCAAGACATTCTGAAATAGAGTTGAAACTGTATTCTATTTCTGTGCAGACGTTTTCCAAATCTGCCATCTGGTGGTACTCTATTTTATTACAATTAACCAAGAGGGGGTGATTGATGCCAATGACAATGAGAGTAATGGAATATATGGGACTCAGGAAAGAAAAGGTAAATCAACTCATCACAACATCCTAAGATTACTGACATGGGAACTTGTATGCATTTTGGGTATGTGTTGTATTGAAGGAGCACGCTTCCGCTTGCGTTGGTTCAGCCCCACCAATGAGGTTCCTCTGTGTGGACATGCCACCCTAGCTTCAGCTGCTGTACTGTTTTACAAAAAAAGTAAGAATGAGTCACGTAATACCGTATCTCACATGTAAGCAAGTGAATGGCAACTAGTACAAACATACAGTGCAATTCAATTGTTTCTATCCCACAATCCCCTTCCTAAAGAAAATGTCAACACAACAGTGGTATTTGAGACTTTGAGTGGAGAGCTGTTTGTGCAACAACAAGGGGAATCTATAGTGATGGATTTCCCACTGAACAAACCTACTCCTCTGGTAGGTGATGAAATCAGTGGTACATTCATGTTCAACATTATATATATATATATACACACACACACACACTATGTTATAAGTATTGCATAAAAGCCTTTGCAAATGAATGTAACTTCAGAATTGAAACTTCATATCCACAGGGTCTCAATGAATTTGAAGACATAGTTAATGTAAGTGCATCATCCTTCTTACCAATGTTTCTATAATTTATGGTGAAGAATTGAGCTCATGTCCGTCAGTCTGTATGTGTATGTACAGGCTGCTGTGGGAGACCAGCCAGTTCAAGAAGTGTGCCTCTGTGGCACCACCAAAAAGCTAATGGTGCGCCTTGCTGACACTTGTGACAGGTAAAAAAAATAAAATTACTTTATGCATTACCACTGGTGCTGGGAAACAGAGTATGGCATGGCAAACTTCTCTTGAAAGGTATTGAAACAGTGACTGTTTGGTTTTAGGTCAGTGCTCACATCCCTGCAGCCAGACCCAGCAGTTCTTCTCCGTGTAGACACTGGCGGAAGGGTTAGGGGTCTGATTGTCACCATGATTGGAGCCCCTGGCTGTCAGCCTGGATATGACTTCTACTCCAGAAACTTCTCCCCCTGGTTCGGGATTCCTGAGGACCCTGTGACTGGTAAGTACAGCAGACATTGGCAAGTCTTAATCTGTAGTCTTCTAGAAAGTTTAATTTAGTTTGTTTTTAAATCATTGCAGGCTCTGCACATACTGTCCTTGCAGGCTACTGGTCTGAAAAACTGGGCAAGAAAAAGATGCTGGGTGGGTAACAGTGGAGGCTGCTAAGGGGAGGACGGCTCATGAGAACGGCTGGAACAGCACAAATGGAATGGCATCAAACATGGAAACCATGTGATTGATGTATTTGATACCATTCCACTTTCTCCGCTCCAGCCATTACCACAAGCCCGTTCTCTCCAATTAAGGTGCCACCAACCTTCTGAGGTGGGTAATGTAAACAGCATTGCACCATGGAGTTCAAATTCCATTGCACAGAACCCAATCAATTTACAGACATTGATGGACAGGTACATCTTGAGTAAAATAAAATCCAATAAATAAATGTAAACATCATTCAAAGAACTACCACTAACACACTGCATTCTCCTCCTGTGTGACAGCCTATCAGTGCTCCAGTCGTGGTGGGGAGTTGGAGCTGGAGCTAAAGGATGATGGCAGACTGAATATCGCTGGCCAGGCTGTAACCGTCCTGCAAGGGATTCTAACTGTGTAGAGGCTATACCGTTCACTTCGACCTAGCCAAATAATCTATAGACCTAGCTGTGGCTACAGATTAGAGTTTGAGATTATTCCATTGTATCAAGTTGTTCAGTTGTCATTTAACAGATGCACTTATCTAGAGTCATTTACAGGTTTGGGTTAAGTGCCTTGCCAAGGGCACAGGCAGATTTTTCACCAAGTTGGCTTGGGATTCGAACCAGGGACTTTTTGGTTACTGGCCCAACGGTCTTTAACCGCTAGTTTACCCGCCGCTCTAGTGAACATTCAGTTTACAATCCTCACCATTTGTATTTGGACAGTAAAGCTTAACTTAAAATGTATACTATAGTCCAGCATTTTGGATTTGAGATCACATTTTGAATAGGAGGCAAGAATACAGAATGTCAATTAATGGGAGGGAATTTTCATATTGGTTGCATCACTATATACACACAGAGCGTTGCCATTCTTAAAATTACTTATTTTGGTGTTTAAGCTTTTGTTCATGTTTTATCTAAACTCTGGCACTGCAAAATGAGCATGATGAAGTGTATTGCTGGTTAGGGTAAGTTTCTGAAAACCAAGTGAAATCAGAAGACCAAGTGAAATAAATAATGTGACCATGTGACCCCATGTCTGGGACTCCAAAATGCAGATTTGGTTCCAATAAAAGAAAACTTCTCATTTAATAAGACAAAAGCCCTTCCTGAATCGTGTCCCCCATTTGAATTTGAGCTTCATTTTCCAAATACATATGGTGAGGACTGTATTTCAACAGTCTGGAATTTTACAAGGGAAACAAAAATGTACAACACTTAAAATGATTTATTCACATAGAAATTTTCTAAATTAATGTCAATATAACAAGTAAAAGCTTGACAATCAGCACTGGCTCAGAAACATGACTAATTACCAATCTTAATCTAACGGAGGTCTGTGAGGAAATGTCTGAGCAATTGCTACATAGCAGATCTACAGTGTAAATGGTACCTGTACTTCAACTTTCAAATGGTCACATTCTGTTGTAATAAAAAGCATTAAAACAATAACACCACATAAACATAGCTGCCATGGATTCTTGTTAAAACATGAATTAAAAAAATATATAGCATACTATCAACTATTTCAAGTAATTTTTCAAGCAATCAATATTGAGGAATCAATACATTGCTTGATGAGTCTAAAGGCTGATTTCCAGATGGTGAGTGGAGGAAAGGCACTGTTCTATCTCAGATGTCCTGTCACAGGTGCATGGTGGGTAATACCTCATGGGCTGCTGGAGGGAGCTGGAAGACGTGGGCCAGTTAAGACAAACACCCTGAGTGGAATGAACAGTAATAATTATAAATCTTCAAACAACTTAACACACATTGTTTAAACCTCTAAAACACTGATCTCTATACAACAAACATATTATAGCACCTCTACAGCATCCATTCACAACTGTATTTCTCTTAACCATGGTTAAGGCCATAATGGGCAGTGTAAAGGATATCATGCTCTCCTGTGTGAGGTGGTTGAGGAGTTTTTCCAGGGGGGCATAGCGGCGCAGGGTGGGTGCCGAGCCCACCATGAGGAGCTTGTGTTTAGCTCTCGTGATGGCCACGTTCAGCCTCCTCCAGTCCTTCAGCAGCTCACCCAGCTGGCAACAGACCAGGTCTCACACAGATCAAAAATGTCATGATGCATACAATATGTCCAATTTATATACAAATAACTAATGTTGAAATTTGCAGAAAATCTGTTTTAGCGATCCATCCAAAATCGAGGTACTTTGACTGTCAAGATCTCAAGAGACATGGTCGGTTTAAGGTCCACTCACGTTGCCTTCTGGGTGACTCCTGACAAAGGAAACGATGATGACGCTCTTGTCCCGGCCCTGGTACTTGTCCACAGTGTTGACCTCCACAGTGCTGAAGGCTGGCCCGGCTAGTAGGCCTGAGATGGCCTTCAGTTGTTGTCTGTAGGGAGCAATGACCCCGATGTCACTGGCTCTGCACCCAGCCTAGTAGAACACGAGGGTATAATTAAGCAAAAAGGCCAGAGGGGGTGTGGTATTTGGCCAATTTACCACAGCTAAGGGCTGTTCTTGCCACAATGCAACGCAGAGTGCTAGGACACAGCCCATACCGTGGTATATTGGCCATATATATCACAAATCCAAGGTGCCTTATTGCGATCATAAATTGGTTACCAACGTAATTAGAGCAGTAAAAATAAAAATGTTTGGTCATACCCATTCAGGGCTCGAACCACCCAGTTTATAACAGGTTAGTTAGTGTAGTACTACCTATACATGTATCAGTGCAGAGCAATCAAAAAACAGAGCACTGAGTGACATTTTGAACCAAAGGGGTAGGGAAACAAAGACACTTCTGCTGTTCTAACACAGTACATACAATCTCGGTCATTGCTGTGAGTCCATGTAAATCGGATGAATTAATTTAAATTTGTGCATTTCATTTGACTTATTGAAGCTCCCACCTTCAGTAGCAGACTGACTATGCCGTGCACCAGAGCAGCTTCTGTCTGGTTGCTGATCCCCCCCTGGTCAACCGTCTCCAGGGCTGGAACCTGTCAGTCAGAGCAGCAGTGAGGCACTCAAAGAGGCATCGATATACAGGTCGAATAACATACAAAGGTCCAACACAGTTACACACATATACACATGTCAAACAAGACACCCTTAAATGCTTATTTAAGTTTGTGGCATCATGTAAAATATAGTAATCAAAATAAAGAGTATTGTAAGAATACAATTGGCGCAAGAGACTGACCTGGGTGGTGTCCAGGAAGCAGACAGGGTTGAGAGGCTCCAGAGCTGCCTGGACCCAAGCCAGGTCCTCCGGCCGGCCCAGACTCAGCTCCAGCTCCCTCTGGACAGAGCCCTGGGAGGGCAGGGTCAGCATGGCGCTGGCCGTCCTCTCTGAGCCACATTCCAGCCTCCCTCCGTACATCAGAGTGTTACTTAAGGACATGATTTTACTGTGGAGGCCACCACGAAATGAGTGTAAAAACATAGGGTGTGACAAAAGGAAACAGCAACCATTGAGAAAAATAGATAAACAATAGAAAAACAAATTGAAGTTGAAATAGTTGACATAATTTTGTTAGGAAGAATAACCCACCTATTCATCCTGTACTGGACATTCAGCTGGACTACAGCCTCACTTTTACGCTCGAGACGCTTGAATAGACTCTCGTCCATACCCAACGACCTGATGACGACTTGAAACATTAGAAACGGAGAGGAAACTCTACTCCCAAGAGTCCACACTCTTGGTATGTTTGGTTTCATCGACCCTGAGAGGTGGGGTAGGTGGTGGTGGTAGGGATGTGTCTACTAGGGCTGGGAATTGCCAGGGACCTCACGATACAATATCAATATGTATTGCGATTCTATACGCATTGCGATTCGATACTGTGATTTTTTTTGTGTCATGGAAATAAAATTGCTGAAAACAAATTGTCTTCCTATTAAAAAGATGAAGGACAAATATTTGCATTTTGGTGAAGGTACAGTAAACTAGAGCAAAAATAATATTGCGATCTTGTCAAAACTATAACATCCCGGTGTAACTATCGATTTTTGACCCCATCACTAGAATCTACTCACCTGGCCTCTGTGTTCTGGACAATGGGGGGCAGCTGTTGGTGGTCCCCCACCAGGACAAAGCGCTGGGCATAGAACAGGGGCCCAAGACACACTGGCTGACTGATCTGGGAGGCCTCGTCCACAATGCAAAAGTCAAAACGACGACGGGAGAAAATGGGGTGCTTTACACCCATGCACGTGGTGGCCACCACCAGCTATGGAGAGATAGGAGGGGTTATTACATACAAGTTTGTATGAGAACTGTAGTCTCTCAATGGCTGTGTTCAGCCATCTTCTGAAAGTCCATTTGGACAATTGTAGATTATGGGATAGGGCTGTGGCGGTCATAAAATTGTCCGGAGGGGATTGTCAAGCAAATAACTGCCTGTCTCACAGTAATTGACAGTTAATTAACAAACACATTTAGGATCTTGTGACTTCCACCCATAGCCTACAAGCCACTGATGCAGACTTTTGGAAAATCTACATTTTAAAAAGTCTAACAAATCCATTTAATTTACCATCACAATCAATCCATCATTTATTTTAGATAGACCCATATAGATTGGGGGGCACCATAAGTCACTTTGAGTTCATCCTGTGGTCATCTGCCTCTGGTGCAGTCTCCCAGATGCCAGGATAATTAGGAATACTGGAGGCCTTTGTTCTGTTCCTCCAGGCTATCTAGATCTGGGTGACACCCACCACATCTTATCTATGGAATGCCAGCTGCAGGTTTTTACCTATCTATCACTTCTTAAGAAAAAGTAGTGTCATATAAAAAAATAGATAAGAAATAAAAATAACAAATAATTCAAGAGCAGCAGTAAAATAACAGTGGGTAAAGGTACAGAGTCAACCCTTATCCCAGCCTGGTTCATTCCTTATCCCAGTCTGGTGTTCCCACATGCTTCAAGAGGGCCACCATTGTTCCTGTTCCCAAGAAAGCTAAGGTAACTGAGCTAAATGACTATCGCCCCGTAGCACTCACTTCCGTCACCATGAAGTGCTTTGAGAGACTAGTCAAGGATCATATCATCTCCATCCTACCAGACACCCTAGACCCACTCCAATTTGCTTACCGTCCCAATAGGTCCACAGACGATGCAATCACACTGCCCTAACCCATCTGGACAAGAGGAATACCTATGTAAGAATGCTGTTCATCGACTACAGCTCAGCATTTAACACCACAGTACCCTACAAACTCATCATTAAGCTCGAGACCCTAAGTCTCAACCCAGCCCTGTGCAACTGGGTCCTGGACTTCCTGACGGGACGGCCCCAGGTGGTGAGGATAGGAAACAACACCTCCACCCCGCTGATCCTCAACACTGGGGACCCACAAGGGTGCGTTCTCAGCCCTCTCCTGTACTCCCTGTTCACCCATGACTGCGTGGCCAAGCACGCCTACAATTCAATCATCAAGTTTGCTGACGACACTACAGTGGTAGGCTTGATTACCAACAACGACGAGACGGCCTACAGGGAGGAGGTGAGGGCCCTCGGAGTGTGGTGTCAGGAAAATAACCTCTCACTCAACGTCAACAAAACTAAGGAGATGATCATGGACTTCAGGAAACAGCAGAGGGAGCACCCCCATATCCACATTGACGGGACAGTAGTGGAGAAGGTGGAAAGTTTTAAGTTCCTCGGCGTACACATCACAGACAGCGTGGTCAACCTCAGGAGGCTTGTCACCAAAAACACTCAAACTTCTACAGATGCACAATCGAGAGCATCCTGTCGGCTGTATCACCGCCTGGTACGGCAACTGCTCCGCCCACAACCGTAAGGCTCTCCAGAGGGTAGTGAGGACTGCACAACGCATCACCGGGGGTAAACTACCTGCCCTTCAGGACACCTACACCACCCGATGTCACAGGAAGGCCAAAAAGATCATCAAGGACAACAACCACCTGAGCCACTGCCTGTTCACCCCGCTATCATCCAGAAGGCGAGGTCAGTACAGGTGCATCAAAGCTGGGACCAAGAGACTGAAAAACAGCTTCCATCTCAAGGCCATCAGACTGTTAAAACAGCCACCACTAACATTGAGTGGCTGCTGCCAACATACTGACTTAAATCTCTAGCCACTTTAAATAATAAAAAATTGGATGTAACAAATATATCACTAGCCACTTTAAACAATTTTGTATATAATGTTTACATATCCGACATTATTCATATCAAATGTATACACTGTACTCTATACCATCTACTGAATCTTGCCTATGCCATTCGGCCATCGACTCAAATCTCTAGCCACTTTAATAATTAAAAAGTGGATGTAATAAAAATGTATCACTAGCCACTTTAAATGATGCCATTTATATAATGTTTACATATCCTACACTACTCATCTCACATGTATATACACCATCTACTGCATCTTGCCTATGCCGGTCAGCCATCGCTCATCCATATATTTATATGTACATACTCTTATTCATTCCTTTACACTGTGTGTATATAAGGTAGTTGTTGTGAAATTGCTAGATTACTTGTTAGATACTACTGCATGGTCAGAACTAGAAGCACAAGCATTTCGCTACACTCACATTAACATCTGCTAACCATGTGACAAATAAAATTTGATTTGAGTCAATGTGCGGGGGCACAAGTTAGTTGAGGTAATATGTACATGTAGGTAGGGTTAGTAACTATGCATAGATAACCAGGAGTAGCAGCAGCACCGTATACCATGGGTATGACCAAACATTTATTTTTACTGCTCTAATTACGTTGGTAACCAATTGATTAACTGTTCAGGAATCTTATGGCTTGGGGGTAGAAGGTGTTAAGAAGCCTTTTGGACCTAGACTTGGCACTCCGGTACTTCTTGCCGTGCGGTAGCAGAGAGAACAGTCTATGACTAGGGTAGCTGAAGTCTGACAATTTTTAGGGCCTTCCTCTGACACCGCCTGGAATAGGAGGTCCTGGATGGCAGGAAGCTTGGCCCTAGTAATGTACTGGGCCGTACGCATTACCCTCTGTAGTGACTTGCGGTCGGAGGCCGAGCAGTTGCCATACCAGGCAGTGATGCATCCAGTCAGGATGCTCTCGATGGTGCAGCTATAGAACCTTTTGAGGATCTGAGGACCCATGACAAATCTTTTCAGTCTCCTGAGGGGAAATAGGCTGTCTTGGTGTGCTTGGACCATGATAGTTTGTTGGTGATGTGGACATTAAGGAATTTGAAGCTCTCAACCTGCTCCACTACAGCCCCGTCGATGAGAATGGGGGCATGTTCGGTCCTCCTTTGGTCCTCCACAATCATCTCCTTTGTCTTGACCACGTTGAGGTCTCTGACCTCCTCCCTAAAGGCTGTCTCATCGTTGTCAGTGATCAGGCCTACCACTGTTGTGTCATCGCAACCTTAAGGATGGTGTTGGTGTCGTGCCTGGCCATACAGTCATGGGTGAACAGGGAGTACTTGAGGGGACTGAGCACGCACCCCTGAGGGGCCCCCGTGTTGAGAATCAGCGTGGCAGATGTGTTGTTACCTACCCTTACCACTTGGGTGCAGCCCATCAGGAAGTCCAGGATCCAGTTGCAGAGGGAGGTGTTTAGTCCCAGGGTCCTTAGTTTAGTGATGAGCTTTGAGGGAACTATGGTGTTGAACGCTGAGCTGTAGTCAATGAATAGCATTCTCACGCAGGTATTCCTTTTGTCCTTTTCCTTTAGTATTCTTCATTACTATAAAATAATGACATGGAATTGTAAGCAAATCAACTAGTGTAGCACACAGCTATATGGCATAGCCAGATCAGGGCCTAACATAAGGATAACTAACTATTCTGTTCTGAAATAGACTACATTTTCTTCATGCCAAGCATTCTGGGTATCAGCGTTATAAACTGCGCATTGTCTGTAAAGGGTAGGCTCTCGGCCTTAACAGTTTCATTATTGCAATAATTAATCAATATTAAATAAAGATGATTGTTCAAAGAAATGACCAAAGTCTCTCTCAGTACTGAATTTCCACAACAATAGCCTATAGAAATGTTGCGCAACAAAAGCTCATGGGCTCTCATGAAGTGTTTGATTAGATTTTCAATTACATTTGCTTGATGTCAGAGTGATTAGAGGGACAATAAAGTGCTGAATATCAGGCAGTTAGCAAGTTTGGTAGGCTATTAATGACCATTGGGCTCCCGAGTTGCGCAGTGTTCTAAGGCACTGCATCTCAGTGCTAGAGGCGTCACTACAGACCCTGGTTCGATCCTGGGCTCTATCACAACCGTGATTGGGAGTCCCATAGGGTGGCGCACAAATGGCCCAGCGTCGTCCGAGTTAGGGTTTGGTCGTCATTGTAAATAGGAATTTGTTCTTAACGGACTTGCCTAGTTAAATAAACGTAAAATTAGATAAAATGCAGCAGAGCTTGGAGAAGCCTAATTACCATGACTAAACAAGTCAAGTGGAAGTTAGGTGGCAGAGCATCTCTCTAAGTTGGCTCTATCCCTCAGTTTAGCCCACTCACCTCCTTGTTGTAAAAATTCTCCAGCTCAGGGAGTGTGTGGATGCCGTTGGCCCGACACCTCTCCTCTGTGTAGGCCAGGATGTCTGGGTGGACCTTCTGGGCCCGGCCCAGGCGCAGGAAGCCCACCTTGAACCTCCGGAGCTTTAGCAGGATGTTGTCCACAGCAGAGTGGGTGTAGCTGGTCAGCAGCACACTGAAGCCACATGCATGGAGAATACGCACCTGAGTAAGGACAGTGAGGAGGGAGAGTCAACAACCATTCCAATGTAAATCATCACATTCACACATACAACGCACAAACACAGGTCACAGAGGGTGTGTTCGTAAATTCACTCTGGCTATCTACTCCGATTTCAGAGCACTCGTTTGAGTGTGCCAGAGCGCAGAATAACTGATGAATTTAGAACGCTTCAACACCCCTTGAATATGGCCCGTGTCAGTAAACGTTGGCAAAAAAAAAAAGTGTAATTAAATTGTTGCCAGCAGCACAGTTAATGCCACCAATGCTCTGGATAACATGAACAGCCTAACCAGCTCATCTAGGGTGAGTAAAATGGTCAGTGAGGTGTTCTCTCATTTGTGTCTGGAATTAGCTAGCAAGCTATCCAACGTTAGCCAGTTAGGTTGGGTGCTTGACTGACGTTGTGAGGTCAGAACGCTTGGGTCAACCCTACTCCTCGGCCAGAGTGCACTCCAAGAGCTTAACTCTGAATTTACGAACGGACAATGTGACAACACTGAGCACACTCTGGCACTCCAGATTGAATTTACAAAACACACCCAGAGTATCTAAGTAGAACAGGGAAATGACAAACATTGCTCTTACCAGTGTGCATATAGTGGTGGTTTTCCCAGTGCCAGGCATTCCAACTATGAGCGTATAGTCTTTGGAGAGCAAAACCTTCTTCATGGCCTGTTTCTGAGGTTTGTTGAGCCCTGAGACAGAGATACCAAGTTTAGTGTTATAGTTCACTGAAGAGCTTTGAAATTAAGTTAGCAAATAAATAAAATGTCTATATAAAAAAAGTGAGACAAAGGAGAGCGGGGAACAGGGGTACCCAATCAGGGGCCACACCTTTCAGGATGTTGGCAACTGTGTCCTTAGCTTCCCTGGGCAACACACTGCTGAGGTTGTCTATAAACTGAGGAGGGTGGAAATCCACTATCAGCTCCCGTAGTCTTTCACTGCAAAGGGGGAAGTGGAGCCATGAGTTAATACCTACTATTAAAGACTTATGAAGAAAAAAATAATTTCAGGCACTAGTACTGAACAGACCTTGGAGGAGACCTTTCCATCATCTTGGAGAGGTTGACCAGATGGGTACTCAATCCCATTACCCCTTCGTCCTGGTCCAGTCGGAACACAACATCAGAGGAACACTTCAAAAGGTCCCTATGGAGATGAGGGGGAGCAGCTTCAACTTCAGAAGAATACACACACAAATAGCAAAAAATAAATAAAAGCTAAAACAGATATATACACAGTACCAGTCAAAAGTTTGGACACCTGCCCATTCAAGGGTTTTTATTTTTACATCGTAGAATAATAGTGAAGACATCGAAACTATGAACATATGGAATCATGTAGCAACCCCCCAAAAAAGTGTTAAACATTTGAGATTATTTCAGATTCTTCAGAGTAGCCACCATTTGCCTTGATGACAGCTTTGCACACTCTTGGCATTCTCTCAAACAGCTTCACCTGGAATGCTTTTACAACAGTCTTGGAGTTCCCACATACGCTGAGCACTTCTTGGCTTCTTTTCCTTCACTCTGCAGTCCAACTCATCCCAAACCATCTCAATTGGTTTGAAGTCAAATGATTGTGGAGGCCAGGTCATCTGATGCAGCACTCCATCACTCTCCTTAGTCAAATAGCTCTTACACAGCCTGGAGGTGTGTTTTGGGTCATTGTCCTGTTGAAAAACAAATGTTAGTCCCACTAAGTGCAAACCAGCGTATTGCTGCAGAATGCTATGGTAGCCATGCTGGTTAAGTGTGCCTTGAATTCGAAATAAATCACTGACAATGTCACCAGCAAAGCGCCATCACACCTCCACGGTTCACGGTGGGAACATCTGTTCACCTACTCTGTGCCACAAAGACACGGCGGTTGGAACCAAAAATCTCAAATTTGGGCTCATCAGACCAAAGGACAAATTTCCACCGGTTTAATGTTCATTGCTCGTGTTTCTTGGCCCAAGCAAGTCTCTTCTTATTGGTGTCCTTTAGTAGTGGTTTATTTGCAGTTATTCAACCATGAAGGCCTCTTAAAATGTTCTGGTTTGTCTGACCTTCATGTCTGAAAGTAAGGATAGACTGCCGTTTCGCTTTGCTTATTTGAGCTGTTCTTGCAATAATATGGACTTGGTCTTTTACCAAAAAGGGCCATCTTCTGTATACCACCCCTACGAAGACGTGGATGTCAATTAAGGCAGCCCCCTGCACCTCTGATTCAGAGGGGTTGGGTTAAATGCAGAAGACATACTTCAGTTGAATACATTCAGTTGGACAACTGACTAGATATCCCCCTTTCCCTTAGCCTGTCACAACACAACTGATTGGCTCAAACACATTAAGGAAAGAAATTCCACAAATTAAGGCACACCTGTTAATTGAAATGCATTCCAGGTGACTGGTTGAGAATGCCAGTATGCAAAGCTGTCATCAAAGCATGGCTACTTTAAATAAACAAATCAAAATATATTTATATTTTAGGTTAACACTTTTTTGGTTACTACATGATTCCATACATGTTATTTTATAGTTTTGATGTCTTCACTATTATTGTACAATGTTGAAAACAGTAAAAATAAAGAAAAACCTTGGAATGAGTAGGTGTCCAAACTTTTGACTGGTTCTGTATATAAAAACTCACTAAACATCCCATTCCCAGATTCCCATAGTGTTTTGAAAGACATTGATACTGCCATCTTACCGATCCAGGGAGCAGCTTACTGCAGTGCTGCTCACATCTGTGACGTATCCAGCTGCCACACCAATTAGCTGCAAATCATGGTCGCTCACCACAACTCTGTCACCAACAATCAAGCCCGTCACACACTGTTCCCCGCCAAGACGGCGCTCAAAACGGTGGATATACACACCGTCTGACTGGTTCTTCACTGGCCCAATCAGCTGCATGTTTCCCATACACCCCCCACTCTTCTCCCTGGAAACCAAAAACAAATTAGACAGCGGTTCCCCAAAAAATAAATAACCACCAAATCACCGGCAAAAGCTTGAGGACCACCATTAGGGGAGTTGTGGAATCTTTTAGCATAAAATGTCTTTGCGTTCAAATTTAGAGTACATTTTGTCAGTGAATGTAACAGATTAAAGACCTATTATTACAGATGGATGTTTGTTGAACAATTTACATAGTGAAAACTCATATAAACAATTATAGCCCACCCCCCCAACACTATATCAGCTCACATCAGCCACTGTCAACGTTCACAGATCTGTAAGTCACATTGAATAAACATCTGCTAAATGACCACATTATCTGATACATAGACATGTGATTTCTTCCGGACCTCTCTTGGGCAGACTGCAGCCAAATGTTGTGTCGGCCTCCCTTCCTCTCCATGGTGTGGGTCTCCAGGGCACAGAGGAGCAACCAGTGGCTGAAGTAGAGCAGGTGGGCCTTTGTCAGGTGCGTACTCTCCTGCTGCACCAACAACTGCTGCGACTCACTGGAGTAGTAGTCTGAAGCCCTGCTCTCAATGGCCCTGTGCGCGCGAACACACATACACAAACACACGTCAGATGATTTTTAAGGGCATCAAGTTGCTGTCGTCCTGAATCTCCTATCAGCATAAGTAGTTGTCACTCAGGAAGGAAGGTCGTTGTACCGGTCATAGAGAGCACAGTTCCTGATCTGGGGACACCACTTGCAGGCCTGTCTGTCTGTGATGATCCCTGGCAGAGGTGCCATCCGTGTCTGGCCTTCCTTCTCCATGCTGTTGCCAACGTGATACGCCAAGGTGTTCCTTAATTTCAACAGCTCTAAAGGATAGAACATTTGTCAACTATGAGGTCCTGTCTCAAAATAAATTAATAAAAACTGTTCCCCATAGAAAATAAAGTTCCATATACATATGTTTGTGATAAGGGCTTACCTCTTCTGTCCATGTGGTTCCCGACTATAGGATGCAGGTTGCCAGTCTTCAGGTAGAGCAGGAATCCTGCCTCTGCATCACTGCGTCTCTCTAAGCTCATCAGTGTGTAAAGGATGACCTGGCCAATAACAATAGTTTTTATTGGTTTGAGCACTGTTGCAGTCATAATGCATGGATGGTTCATAGAGCTCAGTATTTGCTATCTGACTGCCAGACTGTGTGTGTGTTCGTTCCACTGGTGCAGTACCTGGCTGCGGTGTTCAATGGAGTTGGACTCTTTGCCAGTCTTCAGCTCCAAAGGCATTACCCTGTTGAGGGGAGGCCTGCCCTTGCGATGAATACGCACCCCTGCTGTCACGTCAATTTTCCCCTTCAGGCCGAAACGTGGCGACCAAATGTTTTCCTCAATGTCCACAAAATCTGTGACAGTGATGCTGCATGCTGAGTCCTGCCAGCTCAGTGCCCCATCACTTGGCCTGTGGGTGGGGAAGACCAACATTTTTTTAACTGCCAGTCTGTTCAAAGATTTTCTAAGATATAGAATGGAGAATCAAATTAATTTGTCCAGTATACAGAGTTATTGGTGGGGTGAGTTGGTACTACTCACAATTTGAGAGTTAACAGTTTCTTGCCTGCCTGTGGAGAGGTGTGAAGGTAATCTCTGGCCCATTCTGTCAGTGCAGGCAGGTACTCCCATATCTCCTGCTTCATGTCCTCCTGAGTCAGTTTCAGGGTGTACCTATGAGGAGAATTGAGAATAATTATAATAAAACCCAACACTTAAAGCTGCAAAATGTACTTTTTGGGTCACCCACAATTCAATGTGAATTTGTTCAGATTATAGATCTGTCATCCTCATTGAAAGCAAGACTAACATGTGATAAATCTGTTCAATGCGCGCTCTTTCTATGCTTAAGTTTAGTTTTTGTGTCTTACTATCGGTTTTTGGTCACCAGCTTCAAAACAGGTGAAAATACAACATTTTTCACAGCGGTTTAGATGGTACAATGATTCTCTACACTGTACTTGCTTGTTTAGAATTTTAACAACCAAAGCGATTTCTGCATATTGCACCTTTAAAGGGACACTTCGAATTTTGGCAATGAAGACCTTTATCTACTTCCCCAGAGTCAGGTGAACTCATGGAGACCATTTATCTGACTTTGCTTGCAGTTTTAAGGAAGTTACTAACTAGTGTCAACGCAATGACTACAAGTTTATGGTATCTACTAGCATCCTTCAAACTACGCAGAGTCAGAAAAATTGTCCTAATGAGTTTATCTGACTCGGGAGAAGTAGATAAAGGGCTTCATTGGCAAAATCCTGAAGTATCCCTTAAACATTTCCTCAATGTATGATGACATTGTATGGTATAGAATAATGACTCTTACATGTCTCCCAGGTAGTTGGGACTGAGCAGGGCTTGGTTGGCCAGCAGTTGCAGCCTTTCCATAGAGAAGTCTCCAGACATTGCAGCTTTCTGGAAGATTTCATGAACTATCGTACCGTTCAGCATCTGTTTGGAGCCTCCGTCGAAACTCTGAAGCAAAGGTGAGGATTACATATTATAATAAGGTTGGTCAATCAATTCATAAACAGATAGGATATCTGAGCCTGGTATTTCATGATCATACCTTGAACATTTCCCCCAGCACGGCTCGTCTCATGCAGCGGATCCCGCTGGCGATGCTAGTGCCAGATATGAGCACGTCAGGGAGAAGCACCAAGAATCCTGACTCCCTGTCTATCAGCCAGGTACCTGAGACACATTGGCCCTCCAGGTGAACCACATCACCCGTGGACACCGGTGTCAACTCCCTAGAGAAGGCAAGTACTATTATTTTCACATGAACTATATTGTTTGTCTGAAAGTAAACTTGAGCAATATTACCCAGAATCACGTCCCAAAATGTGCAAACATTTTTTATTGAGTTCGATACACTGTGTACAAAACATTAAGCACACCTTCCTAATATTGAGTTGCACCACCCGTTCTGCCATCAGAACAGCCTCAATTAGTCGGGGCATGGACTCTACAAGGTGTCAAACACTTTCCACAGGGATGCTGGACCATGTTGACTCCAACGCTTCCCACGGTTGTCAACTTGGCTGGATGCTTCGAGGAAAGCAACACAAGCATGCATGAGAGCACCAGCTGTTCCGGACGACTGTGTGATCACGATCACCGCAGCCCATGTGAGTAAGACCTTAAAACAGATCAACATTCACAAGGCCGCAGGGCCAGACGGATTACAAGGACGTGTACTCAGAGCATGTGCTGACCAACTGGCAAGTGTCTTTACTGACATTTTCCCCCTGTCATTGACCAAGTCTAACACAAACATCTTTCAAGCAGCCCACCATAGTCTCTGTGCCCAAAAACACCAAGGTAACTTTTCTAAATAATTACCGACCTGTAGCACTCACGTCTACAGCCATGAAGTGCTTTGAAAGGTTGGTCATGGCTCACAAACACCATCCCAGAAACCCTAGACCCACTCCAATTTGCATACTGCCCCAACAAATCCACAGATGACGCAATCTCTATTGCACTCAATACTGCCCATTCCCACCTGGACAAAAGGAACACCTACATGATAATGCTATTCATTGACTACAGCTCAGCACTCAACACCATAGTGCCCTCAAAGCTCATCACTAAGCTAAGGACCCTGGGACTAAACACGTCCCTCTGCAACTGGCTCCTGGACCTCCTGACGGGCCACCCCTAGGTGGTAAGGGTAAGTAACAACACAACTGCCACACTGATCCTCAAACACGGGGCCTCTCAGGTGTGCATGCTCAGTCCCTTCCTGTAATCCCTGTTCACCCATGATCGCATGGCCAAGCATGACTCCAACACCATCATTAAGTTCGCAGACGACAACAGTGGTAGGCCTGATCACTGACAATGATACAGCCTATAGAGAAGAGGTCAGAGACCTGGCAGTGTGGTGCCAGGATAACATCCTTTCTCTCAAGGTGATCAAGACAATGGAGATGATCGTGGACTACAGGAAAAGGAGGACTGAGCACGCCCCTTTTCTCATCGACGGGGCTGTAGTAGAGCAGGTTGAGAGCGTCAAGTTCCTTGGTGTCCACATCACCAACAAACTATCATTGTCCAAACAGACCAAGACAGTTGTGAGGGCACGACAACACTTTTTCTGAAAAGATTTGGCATGTGTCCTCAGATCCTCAAAAAGTTAAACAGCTGCACCATTGAGAGCATCCTGACTGGTTGCATCAGCCTGATATGGCAACCTCTCAGCCTCCGACCGCAAAGCACTACAGAGGGTAGTGCGTACGGCCCAGTACATCACTGGGGCCAAGCTTCCTGCCATCCAGGACCTCTATTCCAGGCGGTGTCAGAGGAAGACCCTAAACATTGCCAAAGACTCCAGCCACCCTAGACATAGACTGTTCCCTCTGCTACCGCATGGCAAGCGGTACCAGAGCGCCAAGTCTAGGTCCAAAAGGCTTAACAGCTTCTACCCCCAAGCCATAATACGAATACTGAACAGCTAATCAAACGGCTACCCGGACAATTTTTATTTAGCCCCCCCACCTCCATTTTTATGCTGCTGTTACTCTGTATATTATCCATGCAGTCACTTTACCTCTTCCTACATGTACATATTACCTCGACTAACCTGTGCCCCCACACATTGACTCTGTACCGGTACCCCCTGTACATAGCCTCGTTACTGTTATTTTATTGTTGCTCTATAATTACTAGTTATTAGTTCTATTTTCTTCTGGTTTAAAAAAAACAATTTTTGTATTTATTTAATTTAGTTCATATAGTAAATAAATACAGTTTAAAGTTTCTTTAAACTGCACTGTTGGTTAAGGGCTTGTAAGTAAGCATTTCACTGGAAGATCTACACCTGTTGTGTTCGACACGTGACACAACCTTTGATTTTATGTCCTTTGGGTGGTGGACCATTCTTGATACACGTGGGAAACTGTTGAGCGTGAGAAACCCAGCAGCGTTGCAGTTCTAAACCGGTACGCCTAGCACCTACTACCATACCCTGTTCAAAGGCCCTTAAATATTTTGTCTTGCCCATTCACCTTCTGAATGACACACATAAGATGCGCCAACAGACATGTAAGCTCTGCTTCTAGCTCCTAAGCAATTTTAAAGTATTTATGTGTTATTTCTTACATTATTAACCCAGATTTTTTTTGTTTTTGTTATTATATTCAGCCGGAAAGAACTTTTGGATATCAGAGCGGCGGTAACTCACCAGCATTACGACCAGAAATACGACTTTCCCGAATTGGATCTTATGTTCGCACTCCCCAGGGCAATTGAACTTATCCCAGAGGCTGCTCCAAGACACCGCCGGCGGAGAAGAGGTATTCTGAGTGGACTTCTAGTCGGACTCAGGAGGTGTGCACACCATCCACCGCTTCAGAGCATATTACTCGCTAATGTTCAGTCTCTGGACAATAAAGTAGACGAGCTCAGGGCAAGGATCTCCTTCCAGAGAGACATTAGGGACCGTAACACACACTAACACAGAATCATGGCTCTTTCCAGATATACTGTCCCAGTCCATATAGACAGCTGTGTTCTCAGTACATCACGCAGACAGAAATAAAGAACTCTGGGAAGAAGACAGACAGGGGTGTATGTTTCATGATTAACTACTCATGGTGTGATTGTGATAACATTCAGAAACTCAAGTCCTTTTGTTCACCGACCTAGAATACCTCAAATGCCGACTGCATTACCTCCCAAGAGAATTCTCTCCGGTTATAGTCACAGCCGTGTATATTCCCCCTCAAGCCGATATCAAGACGGCCTTCAAGGAACTTCACTGGACTTTATGCAAACTTGAAACCACATATCATGAGGCCGCATTTATTGTAGCTGGGGATTTTAACAAAGCAAATTTGAGAAAACGCTACCAAAGTTCTTTCAACAAATTGACTGTAGTACTCGCTTAGGAAAAACAGATCACTGCTACTTGCCTTTTCGCGAAACGCCTACAAGGCCCTCCCTTTGGCAAATAAGATAACTAAAATGTCCTCCTCCCTTCCGATAGGCAGAAACTCAAACAGGAAGGACCCATGCTAAGGTCTATTCAACGCTTGTCTGATCAATCGGGAATCCATGCTTCAAGATTGTTTTTGATAACTGATTGGGATATGTTCAGTGTAGCCTCAGAATAAAATTGACGTTCACTCGGACTAAAGACAATTACGTATTACAAAGGGAAAACCAGCCACGTCGCGGACACCAACCTCTTGCTTTCGGACAAATTAAACACATTCGGTGCCCGTTTTGAGGATAACACAGTGCCACCAACACAGCCTGCTCCCAAGGACTGTGGGCTCTCGTTCTCCGTGGCCAACGTGAGAAAGACATTGAAGTGTGTAAACCCTCGCAAGGCTGCCAGCCCAGACGGCATTCCTAGCCACGTCCTCAGCGCATGCACAGACCAGCTGGCTGGAGTGTTTACATACATATTCAATCTCTCCTTACACCAGTCTGCTGCCCCCACTTGCTTCAAGTTGTCCACCACTGTTCCTGTACCCAAGAAAGAAAGAGGTAACTAAACGGCTATCGCCCCGAAGCACTCACTTCTGTAATCATGAAGTTTTGAGAACTAGTTAAGGATCATATCCCCCCCCACCTTAACTGACACCCTAGCCCCACTTCAAATAGATCCAGACTATGCAATCGCCATCGCACTGCCCTTTCCTATGTGGACAAGAGGAATACCTACGTCAGAATTCTATTCATTGACAATAGCTCAGCATTCAATACCATAGTAACCCCCAAGTGCATCAAGCTCGGGGCCCTGGGTCTGAACCCCACCCTGTGCAACTAGGTCCTGGACTTCCTGACAGGCCGCACCCCCAGGTGGTAAAGGTAGGAAAAAACACCACTTCACTGATACTCAACACAGGGGCCCCACAAGGGTGCGTGCTCATTCCCCTCCTGTACTTTCTGTTCACCCATGACTGCGTGGCCACGCACGTCTCCAACCTAATTAGACGACACAACAGTAGTAGGTCTGATTACTAACAATGATGGGACAGTCTACAGGGAGGTGGTGAGGGCCCTGGCGGAGTGGTGCCAGGAAAATCACCTCACCCTCAACAAAATGAAAGAGCTGATCGTGGACTTCAGGAAACAGCAGAAGGAGCACGCCCCTATCCACAGACAGGACCGTAGTAGAGAAGGTGGAAAGCTTCAAGTTCCTCGGCGTACACGTCACTGACTATTGATTGGACCCGTAAAAATATGTGCGATGACCACTTAAAATCTAAAGCCCATGTGAAGAATAAGAAAAAGCACCATGTAAGCCAGAGCATGCCTCTTCAAACTACCATTACTAGTGCAAGCGCATCAGCAGATTCAAGACAATTTATTTCAGGACTTTGTGGCTGTGTGCGTCGAGTCAGACATCCCCTTAGAAAAAAGAAAGCTACGGCTGTTTCTAGTGAAGCGCCGCAAACAGGGAGGAGCATTGCCCGAAAATGAGAGCAGCCTCGGTCAAACTCACCTGCCCTGTGTGTTCGACCAACATATGACTGCCGTTCTACAGAAGATCCGTGGGAAGAAGTTTGGGGTGGTTGCTGACAAGACAACAGATGCAAGGGATTGCTGCGTTCTAGGCAGGCTCCAGCCATGAAAAATAAGATTGAAGCCTACACACAACTGAAACCCATGGCAGGCCCATCAACAGAGCTCAGTGAAGAATGGATTGCCTATCACCACTGTGTGTCCAGGGAGCCCTCACCTGCTTTGGAGCTTGCTGATTACTGGAGGGGCCTGAGTGTGAGATTCCCAAAAGTTGCAGAAGTGGCAGTGCCCTACATCTACTTCCCAGTCAGCTCAATCCACAGAGAGGAGTTTCAGCAAATACAAGACTCTACTCACAGACAAGAGAGAGGCACTCATCGAGCTCAAAACAGAGGCTGACAATCATGTACTTCAATGGAGATGACGGTGATAGATGGAAAACTTACAATGGACAGACATAGGAGCTCATAAGGTAGTTCCACAGGTTTTACCTATTGCTGCATTATTGCCTGAGGGCACACAGTATGTTGTGAAATTAGTGAATGTATTGTAATGTTTTTAAAATTGTATAAACTGCCTAAATTTTGCTCAACCCCAGGAAGAGTAGCTTCTGCCTTGGCAGCAGCTAATGGGGATTCATAATAAATACATCTGCTAAATGTGTATGTGACAAATAACATGATACACAAGCCATGTCTCAAGGCTTTAAAATAATTTGTTAACCTGTCTCCTCCCCTTCATCTACACTGATTGAAGTGGATTTAACAAGTGACATTAATAAGGGAACATAGCTTTCACCTGGTCAGTATGTTTCAAGGAAAGAGCAGGTTTTAATGTTGTCCACTCATTTGAGTATATAAAATAATGTACTGTGCAGAAAATTACCATCCATCCTTCAGAATGCAGATCTCAGTAGGATGGGAGGTCTTGGAGGCAGTGATGGTCAGATGTTTCTCCACAGAGCCACGAGCACCATGGACCTCCTGCACATCTAGTATCCAGTAGCGGTTGTGTAGCCCAGTGGTCAGAATAACATGGTCTGGGATGCCTTTCTTTTGACTGGTTAGTGAAAAACAATAAAAGGGTAATTTCATATACACAAATATCACTCCATACAAGTAAAAAGGCATTTCAGGCATTAAAAAAATATCCATTATATATATTTTTTTGTCTGTGCCTAGTAAGTTAGATGTGCTCATCATACCAAGCATTGGATTTCTTCTCCTTAGTGTTACTGAAGCTCTCCTCCATTTTGTCATCAAACCAGTTGTCCTCCAGCCCCTCCAGGTGGTCTTCTGATGAAGTTACTCCTTTCCCGTCAGTGCCACTGTCTCTGACAGCACTGCTTTCAACTTCCATTAAGCTCTTATTGGGATTGGGTGGACACGGAAGGCTAGTTTTTACATTCCTGACAGGGACACTACAAAGCTTCTCACTGCAGGCAGCGATAACATGCCCATCGCTTGTATTCAAGTCTGTGGGGCAGCTATTATATTCTGTGGCATCTTTCTGGTCTGTAATGACAGTAAAAGCACACTCCTCTTCACATTCACTCAAGCTGCTGGGGAGAGAGCTCTCATTAGAGGACAAGGACGAAGCTCTTTTGACAGACAGTGGCTTTAATGATGGCATGACGTTTCTAATCCTCTCCTTGGCTCCTGATGTCAATACACTGTAACCTTCTAAGTGTATCTGTATTTTTCTGCCATTCACAGCTTTGACAACTAGGCCTGTGCCCTGCTGGGATTTAGTACCTTTGGAGTTTTGAGTGTCACCAATGACCTGCAAGCATTCACTCAGGAAGTCCTCTCCATGAAGGAGAGGCTTCTGCAGAGGGCTAACGGAGGGCCTCTTTACTGGCATGGTTTTGGGACGCTTGGCTACCTGCACGTCATCAGGACTGAACAGTCTTTTCACAGAGCAGCGTTGCATGTTACTGTTCTTGGTGCTCGTCTGTACCTGGGGTGGGGGACTGATCTTACTCCTCAGGGAGAACATAGGTGCCTTGGGAGAATTTTCCCTTATTAAGCTGCCCCCTCTGGAGCGTGGTCTGCAGCAGATAGGAGAGAGATGCCCATCTTCAGGCTTGCTGGCAGGGTGAGAGGTTCTGATCTGGCTGTCGGGTGTCTCTGGGACAGATAAGATGTCAAAAGAGAGGGGAGAATTTTCAATGCCCCCCAGGATACTGCGCTGGTTAGAGGTGACATTTGAGGAGTCGGTCTCAGTTACGCTGCATATAGTTCTCTTTGAGGGAGGCGTTGACTCCTGAAACCAACACAAGGTCAGACTTACGTTTGTCAACAATTGTACACCGAGTGAAGATAATTCAATAAGTGGTAAAGGCGTCAGCATGCTTCAGTTCAGCTGGCGCCTAGCCAAATCTGCTAGCCGAACGAGTGTGCTCACATACTCCCTTAAAAAGACCTATGCTTGAAAAACGAGAAAGAAGCAGCAATAGTACTGTCCATTGAGACACCATAGCCAGTATACACTTCCTCAAAATAGTCAGAATTAATCTAACTCAATAAATCTGTCATTCATTTACGTTTTTGCAGAAGATCTTAGTTAAATGTAAAATTGCACGACTAGGATGTTTGGTGCAGTATTTTTTATGAAAGAATTTGCATAAAACGAGTCGTCTCATTGAATGACAAAGACTTTATTGAAGAATCCCTACTGTTGACCAATCACCGAGGAAGGGGTGTAGACTTGCCCCCAGAAAAAAATGTGCGCCCAAACATTCGAATGAACTCCCCTTAGTCCAAAAGGAAAAGATCATAGTATATGCACAAACTCTACCAAACTGTTTCGGCTTGGAAGCATGCGGACGCCTTAACTCAAAGGACAAGGCAATAGGGGTGGTGTCACCTTGAGCTTGTTTGGGTTGAAAAATGAAGAGAGTGTTTTCTGATGGCCTCCAATTACCTATCGTTGGAACAAAGTACAGCAAATTAGCAGAGAGCCTTTGTGGTGTTAGGGTAAAGGGGATACCTAGTCAGTTGTACAACAATGCATGTCTTCGGCATTTAACCCAACCCCTCTGAATCAGTTATCATATCGTAACGAGACAAAATATCCACAGAAAAGTATTAAGCAGATTTGCTAAAAAAGCTGGTACTAGTGCGCTAAGATGTCACCTGAAGCACATGCAAAATCACTAGCTGATAGTATGTATGAATTTCATGCATGTACTTGCATTGTGTGCGCATGCTTCAGGTGAAATCTGAAAGACCTACCAGTATTTTGAAAAGTATGTTTGATAATACCTTTCTTGTTGATATTTTGTCTCAAATTTCCAACAGCATAAGGACCAACCACCCAGACAACCAGTAGAGGAAGTAATTAAAAGTACAACAAATATAAAATAGATCCGGTGTGGCTATAAAAAGATACAGTGCATTCATAAAGTATTCAGACCTCGACCTATTCCCCATTGTTACATTACAGCCTTATTCTAAAATTGATTACATTTGCTTGTAGGCCTAGCACCATGAGCACATCGCTGCACTTAAAATGTGATGAAACAGTATAACATTTTAAGCTAAATATTCTGATCCATTAGCTTTATTAATTGATACAGCATCTCTCTCAACTACACTACTTTGATACGCATCCTGGGGATTAGGAATTTTTTTATCGTGGCCATCAAAACGGTTTTAAACACATGATTGCATGTAGAAATCTTACTCAATGATTGGGCATATAAAAGCATGTTTCATTCCAGCAGCAACAAATAAGCTGTTTGAGAAGTTGTAGCAGAAGCAGCTGTCTGACAGATTATCCACTCACAGGCTCTGTATCTATGCTGCGTGCGTGTGATAAACATAGCCGACTAACGAATATACACACGCGGCAATAAATTATGCAAATTAAACTATACACAGATAAGCATGACTGGGTCTAATGTATTTACATCGACTGGTATTTCCATCAATGAATAGGCTAAAAAGCATTATTTAGCAATGGGATTTTTAAAATGTATTCTCCTGGACAATTGGCCGGCGACAGTTATTTAAATCGACTTTTCATTATAAATGTTTATCAGCCAAAAGCCAGCTATTACCGGCAAACAGAAACCTAGCTGTCGAAAACTAGGCAGCATTCTGCCTTCGCCCTACGCTCCACTCCCAAACAAAATATTTTCACATGACCCTCCCCTTGTACTGTAAAATTAATTGAACCTCCCCCACATAGAATTAACTAAAATAATGTTTACAACCAAAAACAACTGTAGCGACCCTGTAAACTTTGTCACAACACTGCCAATATCAACATCCATATGCATTCAGATCTGACCTGGCGCAGCCAGTGCCATCAGTAAACGAGGGATGATGGCCAAATGAAAACACGTGTCCTTAAAAACAGGGGTTAAGGCTACTTTCCTAAAATACTAATTGTCCACCTCACAGTTCAGCGGGTCAGAGATTTGAGTAATAAATATATCAGGACATTGCATGCATATACACACACATACATTTTCTATCAGAATATTTTTTTTATAAAGATAAGCATTATATTGTTAGATTATAGGAGTAACTCTGGTAGAACAAACAGAATTCCTAACTTCAAGTTCAACTGTCAGAGTTAGTTGGAGTGCCAGAGAACATTGCCTTGATATCATAGGCCTGCAGTAGCTAAAGCTTAATAGCCATACATTTATACACTTTATTAGGGTAATATCAAAAGTCAAGCAATTGTTTATAAGTAAATAAATTGGATGGATCGAGGCCTGAATGCTGAAAGCCGTGGTATATCAGACTGTATACCACAGGTATGACCCAAAAAATATTAACGTTGGTAACCAGTTTATAAAAGCAAAAAGGCACCTCGGTGGTTTGTGGTATTTGGCCAATATACAGCTACGGGCTGTGTCCAGCACTCCGCGTTGCGCATAAGAACAGCCCTTAGTCGTGGTATATAAGCCATATGCCACACCTCTGGCCTTATTGCTTAAATAATGCCCAGTTTACATAGTGAAGTATTTCATTAAGCCATACAGCATCTACACCTCCTCTGGCCTTTTTGCTTAAATACAATCAGAAGAGAAAATGTAAACAAGGTAAAAACACACATTACCCTGCGCACAATAGAAAAAAAACAACCCTCCCCAAAGCAAAAACAAATAAGTTTGACAACCTTTGGCTCACCCCTCCCCCAGTAAATGTTGATATTTCGCTTACTGTTTTGCACAGATCCATACAGTTATGAGTTCCTCTATCAACAAAACTACACTTTCTGAGTTAGGCTTATACACAGGTGTTCGGAGCATGCAAGCCGTTTAGCACAGGTGGTCACCTCATCTTCCGTCTGTTTTCCATAAACATGCGCTGTAAAATGGATATATGGCCATGTGGGTACACTCACTAACAAGGTGTGTATCAATTATTTTGATATATATATATATATATATATATATATATATATATATACACACACACACACACACACATTTAAAAAAAATTACAAACAACTTAGACGCACACAATTAAGTGATAATGCCTGAGAGTGTTGCAAACTGTGCCAATATATCCTCCAAACGCCGGCTTTGACGGCATTATCACTTTTATACAACGGTTACCAAAATATTCAAATAACGTTTGACGTATTTTCATTAAAAACGTTATTTTGAGTAATTTATTCATACTATTTCATCTGTCCACAAGATATAGTCCCGACAAATCTAGGGTTGCTACCAAAGCGGCTGGTCATTCGTTCTATCGGTTTGGTTGCTAGAGACGCGACCCAGTCTTTTTGTTCTGTATCTACGGACGTGACCCAGTCGTTCATTCTAAATGTTCCATTGCCATACTGGCTGGCAACGTTCTTATCCCTTGCTTGCAGGCTAGCCAACTACAGCTAATTTACAGTCACGTCAAACAGCGCAGCCAGAATAACAACAGTAGCTGCATTTGCATAAGCTGTTCTCTAGTGACATTTATTTGGATACATCCATAACAATTAGCTAATGAGGAATGATTTCGCCTGGTATAGAAAATGTGCTCTCTCGTCAGGACACTGATGTTCAGAGCTAGCCAGCCAACAACATCACTTCAAACAGAAGCTGGAAAGACAAACAAATGCTGCTAGTTTGCATTTTACCTTTTTTCAATTGACATTTGTTAGTATTGTAACGACCCTGGGTTTCTAAGCGCGGATATCGACTGCCGCTCGAGCATGCTTTTGCGGCACAGTCGATAGCGCACTAGACTTCAGGCTAAAAGGTCGGGGGTTCGAGGCCTGCTCCCTGCCTGTTTCATTACATTGGTGTCAGAAGTGGAATCGGACCTTGCATCCAAGACAGTGCGTGTGCTTGGCCAGTGAGCGTGTTTCTATAAGACGTAGAGTCGCAAGCTTTCGTGAGGATGCGCTCTTTGAAAGGTGGGAGTTCTGTGATGACCCTGGCTTTATAAGCGTGGATATCGACTGCCGCTTGAGCATGCTTTTGACACCAATGTCATGAAACAGGCAGGGAGCAGGCCTTGAACCCTCAACCTTCTAGCCCAAAGCCCAGCTCGCTATTGACTGTGTCGCAAAAGCATGCTCGAGTGGCAGAGTCAATATCCGTGCTTATAAACCCAGGGTCGTTACAGTATATATCCATAAAAATAATGCCAGTTGATTCATGATACCGACTGGCTGTGAAACACTGCCTTCCTGTCTCGTCTGAACATGTTCATTACTATGGGACAGCTGGAGATCGAATTTGAATATTGAAACAATGTTGCAAATGTCAGAGACAGACAAGGTTTATACAAATCTCTGCTGATGAAAACTAAACGTTAGTCTAAAAGAAATGTGAGATAATGTCTAGATGCTTTTTATAGTGGAGATCAAGTTTATAAATGAGACAGTGGATTGTGCAGTCAGCTGGAACAGAGTAAATAGGTATTTGAACATCATAGATTTAGTAGCAGGTGGTAACTTGTGGAATAGACACTGGCTGGAATGCGGTTTTAACCAATCAGCATTCCGGATTAGACCCACCATTGTATAAACTACATCTCCTACGGCCCAGACCTGCATGCTCAGACCTCCATCCCTAGTGCCTGCATTATTGTTTGCCACATGGCCTTAAATTGTACAAATGTGTTTTTCTTGGCTATTTAAGTGATAATGCCAGAGAAGCCAGTGTTTGGAGGATATATTGGCACAGGTGCCGGAAAACCTGCCAATATATCCTCCAAACACAGGCTTCGAGGGTATTATCACTTTTATACAACGGTTACTAACATATTTAAATTATGATTGACATATTTTCATTAAAAAAGTTATTTTGATATATGTATTCCTACTATTTCATCCTTCCACAAGATATAGTCCCAAACCAAATATAGGGTTGCTACCCTGGTCGTTCGTTCTATTGGTTCGGTTACCAGAGACACGACCCAGTCGTTCAGTCTTTTTGTTCTGTATTTATGGACGCGACCCAGTCGTTCGTTATGTTTCATTGCAATACTGGTTGGTAACGTTCTTATCCCTCGCTTGCTAGCTAGCCAACTACGGCTAATTTACAATCACGTCAAAACAGTGCAGACAGAATAGCAGTATCTGCATTTGTTTAAACTGTTTTCTAGTGACGTTTATTTGGATACATCCATAAAATTGATGCCAGCTGATTCATGATTTCGAATGGCTGAGAAACTCATTACTATGGGACTGCTAGAGATCGAATTTTAATTTTGAAACAATGTTGCAAATGTCGGAGATACAGCCTGCCGTAACTTGTGGAAAAGACACCGGCTGGAATGCACTTTTAACCAATCAGCATTCAGGATTAGACCCCCCCTCCCCCCCTGTATAACTCAATAATAAATCATTACATTTTCCATCTTGTTAATGATGGCGGATTAAATGTACTTTAATATAAAAATGTTCAAGATGAGAAGAGAATCGTCCAGCCAATTAGATATCCAACTACACCCCCATGTTTTACAATACGCACAAGGTGTCTCAATTTAACCGTTTGTTTTTTGAAAATAATTTATTGCTGATATGAAAGGTTTTTAATACTTACATAACTATACCAAGTGACGCGTGTTAATGTTCAGACTTAAATTCTGGGCTTTTAACAAATCTCCCCCTTACAATAGACGACTTAGTCCAATTACTGATTTAGCTATGTGTAATGTAATGGAACTGAGAGTCATGAAGAGCTAAGGGAAAACCTGCCAGCTAGCGAGCTAAAGTTACTTATTAATGTGACAGCTATTACTTTTACAAGCATCATAAAAAAGTGCAAATACTCACAGAGTTCTTCTTCAACTTGTTCCTCTGCATTGTAACGTTAGAGATCTGACGACGTGCAGGTGTGTTTAGAGGATAGCTAACTTAGATGACTAGCTTTAGATAGCTGCAGCTAACCTGAGAGGTAACGCGTTAATGGTTTGAATCAACGGAAGCTTACATATTTAGTTAGCTAGTTCCTAGCTGGAAACGTATCACTTCACTAGTCACACATACATCTCAAATGCCTACCGGTTACATATATAAAAGGTAGCCAACATCGTCAAAAGACTTGGCTAACCAGCTAGTTAGTTCAGGTTATTTCATTCATTGTCAGCTGTCCTTTCCTTCTTATTTTTCGCGCCTAACGCGTTAATGGTAGTTAGAATCAAGACACTCCCACTCCATAATATTTTCTTCTTCTTCTGTGAGTTTTATGGCAGACTACAAACCAAAACGGTGTATTACCGCCACTAACTGGACGCGGTTGAAAAAAAACAAGGTAAAAATAAAACCAATACGTGATAGGGAAAATGTACTTAATCAACCAAAAATAAAACCATAAAAAAAATCACATTGACAAAACCAAACCCCCCAAAGCTCCCACTTCTTCCTTACCTCAAATCGTCATATCTCCCTTCTCAGACTCTATGACCTGCGAGGGTGGTACAGCTTGTGAAAATACTCTATGGAACTCCACTGCCGAGAAGTCTTTCAGTCCCAGGAACCATTCTGCCACATCCACAATGATACTGTATCTATTTTCCTGGACTTCCTCTCCACCTTGGCAGTGCCATTAATCACCATAGCTATAAAGGCCACAAAGTCTACATTCTTAACTGTACTCCTATCATATATTGCAGTGGTTCCCAAACGGTGACGCAACTTGATGGGATAAAAGATTATGTGGCACACCAGAACTTTTCCTAATAATTTATTTAGTGGTAATAATCTCCATCTCATCTGATCCATGCTGCAAACCATCAATTTCCGGTGACAAACATTTTTCAGAGATTAAATAGGGGTTATTTTCAAGTATTTTCATAGTTCCTTAGGCCTACTCATGATGGCTAATTTGTGTGTACAGTGCCTTCAGAAAGTATTCACACCCCTTGACCTTTCCCACATTTTGTCGTGTTACAGCCTGAATTTAATTAACTGTAAGGTCCCTCATTCGAGCAGTGAATTTCAAGCACAGATTCATCTACAAAGACAAGGGAGGGTTTCCAATGCCTTTTAAAGAAGAGCCTCTATTGGTAGATGGGTAAACAAAATCTTTAAAAAAAAGCAGACATTTAATATCCCTTTGAGCATGGTGAAGTTATTATTACACATTGGATGGTGTATCAGTACACCCAGTCGCTACAAAGATGCAGGCGTCCTTTCTAACTCAGTTGACGGAGAGGAAGGAATCGTCTCAGGGATTTCGCCATAAGGCCAAAGGTGATTTTAAACCAGTTACAGAGTTAAATGGCCGTGATAGGAGAAAACTGAGGATGGATCAACAACATTGTAGTTACTCCAAAATACTACCGTAAATTACAGAATGAAAGGAAGGAAGCCTGTACAGAATAAAACAATTTCCAAAACGTGTATCCAAAACAAAGCACTAAAGTAATACTGCAAAAACTTTGGCAAAGAAATTAACTTTGGTCCGTAATACAAAGCATTATGTTTGGGGCAAATCCAACACAACACGGAGTACCACTCTTTATATCTTCAAGCATGGTGGTAGCTGCATCATGTTATGGGTGAGCTTGTCATAGGCAAGGACTAGGACGTGTTTTAGGATAAAAAGAAAAGGAATAGAGCACAGGCAAAGTCCTAGAGGAAAACCTGGTTCAGTCTGCTTTCCAACAGACACTAACCACATTTCCACAGTTTTTATGCGAGTAAAGTCATACTGTATAAAAAATGCCAGACACCTGTGATATAAACAGGAAGTTCGGTACAATTTTATAAAGGCTGAAAGGTCATTTGTTCAATCGACATGGTGGGACCTTTTTGTGTCGGTAAAATTAATTATGCGAGAAATGGAGGTGGAAATGCCTTTATGCACAAATATTGATATAACAACCATCATATCAAAGTAAACTTGGAGTCACGCAATGACATGGTGTGTGGTACTCCCACTACAACTCTGGAAATCATGCAGTTTATTAGGCTACAGATAAAATAAATTATGATGAACTTCACAGGGTGGTGAAAGTGCATGGTGATCTTGACGCTCCTTAATAAATATAGAGAGTCTTATTCTGGTGACATGATGATCGATGCTTAACTGCCGTTTGACAAATACAAATATTCTTGCTCTTATCCAGCCTACCCGCAGTGTATCTACGGGCTGATGGCTAGAGCGCACGTGCCAAGACCAGAGTAGGCACATTGCTATTTAACGCAATAGTTTTTGCATTTTCAACAATGGAAACACATTGAACTTAAAGAAAATATTTGGTACATGAAAACTTAAGCGAAAAAGTAAATTGTCTGCAGTACGTCATCACACACAGATTGTTTTATCTGCAACAGGTTTGATGGAAACACACCACTGGTGGGAACATTTGCATATTCTCTTTATTTGAATATTCACATGAAAATCTGTTGCCAAATTAATGGAAACCTAGCTACTGGGAGACAAATCCACCTTTCAGCAGGACAATAACCTAAAAAGCATGCATGTTATCTTGTTAAGTAACTCCAGTGTATGACAGTGAATGTTTCTCAGTGACCTAGTTACAGTTTTGACTTAAATCAGCTTGAAAATTTATGGTAAGACTTGAAAATGGCTGTCTAGCAATGATCAACAACCAACCTGACACAGCTTGAAGAATTTTGAAAAGAGCAATGGGCAAATATTGTACAATCCAGGTTTGCAAAGCTCTTAGAAACTTACCCAGAAAGACTTACAGCTGTAATTGCTGCCAAAGGTGATTCTAACATATTATTAACGTATTAACTCAGGGGGTTGAATGCTTATCTAATCAAAATATATTAGTGTTTATTTTCTGTTAAATAAAAAAAAGGTCAGATATTTTTTCTCCACTTTGACATTACAGAGTATTTGGTGTAGATCGTTGACAATTTTTTTAAATTAAATCCATTTTAATCTCACTTTGTAAAAAAGTCAAGGGGTCTGAATCCTTTCTGAAAGCACTTTACAGTGCCGTGAAAACGTATTTGCCCCCTTTCAAATTTTCTCTACATTGGATATTTTCAATACTGAATGTTACCAGATCTTCAACCAAAACCTAATATTAGATAGAGGGAATCTGAGTGAACAAATAACACAACAATTACATACTTATTTCATGTATTTCATAAGCAAAGTTATGCAACACCCAGTGCCCCTGTGTGAAAAAGTAATTGACCCTTACACTCAATAACTGGTTTTGTCATCTGTAGCTGCAATGACTCCAACCAAACACTTCCTGTAGTTGTTGATCAGTCGCTCTCCTTGCTGTGAAGGAATTTTGGCCCTCTCTTCCACACAGAACTGCTGTAACTCATCAACATTTCTGGGCTTGAAGCACAAACTGCTCGTTTCAAATCCTGCCATAGCATTTCAATTGGGATTAGGTCTGACTAGCTCATTCCAAAACCCATCTACCAGGGGCGTTGCTAGGATTTGAGGACATTGGTGAATTAGCCCAGAGACAGAATGTGAACCCTAGCAGTGACCCCCACTGCTAGGGTTCACATTCTGGCTCTGGGCTAATTCACCAATGTCCTCAAATCCTAGCAACATCCAATGTCCTCAAATCCCCCACCCCCAAATAATTTCAACAGATAAATGCATCAATCACGTGGACTTTAAGATTAACTTTGAGAGATTAAATCTACAAAAAAAATTGTAAAGAAATATATACAAAAATAATCCACTAATTTCACCTCGATTCAAAAGCCAATAAAATATAAATACAACACAAGACATTCAGGTAATTTGCACCTTCCCACAGTAGCTACTGTGGGTCTCTCTACTCTGGAACACATACATCTAGTGTACAGTCGTGGCCAAAAGTTTTGAGAATGACACAAATATTAATTTTCACAGTCTGCTGCCTCAGTTTGTATGATGGCAATTTGCATATACTCCAGAATGTCATGAAGAGTGATCAAATGAATTGCAATTAATTGCAAAGTCCCTCTTTGCCATGCAAATGAACTGAATCCCCCAAAAACATTTTCACTGCATTTCAGCCCTGCCACAAAAGGACTAGCTGACATCATGTCAGGGATTCTCTCGTTAACACAGGTGTGAGTGTTGACGAGGACAAGGCTGGAGATCACTCTGTCATGCTGATTGAGTTCGAATAACAGACTGGAAGCTTCAAAAGGAGGGTGGTGCTTGGAATCATTGTTCTTCCTCGGTCAACCATGGTTACCTGCAAGGAAACACGTGCTGTCATCATTGCTTTGCACAAAAAGGGCTTCACAGGAAAGGATATTGCTGCCAGTAAGATTGCACCTAAATCAACCACTTATCGAATCATCAAGAACTTCAAGAAGAGCGGTTCAATTGTTGTGAAGAAAGCTTCAGGGCGCCCAAGAAAGTCCAGCAAGCGCCAGAACCGTCTCCTAAAGTTGATTCAGCTGCAGGATCGGGGCACCACCAGTACAGAGCTTGCTCAGGAATGGCAGCAGGCAGGTGTGAGTGCATCTGCACGCACAGTGAGGTGAAGACTTTTGGAGGATGGCCTGGTGTCAAGAAGGGCAGCAAAAAAGCCACTTCTCTCCAGGAAAAACATCAGGGACAGACTGATATTCTGCAAAAGGTACAGGGATTGGACTGCTGAGGACTGGGGTAAAGTCATTTTCTCTGAAGAATCCCCTTTCCAACTGTTTGGGGCATCCGGAAAAAAGCTTGTCCGGAAAAGACAAGGTGAGCGCTACCATCAGTCCTGTGTCATGCCAACAGTAAAGCATCCTGAGACCATTCATTTTGTGGGGTTGCTTCTCAGCCAAGGGAGTGGGCTCACTCACAATTTTGCCTAAGAACACAGCCATGAATAAAGAATGGTACCAACACATCCTCCGAGAGCAACTTATCCCAACCATCCAGGAACAGTTTGGTGATGAACAATACCTTTTCCAGCATGATGGAGCACCTTGTCATAAGGCAAAAGTGATAACTTAGTGGCTCGAGGAACAAAACATCAATATTTTAGGTCCATGGCCAGGAAACTCCCCAGACCTTAATCCCATTGAGAACTTGTGGTCAATCCTCAAGAGGCGGGTGGACAAACAAAAACCCACAAATTCGGACAAACACCAAGCATTGATTATGCAAGAATGGGATGCCATCAGTCAGGATGTGGCCCAGAGGTTAATTGACAGCATGCCAGGGCGGATTGCAGAGGTCTTGAAAAAGAAGGGTCAACACTGCAAATATTGACTCTTGGCATTAACTTCATGTAATTGTCAATAAAAGCCTTTGACACTTATGAAATGCTTGTAATTATACTTCAGTATTCCATAGTAACATCTGAGAAAAATATATAAAGACACTGAAGCAGCAAACATTGTGAAAATGAATATTTGTGTCATTCTCAAAACGTTGGCCACGACTGTATGCCAAAGAACCTCCATACCACTCAACAACTTCAAATATAGACTCTGACCTGTCCAATAAGCCAAACTATAAAGACACCCACAGTTAACCCCTCTCTCTCTCTCTCTCTCTCTCTCTCTCTCTCTCTCTCTCTCTCTCTCTCTCTCTCTCTCTCTCTCTCTCTCTCTCTCTCTCTCTCTCTCTCTCTCTCTCTCTCTCTCTCTCTCTCTCTCTCTCTCTCTCTCTCTCTCTCTCTCTCTCTCTCTCTCTCTCTCACACACATATACATTTCAGAAAAGGAAAATAATAAAATGCTTACAGTTGTTGTCTGACTCACAAGACAAGACAATGGGGCTTGGTGTTGAAATTATTATTGAAAATTGTATCATAATCCAATGACTCAGTTAGTTCTCTATCGAAGGAGAGATGTGGCTGACCTTTAATGCCAGAGTACAGTGCATTCCACTGAATACATGCATTTTCTGTACAAAATGTACTGCCCTATTAACACATTTGTTTTAAAATAGTGATGACATTTGTTTTCTTTTTTAGGACCCTGGGCATATCTGAAATACATCTGTAAAAATTATTTAAGCTTTTGAATCTGGCCTTATAAAAAAAACTAAGTAATGTCAAATCAGGTAATGCCAAATTTAAGTCTGAATTAAGTACACTCGCGCTATCTAGAACCTTAAAGGGTTTTTCAGCTGTCCCCAGAGGAGAACCCTTTTTGGTTCCAGGTAGAACCTTTTTGGGTTACATCTAGAACCCTCTGTACTAAGTGTACAAAACATTAGGAACACCTTTCTAATATTGAGTTGCACCCCCTTTTTCCCTCAGAACAGCCTCAGATCATCGGGGCATGGACTAGAAGGTGTCGAAAGCGTTCCACAGGGATGCTGGCCCATGTTGACTCCAATGCTTCCCACAGTTGTGTCAAGTTGGCTGGATGTCCTTTGGGTGGTGAACCATTCTTCACACACTCTAACAGGTTGCGCCTGGCACCTACTACCATATCCCATTCAAAGGGACTTAAATTCAACCTCTGAATGGCACACATACACAATCCATGTCTCAATTGTCTCAAGGCTTAAAAATCCTTCTTTAACCTGTCTCCTCCCCTTTATCTACACTGATTGAAGTGGATTTAACAGGTGACATCAATGAGGGATCATAGCTTTCACCTGGATTCACCTGGTCAGTCTGTCATGAAAATAGCTGTTTTGTTCACTCAGTGTATATTGTTTTGTTTCTTTGACATTCAGAGGCTGAGCTACAACCTTCTATAGTTGAGGAGACAAAAAAATGTACTTTACTTGGGAAGTAATCTAACTCTGTTACTATCAATTGATTAAGCTATTCACTTTCTGTGCAATAGAATATTATTAAACCTGGACAGCTTTTGGGGAAACACTTGTGACCTTCTCTCGTTGTGTTATGCAACGGAAGAAGAGTAGCCAGCTGTTAAAGCTTACCCTTTTCTGTGTCGGTAGGCCTACTCTGTCCGGTGTGGAATGGTATGCCTAACTTTGAAAGTACCATGCTCAGATTCCTAGTGACCTCTCAGATGTAATTATTTGCGAACAAGGGCAGTTTTGTTGCAAAGATTCAGCTAATATGTAAAATTACGTAGAATTGCATGACATGATTATAAAAGGCATTTTTCCTCTAACCTACAAACACAATGGCAGATTCATCTAACAGGCTTGAGAGTTGTACAACTGTATATCTAAGGCTGGTCTGTCAAAGAAGTTAAGGTAAATGGTAAGCATGTTCTCTGCTATCCACTTTGTTTTTAACTATTATTTTGGGTACAGGGTAGGGTTTAGGTAAAATATATTTTGCTGAATGAGGGACATCCATTTTCATTTCAGATAGGTATAAATAACGTTCACTCTCTTACGATTCCCCACATGGTAGTTTGTTGTCATTGTTGGTAGCTATCTGGCCATTCAGAATCACAACAACTCAGACATCTGCCCCATTGAAACGTGCACATTGTTTTCGGGATGTTCTGCGCTAACCCATCTACAGTATATCAATTGCAATGGCTCTCTCTCCGTCCCTCTCTGGTTTTGGAGGAGAGGTATTCATTCAAGTGTGAGTGTAGCTCTGGACTGGCGAGATATTTTGTTCACACATACACAAAAATGCAAAGTAATTATGTAGCACGGATAATCTACACACTTGCATAGGCAAAAATAAGGCTCCTTCATTTTAAATTCTGTTGCAAAATGCTGACTTTGTTGCAAGATGACCCGAATATGTTTGTTGCACCCTTAATTCCAACCTCCATTTGTTCAACATCTGACGCTCGCTCCAATCGTCTACTCTCATGGTCTGATTACAACCACTTCAAAGGACTAATGTCTATTTTGGGAGGAAGACTGCCTCTTTCAGAGGAACAGATGAGGCTGGCATGACATTTGGTGATACACTGCTACCCTCTGATCCTTGAGGGCTGAAAGCAGATATACACAATGCACTGCGATAGATTGGCCTGAACAAGAGGCAAATCTATCGCAGGGCCTTACCCCAAGCAGAGAAGCATTGGGCCCCATTTTTCTTTGGTATTACTGGGCCAGGGATCAAACGCCCAAACCTCCAATCTCAGGGCGGACACTCTAACCACAAGGCCACTGAGTAGGCCTACACAGCACAGCCATTGGTTAGGGAGCACAAGAGCAGAGCAGGCCGGGGCTCAGGGTTGGAATATCCATTTCAGTGTGTAATGCAGCAGCTATCCTAGAAATATAACTTTGCTCTGTGCTTCTCCAAGCATGCACTTCATAGCTTATAGTCTATAGGCTATAGATCATTTGATTGAGACCACACTAAATAGCTAATAGGCGCACCTGATATTTCTCGCCCAGCGGAGAATCAGAGATGAGGGGCGGTATCGGGCACACATTGATATGCAGTGTAGCCTAATAAACAACAAATTCTAAAACACTGAGAAATATAGAAATGTCATTAAATACAAATTACATGACCCTTCCCTGTACTAGATTTAAAAATACTAAACCCTCCCCTTGACTGAAATTGAAAAAGCATGACGCTCCCCCATTTTCCTCCCGGTAACCATTCTGTAAATTTCGATCTATCCCTAAGCACAACTATTTAACAATCCAAGCAACTTTTCTTCTAAAACATATTACACTATTGAATAATTCTACCAAACTATATTACACTCTTGAATAATACAACAATTCACAAGCATTTACAGACAATTAAATGGTTTATTTGCTCATCCGTACACATTAAATTAGTTGACAATCCACAGCTCCTGCGAGCTGGCTAGCTAGCTAACTGACATACTTCTTGATCAAGTAACTACCCACTTGGTACACACGTCAGTTCAACGTCTAGTTTTGATTTACATATTGGTTGAGATATCAACTAATGCGAATTCCTGTTAAGGGAGGAGCAGATTTATTTGAATAAGAGAGTAAAACATTCTTATGATGACTATGACATTTGCTGGCACCTTCAATTCTTGCACATTTTCTCATTAAAAATATATTTCAACACTGCTCAGGCAAATTTGCTGAACTGCTGAACTTGGAACCAATCAGAACCCTCATGGTTCCATCTAAATAGTTCTACCAAATTTCTATCAACATGTTAAATGTGCAACCAGAGGGAAAATAATTCTAGATCACCTGTACTCCACACACAGAGACGCGTACAAAGCTCTCCCTCTCCCTCCATTTGGTAAATCCGACCACAACTCTATCCTCCTGATTCCTGCTTACAAGCAAAAATGAAAGCAGGAAGCACCAGTGACTCGGTCTATAAAAAAAGTGGTCAGATGAAGCAGATGCTAAACTACAGGACTGTTTTGCTATCACAGACTGGAACATGTTTCCGGGATTCTTCCGATGGCATTGAGGAGTACACCACATCAGTCACTGGCTTTATCAATAAGTGCATCAAGGACGTCGTCCCCACAGTGACTGTACGTACTTACCAAAACCAAAAGCCATGGATTACAGGCAACATTCGCACTGAGCTAAAAGGTAGAGCTGCCGCTTTCAAGGTGCGGTACTCTAACCCGGAAGCTTTCAAGAAATCCTGCTATGCCCTGCGACGAACCATCAAAACAGGCAAAGAATCTATACAGGGCTAAGATTGAATCGTACTTCACTGGCTCCGATGCTCGTTGGATGTGGCAGGGCTTGCAAACTATTACAGACTACAAAGGGAAGCACAGCCGCGAGCTGCCCAGTGACACAAGCCTACCAGACGAGCTAAATCACTTCTATGCTCGCTTCGAGGCAAGCAACACTGAGGCATGCATGAGAGCATCAGCTGTTCCAGACGACTGTGTGATCACGCTCTCCATAGCCGACATGAGTAAGACCTTTAAACAGGTCAACATTCACAAGGCTGCGGGGCCAGACGGATTACCAGGACGTGTGCTCCGGGCATGTGCTGACCAACTGGCAGGTGTCTTCACTGACATGTCCCTGATTGAGTCTGTAATACCAACATGTTTCAAGCAGGGCACCATAGTCCCTGTGCCCAAGAACACAAAGGCAACCTGCCTAAATGACTACAGACCCGTAGCACTCACATCCGTAGCCATGAAGTGCTTTGAAAGGTTGGTAATGGCTCACATCAACACCATTATCCCAGAAACCCTAGACCCACTCTAATTTGTTTACCGCCCAAACAGATCCACAGATGATGATCTCTATTGCACTCCACACTGCCCTTTCCCACCTGGACAAAAGGAACACTCATGTGAGAATGCTATTCATTGACTACAGCTCAGTGTTCAACACCGTAGTACCCTCAAAACTCATCACTGAGCTAGGGATCCTGGGACTAAACACCTCCCTCTGCAACTGGATCCTGGACTTCCTGACGGGCGGCCCCCGGGTGGTGAGGGTAGGTAGCAACACATCTGCCACGCTGATCCTCAACACTGGAGTTCCCCAGGGGTGTGTGCTCAGTCCCCTCCTGTACTCCCTGTTCACCCACAACTGCATGGCCAGGCACGACTACAACACCATCATTAAGTTTGCAGACGACACAACAGTGGTAGGCCTGATCACCGAAAATGACGAGACAGCCTATAGGGAGGAGGTCAGAGACCTGGCCGGCTGGTGCCAGAATAACAACCGATCCCTCAACGTAACCAAGACTAAGGAGATGATTGTGGACTACAGGAAAAGGAGGACCGAGCACGCCCCTATTCTCATTGACGGGGCTGTAGTGGAGCAGGTTGAGAGCTTCAAGTTCCTTGGTGTCCACATCAACAACAAACTAGAATGGTCCAAACACACCAAGACAGTCGTGAAGAGGGCACGACAAAGCCTATTACCCCTCAGGAAACTAAAAAGATTTGACATGTGTCCTGAGATCCTCAAAAGGTTCTACGGCTGCAACATCGAGAGCATCCTGACTGGTTGCATCACTGCCTGGTACGGCAATTGCTCGGCCTCTGACCGCAAGGCACTACAGAGGGTAGTGCGTACGGCCCAGTACATCACTGGGGCTAAGCTGCCTGCCATCCAGGAACTCTAAACCAGGCAGTGTCAGAGGAAGGCCACCCCAGTCATAGACTGTTCTCTCTACTATCGCATGTCAAGCGGTACCGGAGTGCCAAGTCTAGGACAAAAAGGCTTCTCAACAGTTTTTACCCCCAAGCCATAAGAATCCTGAACAGGTAATCAAATGGCTACGCGGACTATTTGCATTGTGTGCCCCCAACCCCTCTTTTTACGCTGCTGCTACTTTCTGTTTATCATATATGCATAGTCACTTTAACTATACATTCATGTACATACTACCTCAATTGGGCCAACCAACCAGTGCTCCCGCACATTGCCTAACCGGGCTATCTATCTGCATTGTGTCCCGCCACCCGCCAACCCCTTTTTTACGCTACTGCTACTCTCTGTTCATCATATATGCATAGTCACTTTAGCCATAGCTACATGTACATACTACCTCAATCAGCCTGACTAACCAGTGTCTGTATGTAGCCTCGCTACTTTCATAGCCTCGCTACTGAATATAGCCTCGCTACTGTATATAGCCTGTCTTTTTACTGTTGTTTTATTTCTTTACTTACCTATTGTTCACCTAACACCTTTTTTGCACTATTGGTTAGAGCCTGTAAGTTAGCATTTCACTGTAAGGTCTACACCTGTTGTATTCGGCGCACATGACAAATACATTTTGATTTGATTCGAAATACCTGTTTTCGAGTGCACTTGAAATGTGCAGCATACAATGCTAATTGTATTGATTGTATGAAGAGTTAATTCCATTGACCACTTACCCAATGTTACAGTTTGACTAGCCTAGCCAGCTACTGTAAATGTAAATTTGCCTGCTCAGAAAGCTAGTGTTTCAATAGCTCTCTCTCTGTCGGTGAATTACATTTTTGAATAATGTTTCGTCATGGTCAAGTAACTAGCTTCAGGCTTAAAGAGACATTCAATAATATAATTGACATAGTAACCCAAATAAAATCATGTAAATGGAAAGGTGTGTGTGTCATGTATGCTAGAATGGAGGTTTAAAAACTACAGATGCATACAGTGAGGGAAAAAAGTATTTGATCCCCTGCTGATTTTGTACGGTTTGCCCACTGACAAAGAAATGATCAGTCTATAATTTTAATGGTAGGTTTATTTGAACAGTGAGAGACAGAATAACAACAAAAAAATCCATAAAAATGCATGTGAAAAATGTTATAAACTGAATTGCATTTCAATGAGGGAAATAAGTATTTGACCCCCTCTCAATCAGAAAGATTTCTGGATCCCAGTGTCACGTCCTGGCCACAGATAGCCTTCTGGCTCATCTAGGGTGTGTTGGTCAGGACGTGATCAGGGGGGGGTTTTGTTCTATGTTTTATTTTCTTGGTTTGGTTTGTTGATGGTTCCCAATTTGAGGCAGCTGAGTGTCGTTACCTCTAATTGGGGACCATATACAGTGGGGCAAAAAAGTATTTAGTCAGCCACCAATTGTGCAAGTTCTCCAACTTAAAAAGATGAGAGAGGCCTGTAATTTTCATCATAGGTACACTTCAACTATGACAGACAAAATGAGAAAAAGAAATCCAGAAAATCACATTGTAGGATTTTTAATTTATTTATTTGCAAATTATGGTGGAAAATAAGTATTTGGTCAATAACAAAAGTTTATCTCAATACTTTGTTATATACCCTTTGTTGGCAATGACAGAGGTCAAACGTTTTCTGTAAGTCTTCACAAGGTTTTCACACACTGTTGCTGGTATTTTGGCCCATTCCTCCATGCAGATCTCCTCTAGAGCAGTGATGTTTTGGGGCTGTCGCTGGGCAACACGGACTTTCAACTCCCTCCAAAGATTTTCTATGGGGTTGAGATCTGGAGACTGGCTAGGCCACTCCAGGACCTTGAAATGCTTCTTCTGAAGCCACTCCTTAGATTGCGGCGGTGTGTTTGGGATTATTGTCATGCTGAAAGACCCAGCCACGTTTCATCTTCAATGCCCTTGCTGATGGAAGGAGGTTTTCACTCAAAATCTCACGATACATGGCCCCATTCATTCTTTCCTTTACACGGATCAGTCGTCCTGGTCCCTTTGCAGAAAAACAGCCCCAAAGCATGATGTTTCCACCCCCATGCTTCACAGTAGGTATGGTGTTCTTTGGATGCAACTCAGCATTCTTTGTCCTCCAAACACGACGAGTTGAGTTTTTACCAAAAAGTTATATTTTGGTTTCATCTGACATTCTCCCAATCCTCATCTGGATCATCCAAATGCTCTCTAGCAAACTTCAGACGGGCCTGAACATGTACTGGCTTAAGCAGGGGGACACGTCTGGCACTGCAGGATTTGAGTCCCTGGCGGCGTAGTGTGTTACTGATGGTAGGCTTTGTTACTTTGGTCCCAGCTCTCTGCAGGTCATTCACTAGGTCCCCGTGTGGTTCTGGGATTTTTGCTCACCGTTCTTGTGATCATTTTGACCCCACGGGTGAGATCTTGCGTGGAGCCCCAGATCGAGGAAGATTATCAGTGGTCTTGTATGTCTTCCATTTCCTAATAATTGCTCCCACAGTTGATTTCTTCAAACCAAGCTGCTTACCTATTGCAGATTCAGTCTTCCCAACCTGGTGCAGGTCTACAATTTGGTTTCTGGTGTCCTTTGACAGCTCTTTGGTCTTGGCCATAGTGGAGTTTGGAGTGTGACTGTTTGAGGTTGTGGACAGGTGTCTTTTATACTGATAACAAGTTCAAACAGGTGCCATTAATACAGGTAACGAGTGGAGGACAGAGGAGCCTCTTAAAGAAGAAGTTACAGGTCTGTGAGAGCCAGAAATCTTGCTTGTTTGTATGTGACCAAATACTTATTTTCCACCATAATTTTCAAATAAATTCATAAAAAATCCTACAATGTGATTTTATGGATTTTTTTTCCTCATTTTGTCTGTCATAGTTGAAGTGTACCTATGATGAAAATTACAGGCCTCTCTCATCTTATAAAAGTGAGAGAACTTGCACAATTGGTGGCTGACTAAATACTTTTTTGCCCCACTGTATATGTTTGTTCTTTTCCCCACTTGCGGTGTGGGTCATTGTTTTTTGTGCATGTGCTGTGTGTGCTACACCCCGTCCGATTGTCATTCATTGTTTTTGTTGTTTCATAGTTTCACAAATTAAAAGATGTGGCACTCAGTCCATGTTGCACCTTGGTCCAGTTCTTTACACGACGAGCGTGACACCCAGTTGTCTTTTATACAGGTAATGAGCTGAGATTAGAAGCACACTATTAAAGGGAGTGCTCCTAATCTCAGCTTGTTACCTGTATAAAAGACACCTGTCCACAGAAGCAATCAATCAATTAGATTCCAAACTCTCCACCATGGCCAAGACCAAAGAGCTCTCCAAGGATGTCAGGGACAAGATTGTAGACCTACACAAGGCTGGAATGGGCTACAAGACCATTGCCAAGCAGCTTGGTGAGAAGGTGACAACAGTTGGTGCGATTATTCACAAATGGAAGAAACACAAAAGAACTGTCAATCTCCCTCGGCCTGGGGCTCCATGCAAGATCTCACCTCGTGGAGTTGCAATGATCATGAGAACGGTGAGGAATCAGCCCAGAACTACACGGGAGGATCTTGTCAATGATCTCAAGGCATCTGGGACCATAGTCACCAAGAAAACAATTGGTAACACACTACGCCATGAAGGACTGAAATCCTGCAGCGCAAGCAAGGTCATCAACTCAACTCGCCGTGTTTGGAGGAGGAGGAATGCTGCCTATGACCCCAAGAGCACCATCCCCACCGTCAAACATGGAGGTGGAAACATTATGCTTTGGGGGTGTTTTTCTGCTAAGGGGACAGGACAACTTCCCCGCATCAAAGGGACGATGGACGGGGCCATGTACCGTCAAATCTTGGGTGAGAAACTCCTTCCCTCAGCCAGGGCATTGAAAATGGGTCGTGGATGGGTATTCCAGCAAGACAATGACCCAAAACACACGGCCAAGGCAACAAAGGAGTGGCTCAAGAAGAAGCACATTAAGGTCTTGGAGTGGCCTAGCCAGTCTCCAGACCTTAATCCCATAGAAAATCTGTGGAGCGAGCTGAAGGCTCGAGTTGCCAAACGTCAGCCTCAAAACCTTAATGACTTGGAGAAGATCTGCAAAGAGGAGTGGGACAAAATCCCTCCTGAGATGTGTGCAAACCTGGTAGCCAACTACAAAAAACATCTGACCTCTGTGATTGCCAACAAGGGTTTTGCCACCAAGTACTAAGTCATGTTTTGCAGAGGGGTCAAATACTTATTTCCCTCATTAAAATGCAAATCAATTTATAACATTTTTCACATGCGTTTTTTTCTGGATTTGTTTGTTGTTATTCTGTCTCTCACTGTTCAAATAAACCTACCATTAAAATTCTAGACTGATCATTTCTTTGTCAGTGGGCAAACGTACAAAATCAGCAGGGGATCAAATACTTTTTTCCCTCACTGTATGCATATTAGAATACATGGCATAGCCTACACATAAAGCATACCTTATAATCTTCACTAAAAACAGCTGGGCAAAACGAATACAAGGTGTTGGTTTATACAAGGTGACCAGAGCTTGATTTCTCAAACAGTTCAGTTCTCAAATGTCAGCACCTGCCCAATACCATGGTGGGTATGCAAATGTTGAATACATTGGGATAAGATATGGAGAATGACAAATAGTCTGTCAGAATATAGAAAAGGCAATTTGGAAATACTAAATGTTCTGTGAATGTGAATACAGTGCATTCGGAATGTATTCAGTATACTTTTTCCACAGTTTGTTATGTTACAGCCTTATTGTAAAATGTATAAAATATATTTTTCCCCTCATCAATCTACACACAATACCCCATAAAACAGGTTTATAGAATGTTTTCAAATGTATAAAAAAAACAGAAATATCACATTTATATAAGTATTCAGACCCTTTAATCAGTACTTTGTTGAAGCACCTTTGGCAGCGATTACAGCCTCGAGTCTACTTGGGTATGACGCTACAAGCTTGGCAAACCTGTATTTGGTGAGTTTCTCCCAATCTTCTCTGCAGATCCTCTCAAGCTCTGTCAGGTTGAATGGGGAGCGTCGCTGCACAGCTTTTTCAGGTCTCTCCAGAGATGTTTGATCGGGTTCAAGTCCGGGCTCTGGCTGGGCCACTCAAGGACATTGAAACACTTGTGCTTAGGGTTGTTGTCCTGTTGGTAGGTGAAACGTTTCCACAGTCTGTGGTCCTGAATGCTCTGGAGCACAGTTTCATCAAGGATCTCTCTGTGCTTTGCTCCGTTCAAATTATCCTCGATCCTGACTAGTCTCCCAGTCCCTGCCGCTGAAAAACATCCCCACAGCATGATGCTGCCACCACCATGCTTCACCGTAGGGATGGTGCCAGGTTTCCTCCGGACGTGACGCTTGGCATTCATGCCAAAGAGTTCAATCTTGGTTTCATCAGACCAGAGAATCTTGTTTCTCATGGTCTGAGAGTCCTTTAGGTGCCTTTTGGCAAACTCCAAGCGGGATGTCATATGCCTTTTACTGAGGAGGGGCTTCCATCTGGCCACTCTACCACAAAGGCCTGATTGGTGGAGTGCTGAAGAGATGGTTGTCCTTCTGGAAGGTTCTCCCATCTCCACAGAGGAACTCTGTCAGAGTGACCATTGGGTTCTTGGTCACCTCCCTGACCAACGCCCCTCTCCCCTGATTGCTCAGTTTGGCCGGGCGGCCAGCTCTAAGAAGAATCTTGGTGGTTCCAAACTTCTTCCATTTAAGAATGATGGAGGCCACTGTGTTCTTGGGGACCTTCAATGATGCAGAAATTTGTTGGTACCCTTCCCCAGATCTATGCCCCAACACAATCCTGTCTCGGAGCTCACCGGACAATTCCTTCGACCTCATGGATTGGTTTTTGCTATGACATGCACTGTCAACTGTGGGACTTTATATAGACAGGTGTGTGCCTTTCCAAATCATGTCCAATCAATTGAATTTTCCACAGGTGGACTCCAATGAAGTTGTAGAAACATTTCAAAGATGATCAATGGAAACAGGATGCACCTGAACTCAATTTCGAGTCTCATAGCAAAGGGTCTGAATACTTATGTAAATAAGGTATTTCTGTTTTCTCTTTGTCATTATGGGCTATTTTGTGTTGATTGATGAGGGAAAAAAATTATTTAATCATTTTTAGAATAAGGCTGTAACGTAACAAAATGTGGAAAAAGGAAAGTGGACTGAATACTTTACGAATGCACTGTATATTTAAGTGGTTTAAATGATCAGGCTAAATTTCCTCTGAACCTTCAAAAAATGTATGGTGCCAAATTCTTGCCAATTCATTTTTCTACTACTAACTATGACTGAGTGTGCGGCTAGTTTTCCATAATGTACGTTTCATGCATATACATTCGAACAAAGAAGAACATCACTAACCACGTTTCCATCCACAGTTCTTATGCCAGTAAAGTCATACTGTAAAAAATAATCGACATCTGTGATGGTAACAGGAAGTTGTAAATGTTGTAAATGCAGACAGATCCTTTGTTCATTCGACATGGTGGGATCTTTTTGTGTTGGTAAAATTAATTATGTGAGAAATGGCGGTGGAAATGCCTTTATGCGCAAATATTTGTATAATCACAATCATATTGAAGTTAACGTGGAGTCACGTGATGATATGGTGTGAGGTACTCCCACTACGACTCGGGAAACATGCAATTTATTAAGCTACAGATTAAATAAATTATGATGACTTCACTGGGTGGTGAAAGCGCACAGTGATCTTGGTGCTTTCCAATAATTATCGAGGGTTTCATGCCCTGATCTGTTTCACCTTGTGCTTGTCCTTGTGCTTGTCTACACCCCCTTGTGCTTGTCTATACCCCCTCCAGGTGTCGCCCATCTTCCCCACTTACCGTCTGGGTATTTATACCTGTGTTTTCTGTCTGTGCCAGTTCGGCTTGTTTGTCAAGCTTACCAGCGTTTGTCCTGTCAGCGCCTGTCTTTTCCCAGCCTCTCATTTTCTCGTCCTCCTGGTTTTTGACCCTTGCCTGTCCTGACCCTGTACCCGTCCGCCTGACCACACTGCCTGTCCCTGAGCCTGCCTGACGTCCTGTACCTTTGCTCCTACTCTGGATTATTGACCCCTGCCTGCCTTGACCTGTCGTTTGCCTGCCGCTGTCGAAGTAAACATTGTTACTTCACACAGTCTGCACTTGGGTCTTACCTTGATACCTGCTAGAGGTTCTCATTCTGGTGACATGATCGATGCTTGTGTGTCGTTTGACAAATACAGATATTCTTGCTCTTATCCATAATCTCACTGTATCTGTGAGCTGTTGCACGTGCCAATACGAGAGTAGGCACATTTGCTGTTAAACGCAACAGTTTTTGTGATAAAATTTCAGTAAAGTTGAAAATGTGATGAAAACACATTGAACTTTCGATTTTTATTCAGCACTATGTCATCACTTACTGATTTTCATCCGCACAAATCAGTTTGGTGGAAACACCACTGTTGGGAAAATGCGCGTATTTTCTTTATTGGATTTTAGAATATTTGCATTAAAAACTGTTGCCAATTGGAAGGAAACCTAGCTACATTTAGTGTTTTCCCATTTGAGTATGGAGACAAATAACAAAGGTGTTTCAGGCAGTATTTGAAGTATCAAAATATAGTGTCGTGTTGGTGTTCTTAAACTCTAAAACTCTCTTGACTGGTTATACTGTGTATAACAAAACCTACAAAGAGAAGACAACAGGCAAATGCATATGGGGTTTCAATGTGTAATAGTGACGGCAGGACTAGTTCGAACTGCAGTAGGATGGTTCTCCTCACAGGTGAGTGAATAAGCTGAGTCCATGCTTGGTGAATAGCAGTTGGTTGATCTCTGGGAGCAGGACACAGGAGAGAGTTAGATTATGGAATGAATAGATTATGGGAGAATAGATTATGGGAGAATAGATTATGAATAGATTATGGGAGACAAAAGGTAAAAACAAGAATGAATCAAATAAATCATCACAGCAAAGGATTGTATTTTATGAGCTGGAAAGGAACATCCTGACAGTAAAAAAGTGCAACAACTAGGCTACTACGATAAGGATAGGGGTAGGGTTCTATGCATCCTACTCTAATTTAGCTCTCAAAGTTTTCTTATCCGTTGGATTTTCAGTGGTTAGCTTAGCCCACGGTTGGCTGTGGGTGAAATACAATTCAGATGCTGTGTTTTAACGTTTAGAAACGTCAATAATCATTGCTAGCGAAACGTTTTTTAGAAACTGAGAATGAGAATCTTTCAAATAAAAAAGATGCACGTACTGTAGTAGTTTTGCACAGATCAATAAGCTGTGTGTGCTTCCAGTTGACGAACTACACCTTTTCCCCAGTTATGCTTACACGGGTGTCCGGAGCACACTAGATGGCTAGTTAGCACAGGTGGGCACCTATGTCTTCAGTATGTCTTCCGTAAAAACAATGTAACAAAATTGTAAAAATAAAGAAAAGCCCTGGAATAAGTACTCATTCAAGGCTTTGTAGAATAATAGTGAAGACATAAAAAATATGAAATAACACATATTATGATATCATGTAAACTCAGCAAAAAACGAAGCATCCCTTTTTCAGGACCCTGTCTTTCAAAGATAATTCACAAAAATCCAAATAACTTCACAGATCTTCATTGTAAAGGGTTTAAAACCGTTTCCCATGCTTGTTCAATGAACCATAAACAATTAATGAACATGCACCTGTGTAACGGTCGTTAAGACACTAACAGCCTACAGATGGTAGGCAATTAAGGTCACAGTTATGAACATTTCGGACACTAAAGAGGCCTTTCTACTGACTGAAAAACACCAAAAGAAAGATGCCCAGGGTCCCTGCTCATCTGCATGAACGTGCCTTAGGCATGCTGCAAGGAGGCATGAGGACTGCAGATGTTGCCACGGCAATAAATTGCAATGTCCGTACTGTGAGACGTCTAAGACAGTGCTACAGGGAGACAGGACGCACAGCTGATCCTCGCAATGGCAGACCACGTGTAACAACACCTGCACAGGATCGGTACATCCAAACCTCACACCTGCGGGACAGGTACAGGATGGCAACAACAACTGCCCGAGTTACACCAGGAACGCACAATCCCTCCATCAGTGCTTAGACTGTCCCCAATAAGCTGAGAGAGGCTGGACTAAGGGCTTGTAGGCCTGTTGTAAGGCAGGTCCTCCCCAGACATCACCTGAAACAATGTTGTCTATGGGCACAAACCCACCGCCGCTTGACCAGACAGGATTGGCAAAAAGTGCTCTTCACTGATGAGTCGTGGTTTTGTCTCACCAGGGGTGGTGAGCGGGATCGATTTGGAGGTGGAGGGTCCATCATGGTCTGGGGCGGTGTGTCACAGCATCATCGGACTGAGCTTGTTGTCATTGCAGGCAATCTCAATGCTGTGCGTTACAGGGAAGACATCCTCCTCCCTCATGTGGTACCCTTCCTGCAGGCTCATCCTGACATGACCCTCCAGCATGACAATGCCACCAGCCATACTGCTCGTTATGTGTGTGACTTCCTGCTAGACAGGAATGTCAGTGTTCTGCCATGGCCAGCAAAGAGCCCGGATCTCAATCCCATTGAGCACGTCTGGGACCTGTTGGATCGGAGGGTGAGGGCTAGGGCCATTACCCCCAGACATGTCCAGGAACTTGTAGGTGCCTTGGTGGAAGAGTGGGGTAACATCTCACAGCAAGAACTGGCAAATCTGGTGCAGTCCATGAGGAGGAGACTTAATGCAGCTGGTGGCTACACCAGATACTGACTGTTACTTTAGATTTTGTGTCCCTTTGTTCAGGGACACAATATTCAATTTCTGTTAGTCACATGTCTGTTGAACTTGTTCACAGTTAAGTTCAGTTTGCTGAAAATAAACACAGTTGACAGTCAGAGGATATATGTATCTGTGTGTGTGCATATATATGTATGTATGTGTGTGTGTATGTATGTATGTATATATGTATGTATGTGTGTGTGTGTGTATGTATTGTGGCAAAGAAGGGGGTCGAGTGATAAATGGCAGATATGTGAGAGCAGAACTAATAAACGGGCTCTGCCCTATCACTAAAATGGCAACCCCGATCAGAACTACAGATCACTAAATGGCCGACTGCCATACAATTCCCAGAAGCAAGGGGAACCCTCAGAAGGTGGGGCCAACCCACAGATAAGGGGTCAAGACAAACCAGGAAGAGAGAGGGAAGGCTGGAAGGATCTGTGAACCATAGAGGAAGAAACAATTTATATCCGCTGGATTTACCGTGTATGAACTGGACTGTTTTTGACTTACTTGTTGGCGTTTGGACCTGGACTGACCGAGAACCTGATTTGTGTACCGAACCCTGCTATCCTTGACCTTGCCTGCGGCCTGGGTGCACCAGAACGGAGAAACAAACACACAGGTACTGTCCCGTTCGAAAGAACTCTCAACCTGGGGTGATTTTGGTGACTGTTTCCCACTTAAATTGTGACAAACGCTCCTAACCTTGAAGAGGTTTGCCGCACGTGGTGGAGAATGCGAGCAAATGGACTAACCATACCGCTGGTTAGGTAGAGGCTTTGTTTGGTTAGGCTTTGTTTGGTTAGGGTAGTTTTTCGGGAAAATGAGTATGGAGGGAGCCATACAGGCCCTGTTACAAGCGGCGGCCGCCCAACAAGAAGCAACTAGAGCTCAACAAATAGCTCATCAGGATGCAATGTGAATGTATCAGGACACGTTACAGGTCCAGCACCGTACCAATCATTTGCTCAGAGAGGAGCAAGAGAGAAACACCCAGGAGTTAAGAGAAGGCCTAAAGGGGCTAGTGGACCAAATTGTGGCTCAGTTACCAGCTGCAAATACCCAGAGGCGGGCCAATCATTTTCTTCAAAAAATGACAAAGCAGGAAGCATATCTCACCACCTTCGAAAGGACGGCAGAGCGGGAGAAGTGGCCGAAAGAAGAATGGGCAGGGCTTCTGGCACCATACCTGGCAGGGGACGCTCAAAAAGCGTATTTCGACCTGGAGTTGAAAGATGCACAGGATTACGATAAACTAAAGGGGGAGATTCTGACTAGACTGGGAGTGACTGATACTGTGAGGGCACACCGCTTCCACCCGTGGTCGTACCAACCTGGAAAACCGCCCCGAACACAGATGTTTGACTTGATTCACCTGGCACGGAAATGGTTGCGACCGGAGACCCGTCGAGATCGTCGAGACCATCGTACTTGACCAGTTTCATTGGGGTCTACCCCAGGAAGTTCGACGATGGGTTGGCCAGAACGAGGTACTTTCCGCCGACTATCTTGTGGGTCTGGTTGAACGGCAGGAACAGCTGGGGAGGAAAGATCCCCATTCCCCAGGCCTGGGCGAATAAATGGACCGGGTAAGACTGTCCCAACATTTGGAGGGGGAAGAGAGCAGCGTGGGGCCGTGAGGAAAGAATCAGAATCGGGTCGAGACACTACGGAAAAATCCGGAAACCGGGACCGGGGGTTGAGGGGGTCTCCCCCCGAAACCCTATTATCTGTTATAATTGTAATCGACCGGGACATATTGCAGCCTACTGCCCTATGCAATGTAACCTCGGTGAAGAAGAGGAAGCTGATATATGGTATGCCTGTCCTGTGGTAACCACTGTACTTGAAAGATCAAGAAATAAACATATGTGCAGGGTGAAGGTTGAAGGGAAAGAGGTTGAAGCCCTGCTGGATTCCGGCAGTATTCTAACCCTGGTCGTTGCAAACCTAGTGCCGACTCATAAACTGGATACAAGTCAGGATATCAGTGTTACGTGCATTCATGGGGATACCCGTCTGTACCCCACAGCCGTAGTGAGCATCCAAACCGAGGAAGGGCTGCTGGATTATGAGGTCGGCGTGGTCCCAAAGATGCCATATGATGTAATACTAGGTAGAAACTTTGAGAAGTTAGGCCAAAAGAATGGCATATTTGAGAAGCCAACAACCCTGACCAAGCCGGAAGTAGCATGTAGCCTTCAACCAAAGTCAAGAAAGGAGGTCTCCCAGGGGCCAACCTCACAGGTGCTAGTAGGGGAGGATGAGGAAGAAGTGGCAGACCTCGTTGATAACGAGCAGCCCGGTACTAGTGGGGCTGGGGTCGATCTGAATCCAGAGGATGACTATCTAGAACCAGCAGACCTGGCAGGGTCCCTGACTAATTTTGGGACGGCCCAAAACCAGAATCCTACCCTGCAGCAAGCCAGAGCAGATGTGCAGGTCGTGGATGGTACTCCCATAAATGATGGGATGACGCCTAATAGTTTTCCCCACTTCATCATGAAAAAGGGTTTGGTGTACAGAGTCTCAAAAATAGGGGTTGATGTGGTGGAACAATTGTTGGTCCCCACCCGGTACCGGAGGACAGTACTGGATCTAGCTCATGGGCACATTCTGGGTGGACACCTTGGTATCGATAAAACCCGAGACCGGATCATAAGGAGGTTTTACTGGCCAGGAAATCAGGCTGAAGTGGCTCGGCATTGTGGAGGGTGCCCGGAGTGCCAGTTAACAGCTCCCCGACCAGCTGTTAAAAGCCCGTTAGTGCCACTCCCCATAATCGAAACGCCATTTGAGAGGATAGCGATGGATATAGTGGGCCCACTACCCAAATCCGCCAGAGGGCACCAATACATTCTGGTCATTCTAGATTATGCCACTCGCTACCCAGAAGCCATTCCCCTTCGGACGATGGCTTCCAAAAATATCGCCAAGGAATTAGTGCTCCTGATAACCAGAGTAGGGGTTCCAAAGGAGATCCTTACTGACCAGGGAACCCCCTTTATGTCCCGCCTTATGGCGGACCTTTGTAAATTGTGGCAGGTGAAACAGTTGAGGACATCGGTTTACCATCCTCAGACAGACGGGCTGGTTGAGAGATTCAACCGCACCCTGAAGTCAATGCTCAGGAAGGTAATCGATAAGGATGGGAAAAACTGGGATTGCATGCTGCCGTATCTGATGTTTGCCATTAGAGAGGTTCCCCAAGCCTCGCTGGGGTTTCCCCCTTTGAGTTGGTATATGGGAGGCACCACCGGGGAATCTTAGACATCGCCCGGGAAACCTGGGAGCACCAATCCACCCCGTATACTAGTGTCATAGAGCACGTCACGGCAATGCAAGATAGGATAGCCACCGTCATGCCCATCGTCAGAGAGCACATGAGACAAGCACAAGAGCACCAGCGGCACACTTATAACTGGCAGGCTACCCTGAGGGAATTTCAACCGGGAGATAAGGTGTTAGTGCTGATCCCCACGGTAGAGTGCAAACTACTAGCCACATGGAAAGGACCATATGAAGTACTGGAGAAAATAGGAGAAGTTAATTATCGGATCCGACAGCCAGGTCGACGGCCCCAGGAACAGATCTACCACATAAACCTGTTTAAAGCATGGAGAGAGAGAGAAACATTAATGATCACATACCCCACACACACTCAGGAAACAGCCGAAGTAAATATTTCACCTACTTTGTCTCCTGCACAAGTACAAGAAGTAAAGACCCTGATCCAGAAAAACCGAGATGTGTTTTCAGAGGTACCTGGCCAAACTGAAGTTACGGCTCATGATATCGTTTCCCTACCAGGGAGAAAAGTGAGCATGAGGCCATATCGGGTACCTGAGGCTCGACAAGCCGCGATTAGAGCAGAGACAGAGAAAATGTTAGCAGTTGGAGTGATCGAAGAGTCACATAGTGAGTGGTCTAGCCCAATTGGGATGGTCTCCAAACCTGATGGGTCTTTGCGGTTCTGTAACAACTTTCGGAAGGTCAATGAAATCTCCAAGTTTGATGCCTACCCCATGCCCAGAGTAGATGATCTACTGAAGAAAATTGGTAAAGCTCGGTACATTATGACCCTGGACCTAACCAAAGGGTACTGGCAAATTCCTCTGAACCCCAGAGCCAAAGAAAAGACAGCCTTTGCAACCCCTGATGGTTTGTTTCAATACACCGTTATGCCATTCGGCTTACACGGGGCCCCAGCCACCTTTCAACGGCTAATGGACAAGGTCCTGAAACCGCACCAAGCGTACGCCGCAGCCTATCTAGATGATGTGGGGATCTACAGCCCAGATTGGGAATCCCACTTACCCCGGGTACAGGCAGTGTTAGACGCCCTTAGAAAGGCAGGGCTCACAGTGAACCCTGCCAAGTGTTACGTGGGGTTAGAGGAAACAGAGTATCTGGGATACACCGTGGGAAGAGGGTTAATCAAACCCCAACGTAAGAAGGTGGAGGAAATTAGAGAATGGCCAAAACCAGTAAATAAGAAGCAGGTTTGAGTCTTCCTAGGGTTGACCGGTTACTACCGGAAGTTCATCCCAAGTTATGCCACAGTGGCCGCCCCACTCACCGACATGACTAGAGCCAGAGGGCCAAACATGGTCCAATGGGATGAAGTGGCCACCAAAGCATTTAGAAAATTACAGGAGGCTCTCTGCTGTAATCCAGTGTTGGTGGTACCAGAGAGAGAGTTCGTGGTTCAGACGGATGCCTCAGAGGTCGGCTTGGGAGCAGTGCTATCCCAAGAGGTAGAAGGGGTGGAACACCCCATCCTGTTTTTAAGCAGGAAGCTGGAACCACGGGAGACCAACTACTCAGTCATTGAGACAGAGGCACTGGCAGTAAAATGGGCTTTAGAAAGCCTGAAATACTACCTGCTAGGGCACCACTTCACCCTCATCAGTGACCATGCCCCACTCACCTGGATGCATAGGGCTAAAGAGAAGAATGCTCGGGTGATGCGGTGGTTTTTGAGTCTCCAACCATTTCACATTGACTTGAAACACAGAGCAGGGAAATTGGAAATGTGGATGGGTTATCCCGCATGCACGCATATTTTGCTGCGGTAGCCCAACCTAGGGGGTCTGATCTAGGGGGGAGATGTGTGGCAAAGAAGGGGGTCGAGTGATACATGGCAGATATGTGAGAGCAGAACTAATAAATGGGCTCTGGCCTATCACTAAAATGGCAAAGTGCCAAGGCCCTGTTTTACCTCACTCACACGCACACACACCTCCACTGTCCCACCCTCTGCAACAAGCACCTTTTTAGGCACCCCTGAGTCATCAGGATCTCTTCCAGGAACAGCTAGCTTTTTATTGTCCACCTGAGATCAGTGGCGTTTCTAGACCATTTCAACTGGGGGCAACCTGGGGCCAGTTGTACTGTTAGAGGGGCCAGTTACATTAGACGTTATTGTTGTCATATCGTTTTCTTCACTGCATTGCAGGCATTAGCAGGCAAAATACCATGTCCCTCTAGTAAATGTGTGGGTTTAATTAGTGTTCCACGTTGCCACTGTCTAATAACGGACGTAAAAAAAGAACGATAGCAAAGATTTGTTATGCTAAAATGATTTCATACTCCACATTTAGGGGGGGCCACAAGGGGGTCCAAAATTGTTGTCACAGGGGCACTGGCCCCCTGCCCCCCACCCCCAGAACCGCTAGTGCCTGAGATCTGTAATACGTCTCCTACTTCTGCAGTAACAGAGGAGAGAGAAGGTACTCGATGAGTGCCTTCTGCTCTTTTAACAGTGTCTCTTTACAAACGTCTCTGTATCATTAGACACACAGCACAGGCACGGATACACACCTACACTTTACAGTACACTAATCACTTCTCTGAAATTTATTTCTTTCAGCAATCAAGTGCTTCAGTGACCTGGAAGTAAAAGCTTAGATTTGGAACTGTCAGAACTAGTTGTCAGGGTTGAGAAAGAGGTCCTACGGTGTTTCCTTTTTCTTTAGCTCTCTCTCCCTCCTTTTTCTTTCCAGTTCTATCTAAATCCTGCTTCGTCTCTCATCCCTCCCTCTATCTCTCCTTCTGTCCCCTCGCTCATCTCCCTGCGCTTTTTTAATTATTCACAGCATCCATTACTCATGGCCTGTGCTTTGTTATTATATTGACCACCATTGCTTGCTCGCACATGCACTTTCAGACACGCACGCACACACACACACACACACAGTTAGAGTGAGGGAAAGAGTAAATGGGTGAGTGAGTGGATGTCCTAAAAGCGTTCACGGTCTCGCGTCAGAATTAGATGCTCATCCATGTTTCTGAAACGTCACATTTTGAAGTTATTCCAAATGTCACATTTTGAAGTGTTTAAGGTAAAGTTTAGGCAATAACTCCAAATGGTTAGGTAAGGGTTAAGGTTTGGGATAGGGTTTAAAAATAATATAAAAGAAAACGTTTTATCGCTGCATTCAAACATGCAACCTTTGGCACCAGAGGCAGATGCTTACGTCCATCAGTATCCTCGTCCACAATGCCCTAGCAAAACCGAAACCTACTTGAAGGTAACAGCGATCGCTGTTGCCCCTAGTGGCCGGGTTCCACATCATCTCCGGACATCCTCAGACATGGATGGATGTTGAATACTGACTTCTATCACTGGTGACCTGCCTGGAATGTCAGACGGTCCCATGGACGAGTGACAAGTAACAGAGGGGTGAATGAGTGATTGAATGGATGAAAGAATTAGAAATGTTGAGTCTGAAGTATATTGAAGTCTTGCAACTTTATTGTTTATGTACTTTATTTAGTATTGCTTTTTTATTTATCAATACATTTGAATTACTTTGAATATTACATTTATTTTGAAATGTTAATAGTATATTTGTAACAAACTTACTTTTCGTACCTACTGTTAATTTCCTCCCTTCCTTTTTCAATGTAATGCATGAAAAAGATTATGTTTAACAACATTCAGGTAACATTAGCTAATGATCAAGGTCAATGTTTTTATTTTAAAAGTAACTTAATTACTTTTACTCTGAATATTTTTTTTACACCAGTAATTTTACTTCTACTTGAGTACAATTTTATTAAAGTAACAGCACTTATGCTTTAGTGGGATATTTCAGTACTCTTTCCACCCCTGAAAACAATGCTGTCCCTCACATACAGTCACATGGCTTCCCTTACTGGTATGCAAAAACAAACACAATCACAATCACACACAATCACAATCACACTCATGCTTGCAATGATTTTTCAGGTCATTCATTTTAAATTTTCACAATGCTGGATATTTTATGCGCTTCAGGTATGTTATTATCCTTTCCATTAGCTCAGTGCAAAGTATAAACGAAGGTTTTTGCACTCTAGATGGTTGTATTTTTGAGAGCTTCGTAAATCCATGCTTTTGTTTCTTTAGGAGTTTCTATTTCAATGTAAACAACCTTGGCATTTCAAATTACTCAGCCAAACATTTTCCTGACAGCTCTCATTTTCCTGACAGCTCTCTCCTGTATCCTGTATCTCGAAACACCCACTCTTTATAATGTTTCAGGTCATCTCCAGTGGACAACAAATGGGACAAATTGCCATAATGTTCCTGTTTCCTCATTACTTCCTGTGTACAGGTCCCCTAGTAATTTTCTCAGTAATACTCTATGTCTTGTAATGCATGATACAGGGCTCCCTTATAAAATAAATACAGTGCATTCGGAAAGTATTCAGAGCACTTTACTTTTTCCACATTTTGTTATGTTGTAGCCTTATTCTAAAATTGATTACAATTATGTTTTTCCTAATCAATCTACAGACAATACCCCATAATGATGAAGCGAATACAGGTTTTCAGAAATTTTAGCAAGAAAAAATAAACAAATATCTTATTTGCATAATTATTCAGACCCTTTTCTATGAGACTCGAAATTTTGCTCAGGTGCATCCTGTTTCCATTGATCATCCTTGAGATGTTTCTACAACTTGATTGGAGTCCACCTGTGGTCAATTCAATTGATTGGACATGATTTGGAAAGGCACACACCTGTCTATGTAATGTTCCACAGTTGACAATGTATGTCAGAGCAAAAACCAAGTCATGAGGTCGAAAGGAACTGTCCGTAGAGCTCCGAGACAGGATTGTGTCGAGACACAGATCTGGGGAAGGGTACCAAAACATTTCTGCAGCATTGAAGGTACCCAATAACACAGTGGCCTCCATCATTCTTAAATGGAAGAAGTTTGTATCCACCAAGACTTTTCGAGGAGCTGGCCACGGATTATGGAGGTGATCAAGAACCCGATAGTCACTCTGAAAGAGTTCCAGAGTTCCTCTGTGGAGATGGTAGGGCCACTCCACCATTTAGGCCTTTATGTTAGAGTAGCCCGACAGAAGCCACTCCTCAGTAAAAGGCACATGACAGCCAGCTTGGAGTTTGCCAAAGGCACCTAAAGGACTCTCAGACCATAAGAAGAATGGGAGAAACTCCCCAAATACAGGTGTGCCAAGCTTGTAGAGTCATACCTAAGACTTGATGCAGTAATCACTGCCAAAGGTGCTTCAACAAAGTACTAAGTAAAGGGTCTGAATACTTATGTAAATGTGATATTTCAGTTTTTTATTTTTTATACATTTGCAGACATTTCTGAAAAAGAATGTTTCTTTGTCATTATGGGGTATTGTGCGTAGAATGATGATGGGGAAAAATTATTTAATACATTTTGGAATAAGGCTGTAACGTAACAAAATGTGGAAAAGGTCAATGGGTCTAAATACTTTCCGAATGCACTGTATATACAGTTGAAACCGGAAGTTTACATACACTTAGGTTGGAGTCATTAACTTGTTTTTCAACCAATCCAACAAAATTCTTGTTAACAAACTACAGTTTTGGCAAGTCGGTTAGGACATCTACTTTGTGCATGACACAAGTCATTTTTCAACAATTGTTTACAGACAGATTATTTCACTTATAATTCACTGCATAACAATTCCAGTGGGTCAGTTACATACACTAAATTGACTGTGCCTTTTAAACAGCTTGGAAAATTCCAGAAAATTATGTCATGGCTTAAGAAGCTTCTGATAAGCTAATTGACATCATTTGAGTCAATTGGAGGTGTACCTGTGGATGTATTTCAAGGCCCACCTTCAAACTCAGTGCCTCTTTGCTTGACATCATGTGAAAATCAAAAGAAATCAGCCTAGACCTCATAAAAAAAATTGTAGACCTCCACAAGTCTGGTTCATCCTTGGGAGCAATTTCCAAATGCCTGAAGGTACCACGTTCATCTGTACAAACAATAGTACGCAAGTATAAACACCATGGGACCACGCAGCTGTCATAGCGCTCAGGAAAGAGACACGTTCTGTCTCCTAGAGTTGAACGTACATCCCAAATCAATCCCAGAACCATAGCAAAGGACCTTTTGAAGATGCTGGAAGAAACGGGTACAAAAGTATCTATATCCACAGTAAAACGAGTCCTACAATTACATAACCTGAAAGGCCGCTCAGCAAGGAAGAAGCCACTGCTCCAAAACCGCCACAAAAAAGCCAGACCACGGTTTGCAACTGCACATGGGGACAAAGATCATACTTTGGAGAAATGTCCTCTGGTCTGATGAAACGAAAATAGAACTGTTTGGCCATAATGACCATTGTTTTGTTAGGAGGAAAAAGGGGGAGGCTTGCAAGCCGAAGAACACCATCCCAACCGTGAAGCACGGGGGTGGCAGCATCATGTTATGGGGGTGCTTTGCTGCAGGAGGGACTGGTGCAAAATTATGTTGATATATTGAAGCAACAGGAAGTTAAATCTTGGTCGCAAATGGGTCTTCCAAATGTACAATGACCCCAAGCATACTTCCAAAGTTGTAGCAAAATGGCTTAAGGACAAAGTCAAGGTATCAGAACGGCCATCACAAAGCCCTGACCTCAATCCTATAGAACATTTGTGGGCAGAACTGGAAAGCATGTGCGCGCAAGTAGGCCTACAAACCTGACTCAGTTACACCAGCTCTGTCAGGAGGAATGGGCCAAATTTCACCCAACTTATTGTGGGAAGCTTGTGGAAGGCTATCCGAAATGTTTGACCCAAGTTAAACAATTTAAAGGCAATGCTACCAAATACTAATTGAGTGTATGTAAACTTCTGACCCACTGGGAATTTTTTATTTCACCTTTATTTAACCAGGTAGGCTGGTTGAGAACAAGTTCTCATTTGCAACTGCAACCTGGCAGAATGTGATGAAAGAAGTAAAAGCTGAAATAAATAATTCTCTCTACTATTATTCGGACACTTCACATTATTAAAATAAAGTGGTGATCCTAACTGACCTAAGACAGGGCATTATTACTTGGACTAAATGTCAGGAATTGTGAAAAACTGAGTTTAAATGTATTTGGCTAAGGTGTGTGTAAACTTCGACTTCAACTGTATGTAAGAATGCTGTTCATTGACTATAGTTCAGCATTCAACACCTTAGTACCCTCCAAGCTCATAATTAAGCTCGGGGCCCTGGGTCTGAACCCCGCCCTGTGCAACTGGGCCCTGGACTTCCTGACGGGCAGCCCCCAGGTGGTGAAGGTAGGAAACAACACCTCCACTTCGCTGATCCTCAACACAGGGGCCTCACAAGGGTGCGTGCTCAGCCCCCTCCTGTACTCTCTGTTCACCCATGACTGCATGGCCACACACGCCTCCAACTCAATAATCATGTTTGCAGACGACACAACAGTTGTAGGCCTGATTACCAACAATGACGAGACAACCTACAGGGAGGAGGTGAGAGCCCTGGGAGTGTGGTGCCAGGAAAATAACCTCACTGAATGTTGATATGTTATGAAGGCTACAATTAAAAGAGCTGATCATAGCCTTCAGGAAACAGCAGAGGGAGCACAGCAGAGGGAGCACACCCTATCCACAACGACGGGACCGCAGTGGAGCAGGTGGAAAGCTTCAAGTTCCTCGGCGTACACATCACTGACGATCTGAAATGGTCCACCCACACAGACAGTGTGGTGAAGAAGGCGCAACAGCGCCTCTTCAACCTCAGGAGGCTGTTGAATTTTAGCTTGGCACCTAAAACTCTCAACTTTTACAGATGCACAATTGAGAGCATCCTGTCGGACTGTATCACCACCTGGTACTGCAACTGCACCGCCCGCAACCGCAGGGCTCTCCAGAGGGTTGTGCGGTCTGCCCAACGCATCACCGGGGTGAAACTACCTGCCCTCCAAGATACCTACAGCACTCGATTCCACAGGAAGGCCAAAGGATAACAACCACCCGAGCCACTGCCTGTTCACCCCGCAATCATCCAGAAGACGAGGTCAGTACAGACGCACCAAAACTGGGACTGAGAGACTGAAAAACAGATTCTATCAGACTTAAATAGCCATCACTAGGCGGCTTCCACCTTTTACGTAACCCTGCACCTTAGAGGCTGCTGCCCAATATACAGACTTGAAATCACTGTTCACTTTAATAATGGAACACTAGTCACTTTAATAATGATTACATATTTTTGCTTTACTCATCTCATATGTATAGTGCCAAGAAAAAGTATGTGAAGCCTTTGGAAATACCTGGATTTCTGCATAAGTTTGTCATAAAATGTGATCTGTTCTTCATCTAGGTCACAACAATAGACAAACACAGTCTGTTAAACTAATAACAGACAAACAACTATACGTTTTGATGCCTTTATTGAACACACCGTGTAAACATTCACAGTGCAGGGCGGAGGAATTTTGGACCATTCCTCTTTACAAAACTGTTTCAGTTCAGCTGATGTCTGATGTGAACTGCTCTCTTGAGGTCATGCCACAGCATCTCAATCGGATTGAGGTCAGGACTCTGACTGGGCCACTCCAGAAGGCGTATTTTCTTCTGTTGAAGCCATTCTGTTGTTGATTTACTTCTGTGTTTTGGGTCATTGTCCTGTTGCGTCACCCAACTTCAGTTGAACTTCAATTGGTCGACAGATAGCCTAACATTCTACAGCAAAATGTCTTGATAAACTTGGGAATTCATTTTTCTGTCGATGATAGCAAGCTGTCCAGGCCCTGAGGCATCAAAGCAGCCCCAAACAATGATGCTCCACCATATTTTACAGTTGGGATGAGGTTCTGATGTTAGTGTGCTGTGCCTTTTTTTCTCTCGACACATAGTGTTGTGTGTTCCTTCCAAACAACTCAACTGTAGTTTCATCTGTCCACAGAATATTTTGCCAGTAGCGCTGGGACATCCAGGTGCACTTTTGCAAACTTCAGACGTGCAGCAATGTTTTTATGGAAAGCAGTGGCTTCTTCCGTGGTGTCCTCCCATTAACACCATTCTTGTTTAGTGTTTTACGTATCGTAGACTCGTCAACAGAGATGTTAGCGTCTTCCAGAGATTTCTTTAAGGTTTTTAGCTGACACTCTAGGATTCTTCTTAACCTTATTGAGCATTCTGCGCTGTGCTCTTGCAGTCGTCTTTGCAGGATGGCCACTCCAAGGGAGAGTAGCAACAGTGCTGAACTTTCTCCATTTATAGACCATTTGTTTTACCGTGGACTGATGCACGTCAAGGCTTTAAGAGATACTTTGGTAACCCTTTCCCGCTTTATGCAAGTCAACAATTCTTAATCTTAGGTCTTCTGAGATCTCTTTTGTTCAAGGCATGGTTCACATCAGGCAATGCTTATTGTGAATAAAATAAGTGTGTGTTTTTTATAGGGCAAGGCAGCTCTAACCAACATCTCCAATCTCGTCTCATTGATTGGACTCCAGGTTAGCTGACTCCAATTAGCTTTTGGAGAAGTCATTAGCCTAGGGGTTCACATACTTTTTCCAACTTAAACAGTGAGTGTTTAAATGATGTATTCAATATAGACAAGAAAAATACAATAATTTGTGTGTTATTAGTTTAAGCACACTATGTTTGTCTATTGTTGTGACTTAGATGAAGACCAGATCAAATTTGATGACCAATTTATGCAGAACTCCAGGTAATTCCAAATGGTTCACATACTTTTTCTTGCCACTGTATATACTGTATTCTATTCTACTGTATTTAGTCAATGCCACTCTGACATTGCTCATCCTAATATTTATATATTCCATTCTTTTACTTTTAGGTTTGTGTGTATTGTTGTGAATTGTTAGATATTACTGCACTGTTGGAGCTAAAAACACAAGCATTTTGCTACACCCACAATAACATCTGCTAAACATGTGTATGTGACCAATAAAATTTGATTTGAACCTGTACACCACACACACACACATGAAGACACACACATGCACACGCACACGCACGGTAAGGTCGGGTTAGCCCCTCGGGTGGTCAGTCACATTGTCACGTGTGCTCTAGGTCACCAGGCTGCTCGTTATGGCGCACCCCTGTCATCATCGTTACGCGCATCTGTGCATAATGACACTCACCTGGACTCCATCACCTCCTTGATTACCTGCCCTTTATATGTCACTCCCTTTGGTTTCTTCCAGCGTTGTTTGTGTTTCTTGTTTTGTATTATGTTTTCATTTATTTATTAAATGATTCACTCCCTGAACTTGCTTCCCGACTCTCATCACACACATTCACAGACTCGAATGTCACCTCTTTATTGTCCGTGAGGAGAAAGAGGACCTGAGTGGCTGGGTGACGCGAAGCTCTGAATGGGAACTTGGTGAGAACGTTGCCAAGAAGTTACAGTGGCTTTGTTAAAGTGTGTGAATGGAAGGAGGGAGACACTGAGGATACAGTCTGAGCGAGAGGGTTATGAAGGGATAGAGTCATGTTCATGATCTATATAGCCTAGACTAGACAGAGATCTGTGTGCACTTGCGCACACAGCTCGTACACACAACCGGCATCCATCCTGTGTGCATGCATGTGTGTGTGTGCGTGAAAGCGTGTGTGTTTAAATCTAAATTGATTTGTTTTACTGTGTTACTGCCTGCTTACGTCAGATTAAATGGCTTTGCATCATAAAGGTAACTGAGGTGTAGATTATTTGAAACAACATTATGGTTGGATAGTATCATCACTAAGCCTAGGCTGCTTTACTATTCTCCATTAACGCACACACATACATAGATCAGTCAGAGTAGAGGAGATAAAGAGGAGATGGAACAGTTAACCATCTCCCATCGTCCCTCTACTTCCCAACCACACCCCTCCGCGTCCCTCTGCATCCCTCTTGTCTTTGACGTCACTGTGCTTGGGCAGCCAATCAGGTTCCTGAGTCACACCAACCACCTCTCCTTAGCCCCTCCTCCTCTTCTCGGTCTCTTTAAACCTCACAGGCTGTGGAAACACAACACACAACGTGCTGCCGCCACTGGGAGGGCGGACGGATGCAATGCAGAACACACACACCACACCAAACACATCGAGACAGAGTAAGTGGATCCTCTTGCAGAGAGACTGCATACGAAGCCAGAGCTCGTATCTTTTGCTCTCTCTTCCTTTTCTCTTTCTGTCTGAATCTGTCTCGGTTTGTCTTTTTGTTTTCTCTGTGTCTGACTTCATCAGTCTCTCTCCCCATCTCCTTCTCTTTTTATTTCTCTGGATAACTTATTAATTTCTCACTCTCTGTCTCTGTTCTGCCTCTCTGTCTTTCTCCATATATCTCAGTGTCTCCCTCCTGATCTCTTCTCCCTGTCTTTCACCCTACAGGCACACGCTGTCTCCAGAAGACAACAACAGAGAACGTAGCAGCGCCTGTAGTAGCAGAAAGAAGAGAACCACCAGAAGAACCCCCCTCACTCCTCTCCTCTCCCTAGGACCGCAGCTCTGAAATGGGCTGCTCTTCGGGACGCCAACCCCCGGCCCCAGTGCTTCAACCAGACCTGGACTGTGGCAGCTGCATACCTCCGGAGTCCCCCCATAGAGGGGACCTGGTCCTACCCCCAGAGTCTCTCTCCACACTAGAACGACTAGCCCAAGCCACTGGCGGCACGGAGAAGTCTTGGTACCGCTGTGTGTTTCCGTTTGGGGTGATCTCCCTGGTGATCGGGGTGGCGGGGACAGGAGTCACCTTCATGTATAACACGCCAGACCTGCACCAGACCAAAGTGGTGTCCATGGTGCTGCTGGTGGTGGGGATGGTCATGCTGTTGATGGCGGCAGTCTGCTGGAGGGACCACAGGCTGAAGAGAAGGAAGAAGAAGGAGGGAGGGTTCTTCTGCTCTGAACAGGGCACCTTGTGAGGTCTGGAGGAGGAAGAGGGATGTATGGGACAGAGACACCAACACACATGAAAGGATGGATGGATGGAAAGGTTGAAAATCTGTGAAGTCCAAACCGATCAACCTGCCAGGTGCTTCGGCGAGACGCTAGATTTCAGTGTGGTGGAGAGGGTTGAGAGTTCCTATATCTTCTTTCTCTTGTTTGGAAATATAACCTCCTCCTTCTTTACTTTTTTCCCAGCCCCCCATGTCTCTCAGGAGGTTTACTTTGTTTTTCACTGTGTGGAGGAGGGAGGAAGGGCGGTGTTTTCACGGTTTCAAGTTCAGAGAGTTCTTCCAATGGTTAACCGTAGACCCTACTGTAGCAGTGAGATGTCCCATCAGAATGATGAAATCAGACTTTGGATGTGTACCAAATGGCACCATATTCCCTACATAGTGTATACCCTATTCCCTACATTGTGAATAGTGAAGGGGATTGGATTCCATTTTGGCCCAGCATTTGTGTCCAATTGTGTCCAGTTTCTGCATTCCACTTCAGTTGGCTTAGCAGTGTTCTAAAAACGAGGACATCACCGGATCTGCCACAGAATGGGCTGAGATGATACATTTTTACCAGTGGTTGTTTTTGCTGCCATGTCAGTAATACATTGTGATGAATTGACTTGCGTGTGTGCACCTCTAACTGGTATGAATTCATAGTTGAAGGTTTCAGATAATGACATCACCCTGCGACAAGACTGCTGTAAGTTTGTCAACTTTGCGTTCCTCTGTATGTTTGATATTACATGTATGTTTGGTGCGCTCTTAGATATGCAAAGGTTTATGGACTGATACGTCATTTGGATGACGTTCATATCACATATCACTACCTGACCTGGGTCAAATATAATATGTAAAACACTTATAAATATGTGAGCTACGCTTCATTTAGTATAGCCCGGCTCGAATGAACCAACAGAATAGACCCAAAAGTGGAAACTCCAAGCTAAATCAAGTGATCCTCAAATACTTTATAATATTTTAAAGTATTTGAAGTAATTTGCAGGTCTGATCACTATTGTGTCTTACCTCATAAGTTGCCACGTTAAGTTGCCACGTTTTGCAATGAATGTACCTCTTTAAATGAATGTATATTAATGTCTATATTTAAAGATTGTGTACAGTATAGTTTATTGGGAAATGTTAATTTTTACTTTTTTTGTATTTGAGATTTCCTGTTTAAATGATTCAACTAGAGAAAAAAGTTTATTTGATATAGCTATCTGCCCATTTCCTTGCAGCAAAATAATGTTTTTGGACTTTACAGAACATCCTCTACATTACCATTCTGTATCAATCTCTTTCTGTTGGGTAGATTTATTGTGCATCCGAAATGGCACCCTATTTCCAATATAGTGCCCTACCTTTTGAAAAGTAGTGTACTAAGTAGTGTATAGGGTTTCATTTGGGACACCATCTTACATTCCCATGGGGAAACGTTGTGTGCAGCTAGCTATCAGTCAGCCACAGTGTTGCTGTGGGCTTTATTTCAGTGCCTTTATTTCAACATCAATATATCTCTGTAATGGTGTCATGACTGACCACGAGAATCCAAATAGGTCAGATCAGGTTTGCAATGAATTACTTCAATCAGACCCTCTTTCACCCGTAGAGGGGGAGGAAAGAACTAGTGGGGATTGACACTCACGTCCTGTTGTAAATCAAGGGAGAAGATCCAGGTCTGTGCTCTCCAAATTCATCAAAGGAATGTGCTTTGTCTTAACAGACCTTTTTGCCGCTGAAACTCTAACACGTTCAAAAGCGAATACTGTAACAACATTTTGAACGTAGAACGTGGGGAATGGTCAGGCGATCTATAAACAAAATGACAATAGTGTTCTGTTATTTTGTGATGTCATTAAAAATGCTACAAAGAAAATACTGTAATTTGGAAATTATACCCACGACATAAAATTAAGTTTCCATACTATGGGTTGTGCATGTAATATGAAAAATTACAAAAGTGTTTTTGTTAAAAGAGGAATGTGATTTGAGAAGCTATAACAGATATTGTTTTTGCCATAACTTTGCACAGTGAGTAATCACCGCTCGAAGTGAGGTCACGGAGCGTGCCAGCCGGCCGGAACCGCCCCTTTCGAGCAAAATGTATAAATTATGGGCTACGAATTAACACATGGAACCAGAAAAAGTGTAAAGTGGCAGCTACGCGTTTAAAATGGTTTGAACTTTGAATCTCAACACGAGGTCGAGACGATAAATTAACCTCCCGGACAATCACTGGTACGGCTGATTAGCTGTCTTAAGTCTCTTTGAAAGCGAATTTTAGTAGAACCATCCTGTTACTCTGCCCAAACCATCGTATTACGCTACTCTCATCACCCCACTGGGAACCATCGATACGGCTGGCTAGCCTATCTTCAAAGAAGCATCTTCAAGAGCGAATGGAAGAAAAATCAACTCTGTAGTTCTGTTCAGGACTACACGACAAGTCACCGGATACCAGACAACTACGAAGAAGGACAACAGGAGAATAATTGTTGGAACCATTTCGGACAATCAGAGCCTTATAAGCGTGCCACGAAAAGGACCAACCCTTTTCCAAGGCTGCCCTGTTCACTGAGAGATCACCGGCGAACCCAGGCATTTCACGTAAATACATTCATGATTTCTTGCTCAAAGCAGGCGGCAGTTCGTGTGCAAAGTATATGGTTATTGTAGGTGAGAGTAGTTTCTGAACATGGCAATGTTAAGTGTCTCTGTCCCTCTCTCATCCTCTCCATCTCTTCTTTAACAAGCATCCATGTTGTTGTCATTCCGCTTGGGAGCTGTTTTCAGCGTAATTAAGTCTCCAGTCAATAACTGGTGCAGATTGTGTGTGTTTATCCTGTGTTCCCATTTAATTAGTTAGTAAATAAATAATTACACCAATTTGTGTAGTACTGAATCATAAGTAAGGCTCAGGTTTTTGCAGGTGCTAGAAGGTTACGACTGTTTAGAATGGTGACATGATAAGAGGTTGTTATTATTAATAAGTTGACTGTTCATAGATGTGATAGGTAAAAACCTTTTAGAGTTTAATTCGGGAGATGGAAACGCTTTAAAGAACTGCTCTCGTGGTGCCCCAGATCCTAATGAGTTAATTGTTACCTGATTAATTTAATCAGGTAACAATTAAACATAGTTAGTTAATTAGATAAATAACAATTTCAGATTGTTAGTCAAGTCACGACAATGGGTTCACCCAAGCTGTACACCCACTGTGCCAGTACTAGAGTAGCTGATGAAAAGGCGATGTTGCCATTATCTGTTTGTGTAATCTGGTTGTATACGTGTGTGCGTGCCTGCATACGCATGGCATCCCTCACAAAGAAGGGGACATAGTGTATGGGTGAGCCATGACGTCAATCTGTGAGCTACAAATCAAACAGTATCAGTTCCTTTGAAGAAAAAATAACACGGATACAGAGATTAGTAGTACCCAGATTTCAACCAGGCCCACTGACATACAATAATTCTCTTCAGATTCACAATTAGGTGTGTGTATTAATGCTGTATTAAATGCAGTATTATTAATGTGAAACTCAACGTGTGTACATTTCTGTCAATCAAACTGAAAAGATAATGGCAGTCGGGGGATGAGAGGAAGAGAGATATAAATATAGTACTCTCCCTCTGTGGTAGGCTCCCACAGTGTTTCACCAAAAGCAATCTCTCTCTCTCTCTCTCTCTTTCTCTCTGTTATCACTCTCTTATTTTTCAAACTGGTTTTATTCCCTGACATCTGTAGCCTATGACTCATCTCATTAGCAGGATGTACTAATTAGCCTGCCATTGATTCATCTGCTGATCCGCTACTCATGCCTGGCAGGTCCCAGTGTCAAAGGTCCTTAATTAGCATACTCTAAAGTTGTCTGTCATGTCCTCAACACTTCAGTCAGTCACATTGAACGGAGGGAGAGACAGAGCTGCTGTAGTGTCTGAATTACTGCATGGGTTATGTCCTAAATGGTACCCTATTCCCAAAAGTAGTGCACCATATAGGGAACAGTGTGCCTTTGGGATGCATCCCATGAGTTCAGTGAAGTCTAGCCTAATCAAAAGTAGCTGCAGCTCTAGTGAAGGTCTGATTAGGGTAGATAGGCTAACAATAATGGTGGATCACACATTTCTTTTTTTTATGGATTTTGAGAAGGAGGTGTGTGCATACCAATATTAACCAATCAATAATCAATGGCTTCAATAATTGCATAAAATTATGATTTACTGGGGTACACATTCCTCCCCTAGGACTTGGCCACCTTGGCACTCCTGTAACCCAGGATAATTAGCGCTCCTGAACAAAGCTCTGTTTCGTTTATTTAACCCCCTACCTGAGGACAGCAGAAAGTAGGCCTAACAAACTAATCCTCTTCAACTACGTGGATTAACAGGTCAATTTGCAACATTTCTTAATGTAGAAATAGTGATCTAACTACCAAAACATGTGTACTTTGTGGTGATAACATTAACAAAAGGCATGATTACCCTGTATGTTAGATGTAATCTAAATTGTAATCTATGGAATCCCAAAAGTAATTATTTCTCATAATAAATAATACTGTATATGACATTTAGCAGATGCTTTTATCCAAAGTGATTTACAGTCATGCATGCATACATTTTTACATATTGGTGGTCTGGGAATCAAACCACAATCCTCAAGTTGCTAGCAACATATTCTACCAACTGAGCCATACAGGACCACATGTATGTACCACACCATCATGAAAGGGCAATAAACAATAACTAATAATGCTGCATACTCCAAGAAAGATTAAAATCTCACCTTTCTGGTAACAGTAGTAATAAATTGCTGAGGTATAGTCACTTTGAAAGACACAAGCTCAACTACACAGTACAAATATGATAAAAATATGAAATATTTTATGATGTATTTGGTATTCGACAAAACTGGCTTGAAATGACAACAAAAATATAGTAAAAAAAAAAAGAGCTATACGATTTCACCTTCTTTATAACTGTAAAATACATATGTGTATGTTAGGTGTTAGAGAAAACGTGCATATTTTCTAAAGCTTTCTCTTGATCAAAACTTTTGCCCATACTCTTCTCAACATCAGACAGGGCTCTAGCTTAGCTTCCTAAACTAATTTCGGAAATGCCCTTTCGTCTCTGGAAAAAAACTAGGTCAAATCATGACGTCGGTGATCTTCAGGTGGGGAAGTCGGAGCTCTAGAAAGATGCCAGAGTTTCCGAGATGGAATTCCGAGTTGGATGACCATTCAGAACTATTTTTCGCAGTCAGAGCTAGTTCTTTTCCGAGTTCCCAGTTGTTTTGAATTCATTGAAGTCGGAAGTTGCAATATCGTTCAGCCAGGAGTTGATGGACAATCGGAAGAGTGAATGAAATGGTAGGTGGGACATCCCAGCTTTAAGTGGCACAGGCAGAATAGATTATTACTGCGTTCACATGCTAGTCAGAAGGCAGACATTTTTGACTTGCTAACTGGTTGAACGCGGCACGTGTATAATGTAACTAAAACCAGTTAGCAAATTGGACATTTCCGAGTTTCCTAGTCCCGACTAGCACATGAACGCGGAAATACTCCAAAGTCTTTGAAAACTAGGGCTATCGCTGAATGCAAGGCATTTCGATCGACGGTGTCCACAGATTTATAATAAAAAATGTCGGACAGAAGCAGTATACCAGTATACCCTCTTTAGGGGACATTACACCTAAGAGGCTTTAAAAGATCTAATAGCGGAGCAACCAGCCTGTTCTCATAGATGAGACGTAACATAGTAAATGTAAATCACATTTCGTATGGTTACATTAGACAGATGGTTACTTATGGCAAAAGTTAGAATCTCATTGCGGATAACTTTAGAATTTTAGCTAATTAGAAACTTTTCAAGTACTTACTATGTTTTTAGCTACTTTGCAACTACTTAGCATGTTAGCTAACACTTCCCCTAACCTTAAGCCTTTTAGCTAAGCCTTCCCCTAGCCCTAGCCTTAACCCTTTAATCTAAATTCTAAACGTAACCCTAACCTTAATCCTAACCCCTAACCCCTAGCCTAGCTAACGTTAGCCAGCTAGCTAATATTAGCCACCTAGGCACCTAGATGATAGAATTTGTAACATATCATGCGTTTCGCAAATTCATATCATATTTAAAATTTTCGTAACATAAAATACACATTCTAATTCATAACATATCATACTACATGGAGTGCCGGATTTGCTTACAGAATAATACGAAATGCTCTGAGACCAGGTTGGAGCAACAAACAAATGGGGTGCCCAAAACAAATTGAATTACCAGAGTCCGACTACCAACTCATTGTAATTGTAAACTGCCTCATTTTGTATGTCTAGCAGTCAGATCACACATTGAAAGGTTCTTCATAGAACTCTCTATGAAGGGTTCTACCGAGAACCCTTTTATCTTTGGTGGGTTCTTCCTAGAACCCTCTATGAGTGGTTCCACCAGCCTTATTAGCCTTGAAATTTGTATTATTTATGACAATACATTACATGTATCATAAGGCCTTTCTTTGAGGGCCTAGTTATACCCTACCCTAACTCCTGGTTTAAAGGACAAATCAGGCCTGCAAGTTACATTACGCTGGCTTGAAAAGTTATATTTAATTCCTTCTGGAATCTAGCCAGAGTTATAATATCCAACAAATTACATTTTTTATCACCTGGAACCTGCATTCAGATTGACTGCCAGGGTAGGGAAGATTTAACACTGAGACTACCAAAATCATCTAAACTAGAACAACCATATTAGTAACAGGTGCAATAAGTACTAACAGAACGGATTATTTTTGAAAAATGTATGCTATTTATCTTTGTGTAGCATAAAATGTATTAATCAATCAAAAACACAGATATTAAAACAAATATTACTGAAACTCACTGTCACGAACAGCTAGAAGTGGTGGGTGTGGAGTCAGACGCAGAGAGCACGGTGTAGGGAAAAACGCTCCTTTTTAATCCGGCGTGTTAATACAACGCCCAACACACAGCAGGCGCACAAACAAACAAGGCGCTCGAAACAGGACACGGGCATAAACGACGACATGAACTAACGTCCACCAAAAACAGATAAACAAGCCCGCACAAAAGGAGGCGGGCTTGACCGGCTTAAATAGCCCTAGAATAAAACACAAAACAGGTGCAAACAATATAACAATCAACAGAAAGGAAAAGAGGATCGGTGGCAGCTAATAGGCCGGTGACGACGACCGCCGAACGCCGCCCGAACAGGCAGAGGAGCCACCGTCGGTGGAAGTCGTGACAGTACCCCCTCTGGCCAGCGGCTCCGCAGCAGCGCCGACAGCGGCCTCGAGGGCGACCCGGAGGGCGGCGCAGGGCGATCCGGGTGAAGGCGGTGAAACTTCGGCCAGTAGTGACGGATCCAAGATATCCGTCACCGGTACCCAGCACCTCTCCTCCGGGCCGTACCCCTCCCAGTCCACGAGGTACTGCAGGCCCCTCACCCGGCGCCTAGAGTCCAGAATGGAGCGGACTGTGTACGCCGGGGACCCCTCAATGTCCAAGGGGGCCTCCGGCACCTCACCTTCCTGCAGGGGACCAGCTACCACCGGCCTGAGGAGAGACACATGAAACGAGGGGTTAATGCGGTAGTACGATGGAAGCTGTAGCCTATAACACACCTCGTTTATCCTCCTCAGGACTTTAAATGGCCCCACATACTGCGGCCCCAGCTTCCGGCAGGGCAAGCGGAGGGGCAGGTTCCGGTCGAGAGCCAGACCCGGTCCCCCGGTGCGAACACGGGGGCCTCACTGCGGTGACGGTCAGCGCTCCTCTTCTGTAGCCCACCAGCCTGTTTCAATGATTCCTGGACGGCCTCCCTTGAGCGCTGCACCCACTCCTCCACCGCAGGAGCTTCAGTCTGGCTCTGATGGAATGGTGCCAGGACCGGCTGGTAGCCCAACACGCACTGAAACGGTGACATGTTGGTAGAGGAGTGACGGAGTGAGTTCTGCGCCACCTCCGCCCATGGGGCGTACCTCGCCCACTCCCGGGCCGGTCCTGGCAATACGACCGCAGAAACCTACCCACCTCCTGGTTCACTCTCTCCACCTGCCCATTACTCTCAGGGTGGAAACCTGAGAGTCAGGCTGATCGAGACCCCAGACACTCCATAAACGCCCTCCACACTCGGGACGTGAACTGGGGACCCCGATCAGAAACGATGTCCTCAGGCACCCCGTAGTGCCGGAAGAGGCGTGGGTAAACAGGGCCTCCGCAGTCTGTAGGGCCGTGGGGAGACCGGGCAACGGGATGAGACGACAGGACTTAGAGAACCGATCCACAACGACTCAGGATCGTGGTGTTCCCTGGGATGGAGGAAGATCCGTGAGAAAATCCACCGACAGGTGAGACCACGGCCGTTGTGGAACGGGAGGGGCTGTAACTTCCCTCTAGGCAGGTGTCTAGGAGCCTTACTCTGAGCGCACACCGAACAGGAGGAGACATAAAACCTCACGTCCTTAGCCAACGTGGGCCACCAGTATTTCCCCTAAGACCCGCACTGTCCTCTCAATGCCAGGATGACCCGAAGAGGGTAGCGTATGAGCCCATCGAATCAACTTGTCCACGAACACCGAGCGCACGCGTACTGGCGACCTGTAGGACACTGAGGAGGCGAGGTTCCAACCGCCGTGCCCGCTCGATGTCCGCGTCCACCTCCCATACCACCGGTGCTACCAGACATGACGCAGGAAGTATGGGAGTAGGCTCGATGGACCGCTCCTCGGTGTCATAGAGACGGGACAGCGCATCGGCCTTAGTATTCTGGGAACCTGGCCTATAGGAGATCTTGAACTGAAAGCGGGTAAAAACATGGCCCACATAGCCTGCCGCTGGATTTAGTCTCCTCGCTGCCCGGATATACTCCAGATTACGGTGGTCAGTCCAGATGAGGAAAGGGTGCTTAGCCCCCTCAAGCCAATGTCTCCACACCTTCAGGGCTCTGACCACAGCTAACAACTCCCGGTCCCCCACGTCATAGTTACGCTCCGCCGGGCCGAGCTTCCTTGAAAAGAAAGCGCAGGGACGGAGTTTCGGTGGCGTGCCCGAGCGCTGTGATAGCACGGCTCCAACACCAGCCTCAGACGCGTCCACCTCCACTATGAACGCCAAAGAGGGGTCCGGATGAGCCAGCAAGGGCGCGTTAGTAAACAGCTCCTTCAACCTACTGAAAGCTCTGTCCGCCTCCGCCGACCACCGCAACCGAGCCGGCCCCCCCTTCAGCAGTGAGGTAATGGGAGCAGCCACCTGACCAAAACCCCGGATAAACCTCCGGTAGTAATTGGCAAACCCTAAAAACCGCTGCACCTCCTTTACCGTGGTCGGAGTTGGCCAATTACGCACGGCTGTAATGCGGTCACACTCCATCACCACCCCAGAAGTGGAAATGCGATATCCCAGGAAGGAAACGGCTTGTTTGGAAAACACACATTTCTCCGCCTTGACGTACAGGTCATGCTCCAGCAGTCGCCCAAGTACTTTGCGCACCAGAGACACATGCGCGGCGCGTGTGGCGGAATAGATCAATATATCATCTATATACACCACCACACCCTGCCCGTGCAGGTCCTGAGAATCTCGTCCCACGAAAGATTGAAAGACGGCTGGAGCATTCTTCAACCCATACGGCATGACGAGGTACTCATAATGACCAGATGTGGTACTAAACGCTGTCATCCACTCATCTCCCTCCCGGATACGCACCAGATTATAAGCACTCCTGAGGTCCAGTTTTGTGAAAAAACGCGCCCCGTGAAATGATTCAACCGCCGTAGCGATGAGAGGTAGCGGGTAACTAAATCCCACTGTGATGGCATTTAGACCTCTGTAATCAATGCACGGCCGCAGACCTCCCTCCTTTTTCTTCACAAAAAAGAAACTCGAGGAGACGGGTGATATGGAGGGCCGAATGTACCCCTGTCGCAGAGATTCAGTGATATAGGTCTCCATAGCCACTGTCTCCCTCCTGTGACAATGGGTACACGTGACTCCTGGGAAGTGTTGCGTTTACCTGGAGGTTTATCGCGCAATCCCCTCGTCGATGAGGTGGTAATTTGGTCGCCCTCTTTTTACAGAAGGCGATAGCCAAATCGGCATATTCAGAGGGAATGCGCACAGTGGAAACCTGGTCTGGACTCTCCACCGTTGTGGCACCGATGGAAACTCCGTCACACCTACCTGAACACTCCTCTGACCACCCCTGAGAGACCCTGTTTCCACGAAATCAAAGGGTTGTGCTTAGCCAGCCAGGGAATCCCCAGCACCACTGGAAACGCAGGCGCATCAATGAGGTATAGACTAATCCGCTCCCCATGACCCCCTGCGTTACCATGTCCAGCGGAACTGCGGGCCTCCCTGACCAGCCCTGACCCTAACGGTCTGCTATCTAGGGAGTGAACGGGGATGGGTTGATCTATCGTAACTAGCGGAATACCTAGTCTCGAGGCGAGTCCGCGATCAATAAAGTTCCCAGCTGCGCCTGAATCGACTAGCGCCTTATGCTGGAGAGAGGGAAAAAACTCAGGGAAAGAGATTAATACAAACATGTGACCAACAGGGAGCTCTGGGTGAGTCTGGTGCCGACTCACCTGGGGTGACCGAGCAGTGCTCCGCCTGCACTCTCGATTCCCAGAGGGACTCCCCAGCACCCGATCGGCAGTGTGTCCTCTCCGACCACAACTGGTGCAGGAGGAGCCTCCTCCTCCGGTTCCCCTCGATGCTGCCCCCTAACTTCATGGGGATAGGAGCGGAAGGTTCGGAAGGTGGAACAGACAGGGCCCTTCCGACCGTCCATGAGCCGCCAGCAGGTTGTCCAGTCGTATGGACATGTCGATCAGCTCATCGAGGAGAGGGTAGCGTCTCGACACGCCAACTCCCTGCGGACATCCTCCCGGAGACTACAACGGTAGTGGTCGATCAGGGCCCGGTCGTTCCACCCCGCTCCAGCAGCCAGGGTCCGAAACTCTAGAGCAAAGTCCTGCGCACTCTCGCCTCCTGTCTAAGGTGAAACAGCCGTTCACCCGCCGCCGCCCTCTGGTGGATGGTCGAACCACGGCCCGGAAGCGGCAGGCGAACTCCGGTAGTTGTCCCTGGCGGAGTCTGGGCCATCCCATACTGCGTTGGCCCATTCCAGGGCTCTACCCGTCAGACAGGAGACGAGGGCGCCACGCTCTCCTCTCCAGAGGGAGTCGGGCGGACGGTGGCCAGATACAACTCCAACTGGAGCAGGAACCCTTACATCCAGCCGCCCGTCCCATCGTGCTCCCTAGGGGGCGAGGCGGGCGTGCTGGATCCAGGACGCCACCGGCGAGTCTGTTGAGGCGGGGAAGGTTGGGTGGGCGAGGGAAGGAAACCACCCCTCTCCCATCGGTCCATTCTCTCCATCATCTGGTCCATTGCCGACCCGATCCGGTGGAGGACGGTGGTGTGGTGGAGGACACGCTCCTCCATAGATGGGAGAGGGGGGAGTCGCTGCTCCTGCTGACTCCATGATGATGGTGCGGGCTTCTGTCACGAACAGCTAGAAGTGGTGGGTGTGGAGTCAGACGCAGAGAGCACGGTGTAGGGAAAAACGCTCCTTTTTAATCCGGCGTGTTAATACAACGCCCAACACACAGCAGGCGCACAAACAAACAAGGCGCTCGAAACAGGACACGGGCATAAACGACGACATGAACTAACGTCCACCAAAAACAGATAAACAAGCCCGCACAAAAGGAGGCGGGCTTGACCGGCTTAAATAGCCCTAGAATAAAACACAAAACAGGTGCAAACAATATAACAATCAACAGAAAGGAAAAGAGGATCGGTGGCAGCTAATAGGCCGGTGACGACGACCGCCGAACGCCGCCCGAACAGGCAGAGGAGCCACCGTCGGTGGAAGTCGTGACACTCACCCTGCAATAGAGCATTCTGGGAAATATGATATACGGTTCTATGTAGAACCTTTCTTGCCGTCCAAAGAATAATCAAAGAACCCTTTCTTCCAATAACGGTTATTAGGATGTTAAAGGTTTTAGATAAAACCCTTTATATTACAAATAACCCTTGTCTTCCAAAAGGGGTTATTCAGATCAAAACGGTTCTTGTTAGAACCCTATTCCTTCTCAAAGAACCCTTTTGGAACCCATTTTTTCTAAGAGCGTAGATAGGTGAGGAAACAATGAAGAAGTATCCTTGAAGCCATAATAATAACTCAAGGATAGTTTGGTTAATGTACTTCTCTTCTCATTAACAAGACAAACAACACTGGGGTCTGGTAACATTCTGCACCTCCCTGTAGTTAAATTAGAAAATCACAGGTTAGCTGACTAGAATGGACAGATGGATCCTCGCACGCACGCACACTGTTTACTGAGATGGATGTCCTCATTATGATTTGTTTCACAGGAGAGTTGAATCCACCCACACTGCAAGAAGAACAAAGACACAGGGGACTTGAACATGCAGATGGGTTAGACTACTACACTAGAACACGTGCAGTGGAACATCACAACATTCTATTTCAGTGGTTCTCAACTCGCTTTGCCTCGGGACCCAAATTTAACCAGGTTGTCTCAGTACCAACCCAATATTCGCATCATGAAAAATAATAGCCAAAATGCAATCTGAAAAAGAAAATGTAATGCTATATTTATAGTAAATGTAGCAATTATATGAAAAGGGAACAACATTTCCACCTCTTTCATTGTCAGTAATAAAATGTTGCCCAAATTATTATTGAATGTTAATAAACTCACTGGTTTGAGACCACAAAATCAACCAAAATAACGCTGCCAACGCTCCCTGTTGACCCACCGACAACGATGAGACAGCTGATAGGGAGGAGGTCAGAGACCTGTCAGTGTGGTGCCAGGACAACAACCTCTCCCTCAATGTGAGCAAGACAAAGGAGCTGATCATGGACTACAGGAAAAGGCAGGCCGAACAAGCCCCCATTAACATCGACGGGGCTGTAGTGGAGTGGGTCGAGAGTTTAAAGTTCCTTGGTGTCCACATCACCAACAAACTATCATGGTCCAAACATACCAAGACAGCCGTGAAGAGGACACGACAACACCTTTTCCCCCTCCTGAGACTGAAAAGATTTGGCATGGTCCCCAGATCCTCAAAAAGTTCTACAGCTGCACCTTCGAGAGCATCCTGACCGGTTGCATCACCGCCTGGTATGGCAACTTCTCGACCGTAAGGCGCTACAGAGGGTAGTGCATATGGCCCAGTACATCACTGGGGCCAAGCTTCTTGCCATCCAGTACCTATACTAGGCGGTGTTAGAGGAAAGCCCCAAAAATTGTCAGACTCCAGTCACCCAAGTTAAGTTTTCTCTGCTACCGCATGGCAAGCGGTACCGTGCCGCCAAGTCTCGGCTCCTTAACAGCGATACCGGACCGCCAAAAGGCTCCTTAACAGCTTCTACCCCCAAGCCATAATCAAATGGCCACCGGACTATTTACATTGACAACCCCCTCCATTTGTTTTTTACACTGCTGCTACTCACTGTTTATTATCTATGCATAGTCACTTCACCCCTACCTACATGTACAAATTACCTTGACTAACCTGTACCCCCGCACATTGACTATGTACTGGTACCCCCTGTATATAGCCTCGTTATTTTTATTGTGTTACTTTTTATTATTTGTTACTTTAGTTTATTCTGTAAATATAACTCTTTCTTGATCTGCACTGTTGGTTAAGGGCTTGTAAGTAAGCATTTCACAGTAAGGTCTACACTTGTATTCAGCGCATGTGACAAATAAAGTTAGATTTTATTTGATTTGATTTAATAGCTCTATATTGAAAATACTGTGATTGAAGAAAAGTTGTTCAGAGATTAAATTATTAAAACATTTAAGTTCATTATCATTTCTACACACTGTCTACCTGGTTTAAATCACTTAAGTTCAGACTGGAGTATTTTTTTTAAAGTATGTTCCTCAGACAATTACCCACTCAAAACCTCCCTCGACCCACAAGTTGAGAATCGCTTTACTATTATACTTGGACAACATTTGGACATTTATCATCTGAGCCAGGCATGATTCATAAACAAAAGTGAAACAGGGAACCTCTTTTTGCTAGCGGTATTATTTATGTGAGCAATATCCATAACGAGGCAGAGAATAACAATTATGCCAATGATTACCCTTTCCATATTATTTTTATTGATTATTTGTGCTATAGGAATAGCCTATCATTTGATTAAGACAGTTAATAAAATTGTTATTCCGCCCATTGAGACAAACATTATTTATTTATAACTGATTAATCATTTATTTAAATAGCAATAATGCATTATGTTGTCTTTGCTCTGCCTACATTGTGTCTGACTTACACCCTCTAAAGGCTCACTGTGGCTGCCAAGGTAGATTGGGATTGTATCCCAAATGGCACCCCATTCCCTATACAGTGCACTACTTTTGACCACAGTCCTATGGTGCACTGTAAAGGGAATAGGGTGCTATTTGGGACTCAGACAGGGTAATAATGATAATAAATCCCAGCAGTTTCACCACAGCATGCCTGCCACAGAAACTAGGAAACTCCCTCCTTCATTATATTCCTCCTTCATCGCAGCATGTTACTGTACATTAACAGGCATGTTACTTAAAAGGCCTGGGCTTTGCCTTTGCTTCTCCAAGCCCCTGCTTGCACACACAAGCACACACACACACACACACACACACTTCTAGACTAATTTCTTTCAAATGGCAGAAATCAGGGAGCACTCAGAAGAACCAACTGTGTGTGTGTGTGTGCAGGGAAACTATCTCTCTCTCTCTCTCTCTCTCTCTCTCTCTCTCTCTCTCTCTCTCTCTCTCACACACACACTCACACACACACAGTCTTTATGTCTCAAAGCACCAGATTAATCTGAATGTCGAATGTCAAAACCTGATAAAACATTCCATGAAATGTATTTCCTTTGTTCCAGAGTTGGTTGTAGTAAGTTAACCTATAGAAAGAAAGGCTACACTTGAGTCCCAAATGAAACACTATTCCCTGGTGCACTATGGGCTATTGTCAAAAAAAGATAAGATGCCATTTGGGACACGGACTACATAATGTTTGCTAACTCTGTATATACAGTTCATTCAGAAATTATTCAGACCCCCTCCCTTTTTCCCAATTTTGTTACGTTACAGCCATATTCAAAAATGCATTAAATAAAAACATTTCCTCATCAATCTATGAACAATACCCCATAATAACAACGCGAAAACAGGTTTTTAGACATTTTTGCAAATGTATAAAAAAAAAGATATACTTGTTTACATAAGTATTTAGACCCTTTGCTATGAGACTCGTAATTGAGCTCAGGTGCATCCTGTTTCCATTCATCATGCTTGAGATGTTTCTACAACTTGATTTGAGTTGATTGGACATGATTTGGAAAGGTACAAACCTGTCTATATAAGGTCCCACAGTTGATAGTGCATGTCAGAGCAAAAACCAAGCCATGAGGAAAAATTCATGAACTTCTTTGATGAAAAGATCATGATCATTAGAAAGCAAATTACGGGCTCTTCTTTAAATCAGCGTATTCCCCCAAAGCTCAATTGTCCTGAGTCTGCACAACTTTGCCAGGACCTAGGATCAAGGGAGACACTCAAGTTTTTTAGTACTATATCTCTTGACACATTGATGAAAATAATCATGGCCTCTAAAACTTCAAGCTGCATACTGGACCCTATTCCAACTAAACTACTGAAAGAGCTAGTTCCTGTGCTTGGCCCTCCTATGTTGAACATAATAAACGCCTCTCTATCCACCGGATGTGTACCAAACTCACTAAAAGTGGCAGTAATAAAGCCTCTCTTGAAAAAGCCAAACCTTGACCAGAAAATATAAAAAACTATCGGCCTATATCGAATCTTCCATTCCTCTCAAAAAAAAATGAAAAAGCTGTTGCGCAGCAACTCACTGCCTTCCTGAAGACAACCAATGTATACAAAATGCTTCAGTCTGGTTTTAGACCCCATCATAGCACTGAGACTGCACTTGTTAAGGTGGTAAATGACCTTTTAATGGCGTCAGACCAAGTCTCTGCATCTGCCCTCGTGCTCCTAGACCTTAGTGCTGCTTTTAAAACCATCGATCACCACATTCTTTTGGAGAGATTGGAAACCCAAATTGGTCTACACGGACAGGTTCTGGCCTGGTTTAGATCTTATCTGTCGGAAAGATATCAGTTTGTCTCTGTGGATGGTTTGTCCTCTGACAAATCAACTGTAAATTTCTGTGTTCCTCAAGGCTCAGTTTTAGGACCACTATTGTTTTCACTATATATTTTACCACTTGGTGATGTCATTCGGAAACATAATGTTAACTTTCACTGCTATGCGGATGACTCACAGCTGTACATTTCGATGAAACATGCTGAAGCCTTGAAATTGCCCTCCCTGGAAGCCTGTGTTTCAGACATAAGGAAGTGGATGGCGGCAAATGTTCTACTTTTAAACTTGGACAAAACAGAGATGCTTGTTCTAGGTCCCAAGAAACAAAGAGATCTTCTGTTGAATCTGACAATTAATCTTAATGGTTGTACAGTCGTCTCAAATAAAACTGTGAAGGACCTTGGCGTTACTCTGGACCCTGATCTCTCTTTTGACGAACATATCAAGACTGTTTCAAGGACAGCTTTTTTCCATCTACGTAACATTGCAAAAATCTGAAACTTTCTGTTAAAAAATGATGCAGAAAAAATGTATCCATGCTTTTGTCACTTATAGGTTAGACTACTGCAATGCTGTATTTTCTGGCTACCCGGATAAAGCACTAAATAAACTTCAGTTAGTGCTAAACACGGCTGCTAGAATCTTGACTAGAACCAAAAAATGTGATCATATTACTCCAGTGCTAGCCTCTACACTAGCTTCCTGTTAAGACAAGGGCTGATTTCAAGGTTTTACTGCTAACCTACAAAGCATTACATGGGCTTGCTCCTACCTATCTTTCCGATTTGGTCCTGCCGTACATACCTACACGTACGCTACGGTCACAAGACGCAGGCCTCCTTACTGTCCCTGGAATTTCTAAGCAAACAGCTGGATGTAGGGTTTTCTCCTATAGAGCTCCATTTTTATGGAATGGTCTGCCTATCCATGTGAGAGACGCAGACTCGGTCTCAACCTTTAAGTCTTTATTGAAGACTCATCTCTTCAGTAGGTCCTATGATTGAGTGTATTCTGGCCAAGGAGTGTGAAGGTGAACGGAAAGGCACTGGAGCAACAAACCGCCCTTGCTGTCTCTACCTGGCCGGTTCCCCTCTCCACTGGGATTCTCTGCCTCTAAACCTATTACAGGGGCTGAGTCACTGGCTTACTGGTGCTCTTCCATGCCGTCCATGGGAAGTGCGTCGCTTGAGTGGGTTGAGTCACTGACGGGATCTTCCTGTCCCCCCCCCCTTGGGTTGTGCCGTGGTGGAGACTTTTGTGGGCTATGCCTTGTCTCAGGATGGTAAGTTGGTGGTTAGAGATATCCCTCTAGTGGTGTGGGGGCGACTCCTCCTGTCTCAGCCTCCAGTATTTATGCTGCAGTAGTTTATGTGTCGAGGGGCTAGGGTCAGTCTGTTATATCTGGAGTATTTCTCCTCTCTTATCCGATGTCCTGTGTGAATTTAAGTATGCTCTCTCAAATTCTCTCTCTCTTTTTCTCTCTTTCTTTCTTTGTCTCTCTCGGAGGACCTGAGCCTTTCCTCAGGACTACCTGGCCTGATGACTCCTTGCTGTCCCCAGTCCACCTGACTGTGCTGCTGCTCCAGTTTCAACTGTTCTGCCTGTGGCTATGGAACCCTGACATGTTCACCAGACAATGCTGCCTGTCCCATACCTGCTGTTTTCAACTCTCTAGAGACAGCAAGAGCGGTAGAGATACTCTGAATGATTGGCTATGAAAAGCCAACTGACATTTACTCCTGAGGTGCTGACCTGTTGCACCCTCGACAACCACTGTGATTATTATTATTTGACCGTGCTGGTCATCTATGATTTTAAAATCTTGGCCATGTTCTGTTATAATCTGTTATAATCTGCACCCGGCACAGCCAGGAGAGGACTGGCCACCCCTCACAGACTGGCCACCCCTCACAGCAGGTAGCCTAGTGGTTAGAGCGTTGGACTTGTAACCGGAGGGTTGCAAGTTCGAATCCCCGAGCTGACAAGGCGCCGAAGCGCCGAATACGTGGATGTCGATTAAGGCAGCCCCCCGCACCTCTCGGATTCAGAGGGGTTGGGTTAAATGCGGGAGACAGATTTCGGTTGAAGGCATTTGGTTGTACAACTGACTAATAATGGTGACTTTGACTTTGACTCTAGGTTTCTTCCTAGGTTCTGGCCTTCTAGGGAATTTTTCCTAACCACCGTGCTTTTACACCTGCATTGCTTGCTGTTTGGGGTTTTAGGCTGTGTTTCTGTACAGCACTCTGTGACATCAGTTGATGTAAGAAGGGCTTTATAAATACATTTGATTTGATCACCAATAGGTGCATAAATACGAACATAAATCGCAAGAAATAACTACAGCAGACAACACGTGGATACAGTTCGTAATTCAGTTGCTATGTGGATGACTACTTTTGTCCTTCCCCCCTTTCTGACACTCAGGTCGCGACTCCATCATGGTTGACAACTCCATGATGTCCCCTTCCCAGAGGGCAAAGAACTTGGCGTGACCCTGGACAACACCCTGTCGTTCTCTGCAAACATCAAAGCAGTGATTCGCTCCTGCAGGATCATGCTCTACAACATCCGTAGAGTACGACCCTATAATACACAGGAAGTGGCGCAGGTCCTAATCCAGGCACTTGTCATCCCTCGTCTGGACTACTGAAACTCGCTGTTGGCTGGTCTCCCAGCTTGTGCCATCAAACCCCTGCAACTTATCCAGAACACTGCAGCCCACCTGGTGTTCAATCTTCCCATGTCACCTCATTCCTCTGCACACTCCACTGGTTCCAGTCTAAGCTTGCATCCACTACCATGGTACTTGCCTACTGAGAAGCAAAAATAACTGCCCCTCCCTACCTTCAGGCTATGCTCAAACCCTACACCCCAACCAGAGTACTCCGTTCTGCCATCTCTGGTCTGTTGACCCTTCCAACTCTTACAGGAGGGCAGCTCCCACTCAGCCCAGTCAAAGCTCTTCTCTCTCATGGCACCCAATGGTGGAACCAGCTTGCCCCTGAAGCTAGGATAGCAGAGTCTTTGCCCAAAACATCTAAAACTACCAACCTCTCCAAATAGTATCTTAGATAATGGATGATGGACATCCACAAATTAAGACATATCATACAAAATGTAACATATCTGTGGCTGTTCCTAATCCTCCACTCCCTACCAGCTCAGCGTCTTCCTCCTTTCGGGAGTATGAGAACAATTGTACTTTTTTCAACAAAAAAAAAGTCAACCCTTGAGTCAAGGTTGTAGCAACAGACTATAAACTGAAGCACATAGGCAGAACATTAGATCCCTCAGGAGAGGATATCCCTTTGAAGCAGCAAGAGATGGTAATGTGTGAACTGTAGTCAACAACAAACACACAGAGGATATATACAGACCTCATGGCAGATTGGATGTCTCACACAAGTGCTGCTTGAACCAATCACATGCAGGCTTATGCTGGTGAACAAGTACCAGCAGCAGGCTTTAGGATGTGAATAATGAGAGGACTGAGGTCTATCTGTTTCTCTGTCGAGAGGCTGTATTTGTAAGCTACCAGTCGAGAGTGGGTGTTTGTTGTATTACCTCAAACAAATGTAAGTTATATGAGAATCTGATAGAGGCAAAATTTGTATCTAATTTCTTTCTGAGGACTGTGGTACAATAACCTCAAGGTAACTGCCAAAATAAAGTAAACACCAACAAAGTGTCTTAATAGGGCATTGGCCACCACAAGCCGCCAGAACTGTCACAGTTTCTGTTTTATTTGATTGTTGTTTCTTTAGGTTACCGCTGGAGGGCACCCATACCTTGTTTCCTAGTTTCCAGCTTACCCTGATTATTACTTATTGGTTTCACCTGTGTTTAATTACCATTTCTGGTCACCTGGTTGCCTTGCTATTTAGGTTTCTCAGTTTGCCTGTATCTGTGCTTAGGTCTCATGTTTTGTTAGTGTACTCTTGTGCTGTTGCCTTGTTTCTGTCAAGACTTTAAGTAAAATATCTGGATTTACCCTTACTCTGCTTGCTGTGTTTATCTGCTCCTGGGTTTGAGTTCGTACTAGCATTATTATAACAGTATACCTAAGACAACAATGGACCCAGCAGAGTTTTCTCAGTCGTCCGAGGATTATGCTGAACCATCATTTACGGTCACCTCTCACCCACCATGGAACTGTGAGGCGCGGCTGCAAACATTGTCGGATAATTTAAGAACTTTTGTGTCCGCTCTGCAGACAGAACAGACAGGAGCACTGGCTGCTGCTGCACCTGTGGCTGTTCCTAATCCTCCACTCCCTACCAGCTCTGCGTCTTCCTCCCTTCGGGAGCCTCATCCCCCGGCACTGGAGCGCTATGAGGGGCATCCTGGGAGGTGTTGTGGGTTTCTGCTCCAATGCTCGCTGGCCTTCGGGCTGCAGGCCTCGACGTTTCCCATAGAGCGTTCCAGAGTGGCATACGTCATCTCCTTGCTCTCAGTACGGGCTCTGGCCTGGGCCATGGCCATATGGAAGCAGCAATCCGACATTTGTTTTAATTGGCAAAGCTTCACCCAGAAGATGAGGAATGTTTTTGATCACCCCATCAGTGGCAGGAACGCTGCTCAAAGACTCATTGCACTTCGGCAGGGCAGCCGGAGCATAGCTTATTACGCCATTGACTTTCAGACGCTCGCCACTGAGAGCGATTGGAATACAGAGGCACTTTACTCAGCCTTTCTGAATGGACTCAGCGAGGTTCTCAAGGATGAACTGGCTTCCCGGGACAACCCTGACACTCTGGATGAGCTTATCGTTCTGGCCATCCGGATTGACAACTGGCTTCGGGAACGTCGTCGTGACAGGACAGAGGGGTTCCGAGTGGTCTCCAGTGTTTTGGGTCCCTCTGAGGGAGTCGAGTCTTCGGTTGTTCCACTGCCTTATGCTGTGTCTGCTTGTTCTGTACCCCGTCAGAGTTCTCAATTCGGCTCTGGTTCTCCTTCATATCCTTCAGAGGAGCCGATGCAATTGGGACGCACCAGACTTTCCGCTCTGTAGAGAAGGTGCAGGAACTTCTTAGGGAGCGGCTCCCGAGGTGACGGTTTTGGAGAGTCTGGCGTGCCCAAAGTAAAATGCCTGCCACTCAGGCCCAGAAAATAGGATATGCACATAATTAGTACTATTGGATAGGAAACACTCTGAAGTTTCTAAAAGTGTTAACATAATGTCTGTGAGTATAACAGAACGCATATAGCAAGCGAAAACCAGAGGAAAATCCAACCCGGATTTGCAGTTTTTTTTTTGTACATGACCTTTTTCTCCAGGCTGCCAATTCATTTCTATGTTATCTAGGACTGAGACTGCAGTACCTATGGCTTCCACTAGATGTCAACAGTCTTTATACAGTGTTTGGAGGCTCTAGCACTAAGCAGAACAGATAGGAAGAGGAAATAGTCAGGGGACCACATTTGTCAACAACGTTTCACGGGCGCGAGATTGTGAGCGCGCACCACTTTATTTTCCTTTCCTATTGTTCACGTTATTGTCCGGTTTAAATATTACAGTAAATATACATAAAATGATACCTAAGGATACATTAAAAATGATGTTTGATTTGTTTGGAGAAAGTTTATAGGTATATTTGAACGCGTTCTCTTCACGGTTCAATGGGCGACTCGACGTTGGATTTTCTGAACACAACGCGCGCCAACCAAACTGAGATTTATGGATATAATAAATGACTTTTTCTAACAAAAGAACCATTGGATGTCTTCGTTGGACACTTGGGAAGCCCTCAGCAGAAGTTCTTCGAAAGGTAAGAAATATCTTTTAGCTCTTATATGGGTTTTGTGTGACCCGCGCTGGATATGAATTTATGCTAATGCATAAATATTGGAAACAATCAAATGTTGTGCTTTCACAATGCTGTGATATTGCCAAGAATCAGAGCTTTTGATGACTATGCAACACTTGTATATTGATGAATGTTTAATAATTCAACTTTTGGATTTTGAATTTGGCGCCTTACATTTCACCGGGTAGTGTCGGGAGCGGACCGCTAGCGCGTTTCTCCCTAAGTAGTTAACAAGCAACGCTGTCTTTACTGTGGACAGTCTGGACATTTCCGTGCCTCCTGTTCCAAGCTGACGGGAAACGGGATGTCTCGTCAGTAGACGGGAGAATACAGTCAGATACAGTCTCCAGCTGCCGACACGGTACGCACCTTGCTTCTGGCCAACCTGTGGTGGGACAATAGGCAGTTGGACATTCCTGCTTTCATAGACTGGGGCTACCGGCTGTTTTCTGGATCGCACATTAGCTCGCCAACAGGGGCTGCCCCTCACTAAGCTGGACATTCCGTTGTCGGTCACTGCGCTGGATGGTCAACCCTTAGGGTCTGGAAAGGTGAAGCCACTCACCATGTCTATTCAGCTACAAGTTTTGGATTATCATGTGGAGTTTATCCAGTTACATTTGGTGGACTCTCCTGAGCTTTCCCTGGTTCTTGGACATCTGTGGCTTTCTATCCATAATCCTCAAATTGACTGGCCCTCGGGAAGAGTCCACCTGCCAGTCCACCTGCCAGCAACACTCTCCACATTTTCCAGCCCTGCTCGTCTGAAGGCTTCCGATTCTCCTGTTCCCCCGGCTGAGGATGACAAGCCTGATCTTTCCCGAGTACCTCGGGATAACTGGGATCTGGGTCAGAGACTGCAGCCATGAACAGTTGTATTAAGGAGGCGCTAGCGGCTGGTTTTATTCGGCCGTCCACTTCACCTGCAGGAGTGGGTTTTTTCTTTGTTGGAAAGAGGGATGGGAGATTACGTCCCTGTATCGATTACCGGGGTTTAAATAACATTACCATCAAGAACTGTTACCCTCTTCCTCTTATGTCGTCAGCCTTTGATTGACTCCAGGGAGCTGCAGTTTTCTCAAAATTGGATTTGCGGAATGCGTACAATCTGGTGCACATCAGACAGGGAGGCGAGTGGAAGACAGAGTTCAACACCCCAAATGGACATTTTGAGTACCGTGTCATGCCGTTTGGACTTACAAATGCTCCAGCCGTTTTCCAGGCCCTGGTTAATGATCTGCTGCACAACTTCCTTCACCAGTTCGTGTTTGTGTACTCGGATGACATCCTCATCTTCTCCAGGTCCATGGTTGAACACATCAAACATGTTCGCCAGGTTCTTCAAAGACTCCTCTCTCACCACTTGTTTGTGAAGGCTGAGAAGTCTGAGTTTCACGTTCCTCAGATCTCCTTCCTGGGGTACGTCGTGTCTCAGGGCAGTGTACGAATGAACTCCCAAAAGGTAGAAGTGTGGTCAACTGGCCGCGGTCTTGCATAGTCAAGCAAGTCCAGCGTTTTTTGGGGTTTTGCTCATTTCTACCGTAGATTTGTGAGAGACTTTAGTTCTGTGGCTGCGCCATTGACAGTGCTCACCAAGGACTCGGCTGGGCATGTAAGCTGGACTCCTGCTGCTGAGAAGGCGTTCCAGGACCCGAAACAGTGTTTTTCTTTGGCACCCATTCTAGTTCATGCGGATCCTTCTCTTCTCTTCGTGGTAGAGGTGGATGCCTCTGACATTGGCGTGGGTGCAGTTCTATCTCAGCGCTCGGCTAAAGACCAAAAGCTTTATCCCTGTGCCTTCTTCTCAAGGTATCTCACTCCATCGGAGAGGAACTATGTGGTCGGCAATCGGGAGCTTCTTGTGGTCAAACTGGCTTTGGAGGAGTGGCGGCACTGTTTGGAGGGATCGGAACATCCCTTTATGGTTTGGATTGACCACAACAACCTGGCCTACACCCAGGAGGCTAAACGCCCCAGTCCCCGACTTTTTGTTCCTCTTAGTTGCATGGTCTAAGGTACTTCAGTGGGCTTACTCGTCGCGTCTCACCTCTCATCTGGGAGGGCAGCGAACGCTAGAGTTTCTAAGGAGGAGGTTTTGGTGGCCCTCGGCGGAGGCGGACCCTTCATGGCTGCCTGTCTGATATGCGCCCCCGGAACAAGACTCCTCGTCAGCAGCCTTTGGGGCTTCTTCATCCGCTGCCCTCACCTTCTCGACCCTGGCCTCATCTCTCTATGGATTTCATCATGGGTCTTCCATCCTCAGAGGGCCACACTATCATCCTGGTCATTGTGGACCTCTTTTCCAAGGCGGCACATTTCATTCCACTGCCTAAACTTCCATCTGTCCATGAGACTGCTCAGCTAGTCATTCAGCATGTTTTCTGGTTTGTCCTCGGTCTATCACCCTCAGTCCAACGGTCAAACGGAGCGGGTGAACCAGGATCTAGAGACTGCCTTACGGTGCTGTGTGTCCCCCAACCCCGCCACTTGGAGTCAGCATCTTCCCTGGGTGGAGTACGCACACAACACTCTCCAGTGTTCCTCCACTGGCCTGTCACCATTCCAGGTGTTGTACGGATACCAGCCTCCTCTGTTTCCCGATCAGTAGATTGAAGTGGCGGTTCCATCCGCTCAAAATCTCATCTCTCGTTGCCGCCGGACCTGGAAGAGGGCTCTGTTAGCGCTCCTGAGGTCCTCAGCTCGGGTTCAACGACAGGTCAACCGTCATCGCCATTCGAGTCCTCTCCTGCGTCCAGGTCAGATGGTCTGGTTGTCTACTAGGGATCAGCCTCTATGCGTGTAATCAAGGAAGATGGCACCCCAGTACGTTAGGCCATTCAAGTTTCTACGGCGCATCAATTCAGTCCTCTGATTCCGGCCACTCAGCCTCCACCTCCCCTCGCATGATAGCGGGACAGCCAGCCTACACTTTGCGACGCGTCCTCTCCAGTCGCCAGTTCTGGCATGGGACTCAGTATCTCGTGGACTAGGAAGGTTACGGTCCTGAGGAGCAATCCTGGGTTCTGGCTGGGGACATTCTGGACCCCGGACTCATTTGAGATTTCCATTGCCGTTCAGCTACCCCAAGTGGAATGTCAGGAGCCGTTCCTTGAGGGGGGTCCTGTCAAAGTTTTTGTTTTATTTGATTGTTGTTTCTTTAGGTTAACGCTGGAGGGCACCCTTACCTTGTTTTCTAGTTTCCAGGTTACCCTGATTATTACTTATTGGTTTCACCTGTGTTTAATTACCTTCTCTGTTCACCTTGTTGCCTTGCTATTTAGGTTCCTCAGTTGGCCAGTATCTGTGCTTAGGTCTCATGTTTTGTTAGTGTACTCTTGTGCGGTTGCCTTGTTTCTGTCACGTTTCTCTTCCGAAGGGACAGACCAAGACGCAGCGATGTAGCCAGAATACATGTTTTAATGAAAACGTTTCCGTGCAACAATGTCTCTGGTAAACTTCCACATTATTTCAAGGATTATCCGCTTCGATAACCGAGACCCTAAATACGCTTGGCGGCAGAGAGACAAGCTAGCTGCAATCAGGTCAGTGTGGGATAAGTGGGTGGACCGCCTTCCCCTTACGACCCTGGACCCAACATTACTGTTGATGAGCAGTTAATGCCATTTATGTGCCGCTGCCCCTTCAGGCAGTACATACCGTCTAAACCCGCAAAATATGGAATCAAGATCTGGGCTGCCTGTGATGCTGCTTTGTCATATGCGTGGAACTTGCAAATGTATATGGGGAAGCCAGATGGAGGAGCCCCTGTGAAGAACCAAGGGATGCGGGTTGTCCTGGACGTGACACAGGGACTCAACATCAAATGCAATAACTTTTTTACTTCACACAAGCTCGGACAGGAGCTCCTCAAGAGGAAGCTGACAATGGTAGGAACAGCATGAAAAAACTAGCCAGAGATCCCACCTCAACTGTTTAATACACGGAACAGGCCTATCAATTCCTCTAAGTTTGTGTTCACGGCCGACACATCCCTCGTGTACTACGTGCCAAAGAAAGGCAAAAATGTGGTACTCATGAGTAAGCTGCATAGGGATGGGAGAATGTGTGGCCAGGAACCATAAATCATAATGGATTACAATGCCACAAAAGGATGGGTGGACAATTTAGACAAGCTGGTGACTGGCTACAGCTGCAAAAGTAGAACCCTACGCTGGCCACTAGTGATATTCTTCAACATATTGGACATCTCGGCATACAACATGTTTGTCATCTGGATGGCGTTGATTTAGCAAACAGAAGAAAAAAAATGATTTCCCCCCACTGTAACAAAGTAGAATGTTAGCCAACAACACACAATATGGGTTTCAGGAAAACCCTTGCCCTCTTGGTGCTGGTATAGGCTGTAGCTGAGCTTCTAACGTTGAATCTACTTCGCTATATTCCAGTTGTAACATGTATGGTTGAATGTCACCATGTAGCTAATAGATGCCCCATCATCGAATTCGTGCTGACGAGAGGAATCATTGCGTCTGGTCAGTTCTTTCAGTTTTGCCCAAAGGATCTTTCTTCTTTTTTTCTTCAATGAGGTTTAATGGTGGTTGGAAACAGGAATGCACCTGAGCTCAACTTCGAGTCTCATAGCAAACGGTCTGAATACTTATGTGAACAAGGTATTTCTGGTTTTATTTTTGTATAAATTAGCAAACATTTCTAAAAAACGTTTTTCGCTTTTCCATTATGGGGTATTGTGTGTAGATTGCTGAGGACAATTTTTAATTGGGAACCATATTTAGGTGGGTAGGTTTCACTGGGTGGGTTATTCTGTCACGTTTCTCTTCCGAAGGGACAGACCAAGACGCAGCGATGTAGCCAGAATACATGTTTTAATGAAAACACGGAACGAGACGGAACAAAACAATAAACGGAGAACGTAACCAAGAACATAACTGACTAGACAAACACAGCTATGAACTTACAATAACCCACCAACCCAGAGTGAAACCTACCCACCTAAATATGGTTCCCAATTAGAGACAACGACACACAGCTGCCTCTAATTGGGAACCATTACCCAACATAGATCTATGACACCTAGAACAAACAAACCCTACACCAAAACAAAACCAAAACGCTCCAGCCTGTAATATCGGGCCTGGGCGTTACAAGTAATCACTCCTTTCAATGGTGCCCATTTCTTGAGAACAAAACAATTCACATCTCTTGTCCTCGTTCGTTTTAACATGGAGTGCCCTCTGACCAGCAGAAACACAAACAAGACCCCTTCTGGTCCCCATCACCAACACAGAACTTCACCACACCTACCACCTCTGATACTTGGCCCTCACTCACTTCCATTTCTCCTCCTGTCTTCAAACCTGGCATACTGCTCACTCTGCGTACACTTTCTACCATTCTTCTTTAACAAACCATCTCCTTTTTTCCCCTGCTATTTCTAACTGATTCAAGCTCACCCTCTTCCTCCCTCTCTCTCTTTGACCTCCTCTGCCTCTCTTTTCCCCTCCATTCCTCCTCCGTATTCCAAGAATACTTCTCCTTATGATTACACTGCACAATTTTGATCTTGCCCTCTCAAGGGACAACATTTTCTCCTGGGATAATTTTTTCTTCTCAATCACTCTGGATGTGCACTGGGATTCTGGACAGCTCCAAAGGATTGTTGTTAGTGTCCACCTACTTTTTAAAAAAGCATGCCTTTGGGGAGGGGCAGGGGCCAGGGCATGAAGCACCGCCCAACACAAGTTGTAGTCTTTCAGAGTCTGGAAAAAAATGTGTCTGCTTGTATATTCAGAAAGCCAGAATGAGGATTTGCACTGAATCAAAGTCCGTGCGTGGGAGAGAAAATATCTGTAAAGTTAAAAAGTAATATAATGTAATGTAATGCAAAAATAATATAATTAATTGAATCTATGCTATAAAGAATACAAAAAGTGAAAGTGCAAGGTCTATATATTTAAAAAAGGAACGGAGCGTACATTACGGCCTTATACCTTCATCAGTACTGTACAAACAAATTAAGAAGACAGGTACAGTACTTAACAGGCGAAACAGGTGCAAGCACGTAGTTGATTAGAGACTGACGAATAGGGAGTCAATGTATATTAAGGAATGTACAGAAGAGTATAAAAAATGTACAATTTAAATGTCAAATATAATTGGAAAAAGACAAGTCTTTTTTGTACATAACAATATCAGAAGCAATAGTTATGAAATACTCAAGTAGGCTAAAAAGCTCAGAAAATGGCTTTGGGGGAAGGGGGACTGTAAAAAAGGAGATAGTTGTTGCAAAATATACCATATAAAGTTGCCAACCACCATATAAAGTCCAAAGAAGAAGAAGAAGCCTGAAGGAGGAGAGATTACCAGAAACACTTTTATCTGTGGATTCATTATCAGAGTAGAGGACCTTGTGCATTTCAGGTAAAATAACAACCCAATGTTTATATCCCAGGACAAATTAGCTAGCAACAGCAAGCTAGTTAGCTAAATTGACATACATGTTTAATGCTTTTCGACCTGTCCCCAAATTAATATAGTTGGTTCAGAGCTCGTTTTGATATTTCAACCTGCGTGTCCTGATCGCGTCTGGTGTTGGTGGACAAAAATCAACGCACGCACGCGAGCGGTGTGGTCAGCATGTAAGGGACATGCTGGTGCGCGCAGACACTTACGACGCATCAAAATCTCCTAAGGAACGTCTGGATGATGCCCGTGGTTTCTTCCCATGCCACAATTGTGCAGCCTGTACAGGTATTAAAGAGGTCCAACACCTTCAGATCTTTTGTCACAAATAAATACACTGCTCAAAAAAATAAAGGGAACACTAAAATAACACATCATAGATCTGAATGAATGAAATAATCTTATTCAATACTTTTTTCTTTACATAGTTGAATGTGCTGACAACAAAATTACACAAAAATTATCAATGGAAATCAAATGTATCAACCCATGGAGGTCTGGATTTGGAGTCACACTCAAAATTAAAGTGGAAAACTACACTACAGGCTGATCCAACTTTGATGTAATGTCCTTAAAACAAGTCAAAATGAGGCTCAGTAGTGTGTGTGGCCTCCACGTGCCTGTATGACCTCCCTACAACGCCTGGGCATGCTCCTGATGAGGTGGCGGATGGTCTCCTGAGGATCTCCTCCCAGACCTGGACTAAAGCATCCGCCAACTCCTGGACAGTCTGTGGTGCAACGTGGCGTTGGTGGATGGAGCGAGACATGATGTCCCAGATGTGCTCAATTGGATTCAGGTCTGGGGAACGGGCGGGCCAGTCCATAGCATCAATGCCTTCCTCTTGCAGGAACTGCTGACACACTCCAGCCACATGAGGTCTAGCATTGTCTTGCATTAGGAGGAACTCAGGGCCAACCGCACCAGCATATGGTCTCACAAGGGGTCTGAGGATCTCATCTCGGTACCTAATGGCAGTCAGGCTACCTCTGGCGAGCACATGGAGGGCTGTGCGGCCCCCCAAAGAAATGCCACCCCACACCATGACTGACCCACCGCCAAACCGGTCATGCTGGAGGATGTTGCAGGCAGCAGAACGTTCTCCACGGCGTCTCCAGACTCTGTCACGTCTGTCACATGTGCTCAGTGTGAACCTGCTTTCATCTGTGAAGAGCACAGGGCGCCAATGGCGAATTTGCCAATCTTGGTGTCCTCTGGCAAATGCCAAACGTCCTGCACGGTGTTGGGCTGTAAGCACAACCCCCACCTGTGGACGTCGGGCCCTCATACCACCCTCATGGAGTCTGTTTCTGACCGTTTGAGCAGACACATGCACATTTGTGGCCTGCTGGAGGTCATTTTGCAGGGCTCTGGCAGTGCTCCTCCTGCTCCTCCTTGCACAAAGGCGGAGGTAGCGGTCCTGCTGCTGGGTTGTTGCCCTCCTACGGCCTCCTCCACGTCTCCTGATGTACTGGCCTGTCTCCTGGTAGCGCCTCCATGCTCTGGACACTACGCTGACAGACACAGCAAACCTTTTTGCTACAGCTCGCATTGATGTGCCATCCTGGATGAGCTGCACTACCTGAGCCACTTGTGTGGGTTGTAGACTCCGTCTCATGCTACCACTAGAGTGAAAGCACCGCCAGCATTCAAAAGTGACCAAAACATCAGCCAGGAAGCATAGGAACTGAGAAGTGGTCTGTGGTCACCACCTGCAGAACCACTCCTTTATTGGGGGTGTCTTGCTAATTGCCTATAATTTACACCTGTTGTCTATTCCATTTGCACAACAGCATGTGAAATGTATTGTCAATCAGTGTTGCTTCCTAAGTGGACAGTTTGATTTCACAGAAGTGTGATTGACTTGGAGTTACATTGTGTTGTTTAAGTGTTCCCTTTATTTTTTTGAGCAGTGTAATACACCATCAATAGATTCATTACCTGTGGATCTAACCATGTAGTGTATCTTCTGTCTTGTCCATGCGGCGTGCAATACACTGGTATTATGCTCAGACAACTACGGTTATGCATCAACGAGCATTGCAGTGCCATCCGAAGAAATGACCTAAAGTCACCAGTGGCCAGACATTTTCATAAGGCTAATCATGCGGTGACTGATCTTAGGTTTTGTGCATTGACTGTGTTTTCTCTAGCCGCAGATGCCGCAATATGGATGTATTTCATATCTATTGCTTTTGATATTGTTACGTAGCCCAGTCTGTTGTCTTATTCCAATCATATGTGACATCTTTCCAATTATATGTCCATTATTGATATTCTTCTATATATTTCTTATTAATATGCATTGACTCCCTATTCGCCAGTCTCTAATCAACTATCTGGTGGCAACTGTTGCGCCTGTTACGCCCAGCAGGTGTTGTCTTAAGTACGTGTCTTCTTATTTTGGTTGTACAGTACTGATGAAGGTAAATGGATTAAATTAGTTATGTTATTTTTGCATCTAGGCCTCCTTGGGTTATTCCTTTTCATGGTTTTGAGTAGGAGTACTTTTTTAACTCTGATGGTATATTTAGCAATGAATCCGCCGATAGGAGAATTGCTGAAAGACGTCCAATGGCTCTATCGAACATGGACAATCATATCTACACACACATAAAACATATATAGTGCGATCAGTATAACATAGACCCTTCTTGAAATGACACAAAGCAGGACTACATTTATTTTTGGGATCTCAATGAGTCCCAATTGTGTTCACAATACAAAATTATACAAGATTTTACAGTAGTTGAAATCAGAATACAGCAGCATGCTGCCATTTTAGCGAAATAACACCAAGTTGTTTCATGTATTTACTTTGTTTTTACAGAGCTTTTGATGAGTATGAAACACTTGTATATAGGTGGATGTTTAATAATTCAACTTTTGGATTTTGAATTTGGCTCCTTGCATTTCACCTGGTAGTGTTGGGATTGGGGCGCTAGCACACCACCAATCCCCAAGAAGTTAACCTGGTCATCACTTCGTCTTTTATTTCTCCGTCTCATTCCTTCTGGCAGGTATTGATCTTAGGGGATCTATGATTGTTAAATCAGAATCACTTTTATTCGCCAAGCACATTTACATATACCAGGAATTTGCCTCAGTGAGAAGGTGCTGCCAGCAACAGACAATTACAGAGGTTGGTGGCACCTTAATTGGGGAGAATGGGCTCATTGTAATGACTGGAGTGGAATCAGTGGAATGGTATCAAATACATCAAACACATGTATTCCTGGTGTTTGATGCCATTCCATTTGCTCCGTTCCGGCCATTATTATGAGCCGTTACAATATACAAACAGAATACAGACAACAGTCCACATAGATATCATACAGAATATACAATATCAGAACAGTAAACATAAAACATACAAGTCTAGAGTATGGGCTGATTACAGTGAAAATATACAATTTACAGAGATATATCTATATAAACAGAGGGAGGCATTCTACCATGACCAATATACACTGAGTGTAGAAAACATTAGGAACACCTGCTCTTTCCATGACATAGACCACGTGACAAACTCATTCCATGGAAGGCCGTGTGTCTGCAGGTTTTCGCTCCTCCCTTGTACTTGATTGATGAATTAAGGGAGTTAATTAGTAAGCAACTCCCACACCTGGTTGTCTAGGGTTTAATTGAAAGGAAAAACCTGTAGACACTAGGCCCTCCATGGAAGGAGTTTGAAATGTATTTTTTAAATCTATTTTACGTTCATTTAACTAGGCAAGTCAGTAAAGAACAAATTCTTATTTACAGTAACGGCCTAAGAACAGTGGGTTAACTGCCTTGTTCAGGGGCAGAACAACAGATTTTTATTTTGTCAGCTCAAGGATTCGATCTAGCAACCTTTCATTTACTGGCCCAACGCTCTAACCACTAGCTACCTGCTGCCCCAATATACCCTGGACATGGACTTACCAGATGAATCCAGGTGAAAGCTATGATCACTTATTGATGTCACCTGTTAAATCCACTTCAATCAGTGTAGATGAAGGGGAGGAGACAGGTTAAATAAGGATTTTCAAGCCTTGAGACATGGATTGTGTATGTGTGCCATTCAAAGGGTGAATGGGCAAGATAAAATATGTACGTGTCTTTGAACGGAATATGGCAGTAGGTGCACCGGTTTGAGTGTGTCAAGAATTGCAATGTTGCTGTGTTTTTCACACTCAACAGTGTCCTGTGTGTATCAAGAATGGTCCATCACCCAAAGGACATCCAGCTGACTTGACACAACTGTGGGAAGCATTGGAGTCAACATGGGCCAGCATCCCTGTGGAACGCTTTCGACACCTTGTCCATGCCCCGACGAATTGAGGCTGTTCTGAGGGCAAAAGGGGGTTGCAACTGTTTTGTACAGTCAGTGTATACACTGCAAATACAATGCTGTGCGGTGGTGTACATAGTGCAAATACAGTATTGTAAAGATTTGTATTAGAGGTCATTGATGACGTTTCTGATAAGACTTCAGTTCGTCTTGGGTGCATATTTAATGTGGTTGAAACACTGTCTGCTTGCATTTCTAAAGAGATGCTGAAAGTAAGAAATGATATTTCTCCGCTCCTGTTCCCAAGAAAAAATACACATTTGGTGTATCGTTTTACTGCAAGAAATGCATTACATTTTTTCAAATCAAATCTAATTTTATTTGTCACATACACAAGGTTAGCAGATGTTAATGCAAGTGTAGCGAAATGCTTGTGCTTCTAGTTCCGACCATGCAATAGTATCTAACAAGTAATCTAACAATTTCACAACAACTACCTTATACACACAGTGTAAAGGAATGAATACGAGTATGTACTGTATATAAAAATATATGGAAGAGCGATGGCTGACCGGCATAGGCAAGATGCAGTAGATGGTATATAGTACAGTATATACATGTGAGATGAGTAGTGTAGGATATGTAAACATTATATAAATGGCATCGTTTAAAGTGGCTAGTGATACATTTATTACATCCACTTTTTAATTATTAAAGTGGCTAGAGATTTGAGTCGATGGCCGAACGGCATTGGCAAGATTCAGTAGATGGTATAGAGTACAGTGTATACATTTGATATGAGTAATGTCGGATATGTAAACATTATATACAAAATTGTTTGAAGTTGCTAGTGATACATTTGTTACATCCAATTTTCTATTATTTAAATGTATTATTTTGACGGTTTTGGAGAGCCTGGCGTGCCCAAAGTAAAATGCCTCCCATTCAGGCCCAGAAAATAGGATATGCACATATTTAGTACCATTGGATAGGAAAGACTCTGAATTTTCCAAAAGTGTTAACCATTTGTCTGTGAGTAAATCAGAACGCATATGGCAGGCGAAACCCCGAGGAATTTCTGTCCTGGAAAAAGTGATTTTGACACATTGCTCATTTGGAACCCCTCCCTCATGAAAATGACCATATAAGGGCATATGAATGCAGTACCCATCGCTTCCTTTAGATGTCAACAGTCTCGAGACAGTGTACATTTTCATTTTGGATGCTTTAGACCAGAGAATAAGAGCAAACCAGGAAGTATCCTTTTTATGTCAACAGTACCCAGCGCGCGCTCCCGACAAGGCGCGCTGTGTGTTTTTTACCGTCTTTATCGATCAGTTTATATTCCGGTTGATTTATAATAGTAAATATACGTAAAAGTGTTCCTAAGGATACATTTAAAACTATGTTTGATTGTTCTTGGACAAGTTTATAGGTATAAGATGAACGAGTTCTCGTCACGTTTCAATGGAGGAGTGGAAGCTGTCGTTTCTGATTATAACGCGCGAACCAAATGGAGATTTATGGATAAAATACATTACTTTTTCTAACAAAAGAACCATGGATTGTCTTCGTTGGACACTTAGGATGACCTCAGCAGAAGTTCTTCAACAGGTAATTGATTTGTTTTCGCTGTGAAATGTGTTATGTGTGTGCCATGATGGCTAATGGATTCAAGGCTATGGGAAAAATATGTGAGGTGCTACCCTCAAACAATCAAATGTGCTGCTTTCGCCGTAAAGCCTTTTTGAAATCTGACAATGCTGTGATATTGCCAAGAAACAGAGCTTTTGATGAGTATGGAACACTTGTATATTGGTGGATGTTTAATAATTCAACTTTTGGATTTTGAATTTGGCACCTTGCATTTCACATGGTAGTGTCGGGATTGGGGCGCTAGCGCCCCAGCAATCCCCAAGAAGTTAACAGTCTGATGGCCTTGAGATAGAAGCTGTTTTTCAGTCTCTCGATCCCAGCTTTGATGCACCTGTATTGACCTCGCCTTCTGGATGATAGCGGGGTGAACAGGCAGTGGCTTGGGTGGTTGTTGTCCTTGATGATCTTTTTGGCCTTCCTGTGACATCGGGGGGTGTAGGTGTCCTGGAGGGCAGGTAGTTTACCCCCCCGGTGATGCGTTGTGCAGTCCTCACTACCCTCTGGCGAGCCTTACGGTTGTGGGCGGAGCAGTTGCCGTACCAGGCGGTGATACAGCCCAACAGGATGCTCTCGATTGTGCATCTGTAAAAGTTTGTGAGTGATTTTGGTGACAAGCCGAATTTCTTCAGCCTCCTGAGGTTGAAGAGGCGCTGTTGCGCCTTCTTCACCACGCTGTCTGTGTGGGTGGACCAATTCAGTTTGTCCGTGATGTGTACGCCGAGGAACTTAAAACTTTCCACCTTCTCCACTACTGTCCCCTCGATGTGGATAGGGGGGGGGTGCTCCCTCTCCTGTTTCCTGAAGTCCACGATCATCTCCTTAGTTTTGTTAACTTTGAGTGAGAGGTTATTTTCCTGACACCACACTCCGAGGGCCCTCACCTCCTCCCTGTAGGCCGTTCGTCGTTGTTGGTAATCAAGCCTAACACTGTAGTGTCGTCAGCAAACTTGATGATTGAGTTGGAGGAGTGCTTGGCCACGCAGTCATGGGTGAACAGGGAGTACAGGAGAGGGCTGAGAAGGCACCCTTGTGGGGCCCCAGTGTTTAGGATCAGTGGGGTGGAGATGTTGTTTCCTACCCTCACCACCTAGGGCCGTCAAGTCAGGAAGTCCAGGACCCAGTTGCACAGGGCTGGGTCGAGACCTAGGGTCTCGAGCTTAATGATGAGTTTGGAGGGTACTATGGTGTTAAATGCTGAGCTGTAGTCGATGAACAGCATTCTTACATAGGTATTCCTCTTCTCCAGATGGGTTAGGGAAGTGTGCAGTGTGATTGCGTTGTCTGTGGACCAATTGGGACGGTAAGAAAATTGGAGTGGGTCTAGGGTGTCTGGTAGGATGGAGGTGATATGATCCTTGACTAGTCTCTCAAAGCACTTCATGATGACGGAAGTCCGTGCTACGGGGCGATAGTCATTTAGCTCAGTTACTTTAGCTTTCTTGGGAACAGGAACAATGGTTGCCCTCTTGAAGCATGTGGGAACAGCAGACTGGGATAAGGATTGATTAAATATGTTCGTAAACACACCAGCCAGCTGGTCTGCGCATGCTCTGAGGACACGGCCAGAGATGCCATCTTGGCCGGCAGCCTTGCGAGGGTTAACACATTTAAATGTTTTACTCACGTTGACTGTGGTGAAGGTGAGCCCGCAGGTCTTGGTAGCGGGCCGTGTCGGTGGCACTTTATTGTCCTCAAAGCGAGCAAAGAAGTTGTTTAGTTTGTCTGGGAGCAGGACATCGTGGTCCGCGACGGGGCTGGTTTTCTATTTGTAGTCCGTGATTGACTGTAGACCCTGCAACATTTGTCTCGTGTCTGAGCCGTTGAATTGTGACTACTTTGTCTCTATACTGACACTTAGCTTGTTTGATTGCCTTGCATCGGGAATAGTTACACTGTTTGTATTCAGTCATGTTCCCGGTCGCCTTACCCTGGTTAAAAGCAGTGGTTCACGCTTTCAATTTTGGCGCGAATGCTGCCATCAATCCACGGTTTCTGGTTGGGGAAGGTTTTAATAGTTGCTATGGGTACAACATCACCGATGCACTTGCTAATAAACTCGCTCACCGAATCAGCGTATACATCAATGTTGTTATCTGATGCTATCCGGGAACATATCCCAGTTTACGTGCTCGAAGCAATCTTGAAGCGTGGAATCAGATTGGTCAGACCAGCGTTGAACAGACCTGAGCACAGGCGTTTCCTGTTTTAGTTTCTGTCTATAGGCTGGGAGCAACAAAATGGAGTCATGGTCAGACTTGCCGAAAGGAGGGCGGAGAATGGCTTTGTATGCATCACGGAAGTTGGAATAACAATGATCAAGGGTTTTACCAGCCCGGGTCGCACATTTGATTTGCTGATACAATTTAGGGAGCCTTGTTTTCAGATTAGCCTTGTTAAAATCCCCAGCCACAATAAATGCAGCCTCAGGATATGTGGTTAAGGTTTGCATTAAGTTAAGGCATTAAATCCGAATGGTTAAGGTTTGGGATAGGCTTAAAACGAAGACATCAAAAACACTAGATTTGAACATGCAACCTTTGGAACCAAGAACTACACTGGATTTGAACATGCAACCTTGGAATCAGATGCGTATGCCCATCCGCCATCCCTAACGTCTTAGCAAAACTGAAACTTACTTGAAGGTAACAGCACTCACTGTTGCCCCTAGTGGCCAATTTACATGTCATGTCCCAACATCCTCAGACATGGATGGATGTCGAATACTGACTTGTATCATGGGTGACCTACCTGGTCTGTCAGGTGTCGTTCAGGGCTTAACTTCTTAGGGAGCGGTGAAATGCAAGGCGCCAAATTCAAAATTCAAAAGTTGAATTATTAAACATGCATCAATATACAAGTGTTGCATAGTCATCAAAAGCTCTGCTTCTTGGCAATATCACAGCGTTGTCAGATTTCAAAAAGGCTTTATGGCGAAAGCACTACATTTGATTGTTTGAGGGTAGCACCTTCAATATTTTTCCCATTATCATAAATTCATAAGCCATCACGGTTCACACATAACACATTTCACAGCGAAAACAAATCAATTACCTTTTGAAGAACTTCTTCTGAGGGCTTCCCAAGTGTCCAACGAAGACAATCCATGGTTCTTTTGTTAGAAAAAGTAGTGTATTATATCCATAAATCTCCGTTTGGGTGGCACGTTATAATGAGAAAATACAGCCTCCACTCGTCCATTGAAACGTGAAGAGAACTCGTTCAACTTATACCTATAAACTTGTCCAAGAACAATCAAACATAATTGTAAAAGTATCGTTAGGAACACTTTTATGTATATATAGTATAATATTTCAACCGGAATATAAACTGGGCGATAAGAAAGGAAAAAACCACAGAGCGCGCCAGCCGGGAACGCGCATTTTCTTCTATTGACATCTGTGTGGCCACTTCCTTATTCGTCTTCTTCTACAATCTAAAAGCATCTAAAAAGAATCAAAACACTTTTTCGAAGACTGTTGACATCCAGAGGAAGCAATAGGTACTGCATTCATATGCCCTTATATGGGTATTTTCATAAGGGAGGGGTTCCAAATGAGGCAATGTTTCAAAACCACTTTTTCCAGGACAGAAATTCCTCGGGTTTTTGCCTGCCATATCCGTTCTGTTATACTCACAGACAAAATGTTAACACTTTTAGAAACTTCAGAGTGTTTGGTACTAATGGTACTAATCCAATGGTACTAAATATGTGCATATCCTATTTTCTGGGCCTGAATGGGAGGCATTTTACTTTGGGCACGCCAGGCTCTCCAAAACCGTAACCTCGTGCGCTGCTCCCAAAGAAGTTAACAAGCTTCAACTCTCTGGTGTGCTTCACTTCCCATTTCCAACTGCATTATTCATTATTAATTCTGGGGATACACCTGAATCAATGAGACAGGCCAGGGGAAACGGTTGTAAATATGACATATCCATCTGTGCTGGGATTTGCAGTTTTAATGGGATTTGGTGAGTGTGTGATTGACTCACACACCCCAATAATAATTTGACCATCTGAAATAAGCCATCAATTAGCATTTCCCATTCAAATAGTTGTTGTTGTGGGTGAATGCTGATTGCTTCCCTTGCCCAGTTATTTGTATATATATACATTTGACTGTATTTTACCATAAATCACAGCTCAAGTCTGTGTGGAAGAGCCTTGGCTTTCTCTTACCCTTCTCTGACTCAAGGACAGTAACCTCTGACTCAGAGTCATGCAGATAAACATCCACATCGGCACCCAGGAAATACAGATTGTACACACACACACACACACAATTAAAATAAAATTCAAATTCAGAATTGACTTTAACCTAGCCACCATGCCTTGTTGAAGATCTGTATGTGAAAGTGTACACCAAGGGGTAGAAGCACAGTTTCTACTGCTCCTAAAGTCTTGCATCAGTACTGCAGTGCCTGGCCTGATGCCTGACCCAGAAAGACAATTTCCATAGACGGCCATATGGAGAAGTCAGATTAGAAAATTCCTAATATGACACTTTAGTCATCACCTTTGTCGCACTAAACATCCATTGAATTATACAAATTATTGTCGCTGAGGCACATTTTTTTTGCATAATTCACAGTGATATTAAGATATTAAAATGTTATGTTCATCCAATGTCTGCCATGTTTTTGGATGGCGTGATGAAGTCGTCGCTGCTCCCGCTGCTCCCCATTTGCACTGAGTGCTACAGTACTGCACATTTGAAGTTTGGCCGTGTAAACCAGATGCAACCCAGATATATCAAATCAAATGTTATTGGTCACATATTTAGTAGATGTTATTGTTGGTGTAGCGAAATGCTTGTGTTCCTAGCTCCAACAGTGCAGTAGTATCTAACAATTCACAACAATACACACACATGTAAAAGAATGGAATAAAGAAATATATACATATTAGGATGAGCAATGTCGGAGTGTGTCACGTCCAGGCCTGAGAAGACAGGCTGGAGTGTTTAGTTTTGTTTTTAGTGTAGGGGTTTTCTGTTCTAGGTTATATATTTCTATGTTGGGGTAATGGTTCCCAATTAGAGGCAGCTGTGTGTCGTTGTCTCTAATTGGGAACCATATATATGTTTGGGGTTTTCATTTAGGTTTTGTGGGTTATTGTTTGTACATAGCTTGTAGGTTCATGTTATGTTTCAACTTCACGGTCTTTGTTTACGTTTTGTTTATTTTGCCCAGTTACGTGTGTTTCGTTACGTTAAATAAACATGTATACTGGATGCCTCGCTGCGCCTTGGTCTGTCCGTCCCGAAGTACGTGATAGAATAACCCACCAAATAAAGACCAAGCAGCGAGAGACCCGGGAGTACTGGACCTGGGAGGAGGAATTATTTAGGGACGGACCCTGGGCCCAGCCTGGAGAGTATCGTCGGCCAAGAGAGGAGCTGGAAGCAGCGGCGGCGGAGCGGCGCAGGTGTGAGAAGCTATACGGAGCATGGGATCCGGAGAGAGAAAAGTTCATTGAAACTCGCCTGGCACGGAAGCCCGAAAGGCAGCCCCAAAAAACTTTTTGAAGGGGCACACGAGGAGGTTGGCCGGTTCAGGAGGGACTCCTGAGCCAACTCCTCGTGCTTTGTGGAGAGAGCGTTGGGGAGAGCGTCGCACTGGTAAGACGCTGTGCTATGCAGTTTTGCGCACAGTGTCCCCAGTGCGCGTTCACAGCCCGGTGCGAGAGATTCCAGCGCCACTCATCTGTCAGGCTACGGTGAGTGTGCAGCCTGGTAGAGTGGTGCCGGCTCAGCGCTCCTGGTCTCCGGTGCGCCTCCTTGGACCAGGATATCCTGCGCCAGCTCTACGCACTGTATCTCCGGTTCGCATCCACAGCCCAGTACGTCCTGTCCCTGCTCCACGCTCCAGGATCCCTGTGCCCGTTGTGAACTCAGCACGTCCTGTCCCTGTTCCACGCTCCAGGATCCCTGCACCCGGCGTGGACTCAGCACGTCCTGTCCCTGCTCCACGCTCCAGGATTCCTGTGCCTGTCATGGACTCAGCACGTCCTGTCCCTGCTCCACGCTCCAGGATTCCTGTGCCTGTCGTGGACTCAGCACGTCCTGTCCCTGCTCCACGCTCCAGGATTCCTGTGCCCGTCGGGAACCCAGCACGTCCTGTTCCTGCTCCACGCTCCAGGATTCCTGTGCCCGTCGGGAACCCAGCACGTCCTGTTCCTGCTCCCCGCACCAGAGTGCGCGTTATGAGCCCAGTATGGCCGGTTCCTGCTCCTCGCACCAGAGTGCGTGTTATGAGCCCAATGCGGCCGGTTCCTGCTCCCGCACCAGAGTGCGTGTTATGAGCCCAGTACGGCCGGTTCCTGCTCCCGCACCAGAGTGCGGCGTTATGAGCCCAATACGGCGGTTCCTGCTCCCGCACCAGAGTGCGCGTTATGAGCCCAATGCGGCCGGTTCCTGCTCCCGCACCAGAGTGCGGCGTTATGAGCCCAATACGGCGGTTCCTGCTCCCGCACCAGAGTGCGCGTTATGAGCCCAGTACGGCCGGTTCCTGCTCCCCGCAACAGAGGGCCAGTGTGCTTCCCCTGTCCAGGTCCGCCAGTGAGGGTCCCCAGTCCCGAGCCGCCAGTGAGGGTCCCCAGTCTGGGGCCGCCAGTGAGGGTCCCCAGTCCGGGGCCGCCAGTGAGGGTCCCCAGTCCGGGGCCGCCAGTGAGGGTCCCCAGTCCGGGGCCGCCAGTGAGGGTCCCCTGTCCGGGGCCGCCAGAGAGGGTCCGCAGTCCGGCCAATAGCCCAGGGCCTCCGGTGCGGGACATCGAGCCAGCACGGCCGGCACCGGAGCCGCCACTTGGGACAGGAAGGCCCACTCAAGACCCCAATGGACTTTTGGCGTGGTCGAGTCCGGCGCCTTTGGGGGTACTGTCACGTCCAGGCCTGAGAAGACAGGCTGGAGTGTTTAGTTTTGTTTTTGGTGTAGGGGTTTTCTGTTCTAGGCTATATATTTCTATGTTGGGGTAATGGTTCCCAATTAGAGGCAGCTGTGTGTCGTTGTCTCTAATTGGGAACCATATATATGTTTGGGGTTTTCATTTAGGTTTTGTGGGTTATTGTTTGTGCATAGCTTGTAGGTTCATGTTATGTTTCAACTTCACGGTCTTCGTTTACGGTTTGTTTATTTTGCCCAGTTACGTGTGTTTCGTTACGTTAAATAAACATGTATACTGGATGCCTCGCTGCGCCTTGGTCTGTCCGTCCCGAAGTACGTGATAGAGTGGCATTGACTAAAACACAGTAGAATAGAATACAGTATATACATATTAAATTAATAAAGCAGTATGTAAACATTATTCAAGTGACCAGAGATTTCATGTCTATGTTTTTATAACTGTGACCTTAATTGCCTACCGTCTGTAAGCTTAACAACCGTTCCACAGGTGCATGTCCATTCATTGTTTATGGTTCATTGAACAAGCATGGGAAACACTGTTTAACCCCTTTACAATGAAGATCTGTGAAGTTATTTGGATTTTACGAATTATCTTTGAAAGACAGGGTCTTTTTCTTTTTTTTTTAACAATTTTACATCCTAAAAATTAGGAATAAACAAAAGGCTTTGATTTCCGGTAGAAGATGGAATATGGGTCTTAGACAACATCTACCAGAAAAAGTTTTAAAAGGTATTAGCAATACATCAAAACATAATAATCTTGAACTAAAGACTCCTGGCAACTAATATCAGCACCTACATTTAGTTTTGGAGAAATTCTGGAAGTTTAATAAACATTGTCTTTTGCCTTCTAACAGGCTGACTACACCACTCGCGTCGCGTGTGCAAGTGTTTCAAAATACATTTAGAAATCTATATTTTTCAATTATTGCACCCACACTGCTCGCGCGCGTCAAAGAGCGCCTCCGTTGCCAAGGGCTTAAATAGAAGTCAATTCCATTTGTGACGCAGATCGCGCTGCAAGTCCTGCCTCTCCCATCTCCTCATTGTTTTCTAGAAGCAGGTGCCCACATGCCATCTCCTCATTGGTTATACCCACGTGGGTGACTGAAAGACGAACGAGGTCGGTGGAGGTAATGCAACTAATTTATGAAAGTTGCCAATAGCAATATAAAGTCAAGAGAAGAAAAAGCCTGGAAGGAGGAGAGATGACTAGAAAAGATTTGGTTGACCATTTAATGTGTGGATTAATTGTCGGAGTAGAGGACCTTGTGCATTTCAGGTAAAATAACAACTCAATGTTTATATCCCAGGACAAATTAGCTAGCAACAGCAAGCTAGCTAAATATGACAAATTAGCTAGCAGGTGCAAGCTAGGTAGCTAAATTGCCATAAATGTTTAATGCTTTTCGACCTGTCCCCAAATTCATGTAATTGGTTCAGAGTTTGTTTGGATATTTTAACCTGCGTGTCGTGATCGCATTTGGTGTGGGTGGACAAAATAAATGAATGCACGATGGCGCAGCCTGTTTGGGTTCCGTGTAATTCTGTTACAAAAAACTCACATATCTTTAAGTTATTTTCTAATTTCTATCCATCATGAGGAAGGAGGATAATGAAACTTCCCAGAAGAAACAAGCAAAGGTAGACCTAGCAATTAGTTACTGTGGTTTTACTGATATCAAGTTTGTTTATGAATTATTAAGTGTTTAAAACTCGTAGTTCTGTTATCAAATTGGTTCCGGAAATACTGAAAAATCTGTAAAAGAATGATTGCAATTGAATTGGCTACAATGGCAAATCAAAGTAGCCCAAACTCAGTGGTGTAAAGTACTTAAGTAAAATTACTTTAAAGTACTACTTGAGTAGTTTTTTTGGGGTATCTGTACTTTACTTTACTATTTCTAATTTTGACAACTTTTACTTTTACTCCACTACATTCCTAAAGAAAATAATGTACTCCTTACATTTTCACTGACACCCAAAAGTGCTCCTTACATTTTGAATGCTTAGCAGGACAGGAAAATGTGCTAATTCACGCACTTATCAAGAGAACATCCCCTGGTCATCCCTACTGCCTCTGATCTGGCAGACTCATTAAACACAAATGCTTCGTTTGTAAATTAGTCTGACTGTTGAAGTGTGCCCCTGGCTATCCGTATATTAAAAAAACAAAAGAATTGTGCCGTCTGGGTTGCTTGATATAAGGAATTTGAAATGATTTATACTTTTACTTTTGATACTTTTACTTTTGATAAGTATATTTTAGCGATTACATTTAATTTTGAGAATTAATTATATTTTAAACCAAATAGTTTTAGACTTTTACTCAAGTAGTATTTTACTGGGTGACTTTTACTTTTACTCGAGTAATTTTCTTATTTGGTATATTTACTTTTACTCAAGTATGACGATTGGGTACTTTTTCCACCACTGCCCAAACTACAGTTGCGTCACCTGCTACTGTCCTCCCTTCTACTGGAATATTGTTATGTTCAGCTCAACAGTTTTTTTCTCTCTTTCTGTCGTCTGTAGGATGCTGTCTTTCGAATACGGTGTTTAAACGTCCTGACTCTCTGTGGTCACTAAAGATCCCATGGCACTTATGGTAAGAGTAGGGGTGTTAACCCCAGTGTCCCAATCTGGCCGTCATACCATCATGGCCACCTAATCATCCCCAGCTTCCAATTGGCTAATTCATCCCCCTCCTCTCCCATGTAATTATTCCCCAGGTTGTTGCTGTACATGAGAATGTGTTCTCAGTCAACTTACCTGGTAAAATAAGGGTTAAATGAACATCAATAAAAAGGTCTGGTGGTCAAAGCAAGACTGTGAAAGCAATCTGGAGAAACCCTCACTCTCCCACTTTTTTCTCTCTGCAGCTCTCTCTTCTCTCTCTCCAGTTAATGTCACATCTCCTGGCTTACTGACAATTACCATGACAACTACCACCTACCCTCTTTATTTTTCCCACAAATTTGGACAGCACAGTACAGTACAGTAGAGCGTAGTAGAGAACAGTACAGTACAGAACAGTAATGTAAAGAAAAGTACAGTACAGTAGTAGAGTTCAGTTCAGTAGAGCACACTAGAGTAGAGTACATTATAATGTACTGTATTGTAATACACTCTACTGTACTGAACATATCTACTTTTTTTTTTTTTTTTTTTTTTTTTCATATCTACATTTTAAAATCTTGTCCATGTTCTGTTATAATCTGCACCCGGTACAGCCAGAAGAAGACTGGCCACCCCTCACAGCCTGGTTCCTCTCTAGGTTTCTTCCTAGGTTTTGTCCTTTCTAGGGAGTTTTTCCTAGCCACTGTGCTTTTACACCTGCATTGCTTGCTGTTTGGGGTTTTAGGCTGGGTTTCTGTACAGCACTCTGTGACATCAGCTGATGTAAGAAGGGCTTTATAAATACATTTTATTTGATTTGAAAAATACATTTTATTTGATTCGATACTTTACTGAACTATACTGTGCTGTGTTGTGCTGTACTGTACTCTACTGGGCTGTACTGTGAGGTCCAAACATATGAAACATAGACATCTATGATTGTTTCAGATTTGGTCAGGTCCGGACCTACCAAAATGTGGTCAATTTGGGAGTGGAGCTCATTACAATAATAGCCAGTGTGTAGAATAATACCCAAATATGCAAAAGAAGGATATTGCATATTTCTAACTTTGTGTACTTATTCAGGATACATCGCCATTTAGTCAATGATATTCATATCCGTAGTTATGCATTTATGTACAGTACAGATCAGGAACCCATAATGTAATTCTGTTACCGGATGTAAAGCCACTTCACCTACTGTAGTTCAATAACCAAAATATATATTTAAACTTAAGGAGTCATGCCTTAGTGGACACCCCACTCTTTCTGCAGACATCAGAGCAGATAATTCGGAGAAGATGTTTACAATTGTTTGGGGGAAAACCTGGTTGCACAAAACCTGAGGGAGTTTTACTGTAATTCTATTACCAAACTTTGCATCTGCACAGTTCTTCCAGTAAATGTGTTTTTGTGAAATGTCCTGTGTAAATTCTTCACATTAGTCCTTGTGCATAGAGTTGTACGGTTTGTTAAACTTTGACATCAATGTTTTTTGTTTGGCATACATTTTAAAGTAAAAGATCTGAGTCAAAGTGTAATTCCATTACCGTGGAATTTCCTGGGAAGAATGAAAGAGAGAAAAAAAAACTATAATCTTAAAAGCACTCTTTTTCTCCAAACAAAGGGGTCTTATGAGTATTTCCTCTGCTGGAGCAGAGACATGTATTTAGGTAAGCTTGTTTGATTGACGTGACAGTAAACATGTTGCAGCAGATGGTCTATTGGGATGTGTATGTGTGTTTGGAGATGAGCTGAGATTGTCCCTGTGAGATATCCCAAAATAACAACAAAGGGCCCTCAGTGGGTCGGATGAAAGCCCTGTCACCAACCCTTTCAGTACGGAAACAGTAGGAAAGTCCCTTCCCCTACTGTAGCTCTGACTGACTGAAACCACTGTGGTAGAATTGCATGAATGAGACATTCAGCCACTTCAGGGTGTAATGAAGTCCCTACTTCCCCGGCGTCTGCACATTTTGAATTTGTGGAAATTAAGAGTCAGAGGAGCAGGGCTACAGACTAAATCATATCAAATCAGTTTCTTTCTTCCCCCTAACCAAGTGGCCGCAGCTTCACAAAGACCCTGGTTGCATCCCAAATGGCACCCGTTTCCCCCTTTAGAGTGCACTACATTAGACCATTTGGGATACAACCGCTGTGCGAAAAAATGTATCATCATTTCAAATTGTGCTAGGTGACCACTCATTAACAAGAAATGTATGGCACAGGACATTTTAAGCCATAGTATGTACAGTACAATATTTCTCATTAATTTGGAAAGTATTACTGGTACATACATTTTCTCATGAATATGCAAAGTCAGAGGCTAATGGGCAGTGTGGAGTTGTTCTCTCCATTTATTCATATTACTAAATTATAATATTGATTCATACATACAGGGAACGCACAGATGAAGCTACTATAGAAACAGAAATGAGTTATGTGCATCCTTTCAAGCACACCCTTCTCCTTAACCTGTGGTGAGTTATTCACCATTTTTGATGAACAAATAAGGTTTTATATGTAAGATGGCTAAATAAAAAGCAAAATTATTGATTATTATTATATTATTATTTGTGCCTTGGTCCTATAAGATTTCTTTGTCACTTCCCACGAGCCGGGTTGTGACAAACTCACACTCATTCTTATGTTTAATAAATGCATTGTATAGTGTGTGTGTGGCAGGCTTACAATGATGGCAAAAAACAACAGTTGAGAGTGCACTGACCCTGGTGCTAGAGGGGGGTACGCAGCTGGAGGTTGAATGTTTGAAGGGGTACGGGACTATAAAAAGTTTGGGAACCACTGCCCTATATAGTGCACTAATTTTGAGCCTATGGGCATTATGAAGACACACAGAGCAGCAAACATTGAGGAGAAAGCTCATGATAAAGGGCACAAGGAATAATTGAGGAGTATGCAATGACTTGTGTATTTTGAGTGTGTGCCGTTAAATATGTGTCATATTTACCACCTGTTACACACAAAGCACAATCAAGCAGCCTGCTATTCCATCTTCGTTGTCATGGCACAGACCAGGAATAGTCCACTATTACAGCACTGACAACGCATGAGGAAAAAACAACATAGAACAAAACCCTCCTCTTCTCCTCCAGAAATCACAGTACAGTATTCTCCCTGTACCCCAAGTCAGAAACATAGGATAAATAAACGGGCTATAAAAAGGGGCCATATACAGGAAAGTATTTAGACCCCTTGACTTTTTCAAAAGAAAAATAGGTTACAGCCTTGTTCAAAAATGTATTAAATAGGTTTATTTTCTCATCAATCTACACACAATACCCCAGAATGACAAAGCAAAAACAGGTATTAGAAATGTTTTCTAATTTATTAAAAATACAAAACTGAAAAATCACATTTACATAAGTATTCAGACCTTTACTCAGTACTTGGCAGTGAGTACAGCCTTGAGTCTTGTTGGGTATGACGCTACAAGCTTGGCAAACCTGTATTTCGGCGGTTTCTCCCATTCTTCTCTGCAGATCCTCTCAAGGTCTTTCAGGTTGGATGGGGAGCATTGCTGCACAGCTATTTTCAGGTATATCCAGAGATGTTTGATCGGGTTCAAGTTCAGGCTCTGGCTGGGCAACTTAACGACATTCAGAGACATGTCCCGAAGCCACTCCTGCATTGTCTTGGCTGTGTGCTTAGGGTTGTTGTCCTGTTGGAAGATGAACCTTCGCCACTGTCTGAGATCCTGAGCGCTCTAGAGCAGGTTTTCATCAAGGATCTCTCTGTACTTTGCTCCGTTCATCTTTCCCTTGATCCTGACTAGTCTCCCAGTCCCTGCCATTGAAAAACATCCCCACAGCATGATGCTGCCACCACCATGCTTCACTGTAGGAATGGTGCCAGGTTTCCTCCAGACGTGAGGCTTGGCATTGAGGCCAAAAGGTTCAATCTTGGTTTCATCAGACCAGAGAATCTTGTCTGAGAGTCTTTCAGTGCCTTTTGGCAAACTCCAAGCGGGTTGTCATGTGCCTTTTACTGAGGAGTGTTTTCTGTCTGGCCACTTTACCATAAAGGCATGATTGGTGGAGTGCTGCAGAGATGGTCGTCCTTCTGGAAGGTTCTCTCATCTCCACAGAGCAAACTCAAATCAAATCAAATAAAGAGCACTGTCAACGGTGAGAGCTTATATAGACAGGTGTGTGCCTTCCCAAATCATGTCCAATCATTTGAATTTACCACAGGTGGACTCCAATCAAGTTGTAGAAACATCTCAATGATGATCAATGGAAACAGGAATGCACCTGAGCTCAACTTCAAGTTTCATTGCAAAGGGTCTGAATACTTATGTAAATAAGATATTTCTGTTAAAACATATATATAAATTAGCAAACATTTCTGAAAACCTGTTTTCGTTTTGTCATTATGGGGTATTGTGTGTAGATTGCTGAGGATATTTTTTTATTGAATCCATTTTAGAATAAGGCTGTAAAAGTAACAAAATGTGGAAACAATTCAAAGGGTCTGAATACTTTCGAAGGAACTGTAAGCAGACAATGAAAGGTCTTACAATATTTGATGAACAGGCTATAGGTTTCATAGCAACTGCTCGGCCTCCGACTGCAAGGCACTACAGAGGGTAGTGCGTACGGCCCAGTACATCACTGAGGCCAAGCTTCCTGCCATCCAGGACCTCTATATCAGGCGGTGTCCGAGGAAGGCCCAAAAAATTGTCAAAGACTCCAGCCACATTAGTCATAGACTGTTCTCTCTGCTACAGCACGGCAAGCGGTACCAGTGTCAAGTCTAGGTCCAAGAGGCTTCTAAACAGCTTCTACCCCCAAGCCATAAGACTTCTGAACATCTACTTTCTGTTATTATCTATGCATAGTCACTTTAATAACTCTACCTACATGTACATATTACCTCAATTACCTCGACTAACTGGTGCCCCTATTGTTATTTTACTGCTGCTCTTTAATTATTTGTTACTTTTATTTCTTATTTTGGGGGGTATTTTTCTTAAAACTGCATTGTTGGTTAAGGGCTTGTAAGTTAGAATTTCACTGTAAGGTCTACACCTGTTGTATTCGGCACATGTGACAAATATACTTCGATTTGATGTGCACCACCAAGTCAGAACAGTAGGCAAAAATGATGAGGGGAAAGGTACCGAATTATTAAGGCACATGGGCAATTAACAGCTTACTACACTACATACACATAGTATTACTTTCTTAGCTACAGTATACATATCTCCCTGACATATTACATAATTTATACAACAGCATACAATACATTTTTGGATTCAACTTGTTGTGCTGTGCTCACTTGAACAGGAAGGTGGTGCGGCGGTCCTTTGTGGGCAAATTTTGTCATCAAGTCTGGCATTCTCTGGCTTTATGGTGCTTTCAAGACAACTGGGACCACGGAAAAAAACAAGGTCAAAATCATGGCGTTAGTGATCTTCAGGTTGGAGCGCTTGAAAGAGGCACGAGTTCCCGATTTGGAATTCCGAGTTGGATGACCATTCAAAACTTTTTTTCGCAGTCGGAGCTCGTTTTTTTCCCCGAGTTCCCAGTTGTCTTGAACTCGCAGAAGTCATGCTGGATTGACAGCATGGACAATGTTGAATGTTTATCATTTTAAGCTTGGAAAAGAGACTCTTAAACCCTGACTTGGACCACACATCCACTCCACTGAAAAGCAGGCTAGTGATTGCTTTGCAATGCTTGCAGTTCGCCACTGATTCCTTCCAAACCACTCATAGTTGAATTTGCAATTTCCTGCTTGTGGTGTAACGTTTATGTCCAATGGCCAATGAGCACCGATACATTTCATCTATAATATCTCTTCATAATGTCTCTTCATATGACAAGGATTGAAAATGATTTTCCAGTAGATTGTCAACTTGATTCATGATAACTGCTAGCTTGCTAGCTAATATTTTGAAAGTATGACGTTGACATGTCCAGTCAAATCACAGCTACTGTAAATATAACGTTATTTTATCTGTGGCCAATGACCTTGAGTCTTCTTGGATGGGATTCTAACTCTATGGCAGCACCCAAGGGGCTTGAATTTCCAGGCTCTCCCTGTCGATTTTGCGGTGACGTAGTGTCCCCATGAGTGACAGAACATTGAGCCAATCACGACGCAACTAGAGAACATTACCAACCCCTACACTCCGTATATTCCGTTGGCTGCCCCACCACCACATAGAGCACTGAGCTAGAATGAAATACCTGAATTTTGGAGCTGCCTTACTCAAGAAAGCAACAAAAATAAGCCATGTTTGTATGTGGCTTAATTAACTAAAAAGAGTTTTTTTACATTGTTTGCGAACTGATATGTGACACGTATTAATGCCAAAATAACATGCAAAACAGGCAACAACAAAAAATGAACACAATTATTCATTTATTTAGTTTGCTAAACAGGTGGAGCTCAAAACAGGGCTCTGCCCCGAATGACGGGTCACCACTTGGGCAGAGAGACATGTGTCTTGTCAGTATATCCATCATCTTTGTGTATGCTCAACAATTATTCAGATTGCTACCATTCAATCACATATGTTACAGTGCCAGCCAGTGGCTTGGAGAAAAAGCAAGTGAGTGAGATCTCCAATCAGCAGTAATGTGGTGATTAGTGCCATCTAATGGTAGTAGTTAGTCATCACCAGATAATGACGATGAATCTATGTAAGATCCTTATCAGAAGGGTCAATTCCAGTTCAAATGTATTGCTATTCATTTGGAATTTACCCCAACCCCGCTCGTTAGACACCTTCAGTGCTGTGTGCTGTCTTTTTGTGATAAGAAGTCCATTTGTTGTAGTAAATTGGAAACTAAAATGGATATAATGACTTTGTGGAAATTACTTTCCAGACTGAAATCAGTTATGCTTGAAATCCTTGGTATCCTTTCAAATAGACTGGAATCAAGTTGATAATGCATTCAGATCCCCTTTTCAAATCTCCAGTCAAGCCAGCTAATGCATTAGAATGACAAAGCGGCGAGCTCATATTGGGAATATTACTCCCTAATCTAAGAGAGACTGAAGATAAACAGATCACAGATAGAGAAATTTGGAGAGAGAGAATGAAAGAGAGCATGTGAGGAGGCCAGGAAGGAGAAGGGAGAGAAATAAAGAGAGAGAGAGACTGTGAGAAGGCCAGGAGGGAGGAAGAGAGTGATGAGTCATCCCTCATGAAAAGCATCCCTCTCAGATGGCAGGGTCTCCCTGATGGTTTCCATGCCACCTGCATCCTGATTCTGCCTGCAGCTCTCTGTCCCTCTTCTCTCTCTCTCTCATTATTGCTGGGTATGAAATCAAACAAGTAATAATGAGATGGTAGTGCCACTCACTAAAGGTAAAGAAAACTAACACTTTTGAGGCTCAGAAGTAAGAATGAGTGCAGTTTACCTATAGAAGTTATAATAAGAGATGGGTGGACAGTTGGCATACAATCATCCATAGGTTGATGAGCAAATGATAGCTAATCAACAGGTTCCCAAACACAGAATAAAGTAAAGAGTTCTTGTCCACACTGGGATGGTGGGTTATTGAATGTTAGAATGTACGTATGACTGTGTGTTGTGTTCCACACAGTTTATATCGATCGTGGTGTTTTCTTTATTGCATATTTGTATGTTCCACTTATTTCTATTAAACATGTGGAATGGCAGCCGCGCTGCATTTTGGTCAACTCATTCTGATGGTCGTGACAGCCATTTGGGATGCATATTCCCTTTCTCCCTCTTCACTCTCCCTCCCTCCTTCTCCCTTCTTCTGACATCGTCTCTCCAAGCTGATTTGAAATGTTTGCGAAAACACAAGGTGGAGGAAGAGAGAGGTAGAGCGTGACATACAGTACCAGTCAAAAGTTTGGACACACCTACTTATTCAAAGGTTATTTTTTATTTTTACTATTTTCTACATTGTAGAATAATAGTGAAGACATCAACACTATGAAATAACACATATGGAATCACATAGTAACCAAAAAAGTGTTGAACAAATCTAAATATGTTTTACATTCTTCAAAGTAGCCAACCTTTGCCTTGATGACAGCTTTTAACCCTCTTGGCATTCTCTCACCTGCAAAGGGAAATGTGTCCTGCATTTCAATGAGAGCCCTTAAAATTACCCATGAATGTTTACTTTGACATGTTGACACAAGATCATCTCTTGGAAAAGTTACATAATAAGTCATCCAGGGGCCATACTCATGAACTTTTGCTAAGACCATTGGTTTAAACCATTGGGCTTAAAAGATTAGCTGCTAGCTTTTCCCAAAGGCCAACCTGGTAAAATTAGCCATGAAGCTGAGGACGGCCAGCTGAGACCTTAAACGGTAGAGCCACTATCCAATCACATTTTTTAAACAGGTCAACTTGGCCACCAGAGGGAGATTTTTAAACCATCCAACTGCTTGGTTTAGTTTGTTACTAATGGTCTTGGTAAGAGGAGCGTGCCAATGTATTTAGCATGATGTTTCCTTGACTAGTCTACTGATGTTACACAAAATTAAAAAGTCAGTAAGACACGTTTCCGCATATATGACCACAATTCCATGTTTTTGCTTACCGTTTCATACACATCCATGTGCTTCTAACCTCTTTCTATTCTGGTTAGAGCCAGTTTGCGCTGTTCTGTGAAGGGAGTAGTACACAGCGTTGTACAAGATCTTCAGGTTCTTGGGAATTTCTCGCATGGAATAGCCTTCATTTCTCAGAACAAGAATAGACTGACAAGTTTCAGAAGAAAGTCCTTTGTTTCTGGCCATTTTGAGCCTGTAATCGAACACACAAATGCTGATGCCCCAGATAGTCAACTAGTCTAAAGAAGGCCAGTTTTATTGCTTCTTTAATCAGAACAACAGATTTCAGCTGTGCTAACATAATTGCAAAAGGGTTTTCTAATGATCAATTAGCCTTTAAAAATGATAAACTTGGATTAGCTAACACACCGTGCCATTGGAACACAGGATTGATGGTCTCAGTTGTTGAATCTTGTTATGTTCATACAAATATTTACACATGTTCAACTGCTGAAACTCTCAACTGCTGAAAATAAACGCAGTTGAGAGTCTATCTAAAGTCTAGTATCTAAAGTCTAGTATCTAAAGTCTAGTATCTAATGTCTCAGTTTGATATCTAAAAACGCAGTCTAATATCTAAAAACAGTCTAATATCTAAAGACAGTCTAACATCTAAAAATATTTCTGAAGACTTGCAGTCAGTGCGTACTGTTTTCTGGCTTTGTAGCCTAAATGTAAGTCAGTGTAAACCTGGAGTGTTGTTGTACAATACAGAGTTGGTCATAAGAGTAGTGCACAAACAACACATAACATACACAAACCCACTAGTGCATACACACCCACACATGCACCCAGACTATAAACAAAACGTTTTCTTTTTTACTCACAATCAAACATGTGTACACACACTGACACACACTTGCTTGTTTGATGATCAATGACTCATTAGACTGTGTTATCAGCGCTATGTGGTAATGCCAGTGTGAGTTTATGACCAATGTGATGGGTGAGCGCGTCTGTGTGTGCTTTCATGCATGTTTTTTCTCCCTTATACAGTACATTCCAGCATTGCTGCATCTGTCAAAGAGCAGTGTTTTGGGAGTGTGTTTTACATTGTGAGTGAAGAAGAGGTAAAACAAATGTTGTTGTCTATCACCTGGGTCTGACAACATGGATGGAAAATGAGGATGACAGCCGACTATATTGCCACTCCTATTTGCCATCTCTTCAATCTAAGCCTACAGGAAAGTGTTTGCCCTCAGGCCTGGAGGGAAGCAATAGTCAGTCCGCTACTCAAGAATACCAAAGCACCCTTTACAGGCGCAAGCAGCTGACCAATAAGCCTGCTACCAACCCTTAGTAAACTGTTAGAAAAAATTGTGTTTGACCAGAGTATTTCACAGAAAACTGACTTTCAGCATGCTTACAGGGAAGGGCATTCAACATGTACGGCACTTACACAAATTACTGATGATTGGCTGAAAGAAATTGATCAAATCAAGCTTGTGGGAGCTGTTTTGTTAGACTTCAGTGCAGCTTTTGACGTTATCAATCATAATCTGCTGCTGGAAAAAAATGATGTGTTATGGCTTTACATCCCCTGCTATATCGTGGATTGAGAGTTCACTGTCTAACAGAACACAGAGGGTGTTTCTTTAATGGATGCCTCTCCAACATAATCCAGGTAGAGTCGGGCATTCCCCAGGGCAGTTGTCTAGGCCCCTTACTTTTTAAAATCTTTACTAATGACCTGCCACTGGCACTGAGTAAAGCCTGTGTGTCTATGTATGCTGGTGACTCAACATTATACATCACAGCTACCACAGCAAGTGAAATCCCTGCAACACTTATTAACTTTAGGGAGCAGTTCCCGACGTGACGGTTTTGGAGAGTCTGGCGTGCTCAAAGTAAAATGTCTTATATTTCTAGCATTAACTTTTCTCATCACGGCCCCCATTTGTGGTAATGACAGATTGGTATCTCAATGCAATCTCAGTCTAAATTACTATAAATGTTTCAGTGTGCAGACGTCCACAATCAACCTGATACCCCAATTTTGAACAATCTTGGACAAGCCTAAATCCATTATGTGCACGGTTAACCCCCACGATTGTTGCCATTACTTCAGCTGGTTAGAGGGGGTGAGGCTCACACTGTTCTCGGTCGAATTTTCCATGCATCTAGATACCATCTGTGGTCACCTTCGCCATAACCTCAAAATGTCAAAGAGAATAACAACACACAGTTGAAACATGTTTTTTTTCAAATTGGCTTATACTCCCCTATCATCTTGGTGATGTCACTGCAGAGTTACAGGGTTAGGGAGTTAGAGGGCCAGTCCTTAGGGAGAAATCCCGACCATCCAGCAGACCCAATCTGGTGAGATTTGTATTGAAGCAAGACATTAACAACAAACAACAACAGCAATACACTTCTTCATATAAACTCCTTATTCTCCTTTGGACACATGACTCACATCGTGATTCATGCATCCAAAAAAACGAACAACACTTCCAGTTAAATAAAAAATGTACAAATCAAAACAACAAATAAAATTTGAATTACAACCCTTGATAACTCCTTAAAATAATTGTATCCCATAAGGTAATTCAAGGAATAGTAAAATAGACTAGAGACAGGTTTCCCTCCTTCAGGGGCAGCACTCTCTCTCTCTCCTTCTCGTGGTTCGAATCACACATAGGACTATTGATAAATTATAAACGTCTTCACAATTATCAGTGTTTAAATACTACATTTAAATCTCACTTAATGTCTCTAGCCTTTCTAGTGAGGGTGATCAGGCCTCACCACAAAGTCAGAACAGAGGTCAGAGGTCATTCCACCCCATTAAGTGAGTGTTTACATTGGGTTTTTCAGTACATTTCTTATGAGCAGAATTTACATGTGTGCAGCCAAAAATCTGACAATAGAAATGTCAAAACATTTAATCTGTGTGCCCTTTCAGGTGCATCCTTTCTAACCTGTGAAAAACCACTAAAACCAAAATAAAAAGACCCCACACAATAAATCAAACAGTATTAACACCACAAACAAATATTCATAACAGGTGGGTTGCGTGTGTGTGATAAAACATAGGGTAAAAACAAACAAAATGGCCAGGCCTTACTTAATTTTAGAGCTCCCTTACAGGCGGATTCGGGTACATTTATATTGTATAGTACACAGTCTTAATAACTGCTCTCCTAAGGCAGCTGCCTCAGGAAGACTTTCAAAGGGAGAGATACAGAATAATTGGTAAACATGTCAAAAAAAAACTTGGTAGCGGACATCATCAGTCCTGGAAGAAAGAAAATAAACATGTACTTAGTTGTCCCTATGCTACATTTTAGTCAGTCCCCAAAAAATTATGAGCTTACTGCATCTTGTATTTCTGATCAATTTGATGTTATTTTAACTTCTTAGGGGAGCGGCTCCCGAGGTGACGGTTTTGGAGAGTCTGGCATGCCCAAAGTAAAATGCCTGCCACTCAGGCCCATAAAATAGGATGTGCACATAATTAGTATGTAAGTATAACAGAACTTATATAGCAGGCAAAAACCAGAGGAAAATCCATCCGGATTTGCATTTTCTTTTTTAGATGACCTTCTTCTCCAGGCTGCCTATTCATTTCTATTTTAACTAGGACTGAGACTGCAGTACCTATGGCTTCCACTAGATGTCAACAGTCTTTATACAGAGTCTGGAAGCTATAGCACTAAGCAGAACAGATAGGAAGAGGAAGTAGTCAGGGGACCACTTTAGTCAACAACGTTTGACGGGCGCGAGATTGTGAGCGCGCACCACTTTATTTTCCTTTCCTATTGTTCACGTTATCGTCCGGTGTAAATATACATAAAAGGATACCTAAGGATACATTACAAATTATGTTTGATTTGTTTGTAGAAAGTTTATAGGTATAATTTGAACGTGTTCTCTTCACGGTTCAATTGGCGACTCAACGGTGGATTTTCTGATCCTAATGCGCCAACCAAACGGAGATTTATGGATATAATAAATGACTTTTTCTAACAAAAGAACCATTGGATGTCTTCGTTGGACACTTGGGAAGCCCTCAGCAGAAGTTCTTCGAAAGGTAAGTGATATTTTTTAGCTTTTATATGGATTTTTTGTGACCCTCGCTGGATATGAATTTATGCTAATGTGGAAAATATATGAGGTGCTATCCTCAAACAATCAAATGTTGTGCTTTTGCCGTAAAGCCTTTTTGAAATCTGACAATGCTGTGATATTGCCACTTGTACACTTGTATATTGATGAATGTTTAATAATTCAACTTTTGGATTTTGAATTTGGCGCCTTACATTTCACCGGGTAGTGTCGGGAGCGTCCCGGAAGATCAGTCAGGAAGTCCACCGACAGGTGCGACCACGGCCGTTGTGGAACGGGTAGGGGTTGTAACTTCCCTCTGGGCAGGTGCCTAGGAACCTTACACTGGGCGCACACCGAGCAGGAGGAAACATAAACCCTCACATCCTTGGCCAAGGTGGACCACCAGTACTTCCCACTAAGACAGCTCAGGAGACGGACTGTTGGAAGACCAGACATTTCTCAGCCTTGACGTACAGGTCATGCTCCAACAGTCGACCAAGCACCCTGCGCACCAGGGACACATGCTCGGCGCGTGTAGCGGATTATATCAGAATGTCGTTGATATACACCATTACACCCTGACCGCGCAGGTCCCGGAAAATATCGTCAACAAAGCCCTGGAAGACTGATGGAGCATTCATCAACCCGTACAGCATGACGAGGTACTCATAGTGCCCTGAGGTGGTACTAAATGCCGTCTTCCACTCGTCCCCCTCCCGGATACGCACCAGGTTGTAAGCGCTCCTGAGATCCAATTTTGTGAAGAAGCGCGCCCCGTGCATTGACTCGAACGCACTGGCTATGAGAGGCAGCGGGTAGCTGTACCTCACAGTGATCTGATTGATACCCCGATAGTCAATACACAGGCGCAGACCTCCATCCTTCTTCTTCACAAAAAATAAACTCGAGGAGGCAGGTGAAGTGGAGGGCCGAATGTATCCCTGCCCCAGGGATTCGGAGACATATGTTTCCATCGCCGCCGTCTTCTCCTGGGATAGGGGAAACACGTGACTCCTGGGAAATGCTGCGTCTACCAGGAGATTTATCGCACAATACCCCCGTCAATGGGGTGGTAATTTAGTCGCCCTCTTCTTACAGAAGGCGAGAGCCAAATTGGCATATTCTGAGGGGATGCGCGCGGTGGAGCGGTGGCCTCCCTAATCAGCCCTGACCCTAATGGTCGACTATCTAGGGCGTGCACAGCGAAGGGCATATCCACAGGAACAATGGGGATCCCTAAACTACGGGCAAATGAACGGTCAATAAAATTCCCAGCTGCGCCTGAATCTACGATGCTGGGAATGCGGGGGAAATTTAATAAACACATACATATGAGCAACAGGGGGCTCTGGGTGAGCCTGGTGCCGACTCACCTGGGGTGACACGACAGTGCCCTGCCTGCTGCCTTGACTCCCCGAGGAACCCCCCCAGCACCGACCAGCAGTGTGCCTTCTGTGGCCACAGATGGTGCAGGGAATGGCCCCTCCTCTGGTCGCCCTAAGCGCAGCACCTCACAGCTCCATGGGCGTCGGAGCAGAGGTGCTGGGGGATGGAACTGACAGGCCCCGATCCGGACGTCCGTGGGTAACCAGCAGGTTGTCCAGCCGGATGGACAGGTCCACCAGCTGGTCCAACGTGAGGGTGGTGTCTCGGCAGGACAACTCCGGACGGACGTCCTCGCGCAGACTGCACCGGTAGTGATCGATCAGGACCCTGTCGTTCCATCCCGTGCTGGCGGCCAGGGTCCGGAAGTCCAAAGCGAAATCCTGCGCGCTCCTCGTCCCCTGCCTTTAGATGGAACACACGTTCACCCGCCGCTCGACCCTCAGGCGGGTGGTCGAAAACTGCCCGAAAGCGGCGGGTGAACTCTGCGTAATGGTCCAACGCCGCGTCTCCTTCACTCCATACGGCGTTGGCCCACTCCAGGGCTTTGCCTGAGAGGCAGGAGACGAGGCCGGACATGCTCTCACGTCCCGAAGGAGGATGGAGGTCTGCGCCTGTGTATTGACTATCGGGGTATCAATCAGATCACTGTGAGGTACAGCTACCCGCTGCCTCTCATAGCCAGTGCGTTCGAGTCAATGCACGGGGCGCGCTTCTTCACAAAATTGGATCTCAGGAGCGCTTACAACCTGGTGCGTATCCGGGAGGGGGACGAGTGGAAGACGGCATTTAGTACCACCTCAGGGCACTATGAGTACCTCGTCATGCTGTACGGGTTGATGAATGCTCCATCAGTCTTCCAGGCCTTTGTTGACGATATTTTCCGGGGGACCTGCTGTAGTGGGTGTAGTGGGGCTGGTGGAGGCGCTGGAGGTGCTGTAGTGGGGCTGGAGGTGCTGTAGTGGGGCTGGAGGTGCTGTAGTGGGGCTGGTGGAGGCGCTGGAAGACCTCCTTCTCTCTCCCATCAATCCATCGTCTGCAGCACGCGATCCATGGCGGTGCCCAGATGTTGCAACATGGTCGCGTGCTGCTGGATGTGCTCCTCTACTGCCACAGGGAGTGCTCCTGCTGACTCCATTCGTCGGGTGAGTGTTTCTGTAATAGTGCCTGTGTGTAGCTGGTGTAGAGGAGTCGGGCGCAGGACAGCAGATATGAGTAATAAACTTATTTACTCAAAATATTCACACGTATTACAAAACTACACTCACAAACAAACATGGGGGAACAGAGGGTTAAATAATGAACAAGTAATTGTGGGATTGAAACCAGGTGTGTAAAACAAGGACAACCAATGGAAAATGAAAAGTGGATCGGCGATGGCTAGAAAACCGGTGTCGTTGACCGCCGAACAAGGAGAGGGACCGACTTCGGCAAAAGTCATGACAAGGTGAGGGCCCTCGGAGTGTGGTATCAGGAAAATAACCTCACACACAACGTCAACAAAACTAAGGAGATGATCGTGGACTTCAGGAAACAGAGGGAGCAGCCCCCTATCCACATCGACGGGACAGTAGTGGAGAAGGTGGAAAGTTTTAAGTTCCTCGGCGTACACATCACGGACAAACTGAAATGGTCCACCCACACAGACAGCGTGGTGAAAAAGGCTCAACAGTGCCTCTTCAACCTCAGGAGGCTGAAGAAATTCGGCTTGTCACCAAAAACACTCACAAACTTCTACAGATGCACAATCGAGAGCATCCTGTTGGGCTGTATCACCGCCTGGTACGGCAACTGCTCCGCCCACAACCGTAAGGCTCTCCAGAGGGTAGTGAGGTCTGCACAATGCATCATCGGGGGCAACTATCTGCCCTCCAGGACATCTACACCACCCGATGTCACAGGAAGGCCAAAAAGATCATCAAGGACAACAACCACCCGAGCCACTGCCTGTTCACCCCGCTATCATCCAGAAGGTGAGGTCAATACAGGTGCATCAAAGCTGGGACCGAGAGACTGAAAAACAGCTTCTATCTCAAGGCCATCAGACCGTTAAACAGCCATCTCTAACATTGAGTTGCTGCTGCTAACATACTGACTTAAATCTCTAGTCACTTTAATAATTAAAATTGTATGTAATAAATGTACATACAACTCTCTCTCTCTCACACTAGTCACTTTAAACAATGCCGCTTTATATAATGTTTACATACCCTACATTACTCATCTCATATGTATATACTGTACTCTATACCATCTACTGCATCTTGCCTATGCCGTTCGGCCATCGCTCATCCAAATATTTATATGTACATATTCTTATTCATTCCTTTACACTTGTGTGTGTATAAGGTAGTTGTTGTGAAATTGTTAGATTACTTGTTAGATATTACTGCAAGGTCGGAACTAGAAGCACAAGCATTTCGCTACACTCGCATTAACATCTGCTAACCATGTGTAAGTGACCAATAAAATTTGACTTGATTTGAGGAGTAGGCTACAATGATCAATCAAAAGGTAGGCTGTCGTTTCATATGAATGGTGTTGCTGTAGACAATGGACAGGGATTGCAGCATAATAGTCTCAATAAGCCAGCTTCTTTACAACACTTTGATGCAGTCAAGACAGGCACTGCTAGATGTAAGTATCCTTGCACGAGCCAGAATGGCTCATAGGGCAGGAGCCTATCTCCTGTTTCTGTAGCATGAGGCAGCCTGATGTACAAGTACACCCCCTGGACAGGACACAAGCCTATCACAGGGCCTTTACCCCAAATCTATCTCCTTATTGCTAAGTGCCAAGCAGAGACTCATCAGGTCCCATTTTTACAGTCTTTGGTACGACTGGACCAGGGACTCACTACATTCCAATCTCTAGTCAGAAGGCCACTGAGTTGGCACTACTAGGTGGTGTGATAGACAATCTATGGCAGCAACAAGTTTGTCTAACTTGCATGAGTCGGTTTGGCTACTTTCTCTCCCTCCATGCCACACACAGACTGTCACCGACTCTCTTTCTCAAGTCTTGATTTAAGTTTAAAAAATATATAAATAATTAAAACACATGTATTTCAACTTTACCGGATATCCGAAGAAATATCATGATATTATTTGAATACTGAAGTCATTTCAAATACCCATTTCTACCTTCCAGCGTCTACCCCCGTTTCTCCCCTCTTTCCCTCTTTCCTCCCCCTCTTTCTCTCTTCTCCCCTTGTCCCCTTTTCCCCCATTTAACCCATTTTCAATCCTCCTCTCTCTACAGCTAGTGCCCTCTCTCTCCTCCCTTCTCTCTCTCTCTCTCTCTCTCTCTCTCAATTCAATTCTCTCTCTCTCTCTTTCTCTGGTAAGTCATGTGACTTCTCTGAAGTGGAGACCTATAAACCAGCTGTACTGGGGGCTCATTCTCCATACTGCTCCCTGATTGGCTCTCAGAGGGTCAGGTGATGTTCTCTTCTGCTGGAAACAGACCCTGTGTTTCTCCTCCTGGGAGCAAATGACATCCCACAGTAATGTGTGTGTGTGTGTGTGTGTGTGTTAGGGGGGAGAGGGAAATTAATGACATCCCTCACAGTAAAGAGCGGGGTGTGGGGGAACAGGAAGGTTAATGCATCCACACACACACACACACACACACACATTCCACAGCCATACCATAAGTGATAAACCAACTGGTATGTAAACTGGTGGAGAAAGAGATTACTAATTTCAGTACCAGTAGTTAGATTGTCTCATTTGATAATGACACTAAACTGAACAAACAAAGCAATTTTCCATAAGCACAAAAAACGTATTTCTAGCAAATGTTGTGTACATATTTGTTTACATCCCTGTTAGTGAGCATTTCTCCTTTGCCAAGATAATCCATCCACCTGACAGGTCTGGCATATCAAGAAGCTGATTAAGCAGCATGATCATTACACATGTGCACCTTGTGCTGGGGACAATAAAAGGCCACTCTAAAATGTGCAGTTTTGTCACAAAACACAATGCCACAGATGGCTCATGTTTTGAGGAAGCGTGCAATTGGCATGCTGACTGCAGGAATGTCCACCCAAGCTGCTGCCAGAGAATTGAATGTTCAATTCTCTACCATAAGCAGCCTCCAACATCATTTTATAGAATTTGGCAGTATGTCCAACCAGCCTCACAACCGCAGACCACATGTAACCACACCAGCCCAGGACCTCCACTGTTTTTCTGTCTGTATTAAAGCCTTTTTGTGCGGAAAAACTCGTTCTGATTGGCTGGGCCTGGCTCTCCAGTGGGTGGGCCTATGCCCTCCCAAGCCCACCCATGGCTGCGCCCCTGCCAAGTCAATTGAAATCCATAGATTAGGGCCTAATGAATTGATATCAATTGACTGATTTCCTTATATGAACTGTAACTTGAAATTGTTGCATGTTGTGTTTATATTTTTGTTCACTATATATAGAAATGCTGTACAGTCCTGTACATGTCTGTTGGAGCATACCAAAGCATGCATATGACCAACTGAATATGCTTCCCATTTGGTCTACATTGATCTGTCTCTTTGTACCCCCCTCTTCTCTCTCCTCACTCTCTCTATCCCCTCTCTCTCTCCATCCCCCTTCCACTCCTCTCCCCTCTCCCTCTCCATCACCCTTCCATTCCCCCTCTCTCTGCTGATGTTGTGCTGTGAGTGATGGAATGTTGCGGACGGTAAGTCCAGATTCCTGGAATCCCTCTCCAACTTTCTCAGAACCGGCTGTAACTGAGGAACTGATGATCCCGTAAAGGCTTTCCCGTCAGAACTGATCGGCTAACTAAGACCCTTTACTGGAACCCCATAGCGAAGCCCAGATTCATAGTTAAATGGGGGATTCATCCTACCAGCCCCCATATTCCTGGGCATGCCAGCATAGAAACACGGTTGACGTGTTTTGAATTTGAGTTTGAGTCACTGGTCGGCTGAATAAGGACTCTGTTACATACTACAGTATAGGAATGTAAAGGATTCAGCCATGTATTGATACTGTAGGAAGGACATAAGATGTTAGAAGTAGTTGACTTGGGTACCGGCACCTCAAATGTTCTACTGCTTGAGCTCTTGTTCCTCTTATAGAATATTGCTTTAAAAGTATTGAGGAGCTCCTGCACCTAAATATAAACAGTACAGGCACCCAAATTAAGTACCAGCGCCTATTTCAGTCCAAGTCAAGCACTGGATGTTAGGGATACATTACTGTATATATCCATGCAGCTACGTGGTGGAATGTGTAGAATGGTAGGGTGTCCAACCCTCCTCCTGGAAAGCTAACCTTTTGCAGGGTTTTGTTCCAGCCCAGTAGTTGTGAGGGGAAGAGAGAAGTAGAAATTCTCTCAGCTATACACTGTAACCTAGATTCCATCAGTATTATCCAGATACTTTAGGGAAATATAAAGTTAGTCACTATTAACCGGCCTGTGTAGAGAGCGTGAGATTGTTTGTGCATGCCTGCGTGCATGTGTGTGTGTATTCTCGCTTCATGGTTATTTTGGTGTGTTTTAGGAAGGAAGGCTGATTGTTCCTGTTTGGTGGTCTGTGTGCGTCAGTCGTGCCTGTGTTGCTCATCTGACACGCACACATTCCTCATCATCGGTTACCGGGAAGAAGACAGGAAACGGAGGAACCGAAACTAGAAAAAAGAGAAGGCAGAATGACACAAACAAATGACATGGGCACAGTGTGTTGATGTTGTTTCTGCTCTCTCATCTTTCCTCTCTCTCTCTCTCTATCACAAACACAGGCACACATACACAGGCACGTCATAAAAATTCTACTTAATTAAAGCACCTCTTTCCTGGAAACGAGCCCCAGACTAAACATAAGGCATATAGGGAATGGGAACCTTGTGTGTGTTTGGTTTTACTGTTCTTGTGGGGACCAGAAGTCCTCACAAGGATAGTAAAAAGGAAAATTCGGACAAGTTGGGACATTTAGCTGGTCACCACAAGGAAAAAATATATTTTAGTCTTAGGGGTTAGGTTAATGGTTACAATTAGGGTTAGGGGTTAGGTAAAAAAGGATTTTGAATGGGAATAAATTGTTTGGTCCACATAAGGATAGTAAAACAAACCTAGGCCAGACAGACTGTGTGTACGTGTTTGTGTGTGAAAGAGAGAGGGGGATGGGGAGGGTGAAGAAATTCTCCCCAGGTTGATACCAATGCCAGCAATCCACCCAGATCCTCACGCACACACACTCTATACACTGTTAATCACAGACCATCATAAATCTTTCCCACGTGGAACCTTTCACCTCTCTGACCTCACATACACTAATTCTCTCTGACCCCCTCTTTCTCTCTCAGACCTTCATGTACACACACACAAACACACTACAGTTCAGCTCAGTACAGTGCACATTACCATCCACACAGCCCCTCAGGCCGGATGTGTAAAAGCTCACTGCATTCCATTGCTGTTAGGTACACCCCAGAGCGAGCCTATAGCATACTGATGTGTGTGTGTTTTGTGGAAGGGGTTGCCTGAAACAACTGAATCCATCTGGGAACCCGTCTTTGTTTCTTTGTATCATGACACTAGGCGAAACCCAAATGCAGACACAGGAGACAGATGGTTGGCGTTTAAGATGTTTAAGAAATCCAAAGGGAATAGGCAAGAGAATGGTCGTGGACAGGCAAAAGGTCATAACCAGATCAGAGTCCAGGATGTACAGAGTGGCAGGCAGGCTCGAGGTCAGGGCAGGCAGAATGGTCAGGCAGGCAGGTACAGAGTCCAGAACAGGAAAGGGTCAAAACCTAGAGGGACTAGAAAAATTAGAAAGCAGGAAAACGAGAAAACCCCTGGTAGGCTTGGACATACAAGACGAACTGGCACAGAGAGACAGGAAACACAGGGATAAGTACACTGGGGAAAACAAGTGACACCTGGAGGGGGTGGAGACAATAACGAGGACAGGTGAAACAGTTCAGGGTGTGACACTTTGACTTTCCTGTTTTGGTGCTATGGTATGTGTGTGTGCATTATAACCAAATTCTGAGAACTCCATCACGCTAGAGGGCTCAGGCATTTCAATCCTCCCTCTTCTCTTTCTTTCTTTCTTTCTCTCTCTCGCGCTCTCTCTCTCTCCCTCTGAATGTCCCTAATGAGTATTGAATGCAATGCAAGAAAATGAAAACAGAGTGCATTTACTGTCAGACTGGACCCCACTTACATGCGGCTGTGTGCTTGTTATACATATGAGTTGTGTTATTCTATATATCCCCTGGGCAACAATACATTTCTTTATATCTCATCTTTGAAGTTAGGGTCCAGAGTTTTGACTAGTCATGTGGTCATTAAAAACTTTTGGTCTCATGCATAATGCGTTTGGCTACATGGCTGTTGCTATCACGTCCAGTAGTGCTCTGGATATTGTTATCATGCAGGGCTCTGGGAATTGCCTGAAACAGTGAGGTCTTTGTATTTGTTGGAACCAGGAAGTCCTCCTGATTGGCGCCAGATAGTAAACATTAGTGTAATAGTGTATTACACTATTCCCATCAATGTTGCTGACTCTGTCAATCTATCATGTAATCAGGATTCCAAGTATGGTGACTGGGAGGTAGTCAGGTGAAGGTGATCTGTTTGGTATTCTCTTTCTTTATGAAAACATGCCTCTTAAATATAAAATAACTTGACTGAACAAACACACAGTACCCGTCAAAAGTTTGGGCACACCGAGTCATTCAAGGGTTTTTCTTTTTTTTTTTACCATTTTCTACATTGTAGAATAATAGTGAAGACATCAAAACTATGAAATAACACATATGTAGTAAGCAAAAAAGTGTTAAACAAATCAAAATATATTTTTGATTTTAGATTCTTCAAAGTAGCCATCCTTCTCCTTGATGACAGCTTTGCACACTCTTGGCATTCTCTCAACCAGCTTCACCTGTAATGCTTTTCCATCAGTCTTGAAGGAGTTCCCACATATGCTGAGCACTTGTTGGCTGTTTTTCCTTCACTCTGCGGTCCAACTCATCCCAAACCATCTCAAATGGGTTGAGGTCAGGTGATTGTGGAGGCCAGGTCATCTGATGCAGCACTCCATCACTTTCCTTCTTGGTCAAATAGCCCTTACTCAGCCTGTCGGGGGTGTTGGGTCATTGTCCTGTTGAAAAACAAATGAAAGTCCCACTAAGTGCAAACCAGATGGCATGGCAGATCCCTGCAGAATGCTGTGGTAGCCATCCTGGTTAATTGTGCCCAGTGTCAACAGCACAGCACCCCCACAAGATCACACCTCCTCCACCATGCTTCACAATGGGAACCACACATGTGGAGATCATCCGTTCACCTAATCTGCGTCTCACAAAGGCACTGCGGTTGGAACAAAAAATGTCCATTGCTCGTTTTTCTTGGCCCAAGCAGGTCTCTTCTTTTTATTGGTGTCCTTTAGTAGTGGTTTCTTTGCAGCAATTCGACCATGAAGGCCTGGTTCACACAGTCTTCTCTGAACAGTTGATGTTATGATGTGTCTGTTACTTGACCTCTGTAAAGCATTTATTTGGGCTGAAATCTGAGGTGCAGTTATTCTAATGAACGTATCCTCTGCAGCAGAGGTAACTCTGGGTCTTCCTTTCCTGTGGCGGTCCTCATGAGAGCCAGTTTTATCATAGCGATTTTTGCGACTGCACTTTTAACAAGGCACACCTGTTAATTGAAACAAATTCCAGGTGACCAACTCATGAAGCTGGTTGAGAGAATGCCAAGAGTGTGCAAAGCTGTCATCAAGGCAAAGGATGGCTACTTTGAAGAATCTCAAATATACAATATATTTTGATTTGTTTAACACTTTTTTGGTTACTACATGATTCCACGTTTTATTTCATAGTTTTGATGTCTTCACTACTATTCTACAATGTAGAAAATAGTAAAAATAAAGAAAAACCCTTGAATGACTGGGACTGTATAAACGCAGCATGTAAAGTGTGGGTCCCATGTTTAATGAGCTGAAATAAAAGATCCCCGAAATGTTTCATACGTACAAAAAGTTTATTTCTCTCACATTTTGTGCACAAATTTGTTTACATCCCTGTTAGTGAGCATTTCTCCTTTGCCAAGATAATCCATCCACCTGACAGGTGTGGCATATCAATAGCATGATCATTACACAGGTGCCCCATGTACTGGGGACAAAAAAAGGCCACTCTATTTGCAGATTTGTGCAGTTTTGTCACACAACACAATGCCACAGATATCTAAAGTTTTTCGGGAGGGTGCAGTTGGCATGCTAACTGCAGGAATGTCCACTTCTTCATCTGCAGAATTGTCTGAGACCAGTCACCCGGACAGCTGATGAAACTGTGGGTTTGCACAACCGAAAAATGTGTCAGAAGCTGTCTCAGGGAAGCTCATCTGCATGCTTGTCGTCCTCACCAGGGTCTTGACCTGACTGCAGTTTGGTGTCGTAACTGACTTAAGTGGGCAAATGCTCACCTTCGATGGCCACTGGCAAGCTGGAGAAGTGTACTCTTCATTGATGAATCCCGGTTTCAACCGTATCGGACAGATGACAGGCAGCGTGTATGGCGTCGTGTGGGCGAGTGGTTTGCTGATGTCAACATTGTGAACAGAGTGCCCCATGGTGGCGTTATGGTGTGGGCAGGCGTAAGCTATGGACAACTAACACAATTACATTTTATCGATGGCAATTTGAATCCACAGAGATACAATGGTGAGATCCTAAGGCCCATTGTCGTGCCATACATCCGCCACCATCACACCTCATGTTTCAGCGTGATAATGCACGGCCCAATGTTGCAAGGATCATTACACAATTCTTGGACCCTGAAAATGGCCCAGTTCTTCCATGGCCTGCATGCTCACCAGAGATTGAGCATATTCGGGATGCTCTGGATCAGCAACTTTGCAAAACCATTGAAGAGGAGTGGGACAATATTCCACAGGCCACAATCAACAGCCTGATCTAATCTATGCGAAAGAGATGGGTCGTGCTGTATGAGGCAAACGGTGGTCACATCAGATACTGACTGGTTTTCTGATCCATACCCCTACCTTTTTTTAAAGGAACTGTATCTGTGACCAACAGACGCATATCAGTATTCCCAGTCGTGAAATCCATAGATTTAGGGAATTAATTTAAATTGACTGATTTCCGTATACGAATTCTTACTCATTTCAAATTGTTACATGTTGCATTCATATTTTTATTCAGTGTACATACTACGGCAAATACTAAATCTAGAAATATGGACAAACAAACACAGCGAAACAATGTGACCATAGACCAAGTAGTTGACGACTTGACTAAAGTGAGTTTAGAGACACTACAAACAGAAATTTGCACTGATAATGAGAAACTGTCTAAGCAGATTAAGAAATTATCCAAAAATATAAAAGCTAATATGACTGAACTGGGCAAACGTTTGGAGAAGGCTGAAAATGGGTTAACTCTGGAGGAAATCACACAAGAAAAGCCTCAGAAAATACATAATTACAGGGCTTATTGAAAAATTGAATGGGATGGAGGACTTCAGTTGCCAGTCAAATCTTCTTTTTGTAGTTTTCCCCAACATTTCCCAGAAAGAAGAATTTCTGGACAGGGTAATGCCACAACTACTGGGGCAGGATGACTTCACATAGGCTCTCACAATTGAACAAGCACATCGAACAGGCGGCCCGAGAGGGGACATGAGCAGCAAACCAATGGGCATCATCACAAAGTTCCTTAACTATAGAGACAAAGATAAAGTTCTACGACTGGCCATCCAAGCCAAAAGGTCAGGGGTCAGACCTTCAATGTATTAGCACCGTCGGATCTACATCAACGCCGACATGAGCAGAGACGTCCTCTCACTGTCAACTGCGTTTATTTTCAGCAAACTTGATTCAACAACTGAGACATAAACTGAAGAGGTTCCACAGACATGTGACTGACAGAAATGGAATAATGTGTCCCTGAACAAAGGGGGGGTCAAAATCAAAAGTAACAGTCAGTATCTGGTGTGGCCACCAGCTGCATTAAGTACTGCAGTGCATCTCCTCCTCATTGACTGCACCAGATATGCCAGTTCTTGCTGTGAGATGTTACACCACTCTTCCACCAAGGCACCTGCAAGTTCCTTGGCATTCCGGATGGAATGGCCCTAGCCCTCACCCTCCGATCCAACAGGTCCCAGACGTGCTCAATGGGATTGAGATCCAGGCTCTTCGCTGGCCATGGCAGAACACTGGCATTCCTGTCTTGCAGGAAATCACGCACAGAACGAGCAGTATGGCTGATGGCATTGTCATGCTGGAGGGTCATGTCAGGATGAGCCTGCAGGAAGTGAACCACATGAGGGAGGAGGATGTTTTCCCTGTAACGCACAGCGTTGAGATTGCCTGCAATGACAACAACCTCAGTCCAATGATTCTGTGACACACCGTCCCAGACCATGACGGACCCTCCACCTCCAAATCGATGTCGCTCCAGAGCACAGGCCTCGGTGTAACGCTCATTCCTTCGACGATAAACGTGAATCCGACCATCATCCCTGGTGAGACAAAACTGCGACTTGTCAGTGAAGAGCACTTTTGCCAGTCCTGTCTAAACCAGCGACGGTGGGTTTGAGCCCATAGGCGACGTTGTTGCCGGTGATGTCTGGTGAGGACCTGCCTTACAACAGTACTACAAGCCCTCAGTCCAGCCTCTCTCAGTCTATTGTGGACTGTCTGAGCACTGATGGAGGGATTGTGCGTTCCTGGTGTAACTCGGGCAGTTGTTGTTGCCATCCTGTACCTGTGCAGGTTTAAAGCTAATTTTCTTGCAATTCAATACATTTTATCTAATGTGTATTCATGTGATATTTGAGTGACAAAATATTACAACAATATCTATGGGCTAAAAACGTTAGCTGACATGGGCTAGTTTATCTGGACATTTCTGACTAGATATAAATAGCGTTCTAAGGTATGCAATGACTAACATGACAAGAGGAACTGATAATGCACTACCCAATTTTGAAATAGCACCTTGTGCATTCTACTATTACGACTTTCAAGAGTAAGTTTAAAGCCGGACTGAGCACGCCTTACAGTTTGGGAACCTCTGGTCTACAGGACAGCCTCTCAACAGACGATGTTCCACAGATGGGGCACTGAACTGTTTAACTGTTGAGGCTACTGAAATGACTGTTACACCCCACCACATCAAAGACACAATAGACAAATGTATGTTTTGTTAACGCCTTTACTCACACGCCTATTGAAAAGACAATTACAGCACCACTCAGGTGATCTGTCTAAATGAATAACACTTTAATGACTATCGGCCATGCAGCCTAAATGACAACTCATTAAGTGGTAGGTTATAGCCATGATCTGTTTAAGTAACAAACTGACAAGTGAACAAGACAACATGATGATTACTATGATCTGGACAATTATTTTTGAATGCTCCCCAGCCGATAGGCTATAAAGGCCTGAGTGGGTGGGAAGAATTTAAATGTCCCATATGTGGAAAAAAAAGACTGGGCCAGATCAAATGTCATACAGCCTAAAACGCTGAAAGTGTAAGCACGCAGGACTTTTATTTCCATTGCTTTCTATCTCTCTCTCTCTCTCCCTTACTTTTTATTTGTATTTACTTTGCTCGAATTAAGGCATGATAAGAGGTAAATTTATACATGAAGTGAAAAATGTGTTATCAATGTGGGCAGCATAATATCACCACGTGTCAATGATCCTTTTCTTTTTATTTCTCCTATGGAAAGTACAATGAATAATGTTAATGAATTGGTTGAATGAATGTTGTAGGAATTTGGGCAACTGCCGAGTTCCTAAAAGAGAGAGAAAAATAGGCAGGCTATGTGCACGAAGCCCACAATTATGCACCTTTCAGTCATTATTTCCAGCTCTTTGTCAGTGGTGGAAAAAGGATCCAATTGTCATTCTTGAGTAAAAGTAAAGATACCTTAATAGAAAAGTCAAAGTCAGCCAGTAAAATACTACTTCAGTAAAAGTCTAAAAGTATTTGGTTTGAAATATACTTAAGTATCAAAAGTTTATGTAATTACAAAAATATACCTAAGTATGAAAAGCAAAAGTATAAATCCTTTCAAATTCCTTATTTAAGCAAACCAGATGGAAAGATTTTCTTGTTTTTTGAATTTACGTATAGCCAGGGGCAGACTTACAAATGAAGCATTTGTGTTTAGTGAGTCCGCAAGATCAGAGGAAGTAGGGATGACCAGGGATGTTCTGTTGATAAGTGCGTGAATGGGACCATTTTCCTGTCCCGCTAAGCATTCAAAACGAGTACTTTTGGGAGTCAGGGAAAATGTATGGAGTGAAAGGTACATTATTTTCTTTAGGAATATAAGTTGTCAAAAATATGAATAGTAGAGTCAAGTACAGATACTTATGTATACTTAAATAGTACTTTAAAGTACTTTTTATTAAGTACTTTACACCACTGCTCTTTGTTGGACAATTACATGGAAATTGATTTATTAACTAAATTCCAAAGTGGAATGTACAAGAAATGTACAGTAGCTAGGCCAACTGAACATGCAGCCGATAAACTCAAGTGGATGTTGCATTGATTTTACAAGTCATTATACCACCCTGCTCTTAGTGATCCGTTGCTCTGTCCCCCAGTAGGTCAAAACTAGTGCACCCCACATGTGATTGTGTACATTACAACGGAACTGTAGGCTACTCCAGGGGATATAGTAGTAACAGCTATCTCAGAAGGTAGAACCAGCCCTAGACAGGACAACTTTAATTATATATTTTTTTATTTTATTTCACCTTATTTAACCAGGTAGGCCAGCTGTGAACAAGTTTTACCATAATAAAATTCATGAAACACGTTAAATAAAGACATTTAAATAATATATATATACGGTGCATCCGGAGAGTATTCAGACCCCTTTACTTTTTCCACATTATGTTACGTTCCAGCCTTATTCTAAAATTGATCAAATAATTTTTGGGCCTCATTAATCTACACACAATACCCCATAATGACAAAGCAAAAACTGGTTTTTAGAAATATTTGTCATTTATAAAAAATAAAAAACTGAAAAATCACACTTACATAACAATTCAGACCCTTTACTTAGTACTTTGTTGAAGCAGCTTTGGCAACAATTACAGGCTTGAGTCTTCTTGGGTATGATGCTACAAGCTTGGCACTCCTGTATTTGGAAAGTTTCTTCCATTCTTCTCTGCAGATTCTCTCAAGCTCTGTCAGGTTGGACGGGGGAGCTTTGCTGCACAGCTATTTTCAGGTCTCTCCAGAGATCAGGTTCAAGTCCGGGCTCTGACTGGGCCACTCAAGGACATTCGGAGACTTGTTCCGAAGCCACTCCTCTGTTGTCTTGGCTGTGTGCTTAGGTTCATGGTCTTGTTGGAAGGTGAACCTTCAAATCAAAGTTTATTTGTCACGTGCGCCGAATACAACAGGTGTAGACCTTACAGTGAAATGCTTACTTACAGGCTCTAACCAACAGTGCAAAAAAGGTATTAGGTGAACAATAGGTAAGTAAAGAAATAAAAACAACAGTAAAAAAAAAGACAGTGAAAAATAACAGTAGCGAGGCTATATACAGTAGCGAGGCTATAACAGTAGCGAGGCTACATACAGGCACCGGTTAGTCGGGCTGATTGAGGTAGTATGTACATGTAGATATGGTTAAAGTGACTATGCATATATGATAAACAGAGAGTAGCAGTAGCGTAAAAGAGGGGTTGGCGGGTGGTGGGTGGCGGGACACAGTGCAAATAGTTCGGGTAGCGATTTTATAAACTGTTCAGTAGTCTTATGGCTTGGGGGTAAAAACTGTTGAGAAGCCTTTTTGTCCTAGACTTCGCACTCCGGTACCGCTTGCCATGCGGTAGTAGAGAGAACAGTCTATGACTGGGGTGGATGGGGTCTTTGACAATTTTTTGGCCATTCCTCTGATACCGCCTGGTGTAGAGGTCCTGGATGGCAGGCAGCTTAGCCCCAGTGATGTACTGGGCCATACGCACTACCCTCTGTAGTGCCTTGCGGTCAGAGGCTGAGCCGTACCAGCCAGTGATGCAACCAGGATGCTCTCAATTTTGCAGCTGTAGAACCTTTTGAGGATCTGAGGACCCATGCCAAATCTTTTTAGTTTCCTGAGGGGGAATAGGCTTTGTTGTGACCTCTTCACGACTGTCTTGGTGTGTTTGGACCATTCTAGTTTCTTGGTGATGTGGACACCAAGGAACTTGAAGCTCTCAACTTGCTCCACTACAGCCCTGTCGATGAGAATGGGGGGGTGCTCGTTCCACCTTTTCCTGTTGTCCACAATCATCTCCTTAGTCTTGGTTACGTTGAGGGATAGGTTGTTATTCTGGCACCACCCGGCCAGGTCTCTGACCTCCTCCCTATAGGCTGTCTCGTCGTTGTCGGTGATCAGGCCTACCACTGTTGTGTCGTCTGCAAACTTAATGATGGTATTGGAGTCGTGCCTGGCCACGCAGTCGTGGGTGAACAGGGAGTACAGGAGGGGACTGAGCACGCACCCTTGGGGGGCTTCAGTGTTGAGGATTAGTGTGGCAGATGTGTTGCTACCTACCCTCACCACCTGGGGGTGGCCCGTCAGGAAGTCCAGGATCCAGTTGCAGAGGGAGGTGTTTAGTCCCAGGATCTTTAGCTTAGTGATTTGAGGGTACTATGGTGTTGAACGCTGAGCTGTAGTCAATGAATAGCATTCTCACATAGGTGTTCATTTTGTCCAGGTGGGAAAGGGCAGTGTGGAGTGCAATAGAGATCATCATCTGTGGATCTGTTTGGGTGGTATGCAAATTGGAGTGGGTCTAGGGTTTCAGGATTAATAGTGTTGATGTGAACCACTACCAGCCTTTCAGAGCACTTCATGACTACGGACGTGAGTGCTATGGGTCTGTAGTCATTTAGGCAGTTTGCCTTCATGTTCTTGGGCACAGGGACTATGGTGCCCTGCTTGAAACATGTTGGTATTACAGACTCAATCAGGGACATGTTGAAAATGTCAGTGAAGACACCGGCCAGTTGGTCAGCACATGCCCGGAGCACACGTCCTGGTAATCCGTCTGGTCCCGCAGCCTTGTGAATGTTGACCTGTTTAAAGGTCTTACTCACGTCGGCTACGGAGAGTGTGATCACACATTTGTCCCGGAACAGCTGATGCTCTCATGCATGCCTCAGTGTTGCATGCCTCAGTGTTGCTTGCCTCGAAGCGGGCATAGAAGTGATTTAGCTCGTCTGATAGGCTCGTGTCACTGGACAGGTTGCGGCTGTGCTTCCCTTTGTAGTCTGCAATAGTTTGCGGGCCCTGCCACATAAGACGAGCGTCGGAGCCGGTGTAGTACGATTCAATCTTAGCCATGTATTGACGCTTTGCCTGTTTGATGGTTCGTCGCAGGGCATAGCAGGATTTCTTGTAAGCTTCCCGGGTTAGAGTCCCGCACCTTGAAAGCGGCAGCTCTACCCTTCAACTCAGTGCGAATGTTGCCTGTAATCCATGGCTTCTGGTTGGGGTATGTACGTACAGTCACTGTGGGGACGATGTCCTCGATGCACTTATTGATAAAGCCAGTAACTTATGTAGTGTACTCCTCAATGCCAACCTTTGCCACAGTCTGAGGTCCTGAGGGCTCTGGAGCAGGTTTTCATCAAAGATCTCTCTGTACTTTTCTCCGTTAATCTTTGCCTCAATCCTGACTAGTCTCCCAGTCCTTGCCGCTGAAAAACATCCCCAAGGCATGATGCTGCCACCACCATGGTGCCAGGTTTCCTCCAGACGTGACGCTTGGCATTCAGGCCAAATAGTTCAATCTTGCTTTCATCAGACGAGAGAATCTTGTTTCTCATGGTTTGAGAGTTTTTAGGTGCCTTTTTGCAAACTCCACGCGGGCTGTCATGTGCCTTTTACTGAAGAGTGGCTTTTAATCCCAGGCCCCCGTCCCCGCAGGAGACCTTTTGCCTTTTGGTAGACCGCCATTGTAAACAAGAATTTGTTCTTAACTGACTTGCCTAGTTAAATAAAGCTTAAATAAAATAAATAATAAAATACTGAGGAGTGGCTTCCGTCTGGCCACTCTACCATAAAGGCCTAATTGGTGGAGTGCTGCAGAGACGGTTGTCCTTCTGGAAGGTTGTCCCATCTCCACAGAGGAACTCTGGAGCTCTGTTAGTGACCATCGGGTTCTTGGTCACCTCCCCCGATTGCTCAAAGTCTTGGTGGTTCCAAACTTCTTCCATTTAAGAATGATGGAGGCCACTGTGTTCTTGGGGACCTTCAATGCTGCAGAAATGTTTTGGTACCCTTCCCCAGATCCATTCCTCGACACAATCCTGTCTCTGAGCTCTATTGACAATTCCTTTGACCTATTGGCTTTGTTTTTGCTCTGGCATGCACTTTCAACTGTGGGACCTTATATAGACAGGTGTGTGCCTTTCCAAATCATGTCCAATCAATTGAATTTACCACAGGTGGACTCCAATGAAGTTGTACAAACATCTGAAGGATGATCAATGGAAACAGGATGCACCTGAGCTGAATTTCGAGTCTCATAGCAAAGGGTCTGAATACTTATGTAAATTAGGTGCTTCTGTTTTTTATTTTTAATAAATTAGCAAAAATGTCTAACAACCTGTTTTAACTTTGTCATTATGGGGTATTGTGTGTAGATTACTAAGGATGTTTTTTTATTTAACCAATTTTAAAATAATGCCGTAACGTAACAAAATGAGGTTAAAGTCAAGGGGTCTGAATACATTCCGAAGGCACTGTTAGTCCTAATAGGGCAATATATACTGAATCATAAGTATTATTATTATATATAATTTATCTATTTATTTACTTTCTCCTTCATAACACACTTTACTTAAAATTGGACAGTTGTGGTCGACCAGGCGCATTTAAGTCTGACCAAGACTATAAATACACTGAACAAAAATACAAACGCAACATGCAACAATTTCAAAGATTTTACAGAGTTACAGTTCATATAAGGAAATCAGTAAATTGAAATACATTCATAAGGCGCTAATCTATGGATTTCACATGACTGGGAATACAGATTATGCATCTGTTGGTTACAGATACAGTGCATTCAGAACGTATTCAGATCTTTGTTTATTTTCTTTTGCTGCACATTTGCAAACATTTCTAAAAGCCTGTTTTTTTCTTTGTCATTGTGGGGTATTGAGGTAAGATTGCTGAAAAAAAACATTTATTTAATACATTTTAGAATAAGGCTGTAATGTGACAAAATGTGGAAAAAGTCAAGGGGTCTGAATACCTTCCGAAAGCACTGTACCTTACAAAAAAGGTAGGGGGAGTGGATCAGATATTCAGTCAGTATCTGGTGTGACTACAATTTGCCTCATGCAGCCCGACAATCTCATTTGCATAGAGTTGATCAGGCTGTTGATTGTGGCCTGTGGAATGTTGTCCCACTCCTCTGCAATGGCCGTGTTATGTTGCTAGAACTGGAACACGCTGTCATACACGTCGATCCAGAGCATCCCAAATATGCTCAATGGATGACATGTCTGGTGAGTATGCATGTCATGGAAGAACTGGGACATTTTCAGCTTCCATAAATTGTGTACAGATCCTTGCGACATGGTGCCGTGCATTATCATGCTGAAACATGAGGTGATGGCAGCAGATGAACGACACGACAATGGGCCACAGGATCTCGTCACAGTATCTCTGTGCATTCAAATTGCCATCGATAAAAAGCAATTGTATTTGTTGTCCGTAGCTTATGCCTGCCCATACCATAACCCCACTGCCACCATGGGGCACTCTGTTCACAACATTGACATCAGCAAACCGCTCGCCCACAGAACACCATACACACTGTCTGCCACCTGCCCGGTATAGTGTCCATAAAAGGTGGGCATTTGCCCACTGAAGTCGGTTACAACACCGAAATGCGGTCAGGTCAAGACCCTGGTAAGGATGACGCGCACGCAGATGAGCTTCCCTGAGACGGTTTCTGACAGTTTGTTCAGAATTTCTTCGGTTGTGCAAACCCACAGTTTCATCAGCTGTTCAGGTGGCTGGTCTCAGACGATCCCGCAGAGGAAGAAGCAGGATGTGGAGGTCCTGGGCTGGCATGGTTACACATGGTGTAAGGTCGGTTGGACGTACTGCCAAATTTTCTAAAACAAATTGTAGGCGGCTTATGTTAGAGAAATTAACATTACATTCTCTGGCAATAGCTATGATGGACATTCCTGCAGTCAGCATGCCAATTGCACACTCCCTCAAAACTGTGGCATTGTGTTGTGTGACAAAACTGCACATTTTAGAGTGGCATTTTAATGTCCCCTGCACAAGGTGCACCTGTTTCATGATCATGCTGTTTAATCAGCTTGTTGATATGCCACACCTGTCAGGTAGATGGATTATCTTGGCAAAAAAAACTATCTCAAACAGGGATGTAAACAAATTTGTGCACAAAATAAATAAACGTTTTGTGCTTATGGAACATTTCTGGGATCTTTTATTTCAGCTCATTAAACATGGGACCAACACTTACATGTTGTGGTATATTTTATTTCAGTATGCATTTGTTTGTTTTGCATAGAGACATAGTCACTGACCAATAACCTGCATTAAAGGGAATGGCCTCTACGGAGGCACCGATGAGGTCGCTCTCTCACCTGTGCAACAGTACAGGACAGATTCATGCGGGAAGCATCAAAGGGGAAAGGGGAGGAGAGGAACGTGAGGGAATTTTTGTTTAAAGTTTTGTGTCTTGTGTGAATACATACCCACTAAGAAGCTTGAGGATTGATCAACACTATTTTCATTGTAGCTGTTTATGTAGTGTATCAACACCTTACATAATGTATGGAGTCAATGAGACACAAAAATGTAAAGACCAATCTCAATAAAATGAAAAATGAAAAAACAACCATTCTTTTGTAATTTTTTTTTTGTACCATCATCTTTGAAATGCAAGAGAAAGGCCATAATGTATTATTCCATCCCCAGCTGCAATTTAGATTTTGGCCACTAGATGTCAGCAGTGTATGCGCAAAGTTTTAGACTGATCCAATGAACCATTGCATTTCTGTTTAAGATTTTGTCTCAAGACTGCCCAAATGTGCCTAATTGGTTTATTAATAACTTTTCATGTTCAAAATTGTGCACTCTCCTCAAACAATAGCATGCTATTCTTTCACTGTAATATCTACTGTAAATTGGACAGTGCAGTTAGATTATCAAGAATTTAAGCTTTCTGCCAATATCAGATATGTCTATGGCCTAGGAAATGTTCTTGTTAGTTACAACCTCATGCTAATCGCATTAGCCTACATTACCTCAACCGTCCCGTGGAAGGGACACCGATCCCAAAGAAGTTTTAAGAAGTTAACTGACTTGCCTAGTTAAATAAAGGTTACAGTTAAAAAATATATATGAACAAATGGACAGATCTCTGAATCATTCAAGTTATCAAGAGGAACAAGACAGGGATGCCCTCTGTCTAGCTATTTGTTTTCTTTAGCCACAAAACCCCTAGCATCAATAATTAGAACTCATGGCTCAATCCAGGCATAGAGATTGGTGGAGATGAACATGTGATATTTATTTTACTCATCAGGATTCAAAGTGAATTGGGATTTTTTTTTATAATGCCTTTTTTAATTATTCTCAAGCTTAAAGTAAATTTAAGTGGAAATAGACATGAAATACCTGAGTGTTCTGATACCATTCAATCTGTAGGAGGCGTATAAAATCAATTCTTTTCCTTTAATAGATAAGATTGAATCTGATGTTCAGCGATGGAGATCTCTCCCTCTTTCAACATAATCAAAATTAATATATTACCAAGGTTGATGTATTTATTCCAGGCCCTGCCAGGTGAAATTCCATCCAACTTTTTAAATAAAATAAATGGCCTGCTCTCCAACTTTATTTGGAATGGAAAGACCTCGAGTCAAATTGATTGTTTTACACTTACCCTATGAAGCTGGAGGTCTTGGACTACCTCATATTAAGATGTATTACTGGGCTGCACAACTGAATGGAGGAGTATCTGAAAGAAGCTGATATGCCAAAGAAGTTGATGGCCAAGTTATATCAAGGGTTGATTGATGGTTCAGAACCATTAGGAAAAAATGGGGAACCAAATGGATCAAAAGGACGATAAAAAATGTTTTATGAGCATGGCCTTATTCTATTACAGCATATTGAATGACTGTCATTCATCTTCCATTCACCCTGCTCAGTAAGTTTAGGCTACTACACGTTTTCCCTATACCCATCATGAGGTTTCTACAACAGTCCTAGCCTATGAATGAAAGTTTACAACGTAGGTGCACGGAGCGAGATAAATTTGAGTAATCAAGACAGTGACACATTCAATACCGCTTTGCACAGTCTTGCCTGCATCTAGCTGATAAAGAGTGTAATCATTTGTACAACAGTTGCAAACAAGTTTCCATTGGAAAAATTCAAGTATGTTTATCCCTGTTTTGTTCCGTTGTCTTCCGTTTTAGAAAGTTTTTTCAACAGAATCGGCAGAATGAATACACCCCTGATCACATGCAAACACAGTTCCCCTTAATAGCAGCCACATACAAAAAGCATGATACCTTTGATCGTTGTAGAATTCCTTCTCGCATCTACGCGCTCTCCACCTCTCACCTTTTCCCTTCGCTTGTGGACAGTTAGCCATCAAGCTAACGAAGTTAGTCCCAGATGAGTTTTGCAATGGAGCCCTCTTTGTCTGGAGAAATAGGAGCTGTAGGAGTTGTCTGTACTACGCTTTGTTTTGGGACAAACTGGAGTTCCAATATGGCAATTGTTTGCTTGCTGAGGATTATAGGCTTGAGATGGCTTCCTTGTTTTTTTAACTCCACATAGCTGACGCTACACATCCAAGGATATCTGACCAAATTATGAAAGACAAGCACTGTAATTTTGAAAAGTGAGTGTGGAAGAGGTGAACAAAAACATTGTCTATCAACAATGACAAGCCACTGGGGTCTGACAACTTGGATGGAAAATGACTTATAGCGGATGATATTGCCATTCCTACTTGCCATATTTTCAAATTAGCCTACTAGAGCATGTGTGCCCCCAGGCTTGGAGGGAAGCAAAAGTAATTCCGCTACCTAGGAATAGTAAAGCCCCCTTAACTGACTCAAATAACTGACCAATCAGCTTGTTACCAACCCTTAGTAAACTTTTGGAAAAAATGGTGTTTGACCAGATACAATGCTATTTTACAATAAACAAATTGACAACAGATGTTCAGCACACTTATAGGGAAGGCCATTCAACAAGCACAGCACTTACACAAATGACTGATGATTGGCTGGGAGGAATTGATGATAAAAAGATTGTGGGATCTGTTTTGTTAGACTTCCATGCAGCTGTTGACATTATCAAACATAATCTGCTGCTGGAAAAACATGTGTTATGGTTTTACACCCCCTACTATATTGTGTATAAAGAGTTACCTGTCTGACAGAACACAGAGGGTGTTCTTTAATGGACGCCGTCCAACATAATCCAAGTAAAATCAGAAATTCCCCAGGGCTACTGTCTAGGCCCCTTACATTTTTCAATCCTTACAAACGACAGTGTGTCTATGTATGCAGATGATTCAACACTATACACATCAGCTACTACAGCGACTGAAATGTCTGCAACACTTAATAACGAGCTGCAGTTAGTTTCAGAATGGGTAGCAAGGAATAAGTTAGTCCTAAATATTTCTTAAACTAAAAGCATTGTATTTGGGACAAACATTCACTAAACCTCAACTAAATCTTGTAATAAATAAGGTGGAAATTGAGCAAGTTGTGCCAGTTTCGAACTCCAGATGTGTGCCGAAGGCAACAGAGAGCAGTTCGATGCCAAGGTGGTCGACACGGTGCTTCTCAACTACGTCGATGACTGTCTGAAGTCAGTCAACTCAGAAGAGGAAGCTGTGTCACTCTATCATGACCCGAGAGCCATCTTTAGAAAGGGAGGATTCCGGCTACCAAAATGGGTGAGCAACAGTCGTGTCATACTGTCGGCTATCCCTTAAGAAGAGAGAGCAAAAGAGGTCAAGGACTTTGACCTCGATCAAGACGCACTCCCTGTGGAATGTGCATTGGGTATACAGTGGTACTTCCAGTCTGACACCAAGTTCAGATTTGTCATCCAAGACCCTCACCAGAAGAGGGATCCATTGTGAGCTTGATCTACAATCCATTGGGGATTGTGGCTCCAGTGGTTCTGCCAGTGAAGAAGATCCTGCAAGAGCTGTGCAGACTGAACCTAGGCTGGGATGACTTCGTGCCAGATCAGCTTGCCCAGGAGTGGTCGACTGAAGGCGCTCCATCAGTTGAAAGACATGAGTTGGTCAGTGCTTTAAACCCTCAGGCTTTGGAGAGTCACCGTTCGCTCAGCTGTATCACTTCTCAGATGCGAGTGACGAAGGCTACGGTACAGTGAGCTACCTGCTGCAACGGAACAGCCACGATGAAGTACATTGTGTCTTCATCATTGTGAAGGCTAGAGTCGCTCTGCTCAAACATACCACAATGGAGCTCACAGCAGCCACCATGGCAGTACGCATGGACAAGATTCTGAAAAGAGAGCTGCAGCTTGAAGATTCCGTTTTGTGGATGGATAGTACAGCCGTACTGAAGAACATCATAAACATGGCTCTGTATGTAGTTTTGAGTAATTGTTTCATGTTTTAGATAACAATTAGGGGCCGGTAATGTGGGTGCCAATTTAGGATTGTCAACATTAGTATAAAAAACATTTCTTGGTTTACTTCATGTTAAATTGTTTAAGTCATCTTATGACTTTTTGTTATGGGATACTGTCTTAAGAGACCATGCAGTGGCTCATGTCCACTATTTGGGCTTGTGGGTTTGTTTACATTTTAGAACTCTAGTTGTAACTGACACTTTTGAGCTGGGGTCATACAGTTTTCTTACCACATCCTAATTGTTATCCCTGTGGAAATAATTGTACGTACCTGAAGATACTTACCTTTGGTATAGTTACTTACTTGAAGATCTGTGGATGTCTGTACATACTGGAAACCTGTGGAATAAAGTAATTTGGTTTTGGAATCCATGTTTGTTAGAGTGATGCGCGTCTACCATACAGCCTAAAGCTAAGCTATCCCTGCCCCTACATGGCATTTTGTTTTGTGTTGTTTGTGAAGTAGAAAAACAAAAGGTCAATTATGTAATCTAATAGGTTCACAGAGAAGGGGAGGCAGTATCGGTAAAGGTGTGTGTGTGCATGCTTTCGTGTGTTTGTGTGTATTTGGCAAGTTGCATGAGAGCTCTAAAGCACCTGTACCTTCGAGTTAAAAAACTTGAGGTAGAAACCACAGTATAGAAATGAAACTGTGTAGGTGTGTTTTTTCCTTTATGGTGTGAGAAAGTTGCGAGATATGTGTAAGTGTGATTGTGTTTATTCATCTGTGTGCATTCTCAGTACAGGAAACCTCATTGCATTTGTGTTTAAACCATAGCACTTGTTTTCTGATTACACCGTGTAAGTGTGATACTCAGAAAGCAGAGACAGATGTGTGTATCCAACAGACAAATGAAGGCACAAGGAGAATCAGTTAAATTTTGTAAAAATAATGCTCTTTAATATACATTGTTGAAATATCTTAGAAATATAAATATGTGCAAAGTTCAATCTTTAATTTCTCTTCTGAAATGCTTTTAGTTTTTTTTTGGTTCCAGATAGTTGGGCTTGCACTGTCTGCCAGTCTAGTGGCGAGGTTATGAGCAGTCTTTACAAAAGACAAGTACTTCTGAAACACACATGTAGCTGAGCTGGTGCGACACATTAGGTTGATATAACGATTAGATGTTAAAAATTACAAACATTGCTCTTCTACTAACTAGGCTCCTATCAGGAAGACATGGATTTAGCTAAACACGACATCACCATCGTCAAATGAAGGATTTGTTGTCTCTGTGGCCCAGTGTGAAAACAATCTTGCCTACTCATCCTCACCACTCACTCACTCTATTACCGCTTCTCCCCCAATCATCCTTGCCTGTCCCCCCCTCATCCAGCCTCACCCATACTCGTCTTCAGCACTCTTCCCTCACCCTTCAACCCCCAGACTACTGACTATGTTCTGCTTCAGTTGTTGTTTCTGACTATGTCCCAAATGGCACCCAATTTTCTATATAGTACACTACATTTGACCAGGGCTAGTGCACTATAAAGGGAATAGGGTGGCATTTGGGACAAATGTTTCTGCTTGCCAGAAACTAAAATAAGATCCACTGTTAGCTTTGGGGTTGAGCGAGAGAGAGATCTATCTATTTATATAACTAAGTGAGCGAGCGGTGTTAGTGTTATCATACATTTTCTCTTGTGAGTAGATGGATGAAGGGAGAGATGGGAAGAAAGACACAAAGGCATCTCCATCACATTCTAACAGAAGCGCTACCAAAGCTGCAGTTACAGTGCCTTGAAAAAGAATTTGGCCCCTTTTTTACTCTCTATTTTTGCATATTTTTTCAGACATCGCTGTGGAGGAATTTAGGCCCCTTTTTGCATGGAGAACTGCTTTAACTCAGCAACATTTGTGGGTTTTCATGCATAAACTGCTCGTTTCAAGTCCTGCAACATCTCAATTTGGATTAGGTCTGGACTTTGACTAGGCCATTCCAAAACGTCAAATGTGTTGCTTTTTAACAATTTTCATGTAGACTTGATTGTGTTTTGGATCATTGTCTTGCTGCATGACCCAGCTGCCTCAGGACCTGGACCACTTGCCTTAATAGACAAAACCACAAATTCTACTCTATCAGAGAATTCTACTGGAGAATGTCAGGCCATCCGTCTGTGAGCTGAAGTGCAGCTGGGTCATGCAGCTAGACAATGATCCAAAACAAGCAATCAAGTCTACATGAAAACGGCTAAAAAGCAACAAATTTGAAGCCTTGTCAAAGTACAGACCTAATCCCAATTAAGATGTTGTGGCAGGACTTGAAACGAACAGTTCATGCTTGAAACCCCACAAATGTCACTGACTTAAAGCAGTTCTGCATGTAAGAGTGGGCCAGAATTCCTCCACAGTGACGTGAGAGACTGATCAACAACTACAGGAAGCATTTGGTTGGAGTTACTTTCACACACAGGAACATTGGGTGTTGCACAACTTTGTTTATGAAATGAGTATATACTTGTGTTATTTGTTCACTCAGGTTCCTTGTATCTAATATTAGGTTTTGGTTGAAGATCTGATAACATTCAGTATCAAAAATATGCAAAAGTAGAGACATTTTGAAAGTGGGCAAATACCTTTTTTACAGCACTGTAAGCTGTATGTACATGTGTGTGTGTGTGTGTATATGTTTGTGAGGCTAGTGGCTGTCTTCAGCCATGATCCCCCACACCCTCCTATGAGGCAATGCTAGTTGGCATACAGCAGTGGAAATGTGTACGACACCACACACACACAAACACTTTCACTCTGCTTTTGGCCCCTCGTTTGACACACTGCTGTTCTCCAGACACTCTCTCCTTTTCTCTCATACGCCTCTCTCGCTGTCTCTCGCTTCCTTTCCCTCCCTCTCACAGTCCATTGAGCCCATTCTACATGCCAAACAGGAGAAAAAAGGTGGAGATGAAAGCCTCTGCTGATCAATAGAAGGAGCTATACCTCAGCCACAGCAGCACAACAAACCCAAAGACAACCTTCTGGTTACACTCCTAAAGCCACACACAGCACTGTGTATGTGTGTTTGCATGCATGTGTTGCAGGTTCACGGTCTGCATTATCGACCTATCAATCTTTTTGACTACCCAATCACAGCACACGCTGGGAGATTGGGTCACTGGCTGAGAGGGCAACAACTTTCAACGCCCCCAGCCTCATCTTGACTCCCATCAACGGTCTGTCCAGGAGTGGAGTATCAATTGTTACCTATAGGAGGCTCCACGTGGTAAGAAAGCAGTGGCCTCGATCTGGAACAGCTTACCCTTTCCAAATCCTATCCTCAACCGTTAGATGGGGAAACCCCAAACCTGAACTGTGTGAGTGTGTTTTTGTGTGTGTGTGTTAGATAGGGGCATCGTACTCCTCCAAGAAGTTCCTGAGTGTGTGAGGGAGCTGGTGAGTGTCCGGGCTGACCGAGCCCCCCGAGGTGTCCGTTCAGGGTCCTCCTACACAGGTGTTGGAGGGAGGACAGGGAGGAGGGGAGGGGCCGACGCAGCTCCAACGGAACCTTCTCTCCCCCTGAGTGGATCAGATACACACTTCCAGTCCCCGACCCTACAGTCTCCCCTGCCGCCGCAGCCGTGCCTCCCCCCGCCCTTACCCCAGCCCCAGTCTCCCCCTCTCCTCCTCCTGCTGTTGCTTCTCCACCTCGTCCCTCCTTCCCCATGTAGTGTCCAATCAGTTTGAGCACACAGTCGAAGCGCGGGGGCATGTGTGTGCAGCACGAGTCGGGTTGCAGGTAAAAGCTTCCCCCCTGGCTGTGGATACGGAGGTTCTTGGTCCCGCGGGCCGTCTGGACCGACAGTGTGAAGAAGTAGTGGTGGTCGGATGAGTCTCGGACCAGGAAGGTCCCGGGGGGCTGGGAGCGGAGCAGAGAGCTGGCCTCACGACCCCCCCCACCGCACCCCAGTAGAACCCACTCTCTTGTAGCTTACGCACCGCACACAGCACCTGGAGCAAGGAGAAGAATAGGTTACTTACTGTATATTATAAACTGGGTGGTTCGAGCTCTGAATGCTGATTGGCTGAAAGCCATGGTATAATCAGACTGTATGTCACGGTATGACAAAACCTGTCTTTTTACTGCTCTAATTACATTGGTAACCAATTTAAAATAGCAATAAGGCACCTCGGGGGTTTGTGGTATATGGCCAATATACCATGGCTAAGGGCTGTATCCAGGCACTCTGCGTTGCCTCGTGCATAAGAACAGCCCTTAGCCACGGTATATTGGCCATATACCACACCCACTTGTGCCTTATTGCTTAAAAATAGTTGATGACAATAACTACGATACACACTGTCGTTTGACATATTCAATCTCTCCCTATCCCAGTCTGCTGTCCCCACTTGCTTCAAGATGTCCACCATTGTTCCTGTACCCAATAAACTAAATTACTGTTCTGGGCTTCATGGCGGGCTGCCCCCAGGAGGTGAAGGTAGGCAACAACACCCTACGATGATCCTCAACACGGGGGCTCCACAAGGGTGTGTGCGCAACCCCCTCCTGCACTCCCAGTTCACCCATGTTGGCGTGGCCACGGACGTCTCCAACTCAATCATCAAGTTTGAAGACAACAGTGGTGGTCCTGATTACCAGCAATGTCGAGACAGCCGGCAGAGAGGAGGTGAGGCATCTGGCGGAGTGGTGCCAGAAAATAACCTCTTCCTCAACGTCAAAAAGACAAAGGAGCTGATCGTGGACTTCAGGAGACACCAGAGGCAGCACGCTCCCATCCACATTGACAGGTCCACTGTGGAGAAGGTGAAACGTTTCCTCAGAGTACACATCACTGACGAACTGAAATGGTCCACCCACACAGACAGTGTGGTGAAGAAGGTGCAACAGCGCCTCTTTATCCTCAGGAGGCTGACGAAATTCAGCTTGGCCCCTAAGACCCTCACAAACTTTAACAGATGCACAATTGAGAGCATCCTGTCGAGCTATATCACCGCCTGGGATGGCAACTGCACAGTCCAGAGTAGAGGTCGACCGATTAATCGGCATGGCCGATTAATTAGGGCCGATTTCAAGTTTTCATAACAATCGGTAATCGGCATTGGCCGATTACATTGGACTCCACGAGGAGACTGCGTGGCAGGCTGACCACCTGTTACGCGAGTGCAAGGAGCCAAGGTAAATTGCTAGCTAGCATTAAACTTATCTTATAAAAAAACTATCAATCTTCACAATCACTAGTTAACTACACATGGTTGTTGATATTACTAGTTTATCTAGCTTGTCCTGTGTTGCATATAATCAATGCGGTGCCAGTTAATTTATCATCCAATCACAGCATTCTTCGCCAAACGGGTGAAGATTTAACAAGCGCATTCGCGAAAAAAGCACTGTCGGTGCACCAATGTGTACCTAACCATAAACATCAATGCCTTTCTTAAAATCAACACACAAGTAAAACATTTTAAACCTGCATATTTAGTTAATATTGCTAACATTAATTTATTTTAACTTGCGTTCTGTGGGTCAGGGTATATGCAGCAGTTTGGGCCGCCTGGCTCGTTGCAAACTGTGTGAAGACCATTTCTTCCTAACAAAGACCGGAATTAATTTGCCCGAATTTTACATAATTATGACATAACATTTAAGGTTGTGCAATGTAACAGCAATATTTAGACTTAGGGTTGCCGCCCGTTCGATAAAATACGGAACGGTTCCGTATTTCACTGAAAGAATAAACGTTTGTTTTCTAAATGATAGTTTCCGGATTTTACCATATTAATGACCTAAGGCTCGCATTTCTGTGTGTTTATTATATTAGAATTAAGTCTATGATTTGATATTTGATAGAGCAGTCTGACTGAGCGGTGGTAGGCAGCAGCAGGCTCGTAAGCATTCATTCAAACAGCACTTTCTTGCGTTTGCCAGCAGCTCTTCGCTGTGCTTCAAGCATTGCGCTGTTTATGACTTCAAGCCTATCAACTCCCGAGATTAGGCTGGCAGAGTGCCTATAAGAACATCCAATAGTCAAAGGTATATGAAATACAAATTGTATAGAGAGAAATAGTCCTATAATAACTACAACCTAAAACTTATTAACTGGGAATATTGAAGACTCATGTTAAAAGGAACCACCAGCTTTCATATGTTCTCATGTTCTGAGCAAGGAACTTAAACGTTAGCTTTTTTTTCATGGCACATATTGCACTTTGACTTTCTTCTCCAACACTGTGTTTTTGCATTATTTAAACCAAATTGAACATTTCATTATTTATTTGAGACTAAATTGATTTTATGTATTATATTAAGTTAAAATAAGTGTTCATTCAGTATTGTTGTATATTTATAAAAAAAATTAAATAAATAAGAAAAATCGGCAGATTAATCGGTATCGGCTTTTTTTGGTCCTCTAATAAAATCGGTATCGGCGTTGAAAAATCATAATCGGTCGACCTCTAGTCCAGAGGTTGTTGAGGTCTGCCCAGCGTTGGCATCACCAGGGGCACACTGCCTGCCCTCTAGGACAATTACAGCACCTGGTGTCACAGGAAGGCCACAAAGATCGTCAAGGACCTCAGCCACCCGAGCCACAGCCTGTTCACCCCGCTACCATCCAGAAGGTGAGGTCAGTATAGGTGCATCAAAGCTGGTACAGAGAGACTGAAAAACAGCTTCTCTCTCTCTCTCAATGCCATCAGGCTGTTAAATAGTCACCACTAGCCGGCCTTCTCCCAGTACCCTGCCCTGAACTTTAGTCACTGTCACTAGCCGGCTACCCTCCGGTTACTCAAACCTGCACCTTAGAGATGGCTGCCCTATAGACATAGAACACTGGTCACTTTAATAATGTTTACATATGAATTGGATAAAACATTGTATGTCTATAAGGTATTCTAGTCAAGGCCTATCCTATTTAACTATTGCTGTACATATACTACTCTTCAGATATACTACATATTCTAACCATACACTCTCCATAATGTCTATACATCCCATCATACACACACACAGTACATTCAGAAAGTATTCAGACCCCTTGACTTTTTCCACATTTTGTTACGTTACAGCAAAAACAGATTTAGACATTTTTGCAAATGTATAAAAAACTGAAATAACATTTACATGAGTATTCAGACCCTTTACCCTTTACTCAGTACTTTTTGAAGCATGTTTGGCACCAATTACAGCTTCAAGTCTTCTTGGGTATGACCCTACAAGCTTGGCACACCTGTATGTGGGGAGTTTCTCCCATTCTTCTCTGCAGATCCATCTCTGGAGAGACCTGTTCAGCTATTTTCAGGTCTCTCCAGAGATGTTTGATCGGGTTCAAGTCCAGGCTCTGGCTGGGCCACTCAGACATTGAGACTTGTCCGAATCCACTCCTGCGTTGTCTTGGCTTTGTGCTTAGGGTCGTTGTCCTATTGGAAGGTGAACCTTAACCTGCTCCAGAGCACTTAGACTGGGGGGCTTTCATCAAGGATCTCTCTGTACTTTGCTCCGCTCATCTTTCCCTCCATCCTGACCAGTCTCCCAGTTCCTGCCGCTGAAAAACATCCCCACAGCATGCTGCCACCACCATGCTTCACCGTAGTGATGGTGCCAGGTTTCCTCCAGACATTACGCTTGGCATTCAGGCCAAAGAGTTCAATATTGGTTTCATCAGACGAGAGAATGTTGTTTCTTAGAAGCCTTTTGGCAAACTCCAAGCATGCTGTCATGTTCCTTTTACTATGCTGTGCCTTGATTGTATTACTGTTGATGATATCTGGAAATGTGCATGTACATCCTGGCCCATCTACTGTTGCTAGCCCCAATTCTGACTGTGCTCAGATATCTGCTTCACTGATTTCTGCTCTCGTAAAAGCCTGGGTTTTCTGCACGTTAACACAAAGCTTATTACCTAAAATGGATCAACTGAAAGTGTGGGTTCACAGCTCCAATCCAGATGTGTTGGTCATTACTGAGACTTGGTTAAGGAAGAGTGTTTTGAATACTGATGTTAACCTTTCTGGTTATAACCTTTTTCGGCAAGACAGATCTTCCAAAGGTGGGGGAGTGGTAATCTTTACCAAGGATCACCTTCAGTGGTCAGTTGTCTCCACCAAGTCTGTCCCCAAACAATTTGATTTGCTGGTTTTAAGCATTCAACTTTCAAATAGCTCTTTGTTGACTGTTGCTGGGTGCTTACCATCCTCCATCAGCACTGGCCTGTACCCTACCTGCCCTAAGCTCTTTCCTGGCCCCTTACACTAAGTTTGAATTTGTCCTGCTTGGTGACCTAAAATGGGACATGCTTAAACCACCTGACCAAGTCCTAAAGCAATGGGACTCCCTAAATCTTTCTCAGAGTATTACCATTCTCACAAGGTATGACTCCAAACACCCAGAAAAGGCTACTCTCCTCGATGTTATCCTCACAAATAATCCTGATAGGTATCAGTCTGATGTTTTCTGTAATGACCTTAGTGATCACTGTATAAAGCCTGTGTTCGTAATGGCTGCTCAGTAAAACGACCTGTCCTGATTTGTCATAGACACTTGCTAAAAAAGTTTAATGAGCAAGCCTTCCTTCATGAACTGGCCTCTGTAAAATGGTATAGAATCAGCTTGATCCCTCTGTCGATGACGCTTGGACCTTATTTTTTTTATTATTATCAGTGGTATTGTTAACAAACGCCCACGTAAAGAAAATGAGAATAAAAACTGTTTCAGCCCCTGGTTCGACAGTGATCTTGCAGAGCACACGCATATTCAGGCAAATGAGAAATAAGTGCACTCAGGATATCCGGAAGGCCAAAGTTAGTTACTATAAGGAGCAGTTCTCTCTCTGTAGGTCTAACCCCAATAAGTTCTGGAAAGCGGTTAAAAGACCCGAAGAATAAACCCTCATCCTCACTGCTGCCCATGTCCCTTAACGTTGATGATGTGGTGGTTACTGACAAGAAGCACATGGCTGAGCTCTATAAATCACCACTTTATTAAGTCAGGATTCCTATTTGACTCAGCCATGCCTCCTTGCCCGTCCAACATTTCCTCATCTCCCACACCTTCTAATGTGACTATCCCCGATGCTTCTCCCTCTTTTTCCCCTGCCCCGCTACAAAGTTTCTCCCTGCAGGCAGTCACTGAGTCCGAGGTGCTAAAAGGGCTCCTTTAACTTCACCCCCAAAAAAACATCTGGGTCAGATGGTTTAGACCCTTTCTTCTTTAAGGTTGCTGCCCCCATCATCGCCAAGCCTGTCTCTCCTTTCTGGGGAGGTACCCATTGCTTGGAAGGCAGCCACGTTTCATCCTTTATTTAAAAGGGGGAGATCAAGCTGATCCTAACTGTTATAGGCCTATTTCTATTTTGCCCAGTTTATCAAAAGTGTTGGAAAAACTCAATCAACTGACTGGCTTTTTTGATGTCTATAGTATTCTCTCGGGTATGCAATCTGGTTTCCGCTCAGGTTTTGGATGTGTCACTGCAACCTTAAAAGGTCCTCAATGACGTCACCATTGCCCTTGATTCTAAGTAATATTGTGCTGCCATTTTTATTGACTTGGCCAAAGCTTTGATGTGGTAGACCATTTCATTCTTGTGGGCCGGCTAAGGAGGATTGGTGTCTCTGAGGGTCTTTGGGCTTTTTTTTTCCTACCTCTCTCAAAGAGGGAAGTGTAAAAGTCAGAAAATCGTCTGTCTCAGCCACTGCCTGTCACAAAGGGAGTACCACAAGGCTCGATTCTAGGCCCCACGCTCTTCTCAATTTACATCAACATAGCACAGGCAGTAGGAAGCTCTCTCATCCATTTATATGCAGATGAGTCTCATACTCAGCTGGCCCCTCCCCGGATTTTGTGTTAAATGCTCTACAACAAAGCTTTGTGTCCAACAAGCTTTCTCTACCCTTAACCTTGTTCTGAACACTTCCAAAACAAAGGTCATGTAGTTTGGTAAGAAGAATGCCCCTCTTCCCACAGGTGTTATTACTACCTCTGAGGGTATAGAGCTTGAGGTAGTCACCTCATACAAGTACTTGGGAGTATGGCTAGACGGTGCACTGTCCTTCTCAGCACATATCAAAGCTGCAGGCGAAAGTTAAATCTAGACTTGGTTTCCTCTACCGTAATGTCGCTCCTCTTTTACTCCAGCTGCCAAACTAACCCTGATTCAGATGACCATCCTGCCCATGCTAGATTACGGAGATTTATAGATTGGCAGTTAAGGGTGCTCTCGAGCGGCTAGATGTTCTTTACCATTCGGCCATCAGATTTGCCACCAATGCTCCTTATAGGACACATTGCACTCGATACTCCTCTGTAAACTGGTCATCTCAGTATACCCATCGCAAGACCCACTGGTTGATGCTTATTTATAAAACCCTCTTAGGCCTCTCCCCCTTATCTGAGATATCTACTGCAGCCCTCATCCTCCACATACAACACCCGTTCCGCCAGTCACATTCTGTTAAAGGTCCCCAAAGCACACATTCCTGGGTTGCTCTCTTCTTGCCCAATAATGTTTGTACCATGTTTTGTGTTGGTACCATGTTGTTGTTATGTTGCTACCATGCTTGGTTTTTATGTGTTGCTGCCTTGCTATGTTGTTGTCTTAGGTCTCTCTTTATGTAGTCTTGTTGTGATGTTTGTTTTGTCCTATATTTATATTGTATACATTTTTTTATTATTAATCCCAGGCCCCCGTCCCCGCAGGAGGCCTTTTGGTAGGCCGTCATTATAAATAAGAATTTGTTCTTAACTGACTTGCCTGGTTAAATAAAATAAATAATAAAATACTGAGTGGCTTCCATCTAGACACTCTACCATAAAGGTCTAATTGGTGGAGTGCTGCAGAGATGGTTGTCCTTCTGGAAGGTTCTCCCATCTCCACAGAGGAACTCTAGAACTCTGACCATTGGGTTGTTGGTCACCTCCCTGACCAAGGCCCTTTTCCCCCCCAATTGCTCAGTTTGGCTGGGCGGCAAGCTCTAGGAAGAGTCTTGGTGGTTCCAAACGTCTTACATTTAAGAATGATGAAGGTCACTGTTCTTAAGGACCTTTAATGCTGCATAAATGTTTTGTTACCCTTACCCAGACATGCAACCGTGGGACTTTATATGTACAGGTGTGCGCCTTTCCAAAACATGTCCAATCAATTGAATTTACCACAGGTGGACTCCAATGAAGTTGTAGAAGCATCTCAAGGATGATCAATAGAAACAGTATGCACCTGAGCTCAATTTCGAGTCTCATAGTAAAGGAATTTCTGTTTTTCTAAAGATTGTAAAAACCAGTTTTTGCTTTGCCATTATAGGGTATTGTGTGTAGATTGCTGAGGAAATTGTTTTATTTAATCAATTTTAGAATAAGGCTGTAACGTAACAAAATATGGAATAAGTCAATGGGTCTGAATACTTTCCGAAGATACTGTATATGTATCCTAATATTTATATATTTCTTAATTCCATTTTTTTTACTTTTTAGATGTGTGTATTGTTAGATATTACTTCACTGCTGGAGCTAGGAACACACGCATTTCGCTACACCCACAATAACATCTGCTAAATATGTGTATGTGACTAATAAAAGTGGATTGATTTATCAACAAGAGGAACCATATTATACTATGTTGTAAAGATAACAATTGGACAAACCAAGAGACTGGGGGAGGAATAATGATGGGTTTGCATTCAGTAAGAGGCTAGCTAGTTTATCTATAGTACATTTGGAGCTGACTGACACAGTCATGACAGTATTTAACTGACCTGTTGGTAGTGTGCATGTGAGCTGAAGGGTTTATAGCGCAGGGGGTGCACACGAGACCCCTGACCTCTGGGCTCTGGGGGGGTCATGCTGCTCACGGTGGGGGTGTCGCGCCTGCTGTGGGTTACCATGGCGCCCTGACCCCCCCGCTCGGCTCGTTGACCGAGGGTTGGGGGGTCCAGAGCAGGGAGGGGCGAGGGAGAGGAGGGGGCAGGAGGGAGAGTGAGAAGGGATGAAGAAGAGGGTTTGCAATGTGGGGAAAGGGTGAGGGGAGGGAGAGGGCGTGAGGAAAGAGGAGGAAAGGGGAGATGACGTGAGGGAGGAGGGGGGAGAGGGCGTGAGGGAGGTGCACACACGTTTCCCAGAGCGAAGACACTGAGGAGCAGTCCAAAGAGGACCTCAGAGAGACCACCCACTGCAGACAGCTGCAGAGAGAAAGGAGAGAGCAGGGGGCAGAAATGTGTTATAATAGTGTTATCATACATTTTCTCTTGTGAACACTTCAAAGGTGTGAAGTAGTCTTTTTCCACTGATTCTATATGAGAGGCCAACACATGGAGGAGTACATCTTCTGTATATGAAACACATTCACAAAAACACACAGCTACACACCCACAAACATTCAGCTAGGGGTTTGAACCTTGAACCCTGTTGTCAGTCAGGTCATTGTCATCTCTGACATTAAGGTCCAAAACACACTAAACGTGTACAGTATTAAACAGCTCAGCTCAAACTCTTTTACCACAGAAGGGAGGGATTTCAGAAAACCAGGTTATTATGAATGAGTCCAGGTTCATTCTGAATAAATAACCTCATTCCCATGCAGCCTGCTGCTTTCGCCAGCAGAGCTCTATGGTTCTCCGGTTTCATGGTAAATAGGCTACCCCCGGGCGGGTGGGTCTGGCCGTCTCACTGTGCTGCTGATCAGTGCATTTGCAGCAAGACGGAACGAGTCCAGGTCCATATTGAATAGATCTCCATTCACCAAGAACCAGTGCTTGTTGTTACTTGAAGCGGCTGGAGATGCCATAACTGCCCGCTCTGCAGCTGCTAAACATGGTGTCTGTCTGAGCTGAGCTGGGGCCCCTTCCAGCCACAGAATAGAAAAGTGACTTACCCCCTGATTCTAAGAGCGTAGGCTGACTTGAGGAACCCTGGAGTTCCTCAAGGAACCATTGCAGTCAATGGGTTCATATTTGCACCTTCGGTTAGTTGAGGGGTTCTTGGAACAACCTTTAATGTTTCAATATAGCAAAGCGTTAACATGATGAACATGTATAGAATTATTTCCACCAACAAAATGTTGAATATTTGGGGCATAAAATCATCGAAGCTCTGCAGATTTTGTTGTGAGGATACAGAATCAATAGACCATTTATTTTGGTATTGCCCTCAGGTAGCCTGTTTCTGGTCTCAGGTTCAGGGATGGCTGAAAATGCATAGCATTGATCTAAAATTGACCCTAGAAATAGTACTGTCAGGAGATCTGGAGAGACCGGGTCAGTCAATTACTAGTACTCTTACTAAAATATTTATCTTCATCTCGCAATCTGGGGATTCTATTCGATAGATTGAAATTGTACATTTAACATCACAGCATAGTTGAAAGATATGTGTTGCGTAGAAACCCGAAGTGGGTGGCCAGCAGAGATAGATGGGATGGGCTGAGGGAAGCTGAGGGTTGGTATGTGGATTTGGAGACAAGTGGAAGTGGAGTTGCTGTGTGAGAGAGAGAATGATGGTCAAAAATAAAATAAAATAAAAGTCAAAATAAAACATAATAAAAGTACATTTGAATGACACTAAGTGGTAGTGTTTTTAAAACTAATGCCGGGTTTGCCTGAGGCTGAACACATACAAGAACACACACATACATGTGATAGTGCCAGACATGCACAGAAACATACAATTGGCATTACTGTTATTATATTATTTGTCCTTGATGTCCTTTGTTTTAAAATGTATTATTTTGTTTTAGCTTGTTTTTTTTAGCATTGTTTGCTGTTTTCTTCTGTCTTTTCCTTTTTTGTCTTTAGTTCATTCTCTTGGTTGTTGGTGCATTGGGGGGTTCTTGGGGTTGGGGAATGGAATTGTTTTTTTTGTATTATATTTTTCTTCCTGGGGGGCTGTGGGAGGCCTACGCTTTGAATGTAATAAATATTTTAAACATATTTTAAAAAACAAACGTTATGAACATGAATAACATTTACTCTCACAGGGGGGACAAAAATAACTAAAAGTCATGCCACCAATCTTCCAATAGGCTGTTGCCACTACAATATATTATTGAATAAGTTCAAAATTGAACCCCTTGCATCACAAAAAAGGTTCCTGTTATAAGCTTTACACAGGGGTTCCTTGGAGAACCTTTAAAGAGAGGTTCCTCAAGGAACATTTTTACCTGAAAAAAATAGGTATGTGGCAATCTGTTGAACACCAAAAGGTTATTTGAGGCTTATTTCCTTCCAAGAGTGTGTCTATCTGGAATCAGAAGATTGAGTATAATAATGTGCATCCCAAAAGCAAGTCCTCTTCTGCATTGCGCCATTAAGCTGCCTGTAGTAGAGCTGGTTCCCTGTGATGTTTTGGAGGCACAAATGGCTCCCCATATCGCCGTTATGATAATCATGTTTTTGCGCAATTGCAACGTCTTGCTTAATTAACATGTGCACTGTTACACACATATGCAGTATGCTATTTTACGCACCATGTACTGCAACAACAGCACTCCATGCCCCGGGTATGGAGCCTGTTTATTTACCTTGGAGATGGTTCCTGTCCCGGGCTCCAGCGTTCCTCTTCAGGGAGAAAATATCCAAAGTCCCAGAATGTCTATGGATTAAATCATTTATTAACTTGGTCATTAACTCCGAATAGACGGCCTCTTCTAACCGACGGAGGAGTCTCTCTTTCTCTCTCCAGCAAACCGAGGTAGCTGTGTTACCGCGGCCAACGAGTAGAGCGAAGGCTCCACCTCCTCAGCTCTGAGGTTCTTCCAGTAAACACACACACACGCGCGCGCTTTGGCAGATTGCCAATAAATAATCAGTGCGTGACCTTTTACGGGAAGATTCCCGTAGCTATTGGCTGGTGAGTTCTCCCTTCCCATCCACTCCGCTGCTCTGACAAGGTGAAACAGTTCAAGCCGTTTGCTTAGCCTACCCTTGAGGAAAACCACAATTCAAGCCTGACTGACAACTAGCCTACTAAGCTAATAAACAAAGTGTTACACAATACACAATTTAAACTCAAGCTTTCACAGTATACTGTACGCCCCTCAAACTCAACTCTGGAATTGACGCAAGTCCCACTGCGTTTTTTCATTGTTCCCGTCTAATCAGGGACTGGTTTATATCTGGGACACAGGGTGGGTGCAACTAATTATCAGTTAGAATAGAAAACCAGCAGGCTCCGGACCTCGTGTGGTAAGTTGCATAGCCTGCCCCTGCTGAAGGGTATAATGTACTCCTATAAATCAAATCCAAATCAATACAACCGGTGTATACTTTCTATTTTATTTATTTATTTAACATTTATTTAACTAGGCAAGTCAGTTAAGAACATATTATTATTTACAATAACGGCCTACACCGGCCAAACCCCGGACGAAGCTGGGCCAATTGTGCGCTGCCCTATGGGACTCCCAATCACGGCCGGTTGTGATACAGCCTGGACCTTACCGTGAAATGCTTACTTATAAAAGCAGTTCAAAAAATGTAGTTAAGACATTTTATTTACTAAATAAACTACAGTGCTTTTTAAAATAAAAAGTAACACAATAAAATAATACCGAGGCTATATACAGGGGAGCAGGGGGGTACCGGTACTCAATATGCGTACAGGTTAGAAAGCAGGGTTTCCCAAACTAGGTCAGGGGTGCACGTCTTGTTTTTTGCCCTATCACATCACAGCTAATTCAAATAACCAAAGCATGATGATGAGTTGGTTATTTGAATTAGCTGTGTAGTGCTGGGGCAAAAAACAAAACGTGCACCCAGAGGGGCCCATGACCGAGTTTGGGAAACACTGCTATAAGGAACCGTAGTTAGGGTAGTTTATCTTTGCAATTTCCAAAGCCTTCTGCCTGTAAGGCTACTTTAATTGGGTAGGCTACCATCCAAGTAAATATTTTTTGCATTAGAATATTGATCTACCCCTGATAGCTAAATGTGTAGCTTATAGTGGAGGTGCCTTAACAAGGTGCCCATAAAGTACCCTCCAAGTCAGGTCCCGGACAGAACCACCTGGCTCTGTAGTTCAGAACTCGACCGCTAGAGGTCCCGCTATAACTGGAATTGTATTTATTAATACAGACAAATAAGTCATGTACTGTGTGTGTGGCGCATTCAGTTACGCTGAAATAATGTGGATACATAGTTTTCTTTAATCCAGATTCTGCACTCAACTAAATTTCAGAAATAGTTTATTTATAATCCAGCTGTACCCCGGTGCACATATGTTGAACATTGTGTGCAGAACATGTTGTGCATGTGCAGTGCGCATGTCCTTGTTTCGTTTCAATTTGCTGATAAAGTTGGGTTGATTGAAACGGCTGTCATGATGGCGGCTCCCATGTCGTGGAGGAGGCTTGTGTACACACCTACCCTCACCGGGGTTTTCACCCGAATATCAGACCGATTGTTCCGCACACGGGATCGGAGGAGAGGGTAAGATTCGACTGTTGTAGACGTGGAGAAAAAAAGACAGACACTTTTTCTTCGTCAGACGTAATGACAGCTCTCATGTCTTGCCAGCGACGTGTGCGTACTGCCTGTCTTTACGTGCACAGTGTTTCTGTTTGTTTTTTCTTGCAATGTCAATTTGATAGCGTGCGTCAAATATTATTGACATGTTTTTTTCTGTTGCAATTGTTGATCTGATTGTCATTGCTGTTGTGTGCAAATAGTTTCATAATCTTACAACATAGCTACATGCTCAAGTCAAGGTTACATAATAAACACACGTGCAAGTTCAGCCAGTAGATATAAACTTTGCAAAACATTCTCTGTAGGCTAGATATGGCGCGATATGAGACTTCCTTTCCAGCTTCTTCTGTTAATTCGCCTTGTCCTCCTTGTGTTGTCAAGTCTCTGCGTGTAGAGTAAGAGTGACTCAGAAATTCTCAGAATGAGGACCTATCTAATGTCGTTTACAACGTAACAACGACTGTCAGATGTCTGTGCACAACTGCATATAGTATGCGTCAGTTTTACATCTTAAGTAGATAATAAAATAGTGCCTCACAGTCAGTCTGTCTGGCCTAGGTTTAGCTGTGAGTACCAAGGTCAGGGTTGTAGACTGTCATGCATGAGTGCGGTCAAAACTACTCTTCATCCATACTAGGTATGTGTCCCAAATGGCACCCTATTCCCTATTTAGTGTACTACTTTTGAACAGGGCAATTAGTGCATAGGTGCGATTTGGGCCATAGCTGTGCTTTATCTTCCTTCCTATAACCTGAGGTGGCTATCATGGCACCTAGACTAGCTAGGCTACATGGGGCTATTAATAATAACAATACTTGGTATTTATGTAGTTTTCAAGGACCAGTATAGCATGCTTATGGCCATAGACGGAACACAATCTTCCTCAAAATTCATGGCACCCTAGAGGCTTGATTTGGCTACACATGATATCACATTATTCACTGCAGCTGAGCGACAGATGGAGGCACTTGCATGCACAGTTGTAGTTGGAAGTTTACATACACTTAGGTTGGCGTCATTAACTCGTTTTTCAACCAATCCACACTTCTTGTTAACAAGCTATAATTTTGGCAAGTCGGTTAGGACATCTACTTTGTGCATGACACAAGTCATTTTTCCAGCAATTGTTTACAGACTGATTATTTCACTTATAATTCACTATCACAATTCCAGTGGGTCAGAAGTTTACATACACTAAGTTGACAGTGCCTTTAAACAGCTTGGAAAGTTCTAGAAAATTGTCATGGCTTTAGAAGCTTCTGATAGACTAATTGACATCATTTGAGTCAATTGGAGGTGTACCTGTGGATGTATTTCAAGGCCTACCTTCAAACTCAGTGCCTCTTTGCTTGACATCATGGGAAAATCAAAATAAATCAGCCAAGACCTTAGAAAAATAATTGTAGACCTCCACAAGTCTGGTTCATCCTTGGGAGCAATTTCCAAACACCTGAAGGTACCACGTTCATCTGTACAAACAATAGTACGCAACTATAAACACCATGGGACCACGCAGCCATCATACCGCTCAGGAAGGAGATGGGTTCTGTCTCGTAGAGATTAATGTACTTTGGTGTGAAAAGTACAAATCAATCCCAGAACAGCAAAGGACCTTGTGAAGATGCTGGAGGAAACGGGTACAAAAGTATCTATATCCTATATCGACATAAAGGCCACTCTGCAAGGAAGAAGCCACTGCTCTTAAACTGCCATAAAAAAGCCAGACTACAGTTTTCAACTGCACATGGGGACAAAGATCATGTCCTCTGGTCTGATGAAACAAAAATAGAACTGTTTGGCCATAATGACCATTATGTTTGGAGGAAAAGGGTGAGGCTTGCAAGCCGAAGAACACCATCCCAACCGTGAAACATGGGGGGGGTGGCAGCTTCATGTTGTGGGGGTGCTTTGCTGCAGGAGGGACTGGTGCACTTCACATAATAGAGGGCATCATGAGGAAGTAAAATTATGTGGATATATTGAAGCAACATCTCAAGACATCAGTCAGGAAGTTAAAGCTTAGTCGCAAATGGGTCTTCCAAATGGACAATGACCCCAAGCATACTTCCAAAGTTGTGGCAAAATGGCTTAAGGACAACAAAGTCAAGGTTTTGGAGTGTCCATCACAAAGCCCTGACCTCAATCCTGTAGAACATTTGTGGGCAGAACTGGAAAAAGTGTGCGAGCAAGGAGGCCTACAAACCTGACTCAGTTACACCAGCTCTGTCAGGAGGAATGGGCCAAAATTCACCCGACTTATTGTGGGAAGCTTGTGGAAGGCTACCCGTAACGTTTGACCCAAGTTCAACAATTTAAAGGCAATGCTTCCAAATACTAATTGAGTGTATGTAAACTTCTGACCCACTGGGAATGTGATGAAAGAAAAGCTGTAATCATTCTCTCTACTTTAACTCAGAAAAAAAAACATCCCTTTTTCAGGACCCTGTCTTTCAAAGATAATTTGTAAAAATCCAAATAACTTCACACATCATTGTAAAGGGTTTAAACACTGTTTTCTCATGCTTGTTCAATGAACCATGAACATGCACCTGTGGAACGGTTGTTAAGACACTAACAGCTTACAGACGGTAGGCAATTAAGGTCACAGTTATGAAAGCTTATGACACTAAAGAGTCCTTTCTACGAACTCTGAAAAACACCAAAAGAAAGATGCCCAGGGTCCCTGCTCATCTGCATGAACGTGCCTTAGGCATGCTGCAAGGAGGCATGAGGACTGCAGATGTGGCCAGGGCAATAAATTGCAATGTCCGTACTGTGAGACGCCTAAGGCACTACAGGGAGACAGGAAGGACAGCTGATCTCAGTGGCAGACCCCGTGTAACAACACCTGCACAGGATCGGTACATCTGAACATCAGACCTGCGGGACAGGTACAAGATGGCAACAACTGCCTGAGTTACACCAGGAACGCACAATCCCTCCATCAGTTTTGTCTCACCAGGGCTGATGGTCGGATTCGCGTTTATCGTCGAAGGAATGAGCGTTACACAGAGGCCTGTACTCTGGAGTGGGATTGATTTGGAGGTGGAGGGTCTGTCATGGTCTGGGGCGGTGTGTCACAGAATCATCGGACTGAGCTTGTTGTCATTGCAGGCAATCTCAACGCTGTGCGTTACAGGGAAAACATCCTCCTCCCTCATGTGGTACACTTCCTGCAGGCTCATCCTGACATGACCCTCCAGCATGACAATGCAGCTGGTGGCCACACCAGAAACTGTTAATTTTGAACCCCTCTGCTCAGGGACATGTTATTCCATTTCTGTTAGTCACATGTCTGTGGAACTTATTCAGTTTCTCAGTTGTTGAATCTTGTTATGTTCATACAAATATTTACACATGGTAAGTTTGCTGAAAATAAATGCAGTTGACTTTTTTTTTTTTTTTTTTTTTTTTTTTTGCTGAGTTTTATATTCTGTCATTTCACATTAAAATAAAGTGGTGATCCTAACTGACCTAAGACAGGAATTGTGAAACCTGAGTTTGAATGTATTTGGTAAAGGTGTATGTAGACTTCCGTCTTCAACTGTGTTCATGTTTATATTCATTAGGGCACACCGTAGCAAAACGTAAAAAAAATAGTTCAAGTGGTCACTCCATGTTTTAGTCTCTTCTGTTTGGTGTGTAATGATGGGAATGAATGACATGTCTGTCAATGCCCTCCTGACTGTGGGGTGAAGGGAGGGAAGAGGAGGATGATTGTGTTGCCTGTTAGCAGTAATAAGAAACTGTGTGGATGGAAGACACATGCTCTAAATTAACCCCCTGGCCAAACGTGTATAATGGCAGCCACACGTACTCACAACTAAATCGGCTTGCTTCTAGCTGTCACCGGTATGCCCCTATTGCACTAACTTGTTTTCATCAATTCCACCAGCTCATATCCCATCTCTCTCTAAGATCTAACCTCATGATATTCCCACTGTTCTACAAAGAGTGAATCTAGTGTGTTCTCTCTAAAGACGCTGTATTGCAGTATGCTTACACCCATCCAACCTTTGCCCAGTGGTAAAACAGGGGTCTAGTATTGTATACTTAGCCTATATGGATAGGACACAGTTGTTGGACACCGTAATTAAGATAATAATTATGGTTCAACCCATAAAAGTATGGTTCAACCCGTAGGCTTTATAGCTATTGGTTCAAAACAGCAGTGTGGAGCCACATCTCTGTGACTCAGCTGTTTGTTGATTGTTTTGCCTCATGTGGGTTGAACCACACTAATTCCCCCCCTGCTATTGTTCCTCCATAACTCTGTCCTGAATGAACTCTGGTGCTGCATCCCAAATAGCACTATATTCCCTTAATAGTGCACTACTTCTGACCATGACCCATAGGGTAAAGGGGGACATTGACAATGGTTGATGGTTGTCAGGCATTATTGATGGTGACGTTGTGATGTGACAGATTATGGTTAAACCTATTTGAACTTTACTGGTGCAGCGCGTTAAAGTCTCGCAGGGCAGCACACAAGTGACATTCAGTGTAACTTTCCTATTTGCTATAGCTTATTTGAAGAAACACCTTTTTATATAGCCTACATAATGCAAGTGTGGAATAGACGGGAAAAATCCCTCAATGCGAGTTTGAAAACCAAATTGTCAATCTATCCTCCTACTAGGCCTATCATGAAAGACAAGTTAGTTATGAACAGTAGCTTGTTTCCCAGTAAGTGTGATAAGTCACAGTGATAATGGAGGTGGGTGGTTGGATGAGTTTATCAATAGGAGGTAATCACCACTCCAGCTGTAGACTCATTTTTCTCTTTCTTTCCATGTCTCCCCACCCCCCTACCTCTCTCTCTTCCAGGTCATCTGTGTTGCTCTTAGCCCCTCTCCTAGCGGAGGCAGACCCCTCTCCCTTTCCTGTCTTCAGGTCCCCTGGGTCGACTGGAGTTCAGGACAACGATGGCCTCCGTGCCCGCTTCCGCTGGATGGCAGAACACGTGCCCGCCTTCAGGGTGCCCGGCACACACATCCACATCCTCACATCCCCTGACCAGTTCTACCACACCATGAAGGTAAAGTGTGTGGTGGAAGCTTTCTCTAAATCATGTGATGTACTAAAGATGGTGTAATAAACAAAAAAATACGGAAAGGAAATAATTGATTGTTCCCTCCAACGCAGTGTGCTCTTAATACCACAGTGGTGCTCAACCTTGTGTGTTTCTCTTTCCGTGGTTGACTATTTGTTTGAATTGCGTACAGGGTTTGTGATAATGCTTGAGTCACCGGCATCAACCCCTTCGGGCACAGCAAACCAAAAAGCTGTTTATTTGGCTGTGTGGGAACATAAGGAAACAGTGCATGTGACTCACCTGATTGAGAAATAATGACTAGGCTGGAAGAATATCAGATTCCGTGTGTGTCTGACGTCTTTGGATTTTATTTGGAGGGAGTCAAGCCCCCTGACGAAGCCCTCTAGTTTGTCCTGTAATGCCTGAATTTACTGTAATTTATTGTGTTTTCTGTTCAGGCTCGTATAAAGACAGCTAAGAGGCGAGTGGTGATGGCCTCTCTGTATCTGGGTACAGGGCCGCTGGAACAGGAGCTGGTGGACTGTATGCAGGAAGCTCTGGAGCGTTCACAGGAGGGTGACAACCCCAACCTGCAGGTCTCCATTCTACTTGACTACACACGCGGCTCACGAGGTAGGAGTGTGTTTGAGGGAGAATGCCATATTACGCTTACAAAGTTGCTGTCTGTAACCCTTCTCTCTGTGAGTCTAGGTAAGACTAACTCTAGGACCATGTTGCTGCCGTTGCTGCAGCAGTACAGCAGTCAGATGCGTGTATCTCTGTACCATACCCCTGACCTGAGAGGGCTGCTCCGGCTCCTGGTCCCACAGCGCTTCAACGAGACCATCGGGGTACAGCACATCAAAGCTTACCTGTTTGATGACGACCTCATCATCAGCGGGTACACAAGCACGAAAAACAGTTGGTCTTTTTCTCATACAGTAGCTGTTGTTTTTGGCATCTCTCGTTCAACCTTCTCTCTGTCCTTCACTTGCCGTCTCTCCTCCATCCTTCTGCAGGGCTAACCTGAGTGATTCGTACTTCACCAACAGACAGGACCGCTACGTGCTCCTGGAGAACTGTGGGGAGGTGGCCGACTTCTTTTCTGATCTGGTGGGAGCCGTGGGTGACGTGTCGTTACAGCTACAGACCGACAACTCAGTGAGCATGATGTACGGCATGGTGCATCCCTACAGAGGTATAAAACACACACATAACAGAGGTAACACACACAGATCCTAAGTGCGTAACTCCTTGCTCAGTTCTGCCCGCACACTCTCATAATATAGTGTCATGTTTTGGAAAGGTTAATGGAATCCGTTTAGCTGCAAATGTAGCCTGTTCCAGTTCAGGCACACGGGGAAATCAGCAAACTGGCATGTGTGTGAATGAGCGAGTGGGAGGCAAGCGAGAGTGCTGAATGACATGTCTGCAGAACTGGACCGCAGTTGGCACGGAGACCAGAAATAGAGCAGTGATGTCAGAGTTGCTGGTAAGCAATACGGAGTGGGAAGACCCACACACACTCTAATCATTAGTGGATGAAGTTCCCCAGCTGAAAGAGCATTAACTTTACAGTAAAAGCACGTCTTTAGAATGAACTCAAATGCTGAACTTACAGGTATCCCTCTCCTTCCTCCCCCTCCCTCACTCCTCTCTGACTCATGTCTGTGCGTGGCCCCAGCCGCCAGGCGTAGTCCAGATATTGACCCACAGCAGTCATGCCCAGAACTAAATTACCTACTGTACTTTATGCACTCACCTGCTCTACTGCACACTGTGTGTGTGTGAGTGAAAGGTGTCGTTCAACGTTTGCTGCGGTGTATGGTTAAAGCTAGAATCCTTAATCGAAACTAATAAAGGGGTCACCCGGCTGTGTTTTGGTAAAAAGCTTAAGGATGGGCCTGGAGAAAGTAACACCCTTAAATTCATAGACATCGCTATAGTTGCAAGGACCATGATATCAACATAATTTTCAAACATAATGTTTTTTGTTAAACTAAGCTCATGAGGCATTTATAAGTCATGTTCTTCATGAATTAATTGATGTGTGTGTGTGTGTGTGTGTGTGTGTGTGTATATATACAGTGGGGCAAAAAAGTATTTAGTCAGCCACCAATTGTGCAAGTTCTCTCACTTAAAAAGATGAGAGGCCTGTAATTTTCATCATAGGTACACTTCAACTATGACAGACAAAATGAGGAAAAAAAATCCAGAAAATCACATTGTAGGATTTTTTATGAATTTATTTGCAAATTATGGTGGAAAATAAGTATTTGGTCACATACAAACAAGCAAGATTTCTGGCTCTCACAGACCTGTAACTTCTTCTTTAAGAGGCTCCTCTGTCCTCCACTCGTTACCTGTATTAATGGCACCTGTTTGAACTTGTTATCAGTATAAAGACACCTGTCCACAACCTCAAACAGTCACACTCCAAACTCCACTATGGCCAAGACCAAAGAGCTGTCAAAGGACACCAGAAACAAAATTGTAGACCTGCACCAGGTTGGGAAGACTGAATCTGCAATAGGTAAGCAGCTTGGTTTGAAGAAATCAACTGTGGGAGCAATTATTAGGAAATGGAAGACATACAAGACCACTGATAATCTTCCTCGATCTGGGGCTCCACACAAGATCTCACCGTGGGGTCAAAATGATCACAAGAACGGTGAGCAAAAATCCCAGAACCACACGGGGACCTAGTGAATGACCTGCAGAGAGCTGGGACCAAAGTAACAAAGCCTACCATCAGTAACACACTCGCCGCCAGGGACTCAAATCCTGCAGTGCCAGGCGTGTCCCCCTGCTTAAGCCAGTACATGTTCAGGCCCGTCTAAAGTTTGCTAGAGAGCATTTGGATGATCCAGATTAGGATTGGGAGAATGTCAGATGAAACCAAAATAGAACTTTTTGGTAAAAACTCAACTCGTCGTGTTTGGAGGACAAAGAATGCTGAGTTGCATCCAAAGAACACCATACCTACTGTGAAGCATGGGGGTGGAAACATCATGCTTTGGGGCTGTTTTTCTGCAAAGGGACCAGGACTGACTGATCCGTGTAAAGGAAAGAATGAATGGGGCCATGTATCGTGAGATTTTGAGTGAAAACCTCCTTCCATCAGCAAGGGCATTGAAGATGAAACGTGGCTGGGTCTTTCAGCATGACAATGATCCCAAACACACCGCCCGAACGAAGGAGTGGCTTCAGAAGAAGCATTTCAAGGTCCTGGAGTGGCCTAGCCAGTCTCCAGATCTCAACCCCATAGAAAATCTTTGAAAGTCCGTGTTGCCCAGCGACAGCCCCAAAACATCACTGCTCTAGAGGAGATCTGCATGGAGGAATGGGCCAAAATACCAGCAACAGTGTGTGAAAACCTTGTGAAGACTTACAGAAAACGTTTGACCTCTGTCATTGCCAACAAAGGGTATATAACAAAGTATTGAGAAACTTTTGTTATTGACCAAATACTTATTTTCCACCATAATTTGCAAATAAATTCATAAAAATCCTACAATGTGATTTTCTGGATTTTTTCCTCATTTGTCTGTCATAGTTGAAGTGTACCTATGATGAAAATGACAGGCCTCTCTCATCTTTTTAAGTGAGAGAACTTGCACAATTGGTGGCTGACTAAATACTTTTTTTCCCCACTGTGTGTGTGTGTGTGTGTGTGTGTGTGTGTGTATATATACAGTGGGGCAAAAAGTATTTAGTCAGCCACCAATTGTGCAAGTTCTCTCACTTAAAAGATGAGAGGCCTGTAATTTTCATCATAGGTACACTTCAACTATGACAGACAAATGAGGAAAAAATCCAGAAAATCACATTGTAGGATTTTATGAATTTATTTGCAAATTATGGTGGAAAATAAGTATTTGGTCACATACAAACAAGCAAGATTTCTGGCTCTCACAGACCTGTAACTTCTTCTCTTTAAGAGGCTCTCTGTCCTCCACTCGCTACCTGTGGCTTAATGGCACCTGTTTGAACTTGTTATCAGTATAAAAGACACCTGTCCACAACCTCAAACAGTCACACTCCAAACTCCACTATGGCTAAGACCAAAGAGCTGTCAAAGGACACCAGAAACAAAATTGTAGACCTGCACCAGGTTGGGAAGACTGAATCTGCAATAGGTAAGCAGCTTGGTTTGAAGAAATCAACTGTGGGAGCAATTATTAGGAAATGGAAGACATACAAGACCACTGATAATCTTCTCGATCTGGGGCTCTACACAAGATCTCACCAAGGTGGGGTCAAAATGATCACAAGAACGGTGAGCAAAAATCCCAGAACCACACGGGGGGACCTAGTGAATGACCTGCAGAGAGCTGGGACCAAAGTAACAAAGCCTACCATCAGTAACACACTACGCCGCCAGGACTCAAATCCTGCAGTGCCAGACGTGTCCCCCTGCTTAAGCCAGTACATGTTCAGGCCCGCCTAAAGTTTGCTAGAGAGCATTTGGATGATCCAGATTAGGATTGGGAGAATGTCAGATGAAACCAAAATAGAACTTTTTGGTAAAAACTCAACTCGTCGTGGTTTGGAGGACAAAGAATGCTGAGTTGCATCCAAAGAACACCATACCTACTGTGAAGCATGGGGGTGGAAACATCATGCTTTGGGGCTGTTTTTCTGCAAAGGGACCCAGGACGACTGATCCGTGTAAAGGAAAGAATGAATGGGGCCATGTATCGTGGAGATTTTGAGTGAAAACTCCTTCCATCAGCAAGGGCATTGAAGATGAAACGTGGCTGGGTCTTTCAGCATGACAATGATCCCAAACACACCGCCCGGGCAACGAAGGAGTGGCTTCAGAAGAAGCATTTCAAGGTCCTGGAGTGGCCTAGCCAGTCTCCAGATCTCAACCCCATAGAAAATCTTTGAAAGTCCGTGTTGCCCAGCGACAGCCCCAAAACATCACTGCTCTAGAGGAGATCTGCATGGAGGAATGGGCCAAAATACCAGCAACAGTGTGTGAAAACCTTGTGAAGACTTACAGAAAACGTTTGACCTCTGTCATTGCTAACAAAGGGTATATAACAAAGTATTGAGAAACTTTTGTTATTGACCAAATACTTATTTTCCACCATAATTTGGTAAATAAATTCATAAAAAATCCTACAATGTGATTTTCTGGATTTTTTTTCCTCATTTTGTCTGTCATAGTTGAAGTGTACCTATGATGAAAATGACAGGCCTCTCTCATCTTTTTAAGTGAGAGAACTTGCACAATTGGTGGCTGACTAAATACTTTTTTTCCCCACTGTGTGTGTGTGTGTGTGTGTGTGTGTGTGTGTGTGTGTGTGTATATATATATATATATATATACTGATCAAAAAAATAAAGGGAACACTTAAACAACTCAATGTAACTCCAAGTCAATCACACTTCTGTGAAATCAAACTGTCCACTTAGGAAGCAACACTGATTGACAATACATTTCACATGCTGTTGTGCAAATGGAATAGACAACAGGTGGAAATTATAGGCAATTAGCAAGACACCCCCAATAAAGGAGTGGTTCTGAAGGTGGTGACCACAGACCACTTCTCGGTTCCTATGCTTCCTGGCTGATGTTTTGGTCACTTTTGAATGCTGGCGGTGCTTTCACTCTAGTGGTAGCATGAGACGGAGTCTACAACCCACACAAGTGGCTCAGGTAGTGCAGCTCATCCAGGATGGCACATCAATGCGAGCTGTGGCAAGAAGGTTTGCTGTGTCTGTCAGCGTAGTGTCCAGAGCATGGAGGCGCTACCAGGAGACGTGGAGGAGGCCGAGGAGGGCAACAACCCAGCAGCAGGGACCGCTACTCCGCCTTTGTGCAAGGAGGAGCAGGAGGAGCACTGCCAGAGCTCCTGCAAATGACCTCCAGCAGGCCACAAATGTGCATGTGTCTGCTCAAACGGTCAGAAACAGACTCCATGAGGGCCCAACGCCCACAGGTGGGGTTGTGCTACAGCCCAACACCGCAGGACGCTTTGGCATTTGCCAGAGAACACCAAGATTGGCAAATTCGCCACTGGCGCCCTGTGCTCTTCACAGATGAAAGCAGGTTCACACTGAGCACGTGACAGACGTGACAGAGTCTGGAGACGCCGTGGAGAACGTTCTGCTGCCTGCAACATCCTCCAGCATGACCGGTTTGGCGGTGGGTCAGTCATGGTGTGGGGTGGCATTTCTTTGGGGGGCCGCACAGCCCTCCATGTGCTCGCCAGAGGTAGCCTGACTGCCATTAGGTACCGAGATGAGATCCTCAGACCCCTTGTGAGACCATATGCTGGTGCGGTTGGCCCTGGGTTCCTTCTAATGCAAGACAATGCTAGACCTCATGTGGCTGGAGTGTGTCAGCAGTTCCTGCAAGAGGAAGGCATTGATGCTAAGGACTGGCCCGCCCGTTCCCCAGACCTGAATCCAATTGAGCACATCTGGGACATCATGTCTCGCTCCATCCACCAACGCCACGTTGCACCACAGACTGTCCAGGAGTTGGCGGATGCTTTAGTCCAGGTCTGGGAGGAGATCCCTCAGGAGACCATCCGCCACCTCATCAGGAGCATGCCCAGGCGTTGTAGGGAGGTCATTCAGGCACGTGGAGGCCACACACACTACTGAGCCTCATTTTGACTTGTTTTAAGGACATTACATCAAAGTTGGATCAGGCTGTAGTGTGGTTTTCCACTTTAATTTTGAGTGTGACTCCAAATCCAGACCTCCATGGGTTGATAAATTTGATTTCCATTGATGATTTTGTTGTCAGCACATTCAACTATGTAAAGAAAAAAGTATTTAATAAGATTCATTCATTCAGATCTATGATGTGTTATTTTAGTGTTCCCTTTATTTTTTTGAGCAGTGTATATATCATTAATTTAGAAGTCCTAAAATGGATTCTCGCTTTAACCATGTCGGTCTGTTTCCTCTTCTATCACTACATTCTTTTGTCACTAGGCAACAGGGATGATTTCTCGGCGTCGGCTCGGCAACACATCATGGAGGTGGTCAACACGGCTCACGCGCGGCAACACATCGCCGAATCAGAACGTTTGGTGCGGGAGAGCGATGGGGAGGAAGGAGGGAAGGAGGATACATGGGTTTTTCCTCTGGTTCAGATGAAACCTCTGGGAATACAGGTGGATGAGCAGGTCACACAGGTGGGTACACAGACATGCACCTGGATACCACTACCCTCACCAACTAATTTCGGACAAACCACTCTCATTGCACATGTTATCTTGGAATGTTCTTGTCTTTTTTGTTCCTGTGTGACTTAAAAATGTACATTTTGGCACTAAATCTGAACTTTACCTAATTTCCTTACAGCGTTTGCTGACCGATGCAGGTCCTGGTGCGACGGTGTTTCTGACGTCGGGGTATTTCAACCTGACCAGGGCCTACATGTCGTTGGTTCTGGGGGTGGGTGCCGACTACCGGATCCTCACCGCCTCCCCGGAGGTCAACGGGTTTTTTGGCGCTAAGGGCATTGCCGGAGAGATCCCAGCTGCCTACATCCACATTGCCAGACAGTTCTACAGCAAAGTGTGTCAGCTGGGACAGCAGGAGAGGGTTCACCTCCACGAGTACCACAGAGCACAATGGACCTTCCACGCCAAGGGTGGGTGACACACGCACACAGAGTACCGAGAAAGTAGGCTACACACACACAATATAACCATTGGCCTGAGAGCCTTTATTTATTCTACTCCATTGTGATTAGTTCTGTTTTGCTGTGAGTGTTGCTATGATGTGCCACGGTCAGACAGTGAGCTGCTGGGAAGCAGAGGGTGCGTCCCAAATTGCACCCTATTTCCCATATCGTGCACTACACTTTTGACCAGAGCCCTATGGGCCCTGGTCAAAAGTAGTACACTATTTAGGGAATAGGGTGGCCTTGGGACTCGCACAGTGTCTATTCCATCCTGACAGACAGATTTAGCTGGACCACGTTCTACTGTTCTGTCCCTGTGGTAAGCTAGACATGTTGCGGGAGAGACGACTTGTCAAGTCATTCACCCTTAGCCCCGGGCCAAGGAAACACACACACATTCCTGGGTTTTGAAGGACTTTGGGGGTTTCGGTGCTTTAGTGTGTTCTTTATATTTGTGGGCGTGGCAAACAGGAACCAAAATCCCCATTTTGAAACCGCTTATAAACAATGCTCTGACAAATTTATCTAAACTACTGCCAACATGCACTTCTCTTTCGCTGATTATAAAAAGGCGATGTGTCCAAGAGAAATAATATTTGACTTAACTGAAATGTTAGTGATGCATTAGTAGCTAGGTAAGTGGTCTTTTGAAGAAAAAAAACAAGTCTTTGAAAAAATGTAGGGTGAGAGGGAGAGCGGGAAATGAACACAAACAGTGAAGAGAAGTCCCTTTTATTAGATGAAGCAGGGCGGGCCGGCGGTTTCCCGTAAGCACAGCAAGCACTGCAGGAGCGAGAACAGTGGGGGAGAACACACAGCACCCAGCTGGGAGAGAATCAATGACCATTAGAGTAGAGCAGACCCTGACCCCCGGCTGCAGAACAAATCACTGATGTGGGGAAACTACTCCCCTCTTTCCTTCCTCCACCAATATCTCTCTCTCGTGTGTGTGTGTGCGCGCACGCAGGGTTGTGGTACTACCTGCGGGGGCAAGTGCGGCCATGCCTGACACTGATTGGGTCTCCTAACTTTGGCTATCGCTCTGTGCACCGGGACCTGGAGGCCCAGATCGCCATAGTAACAGAGAACCAGATACTACAGACCCAGCTGCAGGAGGTAGGCCATTAAAACAGAACTTTATTTAAACGGGCTCGATACTGTGGCTCTGCTTTATGCAGCTCTCAACCAAAGGCCTGTCTACAAAATTAAACTGATAGTTCCTGGTATAATAAGCTATGCTGAGCTGGCATATGCAACGCAGACTGAGATCGAGCTTGGCAGGAAACTTGTACTAAATGTCTGCATGTGAGACCGTGGGAGCTGATGTATGGCTATACTATGGCCTTCAATTTTAATGTGCTGGGTTTACCTGCCACTCCCCTTCATACACATTATTTATTTATCTTTCCGCTTCTCTACGTCTATCGCTGTCTCTCTCACACACACACAGGAGCAGGAGATGTTGTACCAGAGGTCTACAGAGGTGTCCAGCTCTACGTTCCAGCAGCCAGACCGCCACGTCAAACTGTGGGTCAAACTGCTTACTCCCCTCATCAAGAACTTCTTCTGAGAGACACCGCCTAACATGGGTAACACACGCAGACAAGCGAGCACAGGCACGCACACAGTGTACTAACTCAACACAGGTACCACTCCCACTGAACGATCATCTCTTAGTTACGCACAGAAGTAGACTCTGTCCAGAATGGCAGAATGTCCTCAGTTACTGCTGTGTGTACCAGCCCTCAACCCAAACTCCAATCCTAGCTTCCAATCTAGCCCTGCCCTAGGCCGCATCAACCTCAGAAACTAAACCGAGCTACCCCTGCTTGAATCCTATGAATCCTACCCCCACTGCCCTTACCACACAGACCTTTATTCATTGTACGTAGAGGACACTCCCTCCTCAATGTCCTGGCTCTCTGAGAGAAACTCTCTGGCCTTTGATCCCTCAGCTGAGTGCATCAACATTCTGCAGTTAGCATCTGGACCCATTCAGCTGTGCGAGAGTGAGTGAGAAAGGAATGTGACAGCGTGTTTCCCTCTCCTCCCTCTAGTTAAATCCCCTCTCATTATGGCATTGTGGTGATGATTTGACAGATGGCGTATGCAGTGTACGAGGCAGTGGGGTCAGAGGGAGGATAAGAGGGTGACTTGATTTGTGTTCAAACAGGGATGTAGACTTGCCTAGTAGGAAGTACTGAGTTTTTTTAAATTACACGAGACTCCTCCCATTCACCCTAATTTAACACACCTGATTCTACTAATTAGCTGCTCAACAAAACTTGCTTAATCAGATATGCTAAATTAGGGTTGGACTGAACCTACAGGACAGTAGATCTCCAGGAAGAGGGTTGGGCAGCCCTGGATTAGAGGGATTAAACTAGCAAAAGAGTAGGTGGAATGTACAGTAATGTCTGCTACCTCCGATATAAAAAAAATTACTAATACAACAGAGCCCTCAAAAGGTTTTTGAATGTGCTGGAACCACAGTGCATTTAGTGGCAGCAGTCATTGCAGACAAAACTAAAGAGGACACCAAGGTTATAGTTAACACTCAAGGAGGCTAAATGTCACAGCCACATGGCTTTGAGCAAGAAATTGACTGTCAGGAGTTACATGGGAATAGTCATTGTGGAAGGTTTTGAAAACAACTAAGGTAGGAACATATTTTTTTCTTTACAAACTTCTGTATTGTGAAGTTATTCTGAATATGCGTTTCATATTATCATGGGCAGGACTATATTCTCATGTTTTTTGCTGTAGCCTACATTGATTTTAAGTTATTTCAATATTGTGATATTTGGTCTACTGCTACATTGGTATCTTACATTACACTGAACAAAAATATAAGTGCAACATGTAAAGTGTTGGTCCTATGTTTCATTAGCTGAAATAAAAGATCCCAGAAATGTTCCATATGCACAAAAATAGAATTTCTCTCAAATGTACACATTTGTTTACATCCCTGTTAGTGAGTACTTCTCCTTTGCCAAGATAATGCATCCACTTGACAGGTGTGCCATATCAAGAAGCTGATTTTAAACCGCATGATCTTTACACAGGTGCAATTTTGTCACACCACAATGCCACAGATGTCTCAAGTTGAGGGAGTGTGCAATTGTCATGCTGATAGCAGAAATGTCCACCAGAGCTGTTGCCAGATAATTTTATGTTCATTTCTCTACCAAAAGCTGCCTCCAACGTTGTTTTTTAGAGAATTTATCAGTACGTCCAACCGACCTCACAACCGCAGACCACTTGAAGCCATGCCAGCCCAGGACCTCCACATCCGGCTTCTTCACCTGCCGATTTGTCTGAGACCAGCTGATGAAACTGGGTTTGCACAACCGAAGAATTTCTGCACAAACTGTCAGAAGCTGTCTCAGGGAAGCTCACCTGCATACTCGTTGTCCTCACCAGGGTCTTGAACTCACTGCAGTTTGGCATCGTAACTGACTTCAGTGGCTAAATGCTCGCCTTCGTTTGCCACTGGCACGCTAGAGAAGTGTGCTCTACTGGGCAGATGGCGGACCACGTGTATGGCGTCATGTTGGCAAGGGGTTTGCTTACGTCAACGTTGTGAACAGAGTGCCCCGTGGTGGTAGGGATATGGTATGGGCTGGCATAAGTTACAGACAACAAACACAATTGCATTTTATTGATTGCAATTTGAATGCACAGAGATCCTGAGGCCCATTGTTGTGCCATTCATCCGCTGCCATCAGCTCATGTTTCAGCATGATAATGCATCGCCCCACGTCGCAATGATCTGTACACAATTCCTGGAAGCTGAAAATGTCCCAGTTATTCCATGGCCTGCATAATCACCCGACATGTCACCCATTGATCGTCTGGGATGCTCTGCATGGATGTGTACGACAGTGTGTTCCATTTCCTGACAATATCTAGCGAAGAGGAGCATTCCACAGGCCACAATCAACAGCCTGATTAACTTTATGCGAAGGACATGTTGCCCTGAATGAGGTAAATGGTGGTCACACCAGATACTGACTGGTCTTCTGATCCACGCCCATGCCTATTTTATTTTGAGATCTATGTTACCATCTGATGCATCTGTATTTCCAGTCATGTGAAATCATAGGTTAGGGCCTAATGACTTTATTTAAATTGACTGATTTCCTTATGAACTGTAACTTAGTAAAATCTTTGAAATTGTTGCATTTATATTTTTGTTCAGTGTGTATGAAATTCTGGTCTTGTAAGCGCCCCAGCTGAGTATGTGTGCATGCAGTTTTCCACATTTTGTTACTTTACAGCCTTATTCTAAGATTGAGTAAACATAAATCTGCACACAGTACCCCATAATGACAAAGTGAAAACCTATTTTTACAAATGTATTAAATTTTTTTACATTTACATAAGTATTCAGACCATTTGCTATGAGACTCAAAATTGAGCTCAGGTGCATCGTGTTTCCGCTGATCATCCTTGAGATATTTCTACAACTTGATTGGACATGTTTTGTAAAGGCACACCTGTGTGTGCACAGTTGAAATCAGAAGTTTACATAAGCCTTCGCCAAATACATTTTAACTCAGTTTTTCACAATTCCTGACATTTAATCCTAGTAAAAATCCCCTGTCTTAGGTTAGTTAGGATCACCACTTTATTTTAAGATTGTGAAATGTCAGAATAATGGTAGAGAATTATTTATTTCAGCTTTTTCTTTAATCAAATTCCCAGTGGGTCAGAAGTTCACATGCACTCAATTAGTATTTGGTTTGTAGGCCTCCTTGTTCGCATGCTTTTAGTTCTGCCCACAAATTTTCTATGGGATTGAGGTCAGGGCTTTGTGATGGCCACTCCAATACCTTGACTTTGTTGTCCTTAAGCCATTTTGCCACAACTTTGGAAGTATGCTTGGGGTCATTGTCCATTTGGAAGACCCATTTGCAACCAAGCTTTAACTTCCTCATGATGCCATCTATTTTGTGAAGCGCACCAGTCCCTCCTGCAGCAAAGCACCCCCACAACATGATGCTGCCACCCCCGTGCTTCACGGTTGGGATGGTGTTCTTCGGCTTGCAAGCCTCCCCTTTTTCCTCAACATAACGATGGTCATTATGGCCAAACAATATTATTTTAGTTTCATCAGACCAGAGGACATTTCTCCAAAAAGTACGATCTTTGTTCCCATGTGCAGTTGCAAACTGTAGTCTTGCTTTTTTTATGGCGGTTTTGGACCAGTGGCTTCCTTGCTGAGCGGCCTTTCAGGTTATGTCGATATAGGTATTCTTTACTGTGGATATAGATACTTTTTTTGTACCTGCATCTTCACAAGGTCCTTTGCTGTATTACTTGCATTATTACTTTAGTGCCTTGTTGCAAACAGGATGCATGTTTTGGAATTTCTTATTCTTTACAGGCTTCCTTCATTTCACTCTGTGTCAATTAGGTTCGTATTGTGAAGTAACTACATTGTTGATTTATCCTATCACAGCCATTAAACTCTGTTTTTAAAGTCACCATTGGCTTCATGGTGAAATCAATGAACAGTTTCCTTCCTCTCCGGCAACTGAGTTAGGAAGGACACCACCTGTATCTTTGTAGTGACTGGGTGTATTGATACACCATCCAAAGTGTAATTAATAACTTCACCCTGGCAAGGCATTGGAAAACCTCCCAGGTCTTTGTTGTTGAATCTGTGTTCAAAATGCCCTGCTCGACTGAGGGACCTTACAGTTTGCGGTATGTGTGGGATACAGAGATGAGGTAGTCAGTCGTTCAAAAATCCTGTTAAACACGTATTGCACAGTGAGTTCACGGAACTTATGTGACTTGTTAAGCAAATGTTTACTCCTGAACTTATTTAGGCTTGACATAACAAATGGGTTGAAAACCTATTGACTCAATACATTTCAGCTTGTCATTTTTTATTAATTTGTAAAAACAAAAAAACAATTATTTCTCTGTGTAGACCAGTGACAAAATATATTTTAATCCATTTTAAATTCAGGATGTAACAACAATGTGGAAAAAGTCAAGGGGTGTGAACTTTCTGAAGGCACTGTACATCTGTGGTTGAAGTACTTAGCTGCTATCTGGCAGAGGAAAAAACAAGCCGCGCTATAGATTCTTATCTACAGGAGTTCTATTGTTAGCACAGTGTAACAGTAGGCTGGAAGCTTTCCAATAAACAAACTTCACTTTTCCATTCAAAGGGTTATCACTGAGGTGTTGTGAGTGCATTTGTGCGTGGAGCTGCGTGTGAGTGCATTTGTGTGTACTAGCCATGATGGTACAGGTTGCCCTCTGAGATTCCTAGGGACCGTGAGTAAGATGTAATGTGATACAGTGGAGTTTTTTTTTATGCGGTTTTTCAACACATCTTTCTCCCCCACACATCCTCTTACCTCACTGATAACTAATCTGCATCACCTCCCTCCAATAGACATGGATGACAGATATTTCTATTGTATTTTTTGTTTGTTATTTAAAGTATTTCAGATGAAAGTACTTTCTGTTTTTGTGTTTTTCTCTCTCAGGAAGTGGCCAATACCCACTTGGCAGGCTTCTCCTTGGTCTTGAGGTTGAAGGTCAGATGGTGGGGCCCCTCATGCAGGTCTTGTTGATGGGACACTCCTCATACACGTTCTTGGTCTCCTGATGGTCCACCGGTACCGCCTTGATGAAGATTGGCATGGTGGGGGTCAGCTCCTTCAGACGAGCGTCCACTATCTTCCCCGTCTTGGTGTCTCAGTACACACACACACACCATATAAAGGATTGAACTCTAAACATAGAAACATTTGTCATCACTCCAACCCCTGTGACTCTCTTCATCGCCACATTGTGTGTATCTACAGTGCTGAACAAACGGACCCCTTAGTTTACCAATGCCTGAGATATAGTACTGAATTTTTACTTGTGTGTTTTCATTGAACTACAAACATTTGCCACATATAGACCAGCAGGACCAACTGTAGCACAGGATGTTTGTACATTCAATAAACTCTCATTAGTTCTGTATTGACAGTGGAATCTGGTACATGATGAGTCTGTGGGTGGAGTGTTGAGATCCCTGGAGGAGCCTTAAAGTGAAAATCCACTTAAATATATTTTGCTTCATGATGTGGCTGGTGACACTTTGCTTCTTGAAAACTTGACTGCTGACATGCAAAACATTTTGGGACCATATCAACAGTGGACTAATGAAAAAATACCAAGAGCTAGTTTTTGAGTGGATTTTCCTTTTAAGGACAATTGAGAGGTGAACAGAAGTATTAGTGTTTTACTACTCTAACCAGCTCATACAGTGAGTCACCCCATGAACTGAACTGGACTGTGTGTGGGTGTATGACTATCTTTGCAACCTAAAAGCGAATGTGTTTTGAGCAGGGGAGGACCATCCTCAGTGAATTTCATAAAAATATTGAAACATTGCATTTTTTCTCATTTTAGGTAACTATACTAAATATATTCAAGTCACCAAATAATTGATTAAAACACACTGTTTTGCAATGGTCTACAGTAGCCTCAACAGCTCTCTGTAGGGTAGCTCTATGGTGTAGCCGGAGGACAGCTAGCTTCCGTCCTCTTGGTACATTGACTTCAATACAAAACCGAGGAGGCTCTTGGTTCTCCCCCTTACACAGTAATTATGACAACTTCCAGAGGACGTCCTCCAACCTATCAGAGCTCTTGCAGCATGAACTGACATGTTGTCCACTCAGTCAAAGGATCATAGAATGAATATAGTAGTACTGAAAGCATAAGCTACAGCTAGCACTGCAGTGCATAAAATGTGAGTAGTTGACTCAGAGAGAAAGACCATAGTTGAACAGTTTTCAACAAATTAATTTAAATTGAGAAGCAAGAGTTTGTTTCACTTAGCTAGCAAATGCAGCTGGCTCAAGCAGAAAGGGGATACCTAGTTAGTTGTTCAACTGAATGCCTTCATCTGAAATGTGTCTAATGCATTTATCCCAACCCCTCTGAATCAGAGATGCGGGGGACTGCCTTACTCGACAGAGGGATGCTGTGTTTGCTAGCTAGCTATGACTAACACAACACTGGAACTCTTCCAAGTCAAGGCAAGCTTTTAGTTTTATGAATGTATTGCCAACGGGGCACGCCGGTGTAACTGCTTACTGACTATACACTAACATTACTGCATGATTGTAGCGGGTTTACTAACGCATTACTTCTATTAGCTATGTTGACTAGGACGTTACTTTAGCTAATATGGGGACAATGATGTAGTCTGTGTAGCGGTTATGACATGATTTGGCTTGGAAAGGTTTTTTCGCCTGGTCACATACAACTGATGTGTTAATTGAAGTCAACAAACGAAGGGAAAGGGTGAGAGGAGGAGAGCGCATAGAGGGAGAAGGAATACAACGTGGCTACTAAAATTGAACAGTTTTGCGTAATCGGGTGTATTCATTCAGGCGATTCTGTTAAAACATTTCTTAAACGGAAGCAAACGAAACGGATAGAAATACCTGAACTTGTCCAATAGAAACTAATTTGCAACTGTTGTACTATTCATTACACCATAGATAAGGTGGATGCAGGCAAGAGTGTGTAAGGCGGTATTGAATGTGTCACTGTCATCTCAACATTTTCTCTCATCCTGTGTGCACCTACATTTGTAAACTTTCATTCATAGGCTAGGTTGTAGCAACCTCGTGGTGGGTATAGTGAAACCAGCCTATCGATTGAACTGGGTGAATGGAATATGAATGAGGCAACCAACATGCAGTAAAATAAACAAGGCCATGCTCATAAAAAAAAAAAGCCCTCATAAATGTCACTGACGACTGCCACGGATTTTGAGAGTTTTTAAAATGGTATTAAAGGTTTGACTGAACCCAATAAGTGTTAATGACTGATATATTAATATCCAGCATATGTTTCACGATGCAAATGGCTATGATGGCACACATCCTCTCATTATGGCATTGTGGTGATTACTTTACAGATGCGCTGTATGCACTGTACTAGGCAGTGGGGCTCAGAGGGAGGCGTAGAGGGATGTGTGTTTCTTTTTCTGTGATCAACTTTTTATTATTTCCTTTCTGTGAGGGGTTCAAATCTCAGACAGGCAATAATTTTCCACCAGTGACCAGAGAAAAACACTCCTCATACCACCCCTTCCCTGTGTGCCTGGCTGAATGCAAAGAAGGTAAAAAATATGAAAATAGGTACAGTTGAAGTCGGAAATTTACATACAGCTTAGCCAAATACATTTAAACTCAGTTTTCACAATTCCTGACATTTAATTCTAGTAAAAATTCCCTGTCTTAGGTCAGTTAGGATCACCACTTATTTTAAGAATGCGAAATGTCAGAATAATAGTAGAGAGAATTATATATTTATTTCAGCTTTAATTTCTTTCATCACATTCCCAGTCGGTCAGAAGTTTACATACACTCAATTAGTATTTGGTAGCATTGACTTTAAATTGTTTAACTTGGGTCAAACGTCCCACAATAAGTTGGGTGAATTTTGGCCCATTCCTCCTGACAGAGCTGGTGTAACTGAGTCAGGTTTGTAGGCCTCCTTGCTCGCATACGCTTTTTCAGTTGTGCCCACACATTTTCTATAGGATTGAGGTCAGGGCTTTGTTATGGCCACTCCAATACCTTGACTTTGTTGTCCTTAAGCCATTTTGCCACAACTTTGGAAGTATGCTTGGGGTCATTGTCTATTTGGAAGACCCATTTGCGACCAAGCTTTAACTTCCTGACTGATGTCTTGAGATGTTGCTTCAATATATCCACAATTTTCCTTCCCTCATGATGCCATCTATTTTGTGAAGTGCACCAGTCCCTCCTGCAGCAAAGCACCCCCACAACATGATGCTGCCACCCCCGTGGTACACGGATAGGGATGGTGTTCTTCGGCTTGCAAGCCTCCCCCTTTTTCCTCCAAACATAACGATGGTCATTATGGCCAAACAGTTCTATTTTAGTTTCATCAGACCAGAGGACATTTCTCCAAAAAGTACGATCTTTGTCCCCATGTGCAGTTGCAAACCGTAGTCTGGCTTTTTTATGGCGGTTTTGGAGCAGTGGCTTCTTCCTTGCTGAGCGGCCTTTCAGGATATGTCGATATAGGACTCGTTCTACTGTGGATATAGATACTTTTGTACCTGTTTCCTCCATCTTCACAAGGTCCTTTGTTGTTGTTCTGGGATTGATTTGCACTTTTCGCACCGAAGTACGTTCAGCTCTAGGAGACAGAACGCGTCTCCTTCCTGAGCGGTATGACGGCTGTGTTTATACTTGCGTAATATTGTTTGTACAGATGAACGTGGTACCTTTCAGGCGTTTGGAAATTGCTCCCAAGGATAACCAGACTTGTGGAGGTCTACAATTATTTTTCTTAGGTTTTTGCTGATTTCTTTGGATTTTCCCATGATGTCAAGCAAAGAGGCACTGAGTTTGAAGGTAGGCCTTAAAATACATCCACAGGTACACCTCCAATTGACTCAAATGATGTCAATTAGCCTATCAGAAGCTTCTAAGGCCATGACATAATTTTCTGGAATTTTCAAAGCTGTTTAAAGGCACAGTCTAGTGTATGTAAACTTCTGACCCACTGGAATTGGGATACAATGAATTGTAAGTGAAATAATCTGTCTGTAAACAATTGACTTGTGTCATGCAGAAAGTAAATGTCTAAACCGACTTGCCAAAACTATAGTTTAACAAGAAATTTGTGGCATGGTTGAAAAATGAGTTTTAATGACTCCAACCTAAGTGTATGTTAACCTCTGACTTCAACTGTGTGTGTGTGTGTAATGTAATGTAATGTATTATTTTTATATATATATATACATACACACACACACACACACACACACACAGACTGCACTAGTCAAAAGTTTGGACACCTACTCATTCAAGGGTTTTTCTTTATTTTTACTATTTTCTATATTGTAGAATATTAGTCGAGACAAACTATGAAATAACACATATGGAATCACGTAGTAACCAAAAAAGTGTTAAACAAATCAAAATATATTTGAGATTCTTCAAAGTAGCCACCCTTTGCCTTGATGACAGCTTTGCACACCCTTGGCATTCTCTCAACCAGCTTCATGAGTTAGTCACTTGGAATGCATTTCAATTAGCAGGTGTACCTTGTTAATTTGTCGAATTTCTTTCCTTCTTAATTTTTTTGAACCAATCAGTTGTTTTGTGGCAAGTTAGGGATATCTTCTGTATAGTACCCCTATTTGGTAAAAGAGCAAGTTCATATTATGGCAAGAACAGCTCAAAGATGACCGACCGTCTTGATTTGGTCTTATGTAGTAAAATCTGAAATTGTGTTTTTTACATTAGCTAAAAGCAAAGACACAGAGCTACAAAATGGTATATCATACACTGTATTTGAGGAACAATGGGAAAGTAATTCTGCTTTGAATGTTGATAAACTTGTAAACTCACTTTTTAGAAAATGGCCTTTGTTTTAGTACCTACTGGAGAGCTCTTCTTTGTCTACACCCATTCAACATCGTTCACACCCTCTTAAACTTTAGCCCCAACCATCTCTTTAAGGGTTGATCCGAGTGTTCTGTCCTAACAACAACAACAACAACAGTCAAGCACTCAAGCTAACTGGCTAACATTGGCTAGCTTGCTCGCTACTTCCAGACACAAATGAGAGAACAGCTAACTGACCATTTCTACTCACCCTAGCAGAGCTGGTAGGCTGTTTTTATGTTATCCAGAGCGTTGGTGACTGCAACTGTGCTGCTGGCAACAATTTACGCTGTTTTTGCCAACGGGTTTTGAGCGTTAGTAAATTTGTCAGTTATTCTGCGCTCTGGCACACTTAGGTGAGAGTGCTCTGAAATTGGAGTAGAAAGCCAGAGCGAATTTACCAGCTATGTCTATCAACAATTGTTGCAGTGACATTCAATTGAAATGGTTACTTGCGTAGTGGAGTCTTTTGTTAAGACATGTAGCTAGGTAAACAATAAACCATAATCCCAACTCATGACGTTACTACCCTGCATGAATCTGCAGGTAGCTAACCAACCAGGCTCAATGTTAGCTAGCTAACACTAGCCTATAACTAGCAAAGAAAATGGCTCTGAGATACAAATAATAACATCATACACATAATGTTAGCTCGCTAGCTAACAGTATACTTTGACTTGAAATGAAAATTACTTTGTCAAAATTAGAAATGTGTAATATCTGAAAATGTACCTAGCTAGACTATCTTACCCATATACGTCATGGATGGATGCCTCTCCCTGTCACGGATTCCATGGTTGCCCTTAGTATGAAGATGTAATCCGGAGACACGTGTTTTATCCATCTCCTTAGCTATCATACTCTAATTCCACTGCTTTCAAAACTCAGTCCTCCAGAATGTGGAAAGCAACACTTATGCAGTTCTACTACGCTATAATAATAAAAAAAGGATTACCTACACATACTGACCAGCTCAAATAGACAGAAGCTTGCTATATGGCAGACCAATCTGAACTCATGTCCAGCCCACTCATTATCTCAGCCAGTCACGGCTAGTGGGAAGGTTGCTGTTTTTTTCTGTGGCTAAACCAACTAGGCTAGTAATTTACCAATTTTATTCATATTTACAGATGACATACTGGTCTGTAATTAATGCACATGAAAGTTCACATGTTCCAGAAGGCATTTCTGACTAAAAACATTTACGTTCAAATGGCTCTCCTGTGAAGTAGTGACCTGCAACATACGCCTAGTTTCCTGAAACGAATGACAAATAAGCAAAGAGAAACGGCAGTCCATCGTTACTTTAGCTACTTAGGGAGCAGTGAGGCTTTACGGCGAAAGCACAACATTTGATTGTTTGAGGATAGCACCTACAATATTTAACCATTAGCATAAATTCATAAACCAGCGCGGTTCACACAAAACCCATTTCACAGCGAAAACAAATCCCTTACCTTTTGAAGAACTTCTGCTGAGGGCTTCCCAAGTGTCCAACGAAGACATCCAATGGTTCTTTTGTTAGAAAAAGTCATTTATTATATCCATAAATCTCCGTTTGGTTGGCGCGTTATGTTCAGAAAATCCAACGTCGAATCGCCCATTGAAACGTGAAGAGAACACGTTCAAATATACCTATGAACTTTTCCTAAACAAATCAAATACCAGTTATAATGCATCCTTAACTATCCTTTTATGAATATTAGCAATAATATGTCACTTGGATGGTCACCTAAACGTTATATAAGTAAAATAAAGTGGGGCACGCACCCAGACTCGCGCCCAAGAAAACATTTCAGGTCCCCTTACCATTTCCTATCCGTTCTGCTTACTCCATTCACTCCCAGTCTTTGTATATAGACTGTTGACATCTAATGGAAGTCATAGGTACTGCAATCCAGGAGCTGGATTGCCTTGAAGTCAATGGGGAGAGTGTCAAACAGAGCAAAGGTCACCAAAAACTGCATTTCCGGATGGATTTTCCTTGGGTTTTCGCCTGCTATATCAGTTCTGTTATACTCTCAGACATTATGTTAACACTTTTAGAAACTTCAGAGTGTTTCCTTTCCAATAGTACTTATTTTTTCCATATCCTATTTTATGAACCTGAGTAGCAGGCATTTTACTTTGGGCACGCCAGACTCTTCAAAACCGTCACCTCTGCTGCCGCTCCCTAAGAAGTTAAGACATGAAGATCAGTCAATATGGAACATTTCGAGAAGTGTTCCATATTTAAGTTTCTTAAAGTGCAGTCGCAAAAACCAAGTGCTTTGATGAAGCTGGATCTCATGAGGACCGCCACAGGAAAGGAACATCCAGAGTTACCTCAGCTACAGAGGATAAGTTCATTAGTTATCAGCCTCAGAAATTGCAGCCCAAATAAATGCTTCACAGAGTTCAAGTAACAGACACATCTCAACATCAACTATCCAGAGGAGACTGCGTGAATCAGGCATTCATGGTCGAATTACTGCAAAGAAACCACTACTAAAGGACACCAATAAGAAGAAGAAGAGACTTGCTTGGGCCAAGAAACACGAGCAATGGACATTAGACCGGTGGAAATCTGTCCTTTGGTCTGATGAGCCCAAATTTGAGATTTATGGTTCCAACCGCCGTGCCTTTTGTGAGACACAGAGTAGGTGAACGGGTGATCTCGGCATGTGTTGTTCCCACCGTGAAGTATGGAGGAGGAGGTGTGATGGTGTGGGGGTGCTTTAATGGTGACACTGTCTGTGATTTTATTTTGAATTCAAGGCACACGTAACCAGCATGGCTACCACAGCATTCTGCAGCGATACGCCATCCCATCTGGTTTGCGCTTAGTCCCACTATCATTTGTTTTTCCACAGGACAATGACTCAACACACCTCCAGGCTGTGTACGGGCTATTTGGCCAAGAAGGAGAGCGATGGAGTGCTGCATCAGATGACCTGGCCTCCACAATCATCCGACCTCAACCCAATTGAGATGGTTTGGGATGAGTTGGACTGCAGAGTGAAGGAAAAGCAGCCAACATGTGCTCAGCATATGTGGGAACTCCTTCAAGACTGTTGGAAAAGCATTCCAGGTGAAGTTGGTTGAGAGAATGCCAAGAGAGTGCAAAGCTGTCATGAAGGCATAGGGTGACTACTTTGAAGAATCTAAATTATATTTTGATGTTTAACACTTTTTTTGGTTACTGCATGATTCCATGTGTTATTTCATAGTTTTGATGTCTTCACTATTATTCTACAATGTAGAAAAGAGTCAAATAAAGAACATCCCTTGAATGAGTAGGTTTGTCCAAACTTTTGACTAGTACTCTAATATACAGTGCATTCGGGAAAGTATTCAGACCCCTTGACTTTTTTCCCATTTTGTTACTTTACAGCCTCATCCTAAAATTTATTAAATTGTTTTTTCCCCCCCTCATCGAACTACACATAGTACCCCATAATGACAAAGCGAAAACAGGTTTTTAGAAATGTTTGCAAATGTATTAAAAATAATAACAGAAATACCTTATTTACATAAGTATTCATACCCTTTGCTATGAGACTCAAAATCTAGCTCAGGTGCATCTTGTTTGCATTGGTCATCCTTGAGATATTTCTACGAATTGATTGGAGTCCACCTGGGGTAAATTCAATTGATTGGACATGATTTGGAAAGGAAAGGCACACCTGTCTATATAAGGTCCCACAGTTGACAGTGCATGTCAGAGCAAAAACCAAGCCATGAAGTCGATGGAAGTGTCCGTAGAGCTCCGAGACAGGATTGTGTTGAGGCACAGATCTGGAGAAGGGTCCCAAAAAATGTATTCAGCATTGAAGGTCCTCAAGAACAAAGTGGCTTCCATCATTCTTAAATGAAGTTTGGAAACACCAAGATTCTTCCTAGAACTGGCCAAACTGAGCAATCGGGGAAGAAGGGCCTTGGTCAGGGAGGTGACCAAGAGCCCGATGGTCACTCTGACAGAGCTCCACTTTTGGAGATGAGGGAACCTTCCCGAAGGACAACCATCTCTGCAGCACTCCAAATATCTGGCCTTTTATGGTAGAGTGGCCAGACGGAAGCCACTTCAAAAGAAGGCATATGACAGCCTGCTTGGAGTTTGCCAAAAGGCACCTAAAGGACTCTCAAGATTCTCTGGTCTGATGAAACGAAGATTGATCTCTTTGGCCTGAATGCCAAGCGTAATGTCTGGAGGAAACCTGGCACCATCCCCATGGTGAATTATGGTGGTGGCAGCATCATGCTGTGGGGATGTTTTTTAACGGCAGGGACTGGGAGATTGGTCAGGATCGATGGAAAGATGAATGGAGCAAAGTACAGAGAAATCCTTTATGAAAACCTGCTCCATATTTCTCTATATTTTGCTCAGTTCATCTTTCCGTCGATCCTGATCAGTCTTCCAGTCCCTGCCGCTGAAAAACATCCCCACAGCATGATGCTGCCACCACCATGCTTCACCGTTGGGATGGTACCAGGTTTCCTCCAGACATTTGCACAAATGTCTAAAAAATCAGTTTTTGCTTTGTCATTCTGGGGTACTGTGTGTAGATTGATGAGGGGAAAATAACTATTTAATCAATTTTAGAATAAGGCTGTAACGTAACAAAATCTGGAAAAAGTCGAGGGATCTGAATACTTTTCCGAATTCACTGAATATTACTGAACAAAAATATAAATGCAACATGCAACAATTTCAAAGATTTTACTGAGTTACAGTTCATATAAGAAAATCAGTCAATTGAAATACATTTGTTAGACGCTAATCTATGGATTTCAGATGACTGGGAATACAGATATGCATCTGTTGGTCACAGATACCTTAAATGGTAAGAGGTGTGGCTCAGACAACCAGTCAATTTCTGGTGTGACCACCATTTGCCTCATGCAGCGTGACATCTCTTTTGGATAAAGTTGATCAGGCTGTTGATTGTGGAATGTTGTGCCACTCCTCTTCAATGGCTGTGCGAAGTTGCTGGATATTGGCGGGAACTGGAACACGCTGTTGTACACGTCGATCCAAAGCATCCCAAACATGCTCAATGGGTGTCATGTCTGGTGAGTATGCAGGCCATGGAAGAACTGGAACATTTTCAGCTTCCAGAAATTGTTTACCGATCCTTGCGACATGGGGCAGTGCATTATCATGCTGAAACATGTGGCGATGGCGGCGGATGAATGGCACGACAGTCGGCCTCAGGATCTCGTCAAAGTATCTCTGTGTGTTCAAATTGCCATTAATGAAATGCAATTGTGTTCATTGTCCGTAGCTTATGCCTGCCCATACCATACCAATGGTGGCTGCTTATTGTAGAGAAATTAACATTAAATTCTATGTCAACAGCTCTGGTGGACATTCCTGCAGTCAGCATGCCAATTGCACACTCCCTCAAAACTTGAGACATCTGTGGTATTATGTTGTGTGACAAAACTGCACATTTTTAAAGTGGTATTTTATTGTCCACAGCACAAGATGCACCCGTGTAATCATAATTAAAATTTTTGCACAGAATTTGAGAGAAATAAGCTTTCTGGGATCTTTTATTTCAGCTCATGAAATCACACTGTACATGTTCTGTTTATATTTCCGTTCAATGTGTGTGTATGTATGTGTATATATATATTTAAGCTCAGCAAAAAAAGTCACTGCAACTGCGTTTATTTTCAGCAAACTTAACATGTGTAAATATTTGTATGAACATAACAAGATTCAACAACTGAGACATGAACTGAACAAGTTCCACAGACATGTGATTAACAGAAACTGAATAATGTGTCCCTGAACAAAGTGGGGGTCAAAATAAAAAGTAACAGTCAGTTTCTGATGTGGCCACCAACTGTATTAAGTACTGCAGTGCATCTCCTCCTCATGGACTGCACCAGATTTGCCAGTTCTTGCTGTGAGATGTTACCCCACTCTTCCACCAAGGTACCTACACGTTCCTGGACATTTCTGGGGGGGGATGGCCCTAGCCCTCACCCTCCGTTCCATCAGGTCCCAGACTTGCTCAATGGGATTGAGGTCCGGGCTCATCGCTGGCCATGGCAGAACACTGACATTCCTGTCTTGCAGGAAATCACGCACAGAACGAGCATTATGGCTGGTGGCATTGTCATGCTGGAAGGTCATGTCAGGATGAGCCTGCAGGAAGGGTACCACATGCACATGAGGGAGGAGGATGTCTTCCCTGTAACGCACAGCGTTGAGATTGCCTGCAAACAAGCTCAGTCCGATGATTCTGTGACACACTGCCCCAGACCATGACGGACCCTCCACCTCCAAATCGATCCCGCTCCAGAGTACAGGCCTCGGTGTAAAGCTCATTCCTTTGACGATAAACGCAAATCCGGCCATTACCCCTGGTGAGACAAAACCGTGACTCGTCAGTCGAGCACTTTTTGCCAGTCCTGTCTGGTCCAGCAACGGTGGGTTTGTGCCCATAGGCGACGTTGTTGCCGTTGATGTCTGGTGAGGACCTGCCTTACAACAGGCCTACAAGCCCTCAGTCCAGCGTCTCTCAGCCTATTGCGGACAGTCTGAGCACTGATGGAGGGATTGTGCGTTCCTGGTGTAACTCTGGCAGTTGTTGTTGCCATCCTGTACCTGTCCCGCAGGTGTGATGTTCAGATGTACCGATCCTGTGCAGGTGTTGTTACACGTGTTCTGCCACTGCGAGGACGATCAGCTGTCCGTCCTGTCTCACTGTAGCGCTGTCTTAGGGCGTCTCACAGTACGGACATTGCAAGTTATTGCCCTGGCCACATCTGCAGTCATCCTCATGCCTTCTTGCAGCTTGCCTAATGCACGTTCACGCAGATGAGCAGGGACCCTGGGCATCTTTCTTTTGGTGTTTTTCAGAGTCAGTAGAAAGGCCTCTTTAGTGTCCTAAGTTCTCATAACTGTGACCTTAATTGCCTACCGTCTGTAAGCTGTTAGTCTTAACGACCGTTCCACAGGTGCATGTTCATTAATTGTTTATGGTTCATTGAACAAGCATGGGAAACAGTGTTTAAACCCTTTTACAATGAAGATCTGTGAAGTTATTTGGATTTTTATGAATTATCTTTGAAAGACAGGGTCCTGAAAAAGGGACGTTTCTTTTTTTTTGCTGAGTTTATATATATTATATTAAGGACACCACCTCCTTCCATGAAAATATTTGGTATAGGTCCCCAGATCCTCAAAAAGCTCTACAGCTGCACTGTCGAGAGCATCCTGACCGGTTGTATCACAGCCTGGTGTGGCAACTGCTTGGCATCTGACCGTAAGGCGCTACAGAGGGGAGAAGACAGGTTAAATGAGGATTTTTATTCCTTGTGACAATTGGGACATGGATTGTGTAAGTGTGCCATTCAGAGGGTGAATGGGCAAGACAAAATATTTAAGTGCCTTTGAACGGGGTATGATAGTAAGTGCCAGGTGCACCGGTTTGAGTGTGTCAAGAACTGCAACGCTGCTGAGTTTTTCATCCTCAACAGTTTCCTGTGTGTATGAAGAATGGTCCACCACCAAAAGGACATCCATCTAACTTGACACAACTGTGGGAAGCATTGGAGGCAACACTGGCCAGCATCCCTGTGGAGCTTTCCAATAAACAAACCTCACTTTTCCATTCAAAGGGCTATCACTGAGGTGTTGTGTGTGAGCACATTTGTGCAGGGAGGTGTGTACTGTACAGTGCCTCTGATGTGTGTACTAGCCATGCTGGTACAGGTTTCCCTCTAGTGGAGCTTCCTAGGAACAGTGAGAAAGATATACTGTGATACAGTAGAGTTTTTTTCATGCTGTTTCCAAGCTCAACGCACATCTTTCTCCCCCACACATCCTCTTACCTCACTGATAACTGTAATCAGCATCACATCCCTCCAATAGACATGGATGACAGAAATATTTATATCATTGTTTTTTTTGCAACATTTATGTTTTTGTTATTTCAATTATTTCAGATGAAGGTACTTTAGTCCGTTTTTGTGTTTCTCTCGCTCTCCTCTCTGTTGCACACTGAGCAGGAAGCAGACTGAGGCCAATACCCACTTGGCAGGTTTCTTGAAGGTCTTGAAGGTCCAGTTGAAGGTCCAGATGGTGGGGCCCCTCATACAGGTCTTGTTGATGGGACACCTTCTTGGTCTCCTGATGGTCCACCGGTACCGGTTGATGAAGATCACCGGCATGTTGGGGGTCAGCACCTTCAGACGAGCGTCCGCTATCATCCCCGTCTGGGTGTCCCAGCGCGTCCCTGCACATACACTACCACACACACCATATAAAGGATTGAACTCTAAACATAGAAACATTTGTCATCACTCCAACCCCTTCATCGCCACATTGTGTGTATCTACAGTGCTGTACAAACGGACCGCTTAGTTTACCAATGCCTGAGATATAGTACTGAGTTTTTACTGCTGTGTGTTTTCATTGAACTACAAACATTTGCCACATATATACCAGCAGGACCAACTGTAGCACAGGATGTTTGTACATTCAATAAACTCTCATTAGTTCTGTATTGACAGATTGGAATCTGGTACATGATGAGTGAAGAGTCTGTGAGCAGGTAAATAGCCAGGTGTGTGTCTGATGGGGAATACACTAACGTGCGTGAAGGTGACTAGACAAACAGGTGTGTACAGTCGTGGCCAAAAGTTTTGAGAATGACACAAATATTAATTTTCACAAAGTCTGCTGCCTCAGTTTGTCTGCTGCCTCATATACTCCAGAATGTCATGAAGAGTGATCAGATGAATTGCAATTAATTGCAAAGTCCCTCTTTGCCATGCAAATGAACTGAATCCCCAAAAAACATTTTCACTGCATTTCAGCCCTGCCACAAAAGGACCAGCTGACATCATGTCAGTGATTCTCTCGTTAACACAGGTGTTATTGTTGACGAGGACAAGGCTGGAGATCACTCTGTCATACTGATTGAGTTTGAATAATAGACTGTAAACTTCAAAAGGAGGGTGGTGCTTGGAATCATTGTTCTTCCTCTGTCAACTATGGTTACCTGCAAGGAAACATGTGCCGTCATCATTGCTTTGCACAAAAAGGGCTTCACAGGCAAGAATATTGCTGCCAGTAAGATTGCACCTAAATCAACAATTTATCGGATCATGAAGAACTTCTAGGAGAGCGGTTCAATTGTTGTGAGGAAGGCTTCAGGGTGCCCAAGAAAGTCCAGCAAGTGCCAGGACCATCTCCTAAAGTTGATTCAGCTGTGGGATCGGGGCACCACCAGTACAGAGCTTGCTCAGGAATGGCAGCAGGCAGGTGTGAGTGCATCTGCACGCACAGTGAGGCGAAGACTTTTGGAGGATGGCCTGATGTCAAGAAGGGCAGCAAAGAAGCCACTTCTCTCCAGGAAAAACATCAGGGACAGACTGATATTCTGCAAAAGGTACAGGGATTGGACTGCTGAGGACTGGGGTAAAGTCATTTTCTCTGATGAATCCACTTTCTGATTGTTTGGGGCATCCGGAAAAAAACTTGTATAGAGAAGACAAGGTGAGCGCTACCTTCAGTTCTGTGTCGTGCCAACAGTAAAGCATCCTAAGACCATTCATGTGTGGGGTTGCATCTCAGCCAAGGGAGTGGGCTCACTCACAATTTTGCCTAAGAACACAGCCATGAATAAAGAATGGTACCAACACGTCCTCCGAGAGAATCATTTCCCAACCAGCCAGGAACAGTTTGGTGACGAACAATGCCTTTTCCAGCATGATGGAGCACCTTGCCATGAGGAAAAAGTGATAACTAAGTGGCTCGGGGAGCAAAACATCAATATTTTGGGTCCATGGCCAGGAAACTCCCCAGACCTTAATTCCATTGAGAACTAGTGGTCAATCCTCAAGAGGCGGGTGGACAAACAAAAACCCACAAATTCTGACAAACTCCAAGCATTGATTATGCAACAATGAGCTGCCATCAGTCAGGATGTGGCCCAGAAGTTAATTGACAGCATGCCAGGGCGGATTGCAGAGGTCTTGAAAAAGAAGGGTCAACACTGCAAATATTGACTCTTTGCATCAACTACATGTAATTGTCAATAAAAGCCTTTGACACTTATGAAATGCTTGTAATTATTGCCTTTAAAATTGTTTAACTTGGGTCAAACGTTTTGGGTAGCCTTCCACAAACTTCCCACAATAAGTTGGGTAAATTTTGGCCCATTCCTCCTGACAGAGCTGGTGTAACTGAGTCAGGTTTGTAGGCCTCCTTGCTCGCACATGCTTTTTCAGTTCTGCCCACACATTTTCTGAAGGATTGAGGTCAAGGCTTTGTGATGGCCTCTCCAAAACCTTGACTTTGTTGTCCTTAAGCCATTTTGCCACAATTTTGGAAGTAGGCTTGGGGTCATTGTCCATTTGGAAGACTCATTTGCGACCAAGCTTTAACTTCCTGACTGATGTCTTGAGATGTTGCTTCAATATATCCACACAATTTTCTGTCCTCAAGATGCCATCTATTTTGTGAAGTGCACCAGTCCCTCCTGCAGCAAAGCACCCCCACAACATGATGCTGCCACCCTCGTGCTTCACAGTTGGGATGGTGTTCTTCGGCTTGCAAGCATCCCCCTTTTTCCTCCGAACATAACGATGGTCATTATGGCCAAACAGTTCTATTTTTTATGCCGTTTTTGGAGCAGTGGCTTCTCCCTTGCTGAGCGGCCTTTCAGGTTATGTCGATAAAGGACTCGTTTTACTGTGGATATAGATACTTTTGTACCTGTTTCCTCCAGCATCTTCACAAGGTCCTTTGCTGTTGTTATGAGAATGATTTGCACTTTTCGCACCAAAGTACATTGATCTCTAGGAGACAGAACGCGTCTCCTTCCTGAGCGGTATGATGGCTGCATGGTCCCATGGTGTTTATACTAGGTCCTGGATGGCAGGAAGCTTGGCCGTACGCACTACCCTCTGTAGCGCCTTACAGTCAGATGCCGAGCAGTTGCCTTACCAGGCGGTTATGCAACCGGTCAGGATGCTCTCGATTGGGGCGTTAATCATTTAGGCAGGTTACCTTCATTTCCTTGGGCACAGGGACTATGGTGGTCTGCTTGAAACATTTAGATATTACAGAGTCAGTGAGGGAGAAGTTGAACTTTTTGAGGATCTGGGGACCAAAGCCACATCTTTTCAGTCTCCTGGGGGCGAAAAGGTGTTGTCATGCCCTCTTCACGACTGTCTTTGTGTGTTTGGACCATGATAGTTTGTTGGTGATGTGGACAACAAGGAACTTGAAACTCTAGACCTGCTCCACTACAGCCCCATTGATGTTAATGGGGGCCTATTTGGCCCACCTTTTCCAGTAATCCACGATCATCTCCTTTGTCTTGCCCACATTGAGGGAGAGGTTGTTGTCCTGGCACCACACTGCCAGGTCTCTGACCACCTCCCTATAGGCTGTCTCGTCGTTTTTGGTAATTAGGCCTACCACTGTTGTGGCGTCAGCAAACTTACTTAATGATGGTTTTGGAGTCGTGTTTGGCCACGCAGACGTGGGTGAACAGGGAGAACAGGAGTGGACTAAGCACGCACCCCTGAGGGGCCCCAGTGTTGAGGATCAGCGTGGCAGACGTGTTGTTGCCTACCCTTACCACCTGGGGGCGGCCCGTCGGGAAGTCAAGGATCCAGTTGCAGAGGGAGGTGTTTAGTCCCAGGTCCTTAGCTTAGTGATGAGCTTTGTGGGCACTATGGTGTTGAACACTGAGCTGTAGTCAATGAATAGCATTCTCACATAGGTGTTCCTTTTGTCCAGGTGGTAAAGGGCAGTGTGGAGTGCGATTGAGAGTGCGTCATCTGTGGATCTGTTGGGGCGGTAGGCAAATTGGAGTGGGTCTAGGGTGTCCGGGATGATGCTGTTGATGTGAGCCATGACCAGCCTTTCAAAGAACTTCATGGCTACCGACGTGAGTGCTACGGGGCGTTGATCATTTAGGCAAGTTACCATCGCTTCCTATGGTGGTCTGCTTGAAACATTTAGATATTACAGACTCGGTCAGGGAGAAGTTGAAAATGTCAGTGAAGACACTTGCCAGTTGGTCCACTTTAACTGCACGTCCTGGTAATCCGTCTGGCCCAGCGCTTTGTGAATGTTGACCTGTTTAAAGGTCTTGCTCACATCGGCTACTGAGAGCATTATCACACAGTCTTCCGGAACAGCTGGTGCTCTCATGCAGGCTTCAGTGTTGCTTGCCTCGAAGCGAGCATAAAGGGCATTTAGCTCATCTGATAGGCTCATGTCACTGGGCAGCTCGCGGCTGGGTTTCCCTTTGCAGTCCGTAATAGTTATCAAGCCGTGCCACATCTGACGAGCGTCAGAGCCAGTGTAGTAGGATTCATCTTAATCTTGTATTGACACTTTGCCTGTTTGATGGTTCATCTGAGTGCGTAGTGGGATTTCTTATAAGTGTCCGGATTGGTGTCCCGCTCCATGAAAGCGTCAGCTCCAGCCTTTAGCTTGATGCAGATGTTTTCCTGTAATCCATGGCTTCTGGTTGGGATATGTACTTACGGTCATTGTTGGGACGACGTCGTCAATGCACTTATTGATGAAGCCGATGACTGAGGTGGTATACTCCTCATTGCCATTGGATGAATCCCGGAACATATTCCAGTCTGTGCTAGCAAAACAGTCCTGTAGCGTAGCATCCATCTGACCACTTCCGTATTGAGTGAGTGACTGGTACTTCCTGCTTCAATGTTTGCTTGTAAGCAAGAATCAAGAGGATGTAATTATGGCCAGATTTGCCAAATGGAGGGCGAGGTAGAGCTTTGTATGCGTCTCTGTGTGTGAAGTAAAGGTGGTCTAGAGTTTTTTCTACTTTGGTTGCACATGTGAAATGCTGGTAGAAATGAGGTAAAACATATTTAAGTTTGCCTGCATTAAAGTCCCTGGCCACTAGGAGCGCAGCTTCTGGATTTTTTCTTGTTTTGCTTTTGGCCTTATACAGCTGGTTGAGTGTGGTCTTAGCATCGGTTTGTGGTGGTAAATAGACAACTACTAATAATATATATGAGAACTCTCTTGGTAGATGGCCTACAGCTTATCATAAGGTACTCTACCTCAGGCGAGCAATACCTCAAGACTTCTTTAATGTTAGACATTGCGCACCAGCTGTTCTTGACAAATAGACACACACACCGGCCCCTCGTCTTACCAGACGTAGCTTCTTTGTCCTGCCGATGCATGGAAAATCCCTCCAGCTCTATATTATCCGTGTCGTTGTTCAGCCACAACTCGGTGAAACATAAGATATTACTGTTTTCAATGTCCCATTGGTAGGATAGACTTGATCGTAAATCATCCATTTTGTTTTCCAATGATTGCACGTTGGCCAATAGAACATATGGTATTGGAGGTTTACTCACTCGCCAACAAATTCTCAGAAGGCAGCCCGACCTCCGCCCCCTTTTTCTCCGTCTTTTCTTCACGCAAATGACGGGGATTTGGGCCCGTTCCCGAGAAAGCAGTATATCTTCGTCCAGTTCGAGGTGAGTAATCTCTGTTCTGATTTCCAGAAGTTATTTTCAGTCATATGAGACGGTAGCAGCAACATTATGTACAAAATAAGTTAAAAAATAAGTTACAAACAACACAAAAAAAAATAACTAAATAGCACAGTTGGTTAGGAGCATGTAAAACGGCAGCCATCCCCTCTGGCGCTAATCAACCCTGGCGTGGGTGAAGGCTCAGCTGACATGTCAAATCACATTTTTAGCAGATGTTAATGCGAGTGTAGCGAAATGCTTGTGCTTCTAGTTCCGACCATGCAGTAGTATCTAACAAGTAATCTAACAATTTCACAACAACTACCTTATACACACAAGTGCAAAGGAATGAATACGAGTATGTACATATAAATATATGGATGAGCGATGGCCGAACGGCATAGGCAAGATTGTGGGCGGAGCAGTTGCCGTACCAGGCGGTGATACAGCCCGACAGGATGCTCTCGATTGTGCATCTGTAGAAGTTTGTGAGTGTTTTTGGTGACAAGCTGAATTTCTAGCTTGTTTGATTGCCTTGCAGAGGGAATAGCTACACTGTTTGTATTCAGTCATTTTTCCAGTCACCTTACCCTGATAAAAGTAGTGGTTCGCGCTTTCAGTTTTGCGCGAATGCTGCCATCAATCCACGGTTTCTGTTTGGGGAAGGTTTTAATAGTTGCTATGGGTACAACATCACCAATGCACTTGCTAATAAACTCGCTCACCGAATCAGCATACACATCAATGTTGTTGTTTGAGGCTATCCTGAACATATCCCAGTTTACGTGCTCGAAGCAATCTTGAAGTGTGGAATCAGATTGGTCGGACCAGCGTTGAACAGACCTGAGCACCGGCGTTTCCTGTTTTAGTTTCTGTCTATAGGCTGGGAGCAACCAAATGGAGTCGTGGTCAGATTTGCCGAAAGGAGGGCGGAGAATGGCTTTGTATGCATCGCGGAAGTTAGAATAACAATGATCCAGGATTTTCCCGGCCCGGGTCGCACATTCGATATGCTGATAAAATTTAGGGAGTCTTGTTTTCAGATTAGCCTTGTTAAAATCCCCAGCTACAATAAATGCAGCCTCAGGATATGTGGTTTCCAGTTTACATAGAGTCCAATTAATTTCTTTCAGTGCCGTCGATGTGTCAGCATGAGGGGGGATATATGCGACTGTGATTATAATTGAAGAGAATTCTCTTGGTAGATAATGCGGTCAGCATTTTATTGTAAGGAATTCTAGGTCAGGTGAACAAAGGTACTTGAGTTCCTGTATGTTGTTATGATCACACCACGACTCGTTAATCATTAAACACACACCCCCTTCTTCTTCTTACCAGAGAGATGTTTGTTTCTGTCGGCGCGATGCGTGAAGAAACCAGGTGGCTGTACCGACTCTGATAACATATCCTGAGTGAGCCATGTTTCCGTGAAGCAAAGAACGTTGCAATCTCTGATGTCTCTCTGGAAGGCAACCCTTGCTAGGATTTCGTCTGTCTTGTTGTCCAGAGACTGGATGTGCCCGTCTACGGAGCCTGACCAGAACACCGCCTCGTCTGCCCCTTCTCCTGCGGCAACGTTGTTTTGGGTCGCCGACTGGGATCCGGTCTATTGTCCTGGTTGGTGGATCAAACAGAGGATCCGCTTCGGGAAAGTCGTATTCCTGGTCGTAATGTTGGTAAGTTGACGTTGCTCTTATATCCAATAGTTCCCCCCCGGCTGTATTTAATAAAACTTAAGATTTCACAATGTAAGAAGTAATACATAAAAATTAAAAAAACTACTGTATAGCTTCCTAAGAACGCAACGCGAGGCTGCCATCTCTGTCGGCGCCGGAGAGGCTACCCATGCTGTAGTGCTCCACTAGTTTATCCAGGCTGCCCAGCCACTTGGCCACCAGGTGGATGTTCTACAAATGGGAAAGAGGGTTTATTATTTAATACCTGGCAAGTAGTCTATACTGTATAATTAGTCTATATGAGGTTGCAATTGTAGTTTAATTACAACCAGAGCCATATAAAGCATTAGGCAAAAATATTCTTCATGTTGGCACAAAATATTCCATGACAATGGCTGCATCCCAAATGGCACCCCTATTCCCTGTAAAGTGGAATACGGTATAATTTGATACGCAGACAGTAACTTGCTGGCTGTTCAAACTCCAGCCTGTGAGTAGAAAGTAAATGGTTCCCATACAGACAGTGTACTTGCAGTATAACCCAGTGTCCCTCTCTACATTCTCAGAAAAAAAGGTGCCAAGTAGAACCGTACAGGGTTCTTTGGTTTGTCCCCATAGGGGAACCCTTTTTGGTGCTGGGTAGAACCCTTTGCAGAGGGTTCCATCTAGAACCTTCTATGAAGGGTTCTACCAATAAACATTTTATAATCTAAAGGTTTTTCTTAGAATCGTCTATGAAGGGTTTTTACCAAGAACCCTTATCTTTGGAGGGTTCTTCCTAGAACCCTCTATGAATGATTCCACCAGCCGTATAGCCTTTAAAATTGTATTATGCATGACAATACATTACATATATCACAAAGCTTTTCTTTGAGGGCCTATTTATACCCTAGTAATATCCTGCTTTACAGGCCACATCAGGCCTGCAATTCACATTAGGCTGGCTTGCAAAGTGATGTGTAATTCCTATTGGATTCCAGACGGAGTTAGAATATCCAACAAGTGGAATTGTTAATCACCTGCATTCAGAATGATTGGCAGGGTAGGGAACATTGAATACTGAGACTACCTCAATCATCTAAACTGGAACAACTATCTCAGTAATGGATGCAATAAACCAATCCAACAGATTGGATTAGTTTAGAAAACTGTGTGTCATTTATCTTTGTGTAGCAACAAATGTACTAACCAATCAATGTACATGCAAAAACACAGATATTACAGTAAAACAAACAATTCTGAAAATCTCCCTGCAGTAAAGCATGCTGGGAAATATTATATATTATATACCCTTCTTGCCTCCCAAAGAATCATCAAAGAACCCTTTCTTCCAAAAACGGTTCTTCTGATCAAAAACGGTTCTTGGTAGAACCCTATCCTGCTGCAAAGAACCCTTTTTTCTAAGAGTGTAGCCACCATGTCTAGAGCAGCCTCGGCCACAACAGACAGGGTTCAAAGTGCTGTAGCAAGTAACTGTGTGTGCGTGTGTGTAGGTGTACAGGCCTTCCACGTGTTTGAGGGGTGTGGACTCCAGGGGCGAGAATGAGGAACATGGGAGTAGACAAGCTGCTCTCCTCAAACGACTTTGTCAAACATGATCTTTGCCGTTGATCGCTTCTGTGATAGCAAAGCCCATAGAAGGCTTTCCCATCTAGTGGCAAGTGGGTTCTCTATACATCTCTATGGGTCCATGTCAGTGGCGACCCGTCATTTTTCTTGTGCCTGTTTTGCATGTTATTTTGGCATTAATATGTGTCACATATCAGTTTGCAAACAATGTAAAAAAGATATAATTAGTTAATAAAGCTGCACACGAACATGGTCTCTTTTTTGCTTTTTTGAGTAAGGCAGCTCCAAAATGCAGGTGTTTCAGCCTAGCTCAGTGCTTTCTGTGGTGGTGGGGCAGCCAGCGGAAACTAAGGAGCATAGGGGTTGGTAATGTTCTCTAGTTGCACCGTGATTGGCTCAGTGTTCTGTCACTTATGGGGACACTACGTAACCGAAAAAATCTACGGGGAGAGCTCAAAAATTAAGGCCCTTGGGTGCTGCCATAGAGTTACATTAGAAGTGCCCATCCAAGAAGGCTTAAGGTCATTGCCCACAGATAAAATGACGTCAAATCACATTATATCTACCATAGCTTTGATTGGACTGATCATGCCAACATCAAACTTTCAAAATCTTAGCTAGCAAGCTAGCAGTCATCATCATGAATCAAGTCGACAGTCTACTGGCAAATTCTTTTCAATCCTCGTCATATGAAGATAAATAAGAGAAATTATAGATAAAACGTATCGGTGCTCATCGGCCATTGGACATAAACATTACACAACAAGTAGGAAATAGAAAATTCAACAATGAGTGGTTTGCAAGTAATCACTAGCCTGCTATTCAGTGGAGAGGGTGTGTGGTCCATGTTTGGGTTTAAGGGTCTCTTTTCCAAGCTTAAAAGGATAAACATTAAACATTGGCCATGCTGTCAATCCAGCACTACTTCTACCACGTTCAAAACAACTGGAAACTCAGAACTGGGAAATCTCAGACTTCAGTGAGTTCAAGACAATTGGGAACACAGGGGAAAATAAATGTTTTGAATGGTCATCCAACTAGGAAGTCGGGAACTCTGCCTTTTTCTAGAGCTTCCACCTGAATATCACTGACCTCAAGATTCAACCTGTTTATTTTTTTAGTTCCCAGTTGTCTTGAAAGCACCATAAATCCAGAGAATGACAGACTGATGACAAAGTTGGGTGACAAAATGTACCCATGAACGTCCCAAAATGTCTTGTATGCTGCTGCATAAATTATGTTATATGCCAGGAAGATATGTATACTGTAGCTAAGAAAGTAATACTAAGTGTATGTTGTGTAGTAAGCTGTTAGCCCATGTGCCTCACCCTAATAATTTGGTCCCATTTTCCCCTCATAACCCCTACTGTTCTAACTTGGTGGTGCACATGTAGCGAATATGGTAAGAGCTTTCATTGTCTGCTTATATGCCCCCTTCTATTTATCCTACGGTTCTGACTTGGTGTACAGGGAGAACACTGTAAGAACTGAATTCTGTCGCTGTACATTTCAAAAGTGCTGAACAAATAAGTTACATATACTATGTCCGTCCTAGCTCGCTCATTGTCTTAATCGAAATTACGTATTGCCTCTTATTCGCTCGTCGTCCCCTTATGCCATAGTTTGTACATCTCAATTGTCAGTAGAAACCACATTTGTTTAAGCAAATCAGCCATATCAGCAATTTGTTTAAGGCAGTAAATGAGGCTGAATGAACTGTTTTGCTGCCAGACAAGGCTCCGCTGATAGCCAGGTGTAGCAGTGGTAAGGTGTTGGGACTGCTGTTGGGACTCTGCTGTTGGGTCAGCTTTTTGAAGGCCCTAACAATTTGTGGGAACCGTTTGTCACCGTTATAGTGCAGTTAATGTATTGTTTAGTGTTGTGTAGTGGCTTTGCTGGCATGCATCTACAAAAAAGAAATTTCTGTTTGCCCCACCAAGATTTACATGCTAAAATCCCTGTATATGGCTAATTAAGCATCCCACTGCAACGTGTTAACGCCACCTTTTCCCATGTGAGGAGAATAACATTATTTCACCCCCACATGTGAACTTGCAATTCCTGCAATTCACATGTGAGGTGAAAACATCTTATTCTCTTCACATGTGAAAAGGTGGTGTTAACATGTTCACTCTACATTTAATACGTGAACATACGGTTTTACATGTGCACAACTGGCCTCACATGTTTGTTTTTTTTACCAAGTAGCAAGCCAGCAATGCCAAGTAAAATATCACAAATAGAGCTAGATAAAGCCAGAAGAATGCTTTACTTGTTGAACATAGCTATAGCCATCAGTCATTTTCATGGTCATCACTCATTCACTGCATAGTTTGTCAATGTCCGGACATATTAATTTTCACATATTAACGTATATCTTCTGCCCATTAAAAATAAACATACTAACGTGTATCTGCTGCCTTTTTTTTTTCTACGTTTTTAGTTTTTTTGTGAATTCAATAATGAAGCATTATCTGAACATTTTTATGAGTATATTGTAGCGACCCAACACATATCGACCTCGTCAGGAGGTTCAGACCTCTTGGCGTAACGGTTAGTGTTAGTTTTACAATTGCTTGACCAGGGTTTGAGTCCTGGTCGGGGCAACCCCCTGAATTTGCTACATTAGTGTCAGAACTGGGATGGTGGCCATTAAAGGAGGAAGGGGTTAATGTAGCAACCTTAACCAAACACCTAGCAACCTTGTCAAGAGGTTCAGGCCTCTTGGTGTTAAGCTGTTGGCTTGAAAGTCACTGGACCTGGGTTCGACTCCCAGTCGGGGCTACCCCCTGAATTTGCTACATTGGTGTCTGAACTGAGATGGTGGTCATCGGAGGAGGAAGGGGCTAATGTAGCGACCTTAACCCAAGACCTAGCAACCTTGTCAAGAGGTTCAGGCCTCTTGGCGTTAAGCTGTTGGCTTGACAGTCACTGGACCTGTGTTTGACTCCCAGTCGGGGATACCCCCTGAATTCACTATAATAATATAGTTGTATTGTGTAGGTTATATTATATATGCATTGTCTCAGTAATATTATCTAGTATAATGAACAAAAATATAAATGGAACATACAACAATTTAAAAGATTTTACTGAGCTACAATTCATATAAGGAAATCAGTCAACTGGAAAAAAATAATTTGGCCATAATCTATGGATTTCACATAACTGGGCAGGGGTGCAGCCATAGGTGGGCCTTGGAGGGCATAGGCCCACCCACTGGGGAGCCAAGCCCAGGCAATCAGAATGAGTTTTTCCCCACAAAAGGGCTTTAATACAGACAAAAATACCCTTCAGCACCACCTCAGATGATCCTGCAGGTGAAGAAGCCAGATGTGGAGGTCCTGGGCTGGCATGGTTACACGAGGTCTGCGGTTTTTAGTCCGGTTGGACGTACTGCCAAATACTCTAAAACGACATTGGAGGCAGCTTATGGTAGAGAAATGAACATTAAATTATCTGGCAACAGCTTCGTTGGACATTCCTGTAGCCAGCATGCCAATTGCACGCTCACTCAAAACTTGAGACATCAAATCTAATTTTATTTGTCACATACACATGGTTAGCAGATGTTAATGCGAGTGTAGCGAAATGCTTGTGCTTCTAGTTCCGACCATGCAGTAGTATCTAACAAGTAATCTAACAATTTCACAACAACTACCTTATTCACACAGTGTAAAGGAATGAATGAGTATGTACATATAAATATATGGATGAGCGATGGCTGACCGGCATAGGCTAGATGCAGTAGATGGTATATAGTACAATATATACAGTGGGGCAAAAAAGTATTTAGTCAGCCACCAATTGTGCAAGTTCTCCAACTTAAAAAGATGAGTGAGGCCTGTAATTTTCATCATAGGTACACTTCAACTATGACAGACGAAATTAGAAAAAGAAATCCAGAAAATCACATTGTAGGATTTTTAATTTATTTATTTGCAAATTATGGTGGAAAATAAGTATTTGGTCAATAACAAAAGTTTATCTCAATACTTTGTTATATACCCTTTGTTGGCAATGACAGAGGTTAAACGTTTTCTGTAAGTCTTCACAAGGTTTTCACACACTTGCTGGTATTTTGGCCCATTCCTCCATGCAGATCTCCTCTAGAGCAGTGATGTTTTGGGGCTGTCGCTGGGCAACACAGACTTTCAACTCCCTCCAAAGATTTTCTATGGGGTTGAGATCTGGAGACTGGCTAGGCCACTCCGGGACCTTGAAATGCTTCTTACGAAGCCACTCCTTCGTTGCCAGGCGGTGTGTTTGGGATCATTGTCATGCTGAAAGACCCAGCCACGTTTCATCTTCAATGCCCTTGCTGATGGAAGGAGGTTTTCACTCAAAATCTCACGATACATGGCCCCATTCATTCTTTCCTTTACACGGATCAGTCGTCCTGGTCCCTTTGCAGAAAAACAGCCCCAAAGCATGATGTTTCCACCCCCATGCTTCACAGTAGGTATGGTGTTCTTTGGATGCAACTCAGCATTCTTTGTCCTCCAAACACGACGAGTTGAGTTTTTACCAAAAAGTTCTATTTTGGTTTCATCTGACCATATGACATTCTCCCAATCCTCATCTGGATCATCCAAATGCTCTCTAGCAAACTTCAGACGGGCCTGAACATGTACTGGCTTAAGCAGGGGGACACGTCTGGCACTGCAGGATTTGAGTCCCTGGCGGCGTAGTGTGTTACTGATGGTAGGCTTTGTTACTTTGGTCCCAGCTCTCTGCAGGTCATTCACTAGGTCCCCGTGTGGTTCTGGTATTTTTGCTCACCGTTCTTGTGATCATTTTGACCCACGGGTGAAATCTTAAGTGGAGCCCCAGATCGAGGAAGATTATCAGTGGTCTTGTATGTCTTCCATTTCCTAATAATTGCTCCCACAGTTGATTTCTTCAAACCAAGCTGCTTACCTATTGAAGATTCAGTCTTCCCAACCTGGTGCAGGTCTACAATTTTGTTTCTGGTGTCCTTTGACAGCTCTTTGGTCTTGGCCATAGTGGAGTTTGGAGTGTGACTGTTTGAGGTTGTGGACAGGTGTCTTTTATACTGATAACAAGTTCAAACAGGTGCCATTAATACAGGTAACGAGTGGAGGACAGAGGAGCCTCTTAAAGAAGAAGTTACAGGTCTGTGAGAGCCAGAAATCTTGCTTGTTTGTATGTGACCAAATACTTATTTTCCACCATAATTTGCAAATAAATTTATTAAAAATCCTACAATGTGATTTTCTGGATTTTTTTTCCTCATTTTGTCTGTCATAGTTGAAGTGTACCTATGATGAAAATTACAGGCCTCTCTCATCTTTTTAAGTGAGAGAACTTGCACAATTGGTGGCTGACTAAATACTTTTTTCCCCCACTGTACATGTGAGATGAGTAGTGTAGGATATGTAAACATTATATAAATGGCATCGTTTAAAATGGCTAGTGATACATTTATTACATCCACTTTTTAATTATTAAAGTGGCTAGAGATTTGAGTCGATGGCCGAACGGCATAGGCAAGATTCAGTAGATGGTATAGAGTACAGTGAATATATTTGATATGAGTATTGTCGGATATGTAAACATTATTTACAAAATTGGCTAGTGATACATTTGTTACATCCAATGTTCTATTATTTAAAGTGGCTAGAGATTTAAGTCAGTATGTTGGCAGCAGCCACTCAATGTTAGTGGTGCCTGTTTAACAGTCTGATGGCCTTGAGATAGAAGCTGTTTTTCAGTCTCTCGGTCCCAGCTTTGATGCACCTGTACTGACCTCGCCTTCTGGATGATAGCGGGGTGAACAGGCAATGGCTCGGGTGGTTGTTGTCCTTGATTATCTTTTTGGCCTTCCTGTGACATCGGGTGGTGTAGGTGTCCTGGAGGGCAGGTAGTTTACCCCCGGTGGTGCGTTGTGCAGTCCTCACTACCCTTTGGAGAGCCTTATGGTTGTGGGCGGAGCAGTTGCCGTACCAGGCGGTGATACAGCCGACAGGATGCTCTCGATTGTGCATCTGTAGAAGTTTGTGAGTGTTTTTGGTGACAAGCCTCCTGAGGTTGAAAAGGCGCTGTTGCGCCTTCTTCACCACGCTGTCTGTGTGGGTAGACCATTTCAGTTTGTCCGTGATGTGTACGCCGAGGAACTTAAAACTTTCCACCAGCCCTCACCTCCTCCCTGTAGGCTGTCTCGTCGTTGTTGGTAATCAAGCCTACCACTGTAGTGTCGTCAGCAAACTTGATGATTGAGTTGAAGGCGTGCTTGGCCACGCAGTCATGGGTGAACAGGGAGTACAGCACCCTTGTGGGGCCCCAGTGTTGAGGATCAGTGGGGTGGAGATGTTGTTTCCTACCCTCACCACCTGCAGGCAGTCCCGTCAGGAAGTCCAGGACCCAGTTGCACAGGGCTGGGTCGAGACCTAGGGTCTCGAGCTTAATGATGAGTTTGGAGGGTACTATGGTGTTAAATGCTGAGCTGTAGTCGATGAACAGCATTCTTACATAGGTATTCCTCTTGTCCAGATGGGTTAGGGCAGTGTGCAGTGTGATTGCGATTGCGTCATCTGTGGACCTATTGGGACGGTAAGCAAATTGGAATGGGTTTAGGGTGTCTGGTAGGATGGAGGTGATATGATCCTTGACTAGTCTCTCAAAGCCCTTCTTGATGGCGGAAGTGAGTGCTACGGGGCGATAGTCATTTAGCTCAGTTACCTTAGCTTTCTTGGGAACAGGAACAATGGTGGCCCTCTTGAAGCATGTGGGAATAGTTGCTATGGGTACAATATCACCGATGCACTTGCTAATAAAGCTCACAGAATCAGCGTATACATCGTTGTTGTCTGATGCTGTCCGGAACATATCCCAGTCCATGTGCTCGAAGCAATATTGCAGCGTGGAATCAGATTGGTCGGACCAGCGCTGAACAGACCTGAGAACGGGCAATTCCTGTTTAAGTTTCTGTCTGTAGGCTAGGAGCAACAAAATGGAGTAATGGTCAGACTTGCCGAAAGGAGGGCGGAGAATGGCTTTGTATGCATCACAGAAGTTGGAATAACAATGATCCAGGGTTTTACCAGCCCGGGTCGCACATTCAATATGCTGATAAAATTTAGGGAGCCTTGTTTTCAGATTAGCCTTGTTAATATCCCCAGCCACAATAAATGCAGCCTCAGGATATGTGGTTTCCAGTTTACATAGAGTCCAATTAATTTCTTTCAGTGCCGTCGATGTGTCAGCTTGAGGGGGGATATATGCGACTGTGATTATAATCGAGGAGAATTCTCTTGGTAGATAATGTGGTCGGCATTTGATTGTAAGGAATTCTATTTCAGGTGAACAAAAGGACTTGAGTTCCTGTATGTTGTTATGATCACACCACGACTCGTTAATCATAAGACACACACCCCCGCCCTTCTTCTTACCAGATAGATGTTTGTTTCTGTCGGCGCGATGCGTGGAGAATCCTTGCTCGGATTTCGTTTACCTTGTTGTCCAGAGACTGGACATTGGCAAGTAGTATTGTGTTGTGTGACAAAACTGCACATGTTAGTGGCCTTTTATTGTCCCAAGCACAAAGTGCATCTGAGTAATGATCATGCTGTTTAATCAGCTTCTTGATATGACACACCTGTCAGGTTGATGGATTATCTTGGTAAAGGAGAAATGCTCACTAACAGGGATGTAAACAAATTTGAGAGAAATAAGCTTTTTGTGCGTATGAAAAATGTCTTTACATGTTGCGTTTATATTTTTGTTCAGTTTCAAAATGTTATATGAATGGTGAAAGTTCCAATGATATAAAACTATTCCTATATCAATACATTTTCAAATATATTGAGGATAACACATGTCTCAGCACTGTATATATTACCAAAAAAATATCTCCAATATACACTGCTCAAAAAAATAAAGGGAACACTAAAATAACACATCATAGATCTGAATGAATGAAATATGTAAATATATTTAACATATACAGTGCATGTGGAAACTATTCAGACCTCTTGACTTTTTCCATATTTTGTTACGTTACAGCCTTATTCTAAAATTAATCAAATAAAAAAAATCCTCATCAATCTACACACAATACCCCATATTGACAAAACAAGAACAGAAATACCTTATTTACATAAGTATTCAGACACTTTGCTATATGACTTTAAATTGAGCTCAGGTGCATCCGGTTTCCATTGATCATCCTTGAGATGTTTCTACAACTTGATTGGAGTCCACCTGTAGTAAATGCAATTGATTGGACATGATTTGGAAAGGCACACACCTGTCTATATAGAGTAAGGTCCCACAGTTGACATTGCATGTCAGAGCAAAAACCAAGCCGTGAGGTCGAATGAATTATCCATAAAGGTCAGAGAGAAGGAATTGTCCGTAGAGCTCCGAGACCAGATTGTGTGGAGGCACAGATCTGGGGAAGGGTACCAAAAGAATTCTGCAGCATTGCAGGTCTCCAAGAACATAATTCTTAAATGGAAGAAATTTGGAGCCACTAAGGCTGTTCCTAGAGCTGGCCGCCCAAACTGAGCAATCAGGGGAGAAGGGCCTTGGTCAGGGCAAGAACCCGATGGTCACTCTGATAGAGCTCCAGAGTTCCTCTGTGAAGATGGGAGAACCTTCCAGAAGGACATCCATCTCTACAGCACTCCACCAATAAAGCCTTTATGGTAGAGTGGCCAGACGGAAGCTACTCGACAAGGCTCTACTCACTGCCAAAGGTGCTTCAACAAAGTACTGAGTAAAGGGTCTGAATACTTATGTAAATGTGATAGTGCCATTTTTTATTTGTAATTCATGTAAAAAATAATTTTGCTTTGTCATTATGGGGTATTATGTGTAGATTGAGGGAAAAAACGATTTAATCAATTTTAGAATAAGGCTGTAACGTAACAAAATGTGGAAAAAGTGAAGGGTATACTTGTAATATATTTAATTTCTGTAAGGTCTCCCCCTCAATACATTTATGCCATTTGTCCGGCTTAAATTTTAGTGCCTTTAATATGGTGTTCTGTAAAAACTCAACCCTCTTGTATTTTCCTTCCATGTCATCCTAGTTTTCTGACAGCCACTGTCAGCTGTTTGCTAGCTAGCTATTCCAGCATTTTCAGTGGACATCAATCTTACTAGCTAGCTAGACATCAAAACTTCAACTGACAAAACGTTGTCCTATAAATTCACCCATTCCAAACGTGTTTTGTTCGGCCTGTCAATCAGCTCAAATGGCTTGTGCTATGAAACATAGACCATATATCACCATGTCTCTGTGTCTAGTGTGGTTATATCCAGTGTCAAAATAAGGTTTTTACTGAGTTAACCTCACTTGCCAAGTCAAATCTTAAACAAAGAAAGGAAAAATGAGACTAGCGTTGGAGATTTATTTTTGGTAATCTGAAATCAAAATGAACAAAAACATGGCATAATAAGGATATAAACAGCAAACCTTTATGATACAAAACAAACCTTTACAATAAATTATGTGCATTATAGGTAAATAAACGTATATAATTCAAGCTTGACTTGCATTTCATAATCAGTACATTGAGAATAAAACAATTGTTGATTAATTTATTTGCCAATATAAAAACCAAATCACAGCCCTCCAAAGAGCACATTGATATGACAGAAATGCATCTCTTATGGTAGCACACAACTGTATTAAGGTCTTAATAGACCTTAGGTCTTTTATTTATTCACAATCCTTTCTCTGTAAACATATTGCTGCTTCTACAAAAGTACTTTTAATTGTTACAATATCAGAATAAAAGATATAGTTCAACCTGAAACAAAATGATGTTATGATCCTTTGTCTACCTCTCACCTTCATTCCTCCTCCTTCCACGTGACCGTGGAGTTGCAGTAGAGGTATCAACACAAAAAAAACAAAATGAAGAGCAGAACTAATACAGTGATGGCAGAGACAGGCTTTGGGTAGACAGTTTTTTGCAACTATCTGCCGACTCAGCTTCCATATCTCAAACCCTGGTTCACTGACACAGCCCAATTACTAGCCATGCGGGAATAAAATCGGTACGGTTACATATCGGGATATTATTTTGATGATATCATATCGTTTTGACAATATGGCAATATTATTGTTGCGCTAGTTGGCTTTACCTGCACCAAAACTCCTTTATAGCTTGTTCTCCATCTTCTTTTGAAATAGTGAGTCAATTTGTTTTCAGCACTTTCATTTCCATGACTGATCAAAACTTGTTATCTCATGTCTCTCTTGTCCCTCTGCAGCAGACATATTCTGAGAAATATGTTTGTAATATCGAATCGCAAAATCACAGTATCGAATCTCAATACATTGAGAATCACAATAAATATCGTATCGGCACCTAAGTAGCGTGATATTGCATCGTGAGGTCAGTCCCTGGCAATTCCTACCAATTACCCGGACACATTTAAACAAACATGGAACCAAAGAGAGAAACAGAAAGAGAGGAGAAACAGTGGTGGTTTGTTATGAGAACCATTCAGAAAGAGATGTTCTGTAGTTACAACAGCACTATGACAAGAACCTTCAGAAAAAGAGGTTTGTGTAAAAATAGGTTCAGGTTGCCTCTGTTAATTTTGTATCAAAGCATAATATTGCATGATGTAACTTCCTGTAGAGGTCACTGAAAAAGGAAATCTAATCCTCTCTGCATTCCTGATCTCTGTCCCAAACCTGTGCCCCTTCATAATCCTTCCCCTCCAGTGTTTGTGAATCTGAAGAAAGCAAGATCAATATGATGACAGCGTCCACCTAGACTTTCAACAGGCTTTGGGGATCTTCTGCTTTCTTGTGTATACAGTTCCATAGGTCCTTTAGTTCAGGTCCATGGGCACAAACACTGGGCTGTAGAATAGAGTGAGGCCTACGTCTTTCCTACAGGCTTGTCAGGGCAGACACATTCTTCTTCCGGGCTGCCAGCATCTCGTAGAAGGGGTCCCTGCTGATGGCTTTTCTACATTAAGAGAGGGGAGAGCAATATGAATTAAACTTTTTGGCATGAGACTAGAGCAGGATCATATAGATGAAGGATAGGACATGACTTGAAAGAAATAAGACCCAAAACTCTCTCCTTTCTCCCAAAGTGTGCACTTGTTCACTTCCCTGAATGGATTTGAAAGTAAATGACTGGTATATGGAAAGTCCCTCTAGCCCATGCCTACACAAATCCAATGTGTTTGTGAATGCATATACACTTCAGGAAGAAGGAGAGGTTATTGGGACACCGCCAAGAATTCACTTGATGCTGGTGATCCACTCCTCCTTTTCCTCGGCTGTGGGGGCGGAGATTCGATAGAAAGTGTGGTTGCCCTCGACAACACGTCCGTCCGCCTCGGTCTTACATGCCTTGATCACCTGATCCCTGTGGTCCGGGATGAACAGCTCAAAACAGTTCTGAGAGAGAGATAGATGTGACTCAGAGGCTTTTAAAAGGAAAAAGGAGAAAGAGCACAGGAAAAGAGAGAAAGAAAGTAACTTACTGGTTTCTTGGAGTCGTCCACCTCTCTAATACTCAGATTCTCCAGAGGGATGATACCCCTAGGCTCCTTATCCTGGAGGGAGGGAGAAGAGAGAAAGCACAGCGAGAGCATTACAGTTCACGACTGGTACATTGCATGTAATGGAGAAAAAAAGCATAACAGAAAGAGAGAGAGGAATAGAAAGATAGCAACTCACAGTAGTGTACTCAAAGTAGTACAGGCAGTTGTCTGTGAGGATGAACCATCGTCTCTTCCATGTCTTCACACGCCCTCCTGAGGGGGTTAGAGGTTAAAGGTCAGAGTTCAATCAGGATTCATACAATGAAAGAGTTAGAACAAGCAAAATCGACAGATTAAAAGGTGCCCCTAGACAGTCCAGACAGACAGATGGCAGCACAGACATCAGCCAGTACCAGGCAGGAGGCTATGGACGCATTCCAGGTAGTCTTTAATGCAGTCGTGCTGACCAAAGTTGACCATGAATGCAATGCATTAGTTGAGATCATACAGAATGATAGAGGACTCTTCTTTGTATCTGTCCCATTATGGCGTCTGTGAGTGCAGAGGCAGTGCCATATAGGCCATATCCATTTTGAAGTAGTACATTTTAATCTTCTCCAGTCGTGCCCAAAAGTTGAGAATGACACAAATATAAATTTTCACAAAGTTTGCTGCTTCAGTGTCTTTAGATATTTTTGTCAGATGTTACTATGGAATACTGAAGTATAATTACAAGCATTTCATAAGCGTCAAAGGCTTTTATTGACAATTACATGAAGTTGATGCAAAGAGTCAGTATTTACAGTGTTGACCCTTCTTTTTCAAGACCTCTGCAATCCGCCCTGGCATGCTGTCAATTAACTTCTGGGCCACATCCTGACTGATGGCAGCCCATTGTTGCATAATCAATGCTTGGTGTTTGTCAGAATTTGTGGGGTTTTGTTTGTCCACCCGCCTCTTGAGGATTGACCACTAGTTCTCAATGGGATTAAGGTCTGGGGAGTTTCCTGGCCATGGACCCAAAATATCAATGTTTTCTTCCCCGAGCCACTTAGTTATCACTTTTGCCTTTGCCTACCTTTTGCAGAATATCAGCCTGTCCCTGATGTTTTTTACTGGAGAGATGTGGCTTCTTTGCTGCCCTGAGTCTTCGCCTCACTGTGTGTGCAGATGCACTCTTCATGACATTCTGGAGTATATGCAAATTGTCATCATACAAACTGAGGCAGCAGACTTTTAAAATTTATATTTGTGTCATTCTCAAAACTTTTGGCCACGACTGTATTACTACTTCTGTGAGCGTGTAAACAAACAAAGGGTGCATACTGTTGTTTGAGCAGGTATAGGTTGGTGATTTACTGCCACCTGCAGTTATGGAATGTTTGCTCACAAGTATAATTCATTAGCTGATCCCTCCTGATGACCCGGATGGAATTATGTGATCATTTTTTACCCATAGAAAGTCCCACCCAGTTGACTACTTCAAAATGGTAAAAGTCCTCAATTGCGCTGCCTATGCTGCAACGGGCTTTTGAGCAGTAGAGTCCTCTATATATCTCTATGGTTGAGATACTGATTGGATGGTAGGGTTAGGTTTAAAGGTTGTTTGTGTTGAAGTCAATGACATCTTGCACAGATTAAAGAGCAGATAAATCACATCTTACCAACAAACACCATTTCATTCTTTATAATGAAATCATAGTTAACAGTAGATTTTCATTGGACAAAACCTTGGGTTGCATGGCAGAGCATGGGAAGCAGCACCAAGAAGCAACGCACATACAGGCTGGGGAGGTTAACGCCTTGATCACACCATTGCGCAAAATAGTACGCAGCATCATCTTGATTTGTGTGCAACGAAAGTTCAACATTCACCTTCTGCTACCATTTCTGTCAAGCCGTCTACGCATACAGTTTGAGGCATATGTTCCATAAATCCAACTATGCACCACACAGAACACACTGTGATGCAATGCTGCAAGGCAAACGCAGTGTTCCATTGGAAATTAATGTACTTCTAGTGTATCAAAATGACACTGTTGGTGTGATCAAGGTGTCAGGCTTCCAATCCATAAATACATATTTACATACCTCCTGGAGACCAAAATCACCCAAAACAAATGAGGAAGAAAAAACACAAAGACAAACTACACTGAGCCATAAATACTTATACCCATTATATATGTTTATACTCATTATATAGGCTATATTATTGGTAAGAATGAGAAGGCCAAACAGGAGAGTGTATTTCTGCATCTGTCCACCCGAGGGTGTGGAAGCATCAATAAATCTTGCTGTACTGTACTCTATAAGACTTTTACAGAAAAGTTGACTCTCTCACCTCGTTTGAGTAGCCAGCCCTCCCGGTCAGGGTTGAAGAAAGTGTGTGTGAGGTCATTCCCATCATCCTCTGGGATTTTAAAGGGCTCGTTCTTTATACCTTCATACAGGTTCTACAGAGTGCGCGAGAGAGATATGGGCCAGAAGAGAGCTGACAAGAAGAAAGAGAGCGAGATAAGGGAGCAAGCGATATGGAGAGAGAGCGAGCGAGCATGTGGAGAGGAAAGAGCAAGCTTATATGGGAGAGAGAGGGAGAGAGAGCGAGCGATAGAGAGAGCGAGCAATATGGAGAGAGAGAGAGCAATATAGAGAGAGAGCGCGCGATAGAGAGAGGGCAAGAGAGTGAGCGATATGGAGAGAGGGCGAGAGAGCAAGCGTTATGGAGAGAGAGAGCAATATGGAGAGAGAGCAATATGGAGAGAGAGCGATATAGAGAGCGAGCGATATAGAGAGAGGAAGAGCGATATGGAGAGAGGAAGAGCGATATGGAGAGAGGAAGAGCGATATGGAGAGAGGAAGAGCGATATGGAGAGAGAGCGATAGAGAGAGAGCGATTTGGAGAGCGATATAGAGAGAGAGAGCAAGCGATATGGGGAGAGAGAGAGAGCTATTACCATATTCCAATCTGTAGAGTGAGTCTAAATGAGAGAGGGATATGTGGTCACCCATTATTTGTTTCATACCCTATAAAGAGAGCCAAACCACTACTTTGATCGCCATTCTGCCCTAATCGACATGCTAGAGAGAGAGAGAGAGTCCCGAGGATATTACACATACATTGAGAGCTTTCAAACTGCCCGTCTACACTGCCAGAGAGACAATGGCCTGCCCACTTATGATTACATACTGGCCTGCCCAAACACAAGCACATTATCTGCCCACTACACACTGGATGTTTCAAGGCTATTGCTGCCCACATCTACTGCATTGCTCACATATTATCTGCCCGCCAAACACTTATGACACATATTATATTGCGGTCTGCCCAAGCCATTGCTGTCTAATACAGCTATTATTGAGCTGCCTCTGCCCACTACCACGCAGAGCCATTACATAGCCATTATTACTATTGCCTGTCTCACCCACGCTTACATTATTATATATCATATTCTGCCTGCTCACCACGCTAATCTCGCCCTCATATTACTACTGGCCTGCCTACACCACTACCCACAGTTCGACACACACACATTGCCACCACGCCTTACTTACACACATTGGTCTTTCACCACCATTGGCATTACACATATATCCCTGCCCACTGCGCTTGACCCATTGGCTATTACACACATCTGGTCTCACCCACACTTACTGGCTATTACATTATCTGTCTCCCATTCCACTTTCTCATTACATGGCCCTGCTCTGGCCACAATGACACATTTAAGATATCTGCCCTGTCACCACGGCCTGACACGACATACTGTCTCACCACACTACACATTCCTGCTCCATTACACATTATTATTACACACATTGTCTGCACATTATTACACACACATTGATATTCACACAGACACTCATATTATTAATATTACACATTATTATTCAAGATTACATTATCTACACTTTATTATCTTTATTATTATGTATGGTCTTAATACGACATTATTATTATTCCACGCTTATTATTCAGGGACATTATTCACATTCACATATCTGCTCATTATTATTATTGCCCAAACGCCCAAACATTATCTGTCTTACTGCTCATACACATCTCACTGTCTGCTCAATGACAACTACCCTGTTCGCATTCCCTTTACGCGCACATTGACACTGCTCCACACCACGTTCATTACATTACTGTCTGTGCTCCACATAATGTACACATTATCTGCCCGTTCACACATATTACCCCATATTACACTATTCATGCCCTGTCTGTTCACATTTAATTATCTCACCGACTTTATTATTATTATTATTATCTCCGCCCACCAATACGTTTATTACATTAATACTATTCCGTCTGCACCGCTCACCATCAGCTTAATATGTTCCTCTGCTCACGCTACTTATTAATATTGTTCGGCCCGGCCCACCACTTTATTATTACTTATTATCTGCCCACCCACACTTATTATTAATATTATTCACACGCTTCACCATTACTTGAACGCCACACACATTCACACATATTCAACGCCGTACCACGACATTATTATTCATTGGTCTGGCACTTTATTATTATTCCAGCCAGACATTCCCGTGCACTTATTATTCTGGCACATCGCCCGTCTAATACCGCACATTATCTCGTGCTCCACTTTTAATATTACATATTCCACTATTATCTGCCCATCAACTTAATATTATTATTCGCCAAACCATCTCGCCCGTCAATAATGACATTATTATTCCGTCTGTCTCAAACATACACGCCCCATCGCTTTATTGTTCTCGGTTCTGCCCACGCTTTTATTATTATTATTATTATCTGTTCACCCGTTCAAATTTACGACACATTATCTGCCCGTCTCACTGACATACATTATTATCTGTCCGCCACTACTTCATTACTGTCCCATGTCTCATTCTACTACTTGAATTATTATTAGCTTCCTGTCTGTCTGGGTTCACACGCTTTAATATTATTATCCACTACGCTTACTATCTCGGTCTGCCCGTTCACACTTTATTATTGTCTGCCGTCTAATATCTTCACAATACCATTATCTGCCCGCCCATGTTTCTGATCGCCACGGACATTATTAGTCTGCCCCGGTCTTAATTTCCATCGCTTATTATATCTCGCCCGCCACTGTCTACTACCTAATTATTATCTGCCTGTCATCACGACACATTATCCCGTCTGCCTGGCCTGACATCACTTTCTTATTGGCCCCTATTCCGTCCTGCCCGCAACTAAACATTATTATTATCTGCCCCCACACTTCTGGTCAACTTTTACACATGCATGATTCACATTGGTCTGCCCGTCCACGCAGGCCCCATTTATTGGTCTGCTCACGCTTTGACACACATTATCCGCCCGTCTCACAATGAAATGCGTCATTATTGGTCACACATATTCCCATTATTAATATTACTCATTCATTATACTAGGCACACATTATTCTGCCCACACTTGATTGCTATTGGTCTGCCTGCCCACCGCTCATGCTTATTATCTGCTTCGTTCACATCACTTTATTATTATTCACGCATACTACATCTGTCTGGCCCATTATTACTACCACTATTATTGGCTTCATCTACGCCCACGACTTTATTATTATTCAAGACATGTCCACTCACCATTCAATATCTAGTGTCTGTCACTTTACACATTTATATTGATTACCCTGGTTCCCACTGACTTATTATCTGGGTCTGTCTGCCCGTCCATGTCACTTTATTGGTCAGTCCACCCAGCCTGTCTATTCCATCATGGCACATCTGGTCTGGTCTATTCCACGCTTTGATATTCTACCAGCACATTTTATTCTGGCACCGATTGACACATTGTCTGCCCACCACGCTTTGGTCCACACACACGGTCTGCCGCGCCACTGCACTTTATTTGATTTCAGACACTTATTCACTTTATTATTCTAATACCACACATTATCCACAATGCCTCATTATTATTCACTTACACATTCACATTATTCCGACATATCGCACATGGTCTTTACATTATTATTCCACCCACATGACCGTGATTATTCACACTTATTCCTGGGTCCGTTCATCATCCTGACACATATTATTCACATTATTCACACGCCTCTTACAGACATTGGCCTGCCAGTCATTAATATTAGATATACTGTTCATCATGGTCTCCGGCCATTAATCGGTACATATGCTGCCCTGTCCTACCACGACATTAGTCTGCCCAATACTTTATACGTCTGCACCTGACATCTCACCCATTTGATGTTCCACATTATTCCAATACCATACGCATTGGCTCACATATTATTTAATAATGTCCATCACATATTATTACAAACTGTCTTATTGGTCTAGCACAATTTTATATTATCTGCCCAAGTCTAAACAGACATTCATTACATATTATCTCGCCCACGCTTATTATTCCACTGCATTATCTGCCCACTTGATTATTATTATTCATCTGACACATTATTGGTCTCACCGCCATCTACATTATTATATTATTATTCCGTCTGCCCGTTCACCACTTTAAATGCTTAATATTATTAATATCCACGACACATTATTATTATCTTTACTGACATGCACCACGCGCATCCCGCTCGATTACACACACCTGCCCACGCCCATTGCTGGTCACATTCGCTCCACGACATTACTGTCTGCCCACTGGCCCACATGACACACACATCTGCCCAATGCACACATTGGTCTGCCCAATATACGCACATTGGTCAAACCGCCGTGATCAAACCGGTGCACGCGCACATTCCTCACACGCATTACACATTATTGGCGCCCGTCTCACGTGACATTATTACATTACACGACACGCCCGGTCCCAACGCCCGCCCAGTTCACCTGCGTCACATACACGCCTGCCCACGTACTTTTTTTTGGGCCACATTACATTATCTGCCCACACGACACACATTATTCCGTCACGCCCACGTTCACGGACTTACACACATCTGGTCTGCCCAATGTTCACTGTACTTTATTAATTGACACACATAGTCTGCCCACGCACCACGCTTTACAAGAAAGATATATTATCGCCCGTTTGCTAATGACGACACGCTTGACACATGACATCTGCATGGAGCCCATTCACCATGACATTATTTGTTTAGCTGATGCAAACCTGCCCACGCCGCACATACATAGTCTGCCCCAGCCCAAATGGGCTGACATTACACATGATATTGGTCTGCCCTTCTGCCCTGTCTGGTCTACTCTCTGACACATATGTGGAGAGAGAGAGAGATTATTCCAGTCATTCGCCCATGCCCTCACGCTGACATACATTGTCTGCCCGTCCATACGCTTACATTATCTGTCACCGTCTTTGCACTTTATTATTAATATTCTCCGGCTCCCCAACCGTCTACTTTATTATTATTACTACTATTATTCTTTTCCGCAGTTCACACACATTTTATTACATGAGCTGACACATCTGCCCACGCTTTTCCTGCCCAGGAGAGAGATTATTATTATTGTATTACTCTCGCCTACACTATTATTATTACACATTATTATTATTCCGTCTGGTCGCCATCACTTTAATAATTATTACACATTATTCCTGCCCACGCTTATTATTTGCCCAATACTTTTGTGCATTATTACGATATTGGGATTCCTGTCTACGCTTTATTATTATGAAACCGTCTGCTCCATGTACTTTATTATTATCTTCTTATTTATATTATTATCTGGAGGCCAGTCAGAAATAATTCTCATCACTGTACTTTTATTATTATCTCGTTGCCCGTTCACGCGACCATTACACTATTATCGCCCTGCCACACTTATTATTACTATTACGTCTGCTCTGTTCACTGCTTGATTATTATTGATCACCATTGTTTATTATTATCTGCCCAAGCCCTACCACATTGGGTTGAGATATATTTAATATTATTGGCCTGTCCACGCTTTTATTAATATATGGCCCGGTCCACGCTCAATATGACATATTATTATTGGTCTGTCCCATCACAGGATGATTATTATCTGTTCCATCAATGACATATTATTATCTGTTCCACTCACTTTATTATTATTATCTGTTCAATACGACCTTATTACTATCTGTTCCACTACTTACATTACATTGGTCCTGCCCTTACTGCGTGACATTATTATCTGCCCACTGCCATTATTACATTATCTGGCCCACGACTTTATTATTATTATTATCTCGTCGTCCATTTATTATCTGCCCACACTTTATGGTCTGCCGTTCGGTTCACAATTTCTGACATTATTCTACGCCCCGGACTTATTATCTCGTTCAAGCCGTTCACGCTTGACATTATCTTGTTCGTTCACTGCCGGGCTTTATTATTATTCACTTATTATTATCTCGCCCACCCCTTTGATATCCCGGTCGTTCGCCCGTTCTATCAAATCACGACATTATTCTTCCGCTGCTCCTTATTCATTGTATTTAATCGACATATTCCGTTCGCCCGCGACATACGGATTATTCTGCCCGGCTCCACACTTCTACCACCTATTATTCCCCGTCTGTCTGGCTGGCGGACAATACATTATTATCCGCCCAACCACACGACACATTGATTACACACATTATCTGCCCACACGACGACATGATTGGTCTGCCCGTTCACGCCTCTATTATTACATTATCTGTTCACGTCTTTGACATTATTATTAACCGCACCGTTCACTGTAATGTGACGCATTATTATTATTCCGTTCACACGACATATTATTCGTCTGCCCGTTCAACACTTTAATTACGCCGCTGCCGGTCTTATTATTCCCACGCTTCAATACATTATTCCGGTCTGGTTCTATCTGACGTCCACTTTGACATTATTATCTGCTCCGTCTAATAATGCCTCGCCCACACGACATTATTATTCGCCTGTTCCATTACGTGACATAATATCTGGTCTACACGACATTTATTATTATATTTTTGCTGCCAACACCTGACATATTCCGTCAAACATTGGATATTCATTCACCCTCACATGACTGACATATTCGTTTTGAAATGCTCACCGCCATACGGCCATATTTGCTCAAACACTGTTCCAAGATGATGTCTACCGCTTTCATTGTCAACCATTCTGACATTATATATTGGTGCACCATACACAGGTCATCTGCCCGCCCAAGTATTATTGGTCTGTTCCGCTCCGGTCCACGCGGAGAGTTATATTCCGCCTGCTCCATTGGAGAGAGAGAGGAGTCTTGCCCGTTCACACGAAATTTGACATTATCTCGTTCACTGGAGCAGACTTTATTATCTGCCTGCCCACGCTGTATTATTCACGCGGACATTATCGCCCAGCCTGCTCTAAACAGACAGACATTGGCCTGCCTACCACGTACTGAGAGAATTATTGGCCCGCCTGCCCACGCTTTCGCATTAACGCACATATCTGAAACACATTACATATATCATATTTGAGTTCCTTCCATTGGCACGATATCTGCACCACCTTCGTTACACATTATCTGTTCGTTCACGCCGACATATTCGTTCGTCGACCCCGACGACACCTTTACTAATAGTCCTGCCCTGTTCACATGCTGCTCCTGCCTTAATGACCGTGAGAAATATCACGCCCGCTTTGATTATTCTTCGCCCACGACGGAGCTTACATTACTTCTCTGGCCCGAGAGAGCTTATTATGGAGACACCGGCCATTATTATCTGCTCCACATGTGAGAGAGAGACACGCTTATTATTATTAATCACTTAATTATTATTAACAGATATTTCACAATTTTATTATCGTTCGAGACATATTCACGTCTATTATTATATTCTTCGTTCCATCGCCATGTGACATTATTCGCCCATTACGAGGAGTCTGTCTGCTGCCGTTCCACTACGTTACCATTATTACGTCTGCCCGTTCATCACACATTAGGCTCGTTCGCCCGTTCAAGGTCTAATACTTACATTATGGGCTGACATTATCTGTCTGTTCTACGACACATTATTCCGGCTTCCAACACCTTTATTTATATTCGTCAAAACCAGGATTTATTATTATCTACGCCAAATCACGGAGATTATCTGTCAAACTACTTTGAGTTAGCCTGCCAAACTATTATTAACTGCCCACGCTGATATTGATATCCACGTTTTGATTATTATTACTAACGCCACTGCCTGCCCTACTTTATTCAAAACGACATTGATCGTCTGCCCACAGTTTTATATTATTGGTCTGTTCGCTTCAATATATCTGCAGACATATCTGTCATCACTTGGCAATTATCTGCCCGCCCACGCTTACATTATTATCTATTCATTACCGGGCGCCATTATTATTCCGCCCACGCACGACATATCTGTCTGTTCGACATGGGCGATTATTATTATCTGGTCAACAGACATATTATTGATGCCACGATCACCATTAAACAGACCACACATTATGTTATTCCATTACATTATTATCTCGTTCCCACACACCACATTAATTATATTCGGTCCCAAGTCCAATGACCTTTATTATTATCTGCCCGTCAATCTGACCCATTCATTACACATTATGGTCTGCCCGTTCATCTGGTCTACTACATTATTACACGGTCTGCCCGTTCCCACGCTTTGATTATTATTATTATCTCGCCCGTTCAATCGCTGACATATTATTATCTGCCCTGTTCACGCCACTTTGATATTATTGCCCGGACACATTCACATACTTTATTATTTACATGTATTTACATGTTCATCAAGGAGACATACCCCTGGGTCTCGCCCGTTCACATGCCACCTTATTGGTCTGCCCACTTTCTTTTGACATGGATTATCTGGTCCTGGCTCAGACATGAATGACATATTATTATTACTGCCCACGCCCTGGACTCTTATTATTGGCCTGGTCCCAACATGCACCCACACTTTTGACATATCTGCTCCCTTTACACATTGGTCTGACCACATTATCTGTCCACACTTCTGATACACGCATATGGCCTGTCCTGCCCAGCACGCATATCTGCCTGCCCAATGCACATCTTACCCGTCCACCCTGCACACGCATGTCTGCTCCATCACAGCACATCTGGTCTGCCTTGCTCACTGCACTATCTATCTGTCTACACATTACATTATCTGCCCAACACGTGCACGTATATTAATGCATATCTCCGTTACACACACATACACGCCTGCTCCTACACACATTATTACACACACATTATTACATTAACTGCTCCGCCCACCGCCCGTTTAGCGTCACATTGGCTCCGCCCATTACCTGCTCTTGCTTTACACACTATCGCTGCCCCCCGCCTGCCCACGCCGGTCATTACGGTCTGCCCACTTTGTTTATTATTACACACATTACCCGTCTCGGTCTCACATATTCATCACCCATTGGCCACACATTGGTCACGACGTCCACGCCTAATAATATCGACACACGGTCTCACCCACACGCACACGCCCACACACCCGCCCGCCCATTTGACATTACATTATCGCCATTGTTCAATGGGCTTTGACATTATTATTACACATTATCTGGTCACCCGCCCGTCCACGCCCCATTACGCCACACATTATCTGATCCTGCCCACCGTTCATTTTATTATTATTATTATTACACACATCCGCCCATTGGTCTGCCCGTTCCAATGCGTTTGGTCATTATTACACACACATTATTGGTCTGCCCGTTCCCACGCGATTATTATTATTATTATGGTCTGCCCGCCCACGCTATCGACACATTATATCTCGCCCGGTCTCACGGGCTTTATTATTATTACACATTGAACCCGTCTGCCCACGCCCGTGACACCATTATTACATTACAAACATCCGTCTGCCCGCCCATCGCCATTATTATTACATCTCGTCTGCCCGTTCATCTGCAGATTACATTATCTGCCCGTTCATCACGCATTATCTGCCCGTGCCCACTGCATTATTACCTCGGTCCCTCGTCCAAATGCATGCACATTATTATCTGGTTCGTTCACATTTGACCTGCCCAATGCTTTATTATTATCTGCCCACATAATGACATTATTCGTTCACACGACATATCTGCCGGCTATTATTATTATCCTGCCCATCACGCACATATTCTGCCCGTTCACTTAACGGCCATTATTATTATTGTCTGCCTCGTCCCACCACCTTATGATTACATTATCTGTTCCACGGACATTTATTATTATCACGTTCACACACACACGCCTGCCCACATTAATTACGTCTATTCATATTCACGCCGACATTATTCACACATCCCTGCCCACACTTTATTATTATCCGTCTCGCCCTGCCCTGTCTCCACTTGACATTATCTCGCCCGTCTGTCCCTGGCCCACGCCCATTTATCCCCAACTGCCCGTCCCGCCGTTCGGTTCACTGTTACATTATTATTGGTCTGCCCGCCCCACGGGCGACACACATCTGCCCATTCGTTCACGTGACATTATTGGTCTGCCCAATACACGACATTATTGGTCGTCTCCCACGCCCATTACATTATCTGCCCGTTCACCGACTTTACATTAGTCTGCCCACGACACACATTATTATCCCGTCCCACGATTACATTATTATGGTGATATCTGCCCATCACTTTACGTCTTTGACATTGATTATTCCGTCTGTCCACGATCACGCTCTTAATTATTATCTATTCAGTTCTCACGCTTTGACATTATCTGCCGTCTTTGTCCACGCCTTATTATTATCTGTTCGTCCGATTACTTCACGACTTTATTATCTGCCCGTTCACTGCTTTATTATTCACATATTATCACCTGACATTTATTATTATATGGTCGCCACGGAGTTCACTCTTATTATTACCATTACACGGGAGTTATTTCATTCCACGCCTGACACATTATCTGGCCTGCCCTGCCCACACTTAATATCTGTCCGTCTGTCTACCACTTTACTCTTAATATTCTGTCTGCCACTGCCAGCTTGACATATTACTCTGCTGCCCACAGTATTATTATCTGCCCAGTTCCCACGCGATTATTATCCCCTGTCAAACAAGGATATGGCCCAGAAGACGCTACTATTCACACCCATACGACATATCACATTATTATTCCATGACACATATCTGTCTACCCATCGCTTCAGAGTTGGTACATATGGTCCTGTTCACCGCATGGCATTCACCCGCCCATATTATTGGTCTGTCTGTCCAATCATCCACACATACATATCGCCTGCCCGCTCAACTGAGATTGATATCTTCGCCCGTCAAGCCCGTCTAATCTGCTGGCCCGCCCGCCCACGACATTATTATCCTGCCCACCGTCACCCCATTATTATATCTGCCCACACTTTATATGTCTGCCCGTTCATCGCCTTTAAATATTATCTGTCACAACACTACTTATTATTCGCCCACGCTGGGTTATTATTACTAACGCGCCTATGGATACACAAGACCGCTTCATCACGACATATGTTCACATAGGAGAGAGCGTCTTACCATTGGTCTGCCCGTTCACCGCCGACATTGTCATTATTATCTAGCCCGTTCCACAATTACTCTTTGATTATCTGCCCGTTCCATTCTGCCCATTAATACTTTATTATTGGTGGCTACCCGTTCCGTTCCACACTACTTAATTGCATTATTCCTCCGGCCGCCGCCAGCAATATCACATCAGAGAGAGCTAGACATATACATATCAAATCGCACATATTATCAACCACTGGCACATTATCTCGTTCACGCTTGTGACATTATTGGTCTGCCCTGTCAACCCACTTATGGGAGCATACTTGTCTCATTACTCATCACTTGGTCTGCCCGCTCAATACATTATCCGTCCATCTGCCCACGCACCTGTATCATGGGAGAGATTGTCATTATCCTGTTCCGTCCATCACGAACATTAATATGCCTGCCCGTCTCCATCAACTGACATTATCTGCTCCGCCCGGTTCACGCTTGACATTTAATTATTGGTATCTCGTCTGTCCCACGCTTTGATTATTGTTTGACACATTCTGCCCACGCTGACGACATATTATATTCCGTCTACGGGCGACACACATTATCTGCTCCATGACGCTTTTATTATCTTGCCCACGTGTGTAATCACCCGATTGGTCTGCTCCGTTCTACGTTTTATTACACATTATTATCTCGCCCGTCTAGCTCACTCCCTTATTATTCCAGTCTGTCCACTTACTATTATCTGCCCGTTCAATAGCGCTATTACTATTCTGCCAAACAAGACATATTTTGCCACGCTTATTATATTATATGGGACCCACTATTCATTGGCTTACCCACACTTTGCCCACTATTGACACATCAGTACACATGGAGCTCACGCCATTACGAGGGGCCTGGCCCACGCCTTTATATTATTCACACTTCACGCTCTGGCTAATCACAACTGCCCACATTACACCATTGGCGTCACACACACCAGCCAGCCTATTAACGCCCGCCCATCTGCCCACGACATATTCATCTGGGCTTTATTGGCTATTGGCCATGTTCAACCAATGCTTTTTATTGGTCTGCCCGTCACTACTTTATTATCTGCCCGCTCATTGACAGCCCATTTTGATATTATTCGCCCGTTCCGTCGCTTTATCATTATTATTCCCCCGTCAAACCCACATTATTATTCTGACACATGACACTTTATTATTCACACATCTGGCCCACGACTTTATTATTATTATATATCTCCACGCCCATTATTCCCGCCCGGTACGTCAACCAATCACCTTTGACATTATCTGCCCGGTTCACTACTTTGACATATTAGTCTCGGTTCACGCACTTTTTATTATTATTATTCACTTTACTGTCATATCTGCCTGCCCATCACGCAGACATGGTATTATCTGGTCATTCGCCAACGTTCACATTGTTCACACATTATTCTGCCCGCCAGACACAATGACAAAAACATTATTCTGCCCTGGTTCAATACTTATTATTATTATTATTGGGTCTGCCCTACGCCTGACATTATTATTACATTATCTGCTTCCACTTTATTATTATTATTCCAAGTTCACGCTTTACATTATCCTGCTCCACGCACATATCTGCCCATCACGCACATTATCTTGCCCACGCACATTATCTGCCCACCCACGTATTACATACGCCCGTTCAGCCACGTGTGACATTATTATTAATACTACTCACCTGCTCGCTCACGTTCGTGCGCTACAATGGTCATTATATCTGGTCCACCTGCGGCCCACATCTGGCCACCTTGGCTCCAGCACGACATTAATTGGTCCAATACTCATTATTACGCCATTGGTCCATCACACGGTCCAACACGTTCCTTCACACGCCATTACACACATTGGTCCACTTTAACACTGTTGTCAACCACATATTGTCATTCACACACGTTCGCCATGACACACATTATTACTTGCACATCGTTTCACTGTACATTACTATTATTATCTGGCCCGCCCGGTCTCACATTCCCATTGGCACACTCTTTATCTTATTATTATTACACACATTGCATTGGTCTGCCCGCCCAACTGACACACATTATTATTATTGCACATTATCTGCCCGGTTCACGCTTTATTATTATTATTACTATTGGTCGTTCACGCCCTTACATACATTGGGCTGTTATTATTATATTATCTGACCCATACACACATTGTTCCGCCCTGCCCACACGATTAATTATTATTATTCGGTCTGCTCTGGCCACGCTTTATTATTATTATCCTGCCTCGCCCAAGTTCACGCCACGTGGACACATGAATCTCACTCTGTCTGCATCACTGACAGCACATTATCTGCCTGCCCATCGCACGCACATGGACATTGGTCTGCCCGCCCACATGCCCTCGTTCTGCCCACTTTTATTATTATTATTAAGACACTGCCTGCCCAATGCCACACTGCTTTATTATTACACGCCACCTACGCCATTGCCATTATCTGCTGTCCATACACGCCATTGGCTACGTCTGCCCGCCCACATTATTGGCGCACATATTACGTCATATCTGCCACACTAATGTGGCTATTATTAATATCTGCCTGCCCACGTTCACGCTTACATATTATTATTATTATCTGGGCCCACAATGAGACATTATTACTATTCTGTCTCACGCTTTTGATTATTATTTGTCACACACATCATTAGTCTGCTTTACTATCACTTTATTACACCTGCCCACGCACCACATTATTGTCTGCTTCACACATTATTCACTGCTCCATCAATTATTATTATCTACACACTGCACACACATATCTGACCCACCCACACGTGACATTATCTGGTCATTATTAGCACACACACATTCCACCAGGCATTCCACTGCACACATGGTCTACACACACACACATTATTACACACGCCCGCCTGCCCACCGCCTGTTCATCGCCCAGACACACATTATTATCCTGTCTGCCCTGCCCACGCTTTAACAGTCACATTCGTCTGCCCGTCCCGCCATGGTCACATCTGCCCACGCACTTTACATTATTAAGACATTGGCACGCCTGACACACTGCTCACATTATCTGAAGACGTCTACATGACGTTCCACCACCCAAGATGATCACCATTACATATTCACACACACGTTTTATCACCCACCACACACACACATTCACATCGGCCCACCGCCATTACTTGGCACTAATATCCCACCTGTCTGCCCATCGCACTTTGACATTACACACTGGTCTGCCCTGCTCCACACTCTTATTATTATTATTACCCGGCCCGTTCACGGGCTGCCCACCATTACACATTACATGGTCTGCCCAGTGCCCCACACACATTACACACACATCTGCCCTGTCTCCACCCCACATTACTATAAGATACATACATTGTCTGCCCGCCATCTGTCCCACGCCGACATTAATACACACACATCCCACCTGTTCCGTTCACGACATTATACATATCTGCCCGGCCCACCGACATTATTACATTATCCGTCTGGGTTCAATACTTGATATTAACATGACATTGGTCTGCCCGTTCACCATGCACACATTATTATCTGCCCTGGTCTATCACGCACTTATACATATCCGTCTGCCTGCCCATACGCATTATTATCTGTCTGCTCATCACGCAGACATATCTGCCCGGTTCACAATGCAGACATATTATCTATCCGTGCCTGTCCACGCGTACACGTATTATTGCCCACGCCAGGACATATTGTCACATGTCCACGCTACACATGCTATCTGGCACGCTTAATATTATCGCAAGGTTTAGTCTACTGCTTCAGACATTATCTGCCCGTTCAAGTTCCCACGCTGACAACACTGCCCATCGTTCACGCTTTATTATTATTATTATCTCGTCTCGTTCTACGCTTTGATGGCGATTGTCTGCCCACGCCGCTGACATTATTCTGCCCACTACTTATTTATTATCTGCCTGCCCACGCTGACATTATTCCCGCTCAAACACTTGACATTATTCCGCCCACTTATTATTATTAATTAACTGCCCGCCCACAATGACTTTATTATTAAAAACGTTCACATTACATTCCACACACATATGGCTCGCCCACGCCTTTAATATTATTTGGCCTACGTCACACATTATCTGCTGCCCAAGCCCACTTATTACATTATTGGTCTGCCCGTTCTGTTCACGCCTTTGGGCGATTATTATCTGCTCTGCCCACGCTTTACTATTATTATTCCTTCCGCTCAAATCAAGCATTATTCAAGACATCACTTTATTACGTCAGCGTCACTAATACATTATTCCAATATTCATTATCTGCCCACACCATTATTATTATTATTCACGCACACGTCTACACGAGACATTTAATATTGAACTGTGTCTGCCCATCGTCACATTATCTGCCCTGTTCCCACACACGGATTAACATCTGCCCGTTCATTACGGACATTATTATTATCCGGGTTCTAATACGGGACAACACTTACTGTCGAATATCTGCCCGCCCATCTTCATTGGTCTCGTCTTGCCAGACTGCTTTGAGACACATTATCTGCCCTGGCCCACCACCCATACTCGACATTATCTGCCGTCTCACCGCTTATTATTGGTCTCGGTTCACTTATTATTATCTGCCCACCACGCCACATACATCACCCACTCCACTACTATTACTGTCTGCCCGCCCACTGCTTGACATATACTGGTCTGCCGGTCCACGCCTTGACACATTACATCTGGTCTACTACTGACATATCTGCCCACGACAGCCATTAGTCTGCCCGTCTCGCTCCATTATTATTATTATTATCTGCCCGTCCCTAAGTTATTAATATTACACATTATCTGCAACCGTCCACGCTTGACACACATTATCTGCCCGGTTCCCACTGGCTTACACTGATTATTAGACACATCTGTCATCGTTCTAATACGACATTTTACATTATCTGCCCGTTCGCCCACGCTTTACACATATTATTATGGTCCGTCTGCCCACGTACCTTTAATATTATGACACATTGTCTGCCTGCTCCACGCATTATTATATCCGCTCCGTTCATCACGCATATTATCTGCCCGGTCTGCCCGGCGCATTATTATCTGCCGTCTGTCCATTTACGCATTGTCGGCCATTCGTCTGCCCACACTTATTATTATTATCTGCCCTATCAATGACACTTATTACTAATATTCTGTCTCACGCTTGCACATTATCTGGTTCTAACACACATTATTCCACGACGGCATATTATTATCTACACCACGCGCCAGACATTATCTTACACGTACATTCACACGCATTATGTCGCCCGCCCACTATTCGGGTTATTACACGACACATATTGGTCTGCCTGCCCACTCAGCACTGGTCAATGCCCACACACATTATTGTCCCTGGCCCACGCCTGGTCATACATATTCGCATCGCCCATTCACGCTTACACACATGGCCCGCCCGCCCACGCCATTATTATTATTATCGCCCGCTCCACCCTTCGCACCATTATTATTGACATATTATCTGCCTGCCCGTCTGCTACGCAGTATTATTATTATCTGCTGCCCGTTCAATTGGTCTGCCCGCCCATCACGGCATTACATTATCCTGCCCACGCTCTGATTATTTTATTATCTGCCACTCTACGCTTATTATTATTATTATCTCGGTCTGCCCACACTTATTTTTATTACATTATCTGTCCCACGCGTACGTCCATATTATTATTATCTGCCCACTGGCATTATCTACGCCTCATTATTATCCAATACCGCACATTATTATCTGCCTGTTCATACGCATTATTATCTGGTTCCTGTCCATTTGTACGTGACATGTATCTGTCTGGCCTCTGTATTATTATTCTGTCCACACTAATCCACAGCCGACACATTTATTACGATTATTCACACACCCACACACAAAATGATTATTATTCCAAGGACACAATATTCATCTAATCACTTTATTAATATTCCTCGGTCTGCCTGTCTGGGTCCCAATTTAATGATGACACATATCTGCCCACGCTTTATTATTATCCTGGTCTGCTCGTTCACACGCTTATTATTGTCTGCCTACTACACCATTATTTCTGTCCACGCCAGCCTTTATTATTATTCAAGACACATCTGCCCGTCAATGGTCACTTATTACTTGTCTGTCAAACACATTATTATTGGTCTGCCTCACACTGACATTTCACATAACGCCCGCCCACGCCTGTCCACCATTTTACAAAAACCAGACATATTCCACACTACTACTTACATTAGTTACAGCCTGCCCACTAACCATTATTATAGCATATTATTCTTAATACTTACACATTATTCGTCTGTCCCGTCCCTACGCCTTTAGTACATTATCTGCCCGTTCAGTCCACTTTGACTTATTATCTGCCCGTTCGGCTCTACGCTTTATTATTATTGGCCCGTCAAACCACATTATTCAAGAATGATCACTTTCACTGTCATCACCGCACACATTGGTCTAATACATCGTCACGCCATTATTGGCTCCACTACATTAATATCCGTCGTTCACCCACATTAATATTCGCCCGCCCAATACTGACATCTGGTCCGTTCACGCCCAACACTTATTATTGGTCTGCCCGCCCACACTTAATATTCACTCTGTCTGCCCTATCACTTATTATTATCTGCCCGTTCCATCACGATTAATCATTACTGCCTGCACACTACTATTATTAAGCGATTATGTCTTCTGCCACGTTTTTATTACGTTATAGGTCCTCGTCTACCATTATTATTATCTGTCTATTCTTCACGCAATTTTACATTATCTGTCTACCTATCACTTAATATTATTATCCGTGCCTGTGCTTCACCATCACTTTATTATTATATTATCTCGTTCACACGCACTTATATGACACATTAATATCTACCTGGTCTGCTTTACAGCGCGACATTATTGGTCTGTCCATCACCTTATTAGCTGACATTATTATTATTCCGTTCAATAATTTATTATATTATTAATACTGGCCTGCCCGCCCAATACGCTTTACTTATTGACATATTATCTATCTGCCCGTTCCAATACCTTAATATTGGCTATTATTATTAGCTGTCTTGCCCTACGCTTTATTATTACATTATCTGGTCTGGTCTCACGCCATTACATTTTAAGATTATTACTAGTCTGCCCACGCTTACGACATTATTACATTATCTGCCCGTTCATTACGACCATTACATACATATCTGTCTGGTTCCCACTTGTGACCTATTATTATCTGCCTGCCCACACGCATATCACCGTGCCCGCACATTATCCTGCCCGGTCCCAATACGCATTGGCTGTTATCTTGGCTCACGCACACATTGGCCTGCACGCTCTTACACATTGGTCTGCCGCTTCACATATTCAATGGCATGCACCATTGGCTTATCTGCCCACACGCACATTCCACGCTTTTGACGATCTACCCCGCGCATTATTCATCACGCTTTATTGTTATTACACAGGTTGGCTCATCGTTCATGGTCGGCCCTAATGCGCATTATATTTGGTCTGTTCGTTCAATGCCCAATCTTGGGTCACACATTATTATTCACTTATTGGTCACTCACCATTATTGCTTACATATTATTATCTGCCCGTTCACTGCATGACACATTATTATTGGTCTGCCCGTTCGTTCACAACTTATTGATTATTACATGGTCTCTCGCCGTCTGTTCCACGCTTTGACATTATTACATATATCTCGTCTGCGTTCCCATCACGCATTATTATTGGTCTGTCTGTCCAGTTCACCGGGCACACATTATCTGGCCCACTTCACTTTATTATTATTATCTGCCCACACTTGCACACATATCTGTCCACGGCCACTTATTACATATCTGCCCAAGTTCACGCCCACATTATTACTCCATTACTTATTACACATACTAATAGCTATTATTCACACATTATTCCACACTGCATATCTAATGCATATTACACACCTGGCTCACATCTGCTCACTACACACACCCTTACCTGCACCGCCCACGCTTGGCCACACACACATTATTCTCACACGACATGCACAATACACACATTGTTACACACACTATTGACACACACAGATTCCTACCCACACATATTGTTGGTCCACGCCGCATATTATCCGTTCTGCTCCACGCGTATTATTATTATCTGCCCGTTCACACTTGATTAACATTATCTGCCACAGTCTGTCACTGCCCATTATTGCATTATTGCCCAATACTATTATTATTAGTCTGCCCACATTTATTACATTATTCTGCCCACGTACTCTGCACACACATACATTACCACCAGCATTACACACATTATTACTTGGCTCCGCCCGTTCTAATGTTCTGGTCTGCTCCACCATTATTATTATTGACACATCTGCTTTCATCACTTTGACATTAATACATATTATCTGCCCAATGCTTTAATTGCCACACATTGGTCTGTTCCCACATGACATTGTCTATATTCACGACACACATTATTATTCCACTACTTTATTACACATTATCTGCTCCATCACTTTATTACATATCATGCCCACGCACTTTTATTATTATTATCTGCCCATCACTTGTTTTTACTATATTGGTCTGCCCAATACACTTTATTATTATTATTGTCTGTCTACGCTGGCCCACCACATTATCTGGTCTGCCCACTGGGCCACCAAGACATTTATATTATCTGCCCACCACTTTATTATTATTGACGCCATTATTATTAATGTCACGCCTGCCCACTGCCCTACATCTGCCCACGCTTATTACACATTATTAATATCTGCTTTATCGGCGCGACATATTATTACATTATCTGCTCCTAATACCCTGGGCTTACATTATCTGCCCACACTTTTGACATTATTATTGGTCTGCCACACGACATATTGGTCTGTCCATTACGCATTATCTGCCCACGCTTTGACACATATTCAGTCCTGGTCACAGACATTATTCCACAATGCATTATTATTCATACCCAGTTCGCTGGGGAGAGCGACATATTCACATGAGAGACAAGCTACACGCCCCACTGGTCGTTACACCCCACGCTTATTATTATTCTGGTCTGTCTTGGTCATACTATACTTGGAAAGACACACTCAGAGAGAGCGAGTATGGGAGAGAAAGACATTACATTATCTGAGGGAGAGAGCGAGATGGAGAGCTCAGAAAGAGCATATGGGGGAGAGAGAGTGAAAGTTAGCGCAGCATATATGGGGAGAGAGAGCGAAGGAGCCGATATGGAGAGAGAAGATAAGTGAGAGAGCGAGCGATATGGCGAGAGAGAGGGAGATATATATATATATATATAGAGAGAGAGAGAGAGAGAGAGAGAGAGAAAGAGAGATATGGAGAGGGATATATGGCGAGAGAGAGAGGTATGGAGGGAGAGAGATTTGGAAAGTGAGAGAAAGGTATGGAAAGAGAGAGAGCGAGAGAAAGAGAGCGATATGGAGAAAAATCCAAACACTCTTAGATAACTTTCTGGAAACCACATCCACTCACAGTAAAGAAGGCATCAATCTGGCAGTAAAAAAACACCAACAATATAGTCAGGCAAATGGCAAAAGAAGCACAACTGAAATTAATTAAAAAACATCTGGAATAAAGGATTCTGGCAGTACACCCAAAAATGCATTTTCCAGAGAAGATCCAGATCTCAGGGAATTAGACCAAAGTTCTCAATTGGTACAAAATATATGGTACGGCTCACACTACAATTACTTAGGTTTAAAAATAATCTTAACTGGACACCTTAATGAGGCAGTGAATGAACAGAGAGAAAGCAAACAGGGCATTCTACAACATTAAAAAACAACATTTTATTTAAATATTGAACCAATTGCACTTTATGGTAGCGAGGTGCGGGGTCCACTTGCAAAACAAGAATTCACCCAATGGGACAAACACCCCATTGAAACCCTGCATGCAGAGTTTTGTAAGATTGTCCAGAGGAAAACTGCAAACAATGCATGTAGGGCAGAATTAGGCCAACATCCACTAATAATAAAAACAACAAAAAAGAGCAATTAAGTTTTGGAAACATCTAAAATACAGTGACCCCCTCTCATATCATTACCAAGAGCTGAGCAAAGAGCCCCCTCAACCAGCTGGTCCAGGTTCACAAACCTGTTTTACTAACACACTTAAGCCTCAAGACCAAAAATACAATGAATCAGAATAAACCAAATTACAACAGTCAAAACAAAACTACATTATCTATTGGGAAACGACATGGCGACATGACAAACTATGGCGACATGGAAAACTATTTGACCATAGTGACTGATCAAAACCTTGACAAAGTACACGCTCAATGAGCACAGCCTTGTCATTGAGAAGGGTGGACACAGGAAAACCTGGCTCCCTGTAGAGGAAAGGCTGTGTAACCACTGCACCACAGCAGAACCTGAGACAGAGCTGAATTTCCTGACAAAATGTCCAAAATATAAAACAAATAGTGTAATTTCCTTATTCAAGGATTCAAAGACCTCTCTGATGAGAATAGGCTACCCGTCCTGTTTTGGGAAGACGCAGAGCGCTGTGGGTTGGCAGCGCACTACATAGCTGCCATAAAATGAGGGACAGTGTCTTACAGACCAACCGACCTGCACATGTCCTCAATGTTATTGTTACTGTCCATTGTATGGTTATTTTCACCCTTGATTATTGTTGTTACTGATTGTCCCGTTGACAATCTTGATTATTATTATTTTAATTATGTTAATATTGTAAATGTATCACTTAATCTCCAAAGTACGCTTTGGCAATATGTAAATTGTTACGTCATGCCAATAAAGCAAAGCAAAGCGCGAAAGAGAGAGCGAGAGAGACAGAGAGACAGAGATATGGAGAGATATTGAGAAAGAGAGAGAGACTTCCCACAAAATGAGGTGGAAACTGAGCTGCACTTCCTAACCTCCTGCCAAATGTATGATCATATGAGACACGTTTCCCTCAGATTACACAGATCCAGATCCACAAAGAATTCGAAACCAAATCCAATTTTGATAAACTCCCACTCCGCCAGGAAAATAACTTCTCCCTCAACCAAAACAAAGGAGCTGATCATGGACTTCAGGAGACAGCAGAGGGAGCACACCCCTATCCACATCGACAGGATGTGCTTAAGAGGAGATCCCTTGCCATGTGTTCTCCAACCTCATTACGCATTATAGGAGAAGACTCAGAGCTGTTATCTTGGCAAAGGGAGCTTGCACAAAGTATTGAATGAAGGAGTGCCAATGATTGTGGCACACATATATGAGAAAAATGTGTTATGATAATTTATTTTTTCTTTCAATTATTTTATTTTAATTAAAGATTAGATTTTTGTGAATATTTTGAATGAAAGACCAAGAGGACAAACAACTTTTTGTTTGTCCTCAAAACTTTTTGTTTTGCTCATATTTACCAAGGGTGCCAATATTAGTGGAGGGCGCCGTACTACTGCACTGTTGGAGCTAGGAACAGAAGCATTTCGCTACACCCACAATAACATATGTAATATGTAGCATATGTAGCTAAATATGTGTATGTGACCAATAAAATTTGATTTGATTTGATGTATTGGGTGAAATACCAGTGTGTCATCACAGCAGCAAGATTTGTGACCTGTTGCCACAAGAAAAGGGCAACCAGTGAAGAACAAACACCATTTTAAACACAACCCATATTTATGTTTATTCATTTTATTTTTTCTACTTTAACTATTTGCACATCGTTACGACACTTTATATAGACAGACGTTTGCTGCAAACACAGGATGGTCTCTCATGTGTAACCAGGTCCTCAACCTCTAGTATAGTAAGGATAGAGGGCGGAAGAGACAGAGGTATAGATAAAGGGAGGGCAAGAGAGAGAGCGCTTTATAGAAGGACAGGGATGGAGAAAGTGATAGTTACCCTGAGTAGGTCCTCAGGTAGGTCACCTCCATCGTTGATTCCTCTGTTCATGGCGCTGAATCTCTGGTGGGAGGGTTTGTCCTTCACATTGGGGTTATGGAGACTGGTGTTCAGCATGATCACAGCAAACGACAACACATAACACGTATCTGGAGCACAGAGAGGGACGGGAAGGTTATTGTGTGTGTGTGTGTGTGTGTGTGTGTGTGTGTGTGTGTGTGTGTGTGTGTGCGCGCGCGCGCGTGTGCGCGTGTGACTGAATGGTGGCTTTTCTATACCGCTGTGCTGGAAGACCCCAGGGTTACAGTGACAGTATCTCTGGGCAAACGATTCCATCATCCTGTCGATCTTCTGAGCTTCGCCTGGCAACCGGAAACTCCAAAGGAACTGCCTGGGTGAGAGGACATGCAATCATAAGGGAGTGTGTGTGTGTGCGCAAGAGAGACGTCGTGTGTGCGTGTTACCTGAGGGCCTGGACCAGGTTGAGGTCTGTGAATTCATGCAGCTCCACGAAGGCATGTAGAACCTCAAGATTGAAGTCATTTCTACAGAAAACACATACCAACAGACAGTATTCAAGTTTATGGCCATAAAACTGAATTGATCAGGGTCATGTTCAGTAGGGAATTATGTAATTAAACATTTTAAAAACAAAAATGAGCATTTCCTGTTCATTCTATTTCTACTTTTTTCAAAACGTTTCTGTGAGATTTCTCAGAGAACAGCTCTGCAACCAGAAACATGGAAACCCAAATATAATCTATAATATCCTAATACTGACCTCCTTTCTGTGGCGAATGTGTGTCTCTCTAGGGAGGATGGGCCAAATCAATATCACTGAGTTGAGAATGCATTAACCCACTTAAGAAGTCATCCATCAATCTTTCTCTCTTCCTCACTCAATATTTCTCACCCAACCGTTTCTCACCTCTCCCCCAGATAGTCTCCAATGGCTGTCTTGTTAAGCCCCTCCCCTTTATAGAGGAACTGGGCGATGTCAACGCTGGTGTTCTTCAGCAGACCGCTGTCAATCAAAAACCGGATACCCTGATTGATGGTACACACAGCCAATCAGAACACAGAACACCAACCACAGCACAAAGTGGGGGTTAGGGGCTGGTTTGCCATTGGGTTTCTCCCTCACCTTCTTGGGGTCCATGTTGAACTTCTTACGGCCCATGGACACCTGCTTGTTTCTCTGCATGCTTTTTCTACAGACAAAACACAGTTATGAAGTCTGTATATCACATTCATAGAGCCTACCTAAACACTACATAGGACCTTCAAAACAATTCCAATGACCTTTATAACAGACAAATCTTTGTAAACCATTTCTAAAGCATTTATGCACACACAATCCCTCAATTAACAGCCCCATTAACTCATTTAGGTGTCTGTAGCTTCGGGGCAATCACTCTTAAAGGAGACACACAGACACCCGATCACTGACATCATTACCAATACCATGGGTTAGTGGGTGGGGAGTCTGGGGACACTTCACACAGGATGAATCTTCTCCCTCTCCCAAATTTTTTACATTTGAGTAATTTAGCAGACGCTCTTGTCCAGAGCAACTTACAGTTAGTGCATTCATCTTATGACAGCTAGGTCAGACAGCCACACATATCACAGTAGTAGTAAGTAACTCTTTCCTCAATAAAAAGTTATCAGCAAAGTCAGTGCTAGTAGGAAAAGACAAGTGCAACTATTATTTATTTTTCAGGGGGTGGGCTTGGGGTAGGAAGGCCCTTGAGACCACAGGTGGCAGAACAGAGTGCTAGGGTTGGGGTGTAGGGTTTGAGCATAGCCTGAAGGCAGGGAGGGGCAGTTTTGCGACACCCAAAGCCATCACCACACAAAGGGTTGAACGCACACACAAAGGGTATAACACACACAGGACAATCCTCAGTAGAGTGATACACAATAACAGACAAGGAAACACACACAGATCATACCTCTCTTTGGTAATGCCCAGGTTGTCAATTTCATTCGTCACCTCTTCTATCTCATCCTTCAGCCTCTAGAGAGAGAGAGGAGAGAGAAGATGAGTGTATGGTACAGTGAGATCATATTACTCCGTCTGTCTCGTGATGTCTGACCATCCCTCAACCCTACAGAGCAGCTTTGATGCAGCCTCAGCTAATACTCATACCCATGGCACTAAAAGAGAGGGAGGGAGGAAGAGAAAGGAATGAAGGCGGGAGAAAGAAGAGTGAGAGAAGTTTGTTGTGTATATGTAATTGGTGTATGGGTGGAGTGTGTGTTTACAAGATGTTAACCAACTGAAATATCTGCCTTTGAACAAGGGTTTTCAAGGTTTCTGACAGGAGACTTTATATGTTGTTTGGGAGGTGTTAAGTGGAGACAGTCCTATGGGTTATGTAGGTGGTGGTAAGTGGGTGAACCTTCTACAGATGGTCCCACTGGGAACTGATCCACCTGCTGCTAGCTAGGGTCAAACCAGACAACCCTCCCCCTCCCTTCCCATACCCCCAGCCCTCCCTCTCCATACCTCCCCCACCTGTCACTCATTTTGTGGCACGGAGTCAATGTGGATTACTCTACACACAGCCAGAGACAGTAGCCGCAGCATCGCCCTTGCAAAAGAAACATGCAACAGATTGGCTAGTGAAACGCACACTCAGCACTGGGATTGGACCAGAAAACTGCCAATCAACACAGGTCGGTGAGCTAGCGAACAGATTACTGATTTGCTATAGCAAATCACCTGGCAATCTGTTCACCGTCTGCCCTGGCCTGTCTCCCCCTGTATGGTATAGGTAAACCCCCTCCCTCTCCCCCTAACCCCCCTCCCTCTCCCCCGAGCTTTCGCTCATCTCGAGCTCACATGCACTGTTGAGGCGAGTGACTCTGAACTTAGAATGGCTAGCCCCAAGTTGTTATATTTTTCTCTTGTGCTTTATGCTATCTGCCTCATGACTCCTGCGTGCTTTGTTGACTATGAACTTGTTTACCCAACCGTGGGACAGACTGTTTGTTCCCACACTCAGGACTCCGACTCTCTATTGGTTACACGGACTCTTGGCCTCCCAGCCTACTCTAACCACCTCTCGCCAGCTTTGTATTTACGTTACCTGATGAAATTTCTGTACAATATGATCTTGTTTCCATCTAATGCACATTCAAATGTTATAAAATCAACACTGCAGAGCTCTCCCTGTCCTCTACCGTGCCCTGATTGTATTACTTTGGAAATGTGCATGAACACCCTGGCCCATCTACTGTTGCTAGCCCCAATTCTGATTTGTGCTATGATATCTGCTTCACTGATTTCTGCTCTTGTAAAAGCCTGGGTTTTCTGCATGTTAACACTAGAAGCTTATTACCTAAAATGGATCAATTGAAAGTGTGGGTTTACAGCTCCAATCCAGATGTGTTGGTCATTACAGAGACATGGTTAAGAAAGAGAGCTTTGAACACTGATAACCTTTCTGGTTATAATAGAGGCAATGGAGATGGAGTGGCAATCTTTACCAAGGAACACCTTCAGTGCTTGGTTGTCTCCACCAAGTCTGTCCCAAAAAATGTTGATTTGCTGGTTTTACACATTAAACTTTGTTGACTCTTGCTGGGTGTTATCGGCCACCATCAGCACCGGCCCGTACCCTAAATGCCCTAAGCGCTCTCCTGGCCCCTTACACCAAGTCTGAATTTGTCCTATTAGGTGACCTAAACAGGGACATGCTTAAACCACCGGACCAAGTCCTAAAGCAATAGTCACATGCGGCGATAGTCACATTTTATTAGTCACATGCGGGTGTAGACCTTAGTGAAATGCTTACTTACAAACCCCTAACCAACAATGCAGTTTAAAAAAATACTGATAAGAATTATAAATAAAAGCAACAGGGCATTAAAGAGCAGCAGTAAAATAACAATAGCGAGATTATATACAGGGGGGTACCAGTACTGGGTAATATGTACATGTAGGTAGAGTTATTAAAGTGACTATGCATAGATGATAACAACAGATAGTAGGCAGCGGTGTAAAAGAACGGGGAGAGGGGGGCAATGCAGAGAGTCTGGGTAGCCATTTGATTAGATGTTCAGGAGTCTTATGGCTTGGGGGTAGAAGCTATTTAAAAGCCTCTTGGACCGAGACTTGGCACTCCGGTACCGCTTGCCGTGCGGTAACAGTCTATGACTAGGGTGGCTGGAGTGTGACAATATTTAGGGCCTTCCTCTGACACCGCCTGGTATAGAGGTCCTGGATGGCCGGAAGCTTGGCCCCAGTGATGTACTGGGCCGTTCGCACTACCCTCTGTAGTGCCTTGCGGTCGGAGGCCGAGCAATTGCCATACCAGGCAGTGATGCAACCACTCAGGATGCTGTTGATAATGCAGCTATAGAACCTTTTGAGGATCTGAGGACCCATGCCAAATCTTTTCAGTCTCCTGAGGGGGGATAGGTTGTCGTGCCCTCTTCACGACTGTCTTGGTGTGCTTGGACCATGTTAGTTTGTTGGTGATGTGGACACCAAGGAACTTGAAGCTCTCAACCTACTCCACCGCAGCCACGTCAATGAGAATGGGGGCGTGCTCGGTCCTCTTTTTCCTGTAGTCCACAATCATCTCCTTTGTCTTGATCACGTTGAGGGAGAGGTTGTTGTCCTGGCACCACCCGTCCAAGTCTCGGACCTCCTCCCTATAGGCTATCTCGTCGTTGTTGGCAGTCATGAGTGAACAGGGAGTACAGGACGGGACTGAGCACGCACCCCTGAGGGGCCCCCATGTTGAGGATCACCGTGGTGAATGTGTTGTTACCTACCCTTACCACCTGGGGGCGGCCCATCAGGAAGGCAAGGATCCAGTTGCAGAGGGAGGTGTTTAGTCCCAGGGTCCTTAGCTTATTGATGAGCTTTGAGGGCACTATGGTGTTGAATGCTAAGCTGTAGTCAATGAATAGCATTCTCAGATTGGTGTTCCTTTTGTCCAGGTGGGAAAGGGCATTGTGGAGCGCAAATTGAGATTGCATCATCTGTGGATCTTTTGGGGCGGTATGCAAATTGGAGTGGGTCTAGGGTTTCTGGGATAATGGTGTTGATGGGCCATGACCAGACTTTCAAAGCACTTCATGGCTACAGACGTGAGTGCTACGGGTCGGTAGTCATTTAGGCAGGTCACCTTAGGGTTCTTGGGCACAGGCACTATGGTGGTCTGCTTAAAACATGTTGGTATTACAGACTCAGACAGGGAGAGGTTGAAAATGTCAGTGAAGACACTTGCCAGTTGGTTAGCGCATGCTTGCAGTACACGTCCTGGTAATCAGTCTTGAGGCCTTGTGAATGTTGACCTGTTTAAACCTGTTAGTGCTCGGGGGCTGTGTTCGGAAGTTCGGAGAGTCTGGCATGCCCAAAGTAAACTGCCTGTTACTCAGGCACAGAAGCTAGGATATGCATATAGAATTGGATAGAAAAGACTGAAGTTTCTAAAACTGTTAAATTAATGTCTATGAGTATAACAGAACTCATATGGCAGGTGAAAACCCGATTCGTTCTTTTCCTTTTCTATTGAACATAGTTCTCTCAATATTAAATATTATTGTTTATTTAGATAGAGTACCTGAGGATTAATTAGAAACGTTGCTTGACTTGTTTGGACGCTGAAGGGGTGGATTACTGAACTCAATGATATAAAGAAGGACTTTATCGAACAAAATGACCATTCTTTGTGTTCCTGGGACCCTTATGATTGCAACCAGAGGAAGATCTTCAAAAGGTGATTTATTTTATCGCTTTTTGTGATGCATGTGCTTGTTTGAAAAATATGCTGTTGTGGGGCGCTGTCCTCAGATAATCGAATGCTATGCTTCGCCGTAAAGCCTTTTTGAAATGTGACAACGCGGTTAGATTGCAAAGATTTTGAGCTTTTGAATGCTGTAACACACTTGTATTTCCATGAATGTTTAATGTTACGATTTTTGTATTTTGAATTTGGCGCTCTGCAATTTCATCGGATGTTGTCGTGGTATCCCGCTAGCGGTCCTTGCGCACTCGGTGCGCCCTAAGAGGCTAAAGGTCTTACTCACATCGGCTGCGGAGACCGTGATCACACATTATTCCGGAACAGCTGGTGCTCTTATGCATGTTTCAGTGTTATTTCCCTCGAAGAGAGCATAGAAGTAGTTTAGCTCGTGTCACTGTGCTTCTCTTTGTAGTCTGTAACAGTTTGCAAGCCCTGCCACATCCGATGAGCGTCAGAGCCGATCTTAGTCCTGTATTTATGCATTGCCTGTTTGATGGTTCGTCGGAGGGCATAGCGGGATTTCTTATAAGCTTCCGGGATAGAGTCCCGCTCCTTGAAAGCGGCAGGCTCTAGCCATTAGCTCAGTGCGGATGTTGCCTGTAATCCATAGCTTCTGGTTGGGGTATGTACAGTTCAAGTCAGAAGTTTACATACACTTAGGTTGGAGTCATTAAAACTCGTTTTTCAACCACTCCACAAATTTCTTGTTAACAAACTATATTTTTGGCAAGTCGGTTAGGACATCTACTTTGTGCATGACACAAGTAATTTTTCCAACAGTTGTTTACAGACAGATTATTTCACTTAAAATTCACTGTATCACAATTCCAGTGGGTCAGAAGTAAACATACACTAAGTTGACTGTGCCTTTAAACAGCCTGTAAAATTCCAGAAAATGATGCCATGGCTTTCGATAGGCTAATTGACATCATTTGAGTCAATTGGAGGTGTACCTGTGGATGTATTTCAAAGCCTACCTTCAAACTCAGTGCCTCTTTGCTTGACATCATGGAAAAATAAAAATAAATTAGCCAAGACCTCAGAAAAGAAATTGTAGACCTCCACAAGTCTGGTTCATCCTTGGGAACAACTTCCAAACGCCTGAAGGTACCACGGTCATCTGTACAAACAATAGTACGCAACTATAAACACCATGGGACCACGCAGGCGTCAAACCCCTCAGGAAGAAGACGCATTCTGTCTCCTAGAGTTGAATGTACTGTGGTGCAAAAAGTGCAAATCAATCCCAGAACAACAGCAAAGGACCTTGTGAAAATGCTGGAGGAAACAGGTACAAAAGTATCTATATCCACAGTAAAACAAGTCCTATATCGACATAACCTGAAAGTCCGCTCAGCAAGGAAGAAGCCACTGCTCTTAAACCGCCATAATAAAGCCAGACTATGGTTTGCAATTGCACATGGGGACAAAGGTCGTACTTTTGGAGAAATGTCCTCTGGTCTGATGAAACAAAAATAGAACTGTTTGTAATGACCATGGTTATGTTTGGAGGAAAAAGGGGGAGGCTTGCAAGCCGAAGAACACCATCCCAACCGTGATGCACGGGGGTGGCAGCATCATGTTGTGGGGGTGCTTTGCTGCAGGAGGGACTGGTGCACGTCACAAAGTAGATGGCATCATGAGGAAGGAAAATGATTGGATATATTGAAGCAACATCTCAAGACATCAGTCAGGAAGTTAAAGCTTGGTCGCAAATGGGTCTTCCAAATGGACATTGACCCCAAGCATACTTCCAAAATGTTGGTAAAATGGCTTAAGTACAACAAAGTCAAAGTATTGGAGTGGTCATCAGAACTGAAAAAGCGTGTGCGAGCAAGGAGGCCTACAAACCTGACTCAGTTACACCAGCTCTGTCAGGTGGAATGGACCAAAATTCCCCTAACTTATTGTTTGAAGCTTGTGGAAGGCTACCCGGAACATTTGACCCAAGTAAAACAATTTAAAGGCAATGCTACCAAATACTCATTGAGTGCATGTAAACTTCTGACCCACTGGGAATGTGATGAAATAAATCAATCTCTCTACTATTATTCTGACATTTCACATTCTTATAATAAAGTGGTGATCCTAACTGACCTAAAACAGGGAATTTTTACTAGGATTAAATGTCAGTAATTGTGAAAAACTGAGTTTAAATGTATTTGGCTAAGGTGTATGTAAACTTCCGACTTCAACTGTACGTACGGTCACTGTGAGGACGACATCATCGATGCACTTATTGATGAAGCCAAAGACTGATGTGGTGCACACCTCAATGCTATCGGAGGAATCCCAGAACATATTTCATACTGTGCTAGCAAAACAGTCCAGTAGCTTAGCATCTGCTTCATCTGACCACTTTTTTATTGATCTAGTCACTGGTGCTTCCTACTTTAATTTTTGTTTGTAAGCAGTAATCAGGAGGATAGAATTATGGTCAGACTTGCCAAATGGAGGGGGAGGAAGAGCTTTGTATGCGTCTCTGTGTGTGGAGTAAAGGTGGTCCAGAGTTTTTCCCTCTGGTTGCACATTTAACATGCTGATAGAAATTTGGTAAAACGGATTTAAGTTTCCCTGCATTATAGTCCCCGGCTACTAGGAGTTTCTTTTTTGCTTATGGCAGAATACAGCTCATTCAATGCTGTCTTAGTGCCAACCTCAGTCGGTGGTGGTATGTAAAGAGCTATGAAAAATACAGATTAAAACTCTCTAGGGAGATAGTGTGGTCTACAGCTTATCATGAGATACCCTACCTCAGGCGAGCAATAGCTCGAGACTTTCTTAGATATCGTGCATCAGCTGTTATTTACAAAAATATAGTCCGCCGCCCCTTGTCTCACCAGACGCCGCTGTTCTATCCTGCCGGTACAGCGTTTAACCAGCCAGCTGTATGTTGATAGTGTCGTCATTCAGCCACGACTCCGTGAAGCATAAGATATTACAGTTTTGAATGTTCCGTTGGTAGTTTAATCTTCCGCATAGGTCATACATTTTATTCTCCAAAGATTGCACATTTGCTAGCAGAATCTTTCTCAGATTATTACCAATCCCACAAGGTATAACTCCAAACACCCAGAAAAGGCTACGCTCCTTGATGTTATACTTACAAATAATCCTGATAGGTATCCGTCTGGTGTTTTCTGTAATGATCACTGTTTTACAGCCTGTTCGTTAGTTAATTTAAGGAGCAGTTCTCGCTCTGTGGGTCTAACCCCAAGAAGTTCTGGAAAACGGTTAAAGACCTGGAGAATAAACCCTCCTCCTCACAGCTGTCCATGTCCCTTAACTTAAGGCTAGGCGTCCCGCTAGCGGGACACCTGTCGACAACTTCCGGTGAAATTGAAGGGCTCGCAATTCAAATAAATAATCATAAAAATTATGGATATTAAACATTTAGGTACATACAAGTATCTTATATCGGTTAAAAGCTTAAATTCTTGTTCATCTAACTGCATTGTCCGATTTACAATAGGCTTTACAGCGAAAGCATGCCATGCGATTGTTTGAGGACGGCGCCCCACATCAAAATATTTTTCAAACAGCACAGGCTTCATAAAATCACAAATAGTGATTAAATAGTCACTTACTTTTTGAAAATCTTCCTCTGATTTGCAATCCAAAGGGTCCCAGCTACAACATGTATGGTTGTTTTGTTAGATAAAATCCTTCTTTATATCCCAAAAAGTATGTTTAGTTGGCGCCATCGATTTGAGTAATCCACTCGTTCAACATGCAGAGAAAGCAATCCAAAAAGCTACCGCTAAACTTTGTTAAAACAAGTCCAAATACGTTTCTAATCAATCTTCAGGTTCCCTAAAAAAGTAATTAAACTATAATATTTCATACGGAAAGTATGTTCAATAGGAAAGCAAAATTAGCAGGTGTGCGTCCTTTTGGTCGCGGGCGCACAGACTGATTTCCAACTCTGACTCCCAGTACTAAAACTCAAAATTCTTCCTTGTTTGGGAAGAAACATGCCTGAAACGTTGAACAAAGACTGTTGACATTTAGTGGAAGCCATAGGAATTTCAATCTGGGAGTTGGATATGGATATGACCCTATACCTTCCATTGTAAGTGCATGGGCTCTCAAAGAAATATATATCCAGTTGGTTTGTCTTTGGATTTTCACCTACCATATCTATTGTGTTATAGTCTCATACATTATTTTAACATTTATACAAACTTCAAAGTGTTTTCTATCTAATGGTACCAATTATATGCATATCCTGGCTTCGTCGCCTGAGTAAAATCAGGCAGTTTACTTTGGGCACATCAGTCAGGCGGAAATTCAGAAAAAAAGGACCCTAGCCTGAAGAAGTTTTAATGTTGATGTGGTTGTTACTGACAAGGAGCACATGGCTGAGCTCTTTAAATCACCACTTTAATAAGTCAGGATTCCTATTTGACTCTTTGCCTCCTTGCCCGTCCAACATTTCCTCATCTCCCACCCCTTCTAATGTGACTATCCCGATGCTCCTCCCTCTTTTTCCCCTGCCCCGCTACAAAGTTTCTCCCTGCAGGCGGTCACTGAGTCCGAGGAGCTAAAGGATCTCCTTAAACTTGACCCCCAAAAAATCTGGTTCAGATGGTTTAGACCCTTTCTTCTTTAAGGATGCTGCCCCCATCATCGCCAAGCCTATCTGTAACCTTTTTAACTGGTCTCTCCTCTCTGGGGAGGTTCCCATTGCTTGGAAGGCAGCCAAGGTACATCTTTATTTAAAATGGGAGATCAAGTGGATCCTAACTGTTACAGGCCTATTTTTCCCTGTTTATCAAAAGTGTTGGAAAAAACATAATAATCAACTGACTGGCTTTCTTGATGTCTATAATATTCTCTCTGGTATGCAATCTGGTTTCCGCTCAGGTTACAGATGTGTCACTGCAACCTTAAAAAGGTCCTCAATGATGTCATCATTGCCCTTGATTCTAAGAAATGTTGTGCTGCTATTTTTGTTGACTTGGCAAAAGCTTTTGATGCCTTCTGGTAGATCGTCATTGTAAATAAGAATTTGTTCTTAACTGACTTGCCTAGTTAAATAAAATAAAAAATATTAACTGTTTACTTTGCTAGCTCACCAGCAACAATGACTAACATAGGTCTACTGCTCTTTTGGTATGTAAAAATGTCTTGAAATGTATCATTTAGTTATCAAGCTTGTATTTTGAATTTGCTGTTTAAATGAATTATTACTGTGGTGAAGACACACCATATGCGAAGCTCTTCACTTGCGCTCTCCAAACTCCTGCCAATGGAGGGCTTTTTTCCTCGTTGAAAAGTTTGCTGTTGCTTTCACACATGTAAATAGATAGGCCCTGTGATAAATCTATTTGCCATCCAATACAACAACAATAGCTAGCATTTCATCATTCCATCCCTGTACTGTTAATTTCAACAGACATTTCAGTTTCATAGGCCTATAATACATTTTCATTTAGCCAACCATTTCTGAGTGGGCCCAATGTTTAGTGCACATGAACGTTCGCAAGACTAATGAGGTAGAACTTCTCTTTATTTTAGTCATATTTCCTGTGTTTGTTGGAGTTCTGTGTGTCTGTGTCCTATTTTTTTATTTTATTTAACTAGGCAAATCAGTTAACTACTTAGGGAGTAGCGGCGCGCGCTAGCGGGCCACTCCCGACACTACCCGGTGAAATGTAAGGCGCCAAATTCAAAATCCAAAAGTTGAATTATTAAACATTCATCAATATACAAGTGTTGCATAGTCATCAAAAGCTCTGCTTCTTGGCAATATCACAGCGTTGTTAGATTTCAAAAAGGCTTTACGGCAAAAGCACAACATTTGATTGTTTGAGGATAGCACCCCACATATTTTCCACATTAGCATAAATTTATATCCAGCGCGGGTCACACAAAACCCATATAAGAGCTAAAAAATATCACTTCCCTTTCGAAGAACTTCTGCTGAGGGCTTCCCAAGTGTTCAACGAAGACATCCATGGTTCTTTTGTTAGAAAAAGTCATTTATTATATCCATAAATCTGTTTGGTTGGCGCGCGCAATGATCATAAAATCCACCGTTGAGTCGCCCATTGAACCGTGAAGAGAACACGTTCAAATTATACCTATAAACTTTCTACAAACAAATCAAACGTCATTTTTAATGTATCCTTAGGTATCCTTTTATGTATATTTACTGTAATATTTCAACCGGACGATAACGTGAACAATAGGAAAGGAAAATAAAGTGGTGTGCGTTCACAATCTCGCGCCCGTCAAACTTTTGTAAACAAAAGTGGTCCCCTGACTACTTCCTCTTCCTATCCATTCTGCTTACTGCTAGACCTTCCAGGCTTTGTATAAAGACTGTTTACATCTAGTGGAAACCATAGGTACTGCAGTCTCAGTTCTAGTTAAAATACAAATGAATAGGCAGCCTGGAGAAGGTCATTTACAAAAAAAACTGCAAATCCGGATGGATTTTCCTTGGGTTTTCGCCTGCTATATCAGTTGTTATACTCGCATACATTATTTTAACACTTTTAGAAACTTCAGAGTGTTTCCTATCCAATAGTACTAATTATGTGCATATCCTATTTTCTGGGCCTGAGTGGCAGGCATTTTACTTTAGGCACGCCAGACTCTCCAAAACCGTCACCTCTGCTGCCGCTCCCTAAGAAGTTAAGAATCATTTTTATTTACAATGACGGCCTACAACGGCCAAACCCCGACGACGTTGGGCCAATTGTGCGCCACCCTATGGGACTCCCAATCACGGCCGGTTGTGATACAGCCCTATGTCTCTGCCAATATGGTTTTGCGTAATAGGAGCGAGCATAGTGCTCAGTGTAAAAGAAATATGCTACGTGACCTGCGCTCCACGCTTTGGGGTCAGAATGTTGAATAAGAGACAATTATTGTTCCATGTATGCATGGTGTTGAAATATCATTAATAATCATAAAGTCTGATTAAGTCGAATGTACCAATGTAACAATGGCTGTGGAAATTGCCTTCTACATTGTAGAACCAGTTTATTGGTTGTAATTGGGTAATTGTATGGTCCTGGGGGCCAAGTGCTTATATTATATAGGCCCACCTGTTTGAGCTCCTGTTAGACAGATTCGATTTGGTTTCTAAAGGGGAGGCTGTACAGTCTTGCCCTCTACCTGTGTCCATTCAGATATGATAGGCTAAGTCTGATACAGAGGCTATTTATTTTGGGCTATTGCCTGTGTATATTTGGTAAATTTACTTGTATATTTTGTATGATATGGCACTTTCACCATTGGATCACCAAGATCTGTAAATAAATCTACACTGAGCACGTCAACCTGCCTTCTGCTGATTTCATGCTCTTATGACTGCTATAAGGTTCCTACTTTATAATTACATAGTCTAATCAAAATGTGTTGTAGACAAATTAATGTAAAGGGCTGCCTCAATATATAGACAAAGATTTGTAGTTGAACAAGTCGTTGCATGAATCGATTTTTTTTTTTACTTGACTTGAGACTTGACTTGAAAACTTGTGACTCGACTTGACTTGCTCTTAAAATGCACGACTAGGACTTAACTCGGGTCTTGACCTGTTATACTTGGGACCAAGTCACTATTATCCAAGTCTCACCTCTCACACACAAACACAGTCCCTTTCAGGGTCAGGTTAAGGGGCAGGTCAAGATCTAAGCCCCTGGCTGGCTAATCAGAGCCACTGAGATCAAAGACACAAAAACAGAGAGACGAAACAAAGAGAAAGAGGGGGGATATTAAAATATTTTTTTTGTGAATGTAGAGAGAGGGGGATAGAGAAATTTGAGAGGGATACATAAGATGGAGAGAGCAACAGAGAGAGGGAGGATGAAGGAATAAGAGAGCGAGGGTGAGATGAGAAACATAGTGCTTTGAGAATTTATGAAAAGCACTATAGAAATTCCGAATTTTTTAAATGTTATTTAACCAGGAAGGGCTCAGAGTACATAAAAGCTCTTTTACCAAATATTGTTCGGACATTTGGAACAGTTAGCAGGATAAAGTCCTGCGAACGAAGAGAGTACCCACCACATTTCTGAACAATAATAATGCCCAAATAAAATGGTAGTAAACCCATAATGGCTTTGTAAATAAAAGTATACCAGTGCCTGAGCCTACGATTGACTAGAGAAGGCCAGCCAACCCTTGCATTAAAGTGCAGTGGTGTGTAAGAGTTTTGCAGTTTAAAATAAATCACAAAGTCCCATGGTAAAAAGGTGTCAATTGATCTCAAAACACTGAGCGGAAGCATTCATATATAAAATATCCCCATAGTCTAATATAGGCATAAATGTAGCTGATACTAGCCTCCTTCTGGCTTCAAAAGAAAAACAGGCCTTATTCCTAAAATAATAATTTATTATTATAGGGTGAGATGAGACAGACGTTGCGTCCAAATGGCTTCCTACTCCCTACATAGTCCATTAATTTTGACCACTACCAGTGCACTTCATAGGGAATAGGGTGCCATTTGGACGCACCCAGAGAGGGTGTTACAGACCGGTTTCTAACAGATTAGAGGGATAATCATCGGAGGACAATGTGCATGAGAGTCTGCCGACTCTGGTGTATCCTTCATCTGTGTTTGGGTTACCAATTCGACAGCCCCGCCTTCTGTCCCCTCACCATCTGTCCCCTCACCATGGAAACCACCACGTCACCTGTCTCGGTAACAGGGACATTACACACTCCATTACCACTCCCTCAGCCCCCCTGGGGCCCTTACCATCCTTTACCAATAGACTCAACTCTAGCACAATACTAATACTAATGTTTGGATACACCCACACGGATAAGAGCGCCTGCTAAATTACTTTTTTTAGTACTTTTTTTATACCAGTAAATTAAAATCGACAGTAATTTACTGGCTTTTAAAAATAAAAATGAGTCATTTAGCAGACACTTATCTACAGCGATTTACAGGAGCAATTACGGTTAAGTGCATTGCTCAAGGGCACGTCAGCAGATTTTTCACCTAGTCGGCTCAGGGATTCAAACAAGCAACCTTTTGATTACTGGCTCTAACCGCTATGCTACCTGCCGCTTCTGTGCTGCCCGCAATTTACAGTAACCTACTGGCTACCGTTCCATTAATCGTTATCGCATCAAATCTCCTGAAACACAAATGCACAGCATATTACTGGAACACCTGTCTAAAGCAACATGCTGCATTTCTAGAATTTACAATGCATTACTGGAAACACAGTGGTAAGTAAACTGTTGCAGATTTACAGTGCAGGTAGCTGGTGTCAATGACAGCCTTTATTTCTGCTCCATGTATTTCATATACCTACTGTACTGTATTTCAATACTTATTTTGTCATTTGTATTTCACTGGGATGAACTACAATTCATGTAACCTATTTTGTAACAGTTTAATAAAAACGCATGCATTTCCTAATACAAAAATAAACTTGCAAATAGCCAGCTTAACTATAACAACTTTCTCGGTAACATAACCTTTTTACTTGCTATGACTGTGCTATGTTCTTGCACTGACAGTGTCGCTGTGGATCAGTGTGTCTGCTAAATTACCAAAATGTAAAAATGAACACTTGCAAAGAACACGCCTGGGTATCAGCCCCTGAACTAGGCCTAATTTGATCAAAATACAAGTAGTTAAAGGGTGGAACTCAGAATAATACCCAGCTGTGTGCTTTGCAAGTTCATTTTTACATTTAGGTCATTTAGCAGTAAGAAAAAACATCATAGCAAGTACAACCTTTCTGTAACCATTACTGAGAATTTTGTTGTAATTAAGGATACATTGGCATTCAAGGTAGGGGCGGCAGGTAGCCTAGTGGTTAGAGCATTGGACTTGTAACCGGAGGGTTGCAAGTTCGAATCCCTGAGCTGACAAGGTAAAAATCTGTCGTTCTGCCCCTGAACAAGGCACTGTTCCCACTGTTCCCCGGGCGCTGAAGACGTGGATGTCGACTTTTATTTTGTATTTATAACGAGATACTTTGAGGGATCTTTGCTCATCTCTGACTAGCGGAAAGTGCATTACTGTAATATTCACAGGAACTTGCCACCAGCTTCCTGTAAGTTACTGTAATATCAGAGCAACGATAGAGTACAAAACTGTAAAATTAACCTACTATACTGTAAGAAAGTAAATGCTACTGTAATCGTAATATTGGTATTTTTCCAGTATTTTACTGTAATTACATGGGATTGGTGCAAGCAGGTTGGCTGCTAGGTATTTGTATATTACAACATATTTATGAATATTTGGTGTTTTATATCACTTGCACCTCTAGAGGGCTAAACAAAGGCTTCCAAACTGGCCGCGATTACAGCGCAAAACAGACCAAAAGGATTTGCTAAAACACGTAAAGGTTTAAGACTTGTTGCCACTCTGATCTTTCCACTATACGCATTCAATTGAAAAGGGCACTATAACCACATATCAGTTCAATTGGTACAGCATTCTCACTAACACGTACATAAAAATATTGACACTTATAAGGCACGCCTCGAAATATGTTAGAGGTCAGCAATTTTATCCACTCCTACAAAATGTTTTCACAAAACACCATAATTTACAGAATGCAACATTAAATATACAGAAAAACCGCAATACAGTATTTTATTGTTAAAATTACTAACAGTGAATATGTAATTAGTTTATTAGATACACTACCCCATTTACGAAAATGTTTCGCTCCTACAGACAGTGTCACGTGGCTGTGGCTTGGTATATAAAACAGGCAGACTGGATTCAAGGCATTCAGTTACTGTTCGATTGAACATTAGAATGGGCACAACGAGTGACCTAAGCGACTGAGCATGGTATGATCGTTGGTGCCAGCTGTGCCAGTTCCAGTATCTCAGAAACATCCGGGCTTTCCACGCACAACAGTGTCTAGGGTTTACCGAGAATGGTGCGACAAACAAAAAAACATCCAATTAATGGCAGTCGTGTGGGCAAAAACAGCTCGTTGCAAGCTAACAGGCAGCCCACAAACAGGCAAATAACGGAACAGTACAACAGTGGTGTGCAAAACGACCTCTCAGGAACTCCACAACTTGTCGGGCCCTTGTCACGGATTAGCTATTGCAGCAGACGACCACACCGGGTTTCACTCCTATCAGCTAAAAACAAGAAGAAGCGTCTCCAATGGGCACGCGATCACCAACACTGGACAACTGAGGAATGGAAAAACATTGCCCGGTTTGACGAATCCCGGTTCTTGTTGCATCATGCTGATGTCAGAGTCAGGATTTGGCGTAAGCATGATACCATGGCCCGAACCTGCCTGGTGTAAACGGTACAGGCTGGTGGCGGTGGTGTCATGGTGTGGGGAGTGTTTTCCTGGCACACGTTAGTCCCTTGATACCAATTGAGCAAAAATGCCATGCTCTGAAGAATTCAGGCTGTTCTGTAGGCAAAGGGGGGTCCGACCTGGTACTAGATGGGTGTATTTAATAAACTGGCCACAGTGTATTACAGCATACCAGTTAATATTAGGTGTTTTATATCACTTGTACTAAACTGGCAGTGATCACAGAGCAAAAGGACTTGGCTAAACACTCAAACATTAAAATGTTTGAGACTTGTTGCCACTCATCTGTCCCCTACACACATTACATTTTTAGGGAACTACTACCACATTTCAGTTAAATTGGTACAGCACTCTCACTAGTGGGTGCAACAAATCTAGCCTCTAACAAGACACACCACAAAATATGTCAATAAGCCAGAAATAACAATACCATACACTCACTATTGTTCAAAATGTATTTGGAGCACCAATAATACAGTATGGTACTGTATTCTGTGGGGTGGTACTGATATGCAGTAAATTACAGGCAGCACAGTAGCCAGTAAATTCCTGATTTACAGGAAAAGTTTTTTAGATTCCAAAATTACAGTATTGTACTGTATTCTGTGGGGTACAACATTCTCACTAACAGGTGCAACAAATATAGCCTCTTACAAAGCATACCTCCATATGCTAATGAGCTGTAAATGTAGAGCAATTTGTTACAGTCCACAGAAGTACTAGGAGGAGTGGGATGTGTGTGAGGGGAGGGACTGTGGCGCGTTTCTGATACATACTGTACACGCATACAGTCGTGGCCAAAAGTTGAGAATGACAAATATACATTTTCACAAAGTCTGCTGCCTCAGTTTGTATGATGGCAATTTGCATATACTCCAGAATGTCATGAAGAGTGATCAGATGAATTGCAATTAATTGCAAAGTCCCTCTTTGCCATGCAAATGAACTGAATCCCCAAAAAACACTTCCAATGCGTTTCAGCCCTGCCACAAAAGGACCAGCTGACATCATGTCAGTGATTCTCTCGTTAACACAGGTGTGACTGTTGACGAGGACAAGGCTGGAGATCACTCTGTCATGCTGATTGAGTTCGAATAACAGACTGGAAGCTTCAAAAGGAGGGTGGTGCTTGGAATCATTGTTCTTCCTCGGTCAACCATGGTTACCTGCAAGGAAACACGTGCCGTCATCATTGCTTTGCACAAAAAGGGCTTCACAGGAAAGGATATTGCTGCCAGTAAGATTGCACCTAAATCAACCCTTTATCGTATCATCAAGAACTTCAAGGAGAGCGGTTCAATTGTTGTGAAGAATGCTTCAGGGCGCCCAAGAAAGCCCAGCAAGCGCCAGGACCGTCTCCTAAAGTTGATTCAGCTGTGGGATCGGGGTGAAGACTTTTGGTGGATGGCCTGGTGTCAAGAAGGGCAGCAAAGAAGCCACTTCTCTCCAGGAAAAACATCAGGGACAGACTGATATTCTGCAAAAGGTACAGGGATTGGACTGCTAAGGATGGGGGTAAAGTCATTTTCTATTATGAATCCCCTTTCCGATTGTTTGGGGCATCCGGAAAAAAAGCTTGTCCGGAAAAGACAAGGGGAGTGCTACCATCAGTCCTGTGTTATGCCAACAGTAAAGCATCCTGAGACCATTCATGTGTGGGGTTGCTTCTCAGGTAAGGGAGTGGGCTCACTCACAATTTTGCCTAAGAACACAGCCATGAATAAAGAATGGTACCAACACATCCTCCGAGTCAACTTCTCCCAACCATCCAGGAACAGTTAGGTGACGAACAATGCCTTTTCCAGCATGATGGAGCACTTTGCCATAAGGCAAAAGTGGCTCGGGGAACAAAACATCAATATTTTGGGTCCATGGCCAGGAAACTCCCCAGACCTTAATCCCATTGAGAACTTGTGGTCAATCCTCAAGAGGCGGGTGGACAAACAAAACCCCACAAATTCTGACAAACTCCAAGCATTGATTATGCAAGAATGGGCTGCCATCAGTCAGGATGTGGCCCAGAAGTTAATTGACAGCATGCCAGGGTGGATTGCAGAGGTCTTGAAAAAGAAGGGTCAACATCGCAAATACTGACTCTTTGCATCAACTTCATGTAATGCTCAATAAAAGCCTTTGACACTTATGAAATGCTTGTAATTATACTTCAGTATTCCATAGTAACATCTGACAAAAATATCTAAAGACACTGAAGCAGCAAACTTTGTGGAAATTAATATTTGTGTCATTCTCAAAACTTTTGGCCACAACTGTACACTTCTCATCCTCAGAGGCAGAGACCAAGAGCAGAGCAGCAAACGCACACACACACGCTCATTCAGACACACACACACACACACACACACTTGACATAGGATCTTCGTTGCCTCAGAACAGCGCTCCAGCAGGTATATTTCACTGGTTACCCCCAAAGCCAATTCCTCCTTTGGCCGCCTTCCCTTCCAGTTCTCTGCTGCCAATGACTGGAACAAATTGCAAAAAAAAAAAAAAATCACTGAAGCTGGAGACCTATATCTCCCTCACTAACTTTAAGCATCAGCTGTCAGAGCAGCTTACCGATCACAGCACCTGTACACAGACCATCTGTAAATAGCCCACCCAACTACCTCATCTCCATATTGTTATTTATTTTTGCTCTTTTGCACCCCAGTATCTCTACTTGCACATCATCATCTGCACATCTATCACTCCAATGTTAATGCTAAATTGTAATTATTATTTCGCCACTATGGCCTATTTATTGCCTTACCTCCCTAATCTTACTACATTTGCACACACTGTATATAGATTTTTTTCTATGTGTTATTGACTGTACGTTTGTTTAGCCCATGTGTAACTCTGTGTTGTTGTTTTTGTCACACTGCTTTGCTTTATCTTGGCCAGGTCGCAGTTGTAAATGAGAACTTGTTCACAACTGGCCTACCTGGTTAAATAAAGGGTGGAGAGAAAAAAGGAGGCGTTAACAGGATAGACAGAAACAAACACATACACACCACTAGACAGAGGCTCATCTAGAGCAGGGGTTCCCAAACTAGGGGGGGGTCACTTCCTTTTTTTTAAACAATTTGTGAATGTTTATACCAATCTAAAACAATGCACAAATCTGCTATACTTTAGGCTAGAAACAACGTTAAAATGCCAGAGGAAGACAACTCTGATTCACATGGGAATATATATTGCATTCAGAAATGAAAAGCTGAAATGTCTTGAGTCAATAATTATTCACGAGTAAAAATGTGTTTAACAAGCCACCTAATAAGTTGCATGGAGTCACTGTGTGCAATAAAAGTGTTTAACATGATTTTTGAATGCCTACCTCATCTTTGTACCCCACGCATACAATTATCTGTAAGGTCCCTCAGTCGAGCAGTGAATTTCAAACACAGATTCAACAACAAAGTCCAGGGAGGTTTTCCAATGCCTCGCAAAGAAGGACACCTATTGGTAGATGGGTAAAAATTAAAAAAGCAGACATTGAATATCCCTTTGAGCATGGTGAAGATATTAATTACTCTTTGGATGGTGTATCAATACACCCAGTCACTACAAAGATACAGGCGTCTTTCAGATCTCAGTTACCGGAGAGGAAGGAAACCGCTCAGGGATTTCACCATGAGGCAAATGGTGACTTTAAAACAGTTAAGAGTTTAATGACTGACTGTGGTAGGAAAAACTGAGGACGGATCAACAATATCCAAATATTCCAAAATCTGTTTGCAATAAGCCACTAAAGTAAAACTGTACAAAAAAATTGGCAAAGAAATAAAATGTCCTGAATACACAGTGTTATGTTTGGGGCAAATCCAACAAAACACTGCGTACCACTTCATATTTTCAAGCATGTTATGGGTATGCTTGTCAGCAAAGACTAGGGAGATATTTAGGATAAAAAGAAACAGAATAAAGCAAAGCACAGGCAAAGTCCTAGAGGAAAACCTGGTTCAGGTCTGTTTTCCAACAGACACACAGACAAATACACCTGTCAGCAGGATAACAACCTAAAATGCAAGGCCAAATATACACTGAACGTACAAAACATTAGGATCCTCTTCCTTATATTGAGTTGCACCCCCTTTGCCCTCAGAACAGCCTCAATTCGTCCGGGCATGGACTCTACAAGGTGTCAAAAGCGTTCCACAGGGATGCTGACCCATGTTAACGCCAATGCTTCCCACAGTTGTGTCAAGTTGGATGGATGTCCTTTGGGTGGTGGACCATTCTTGATACATACGGGAAACTGTTGAGCGTGAAAAACCCAGCAGCGTTGCAGTTCTTGGCACACTCAAACCAGTGCGCCTGGCACCTACCACCATACCCTGTTCAAAGGCACTTAAATACTTTGTCTTGCCCATTCACCCTCTAATGGCACACACACAATCCATGTCTCAAGAAAAATATCCTTATTTCCCCTTCATCTACACTGATTGAAGTGGATTTAACAGATGACATCGATAAGGGATCATAGCTTTCACCTGGATACACTTGGTCAGTCTGAAAGGGGTATTCAACTCTCACCCAACGAGGTCTGGCGCCTGCAGGTTTTCTGTTCTGATATTTAAATTGCACCCACCTGGTGTCCCACGTCTAAATCAGTCTGTGATTAGAGGGGGAACAATTTTTAAAAAGCAGTGGGACTGGCTTCAAGGTCCAGATTTGAATTTTAAGGGTTTATGTCATGGAAAGAGTACACTTAGTGTACACTGTAGTTGCTTACCAAGACGATAGAAAATGTTAGAGTGGCCTAGTCACAGTTTTGACTTAAAATCAGGTTAAAAAAAATCTATGGCAAGACTTGAAAATGGCTGTCTAGCAATGATCAACAACCAACTTGACAGAGCTTGAAGAGTTAAAAAAATAAATAATGTGCAAATATTGTCCAATCCAGGTGTGCAAAGCTCTTAGAGACTTACTCAGAACAGAAAGACTCACAGCTGTATTCGCTGCCAAAGGTGATAATAACATGTATTGACTCAGGGGTGGGAATACTTATGTGAATGTGTTATTTATGCATTTCCTTTTCAGAAATTAGCAAACATTTCTAAAAACATGTTTTCACTTTGTCATTATGGGGTATTGTGTGTTTTTTGTCATTATGGGGTAATGTATGAGAAAAAATATAGAATCCATTTTGAATTCAGGCTGTAACACAACAAAATGTGGAATAAGTCAAGGGCTATAAATACTTCCTGAAGGCACTGTAGGTATTCAGATGTATACCTTTTTTTTCCTTCATTAAATTGAGGGTTCATATAAATGATCATAATAAAACATATATTTGGTCATGGAATAGCATTTGGGGAAATCGGTTCTAGACTTTATTTTCCTTGTTTATTATTATTAATATTATTAAATAGCCTGCCTAAAAGATATCTTGTAAAACCAGGTAGAATTGCAGTAAATTTTCTTAGGAAAAAAAAAGAAATGCATAGGTCCCTCAAATTAAACAAAATAAAGTTGGTGTTGTATTTAATATAGGCTCTCTCAATAAACAATACTACAAGTGAATAAGGGGGCCCTGGGGAAAATTGTTAGGAACCCCTGATCTAGAATGTAACGCTCTAGTGGACAATTGTGTTCCTTCAGTACCCCCTTTCCTTTCCTTCCTTCTCCTTCTCTACCGCTTTCATGATCGGCCAGTGAAGAGGGCATACCGTGCGAGTAGAAATCAGGCCCAGGGTTGAGGAGGAGGTGGTCCTAATTCATAGGACATGCTCTTTCAGGTTTAACCAATTAAAACCACAGAGAGAGAAAATTGACATTCAATAACAGAATCAGCTGCTTTGCATTTGGCAGGAAAGGTTTGAATGCTCCAGCGGTACGCTAATGAAGTGTATGTTACCTGTATGTCCTGCAGTAGTTCTTGTTTCCTGCGGCGTATGCTCTCCAACTCCTTTTTCTCCTCGGGACAAAGATCATGTGGCACTGAGAGAGGGAGAGGAAGAGAGATAGAGGAGGAGAAATGTAGTAAAAATTAAAAGAGTGAGAGAGAAGTAGAGAGTGAGGATAATAATGCTCTGGGTCACCATGACAACACAGAGCCTACATCCATCAAATTACACCCCAAACCCCAACCCTCTTCTAGCCAACTACTGAGGTGACATACCCCCACATACACCTTACAAACCAGACCCCCATGCCAATTAAGCACTCAAGCGCCACACCAAGTACTCACTCACAAGACCAAACCAACCCTCCCAGACACACGCCTGAACAATATCTGCAGTACAAAAATAAGAGAAAGACAGAACACCACGTGTCCTTCCGAGAGAGAAATCGAGAGATGGACAAAGGACACCCGTCACACCATAGGCCAGCTAAGCAGAGAAGCTGTAGACCAAAATATCAGCTCCCATTTTGAAACACGGACATGAGAACATGTCCCTGGTGCACGCACACCACACACACACACACGCACTACATGAGTCCCAAATCCATGTGATATTTCATCAGGGGAAGAGAAGAGAACAGAATGGATTTACATATCAGCTTATGAAGTAATCTCTCTCATGGCAGCTCCTATCAGGCCCGCGGCATAGTTTAGAGGTCAGTGTGTGTAACAGGACACACTGTCACAGCCCTACTGCCACTGGATGTGTGGTGGCTGCTTCCTTCAACAACAAAACACACCCACTGTAGGCCTCTGCCTGTTTACTGTCCACACACATGAAAGATCCACAAAAAATGTACAGAACCACAAGGTCATTTAGGCTACTAAACAACAGTTGCAGACTTCAAGGTCTTCTACAAAATACATTGAAATTACCTGCTAAAGTTCTCTAATGTTTTATCCATTGAAGACTGTTGTGACGTGTCTTTTGTACACATAGGCCTAGTACTCAACTAAGAGGTGTGTATACAGTGCATTCAGAAAGTATTGAGACCCCTTCACTTTTTACACATTTTGTAACATTACAGCCTTAATCTAAAATTACAGCCTTATTCAATCTACACACAATACCTCATTATGTATCGTGAACATCACCGGGCCAAGCTTCCTGCCATACAGGACCTCTATACCAGGCGGTGTCAGAGGAAGGCCCTAAAAAAGCAGAGGTTGAAGGAATTGTCCGTAGAACACCAAGACAAGATTGTGTCGAGGCACAGATCTAAAGGAAGGGTACCAAACAATTTCTGCAGCATTGAAGGTCTCCAAGAACACAGTGGCCTCCACCATTCTTAAATGTAAGACGTTTGGAACCACCAAGACTCTTCCTAGAGCTGGCCGCCCGGCCAAACTGAGCAATCAGGGGGAGAAGGGCCTTGATCAGGGTGGTAACCAAGAACCCGATGGTCACTCTGACAGAGCTCCAGAGGTTCTCTGTGGAGATGGGAGAACCTTCCAGCAGGACAACCATCTCTGCAGCACTCCACCAATCAGGCCTTTATGGTAGAGTGGCCAGACAGAAGCCACTTCTTAGTCAAAAGCACAACAGCCCGCTTGGAGTTGCCAAAAGGCACCTAAAGGACTCTCATACCACAAGAAACAAGATGATCTGGTCTGATGAAACCTAAATTGAACTCTTTGGCCCGAATGCCAAGCTTCACGTCTGGAGGAAACCTGGCACCATCCCTGTGTTGATGGCAGCATCATGCTGTGGGGATGTTTTTCAGAAGCAGGGACTGGGAGACTAGTCAGGATCGAGGGAAAGATGAACGGAGCAAAGTACAGAGAGATCCTTGATGAAAACCTGCTCCAGAATGATCAGGACCTCTGACTGGGGTGAAGGATCACCTTCCAACAGGACAACGACCCTAAGCACACAGCCAATAGAATGCACGAACGGCTTCGGGACAAGTCTCAATGTCCTTGAGTGGCCGAGCCAGAGCCCGGACTTGAAACCGATCTAACATCTCTAGAGAGACAATAATTTATTTGTTCATGTCAACACACAGCATAGTAGTCATTCATGATTTGAAATGCAATCAAGCACTTTAGTTTTAAAATAACTAAGCGACCATTAAATAATTTGCGTAAACAATAAATAGGCCTAAACCATTCCATTTCGGAAATTGCATTCACAAATGAATGTGACCGTTTTTCGTGTTTGCTGTAATAAAGGCTTTACAAAAAAAGTTAGACTATCTGGTACCCTTAGCATTTATTTAGTGTTGTTTACATTGTTCCAAATGGTCAGAAAACATATTGTAATCTAACAGCACCTGTTTGGCACACATAATATGCATGCAGTGCTTGCTCCTTACCTTCTTTTTCTTGATCTCCAGTATTTTCCACAACTAGTCAAATTTATTCCACATATCTGACTTCCCCTTTACCTCCTGAGCAACCAGTAAACATTCCCGTTTAGAGTTTATTTGTCACGTCCTCTGCATCCATTTTGCGGTCACGTGTTACGATGTTCAGAGTTTGTAATAACCAATTTATTGGTGTGATTATGATATGCTATAGGTCAGGCCCTATTGGTCACATGCATGCGATGCATACATGTGTCACGTAAAGAGAGCAAGGGTTCAAGGATTTTTTTTCCTAAACAAATCAAGGATTTCGATAACAGAACTTTTCAGTCAGAAATGGCTGTAATTATTATAATTATAGCATTGAATAGCCCCGCTATTTCAGGGAAGTTAAGTACCAATATACACAGGCAGTTAGTAAAGCAAAGGCTGGCTTTTTCAACAAGAAATTTGCATCCTGTAGCACAAACTCCAAAAAGTTCTGGGACACTGTCCATGGAGAATAAGAGCACATCCTCCCAGCTGCCCACTGCACTGAGGCTAGGAAACACTGTCACCACCGATAAATCCACGATAATTGAGAATTTCAAGAAGCATTTTTCTACGGCTGGCTATGCTTTCCACCTGGCTACCCCTACCCCGGTCAACAGCCCTGCACCCCCCACAACAACTTGCCCAAACCTCCCCCATTTCTCCTTCACCCAAATTGCAGCTCTTTCAGAACATCAGCTAAATCTGGACCTCTACAAATCAGCCGGGCTAGACAATCTGGACCCATTCTTTCTAAAAATTACCCGCCGGAATTGTTGCAACCCCTATTACTAGCCTGTTCAACCTCTCTTTCGTATCGTCTGAGATCCCCAAAGATTGGAAAGCTGCCGCGGTCATCCCCCTCTTCAAAAGGGGGAGACACTCTAGACCCAAACTCTTACAGACCTATATCTATCCTACCCTGCCTTTCTAAGGTCTTGGAAAGCCAAGTTAACAAACAGATCACCAACCATTTCAAATCCCATCCGTACCTTCTCCGCTATGCAATCTGGTTTCCGAGCTGGTCATGGGTGCACTGGAGACTGGAGACCTATATCTCCCTCACTAACTTTAAGCACCAGCTGTCAGAGCAGCTCACAGATCACTGCACATAGCCCATCTGTAAATAGCCCATCCAACAACCTCATTCCCATACTGTTATTTATTTTGCTCCTTTGTACCCCAGTATCTTTACAATGCACATTCATCTTCTGCACATCTATCACTCCAGTGTTTAATTGCTATATTGTAATTATTTTGCCACTATGGCCTATTTATTGCCTTACCTCCCTTATCTTACCTCATTTGCACACACTGTATATAGACTTCTCTATTGTATTATTGACTGCATGTTTGTTTATTCCATGTGTAACTCTGTGTTGTTGTTTGTGTCGCACTGCTTTGCTTTATCTTGGCCAGGTCCCAGTTGTAAATGAGAACTTGTTCTCATTTAGCCTACCTGGTTAAATAAAGGTGAAATAAATAAAAGTGTAAAAAATGTTGCAGCTTCAGCAACACGGACAGCGCGATGCACACTGTTGATATTCTGTGGTGATCGCTGCAGCAAGGAGGATATATATATTTTTTTTTTACACAGTATAGTAAGTCTAAGCCAGGTCCAGCTAGAGACAAAAACGGTATGAAAATTTCATATCACGATTATAGTGACCAAAATTATCATGGATATCAGTATTATCGCGGTATTGTTCAAAATGTGCTGGAAATTGAGTACTGATACACACACTGAAATCATTTCACAAAGTTTTATATTGAAAACCAACAAACAAGAAATAAAATTAGCATCACTATGCACTTTGTGTGCATAAACATTAAAATAATAACATTAAAGATGGCACCATGTGGGAATGAGGTAAAAGTTTCCCTAGTGCATGTTTTAATGAACAAGTAAGCAAATCAAATGTGCATATAAAAGCAACACAAGTAAAGCAATGTGCATGTAAGAACAATACAACCATATGTAAACAAATCCAATGTGCAGGTGTTGACATTAAAATAACAATATTAAAATATCTTTGTTCACTTAAGATTGAAATGTAAAAATGTCAGCATATTTACTTTGTCTGGTTTAAGTAGTGATCTGCGAGGGGGAGACAATGTGCCCGCTGGCACTGAACACTCTCTCTGATGGCACGCTGGTTGCTGGGATACACAAAAGCTTCCTGGCAACCCTGGCAAGGTGAGGCAGCTCTGATGCATGGCCCCTCCACCACACCAGTTGATCCTCTTCTGCTGGAATGGGTGGCAGAAACAGGTAGACCTTGATCTCTTCTTTCACTTTGTCTTCTGGGGTGGTCAGAATCTGACCCTCTTCACCTCTCTGCTGCCTTGTTGAGGTAATTTTTCTCAGCAACCCAGCCAGGCCTTTCCCCTCCGATGCCGCTGTGGGGGTGCTGCTGGCGATGGTGGTTCTTCCCTGACTTGTGCAGCTGTCAGCTTCAAGACCTCCTTGGCACAGCGGTCTGTGTCAACTTTTGCAGCTGCAGGCTCATCTAAAAAGCTAATTTTGAAGCAGGGGTCAATGAAACAAGCCATGTGCATGACTCTCTTTCCCTTCGCTGTGTATCTGTTGTTAAGGACTTCTCTCATTACCCTTTCCATCTCCTTGGTCAGGGATGGCTCCATATTCTTTTCCACCAGAACATCACGGGTGATGTGGTCCAGGACAGGCTTGATGGCTGACAGTGTCACTTGTGTCTCTGAGTGCATCTGTAAACTTGCTCAGAGGTTCAAGGAGCTGGCACAGTTGCTCCATGACACTTATGTCGGCATCCTTGCTCATGTTCTTCCTTTTCCAGCCAGTGTCACACAGACTGGCTGCTGTTGGCTGAGGAAACGCTCAAGCACCTTGTGTATAGATCCCCATCGGGTCACCACATCATGGATCAGAGCTTTCTGTGGCATGTTTAGGGCAGCTTGCCTTTCTCAGTTCTCTCCTTCTCTTCCAGCTCTGTGAGAAGCCTTAGACCTGATGACGGCAGGCCTTGACTGCTGTGTCAGCTCTCTGAATTTTCAGAGCCTTTGAGATGGCCAGGTTCAAATTATGGCCAAAGTCCCCAGGCTACAAATCTGGGAACTCTTCAAAAGCCTTGATCATGTTTGTTGCGTTGTCTGTGGTTATGCAGACCAGGTCTTTCTTGTTGATCCCCCACTCTTCCAGCATATTCTCAAAAAACTCTGATGTGGTGAGCCGAGTGATCTTCTGAGAAGAACTGTGTTTCCAGGCAGTTTGATTCCAGTTGCCAGTCTGGGGTGAGGTAATGGATAGTGAAGCTGAGGTAATGGATAGTGAAGCTGATGTAGGGTTAACCACCCCGCTTTCACTAGTCCAGGTCAGTAGTTGCAGCAAATCATGTGCCTTGAGACAAACCTTTTCCAACATCAGCTTTAGCCTGGTTGTACAGGTTTGGGATTTCAGTCTTGGAAAATAACGTTTGTGATGGCACGGCAACCTTCACCAGCCTCAGAAAGCCAGGCCTCTCAACAATTTGAAATGGTATCATGTCCTTTGCAATGTAATATGAAAGGGCTGCTGAGGTCTTCAGCATTTTTTTATGTGGATGCATAAGCAGTCTGCCTTTTAAATGATTGCTCGAGTGTCTGTCACAACAGTAGATGAGGAGGGACCAGTAGCATCACTGGGTATGCCTGCTGCACGCCCACTCTGTAAACAAGGGAATAGCAAATGTATTATTATTATTGGTGTTGTTACATTATTATTAACACACACACACACAGTCTATATTCTGTGTTGCATTTGAGTATATGCAATGACCCCATGCACAATTTACATAAATACAAATGAGTCTTAAGACAGTGACAGTAATTGCAATGAGCCCAACAATTGACATAAATACAGGAGTCTTGTATAGGACTCTATAGTGTTTCCCCTGTTGGAACACTTTCACAACCAAGTCGACGACTGACGGATTTTAAATGAACAAAATATGTTGGTTGGGTGATTAAACTACATAACGTGTTATCATGTGCAATGGGAGAATAGAGTCTGCAGACAGGCAACACATACAGCAGCAGAACAACGCGTAGTGTTTTTACGAGAGTAGGTAACACTGAAAGCTTCAGTTTACATTATTGACAAGCTATTAGCAAGTTAGACAGACAAACCATGACATTTCCGAAGTCCCCACATCATGCACTGAGCTAACAGTTAACTTACCTTGCATTCACTATAAAGTAGTGGGTGGTGGTCAAGATGACTCAAGAGATTTGAAGTGTTGCCCCCTTTCGCAGCATTTAGTTTTTTGCATGTTCTGCAGACAGGGTGACCATATTCAATTAAGTTTCCCTCAGTACTCTTGTAAAACCCAAAATACAACCACACTTCAGATTTGGTCCTCTTAGAAGGCTGAAAAATCTCCTGAGCGCTGTCACTGCCTTCCGCCATGTTCTCACACAAAACAAAACCCACGTTGCATGCTGCACCTGCGTCAGACTGTTGCTAACTTTGCTTGATGCTGGACAGTATTTACCGTGAGTTTTTCAAACCTCGGTAATCAAACACGGTTTTAATGATAATTAAAATGTGAAACTGTAATACTCACCGTCAGGAATTTTACCATGGCTTATCATGAAACCGGTAACCGTTTCATCCCTAGGCCCAGCACAATCAAATCAATTGCGGTCAGACTCCCTCTAGGCAATTGTGTGTCTTAATTATTTAATCAAACAGTTTGCTTAAAGCATCAAACAAGCCCAGTGCATATATTTGATTAAAGCACATAGGATGTGTCTATATATGGAAAAATTTGAAAAATGTTGACCAATACTTTTTTGTTGTTTGTTTGTTGTTGTCGGGACAGACCTAGTACACACATTTGACATTTAGCGGAGTGACTTACAGTAGTGAGTGCATATATTTCATACTTTCTTTTTTCTTCTCCATACCGTCTCCTAGTGGGAATTGATACCCACAACCCTGACATTGCAAGCGCCATGCTCTACCAACTGAGCCACACACATACACACACACTTTCTCCTCAGCTTATACTATAGTTTTCCTACCTGAGTGAGTTTCTCTCCCAGTCCTCCCACTGTTCCCAGAAGCAGCTGTCTCCCAGTAACCCTTTATTCTGTCTACCAGTATCCTGACCCCACTCTCTAGCCTGGTCTACTGTGCCAGTAGACGTGCAGTTCCAGTAGCAGAGAGTTGTTCCAGTTCAGCCCAGAAATACTCTAGTCCAGCTCAGTAAAGCTCAACAGTATTAGAGAGTCTCGCAGTTAAGAGTTATGCCTATGGGTCTAGTCCAGTCTAATTTAGACCAGTTTAAATATAGTCCAGTCCAGTCTTAGTCCTTGTCTAATCCATTCACACAGTAGCAGCACTCTCTCAATAATATAGTCCAGACTTCTCTCCCAGTACAGCAGACCAGTATTATTAGTTATTTCCCAGTATAACCCAATTGTATCCCAGTCAAGTCCAGTACCAGCTGTATAACCGACTGTCCCAGTCCCTCTGAGCCCTCCTGCACCCGTCTGGCCCTCCAATCCTGTGGTGCGATACTAAAATAACCAACACTGCCCCCCTCTCTCCTCAACAGCCGAGCAGTCTTTAACTCTTAACCTGCCAGGCTTCCCGTGTGTCACACCACCACACTACAGGCTCCTAATCCAACACAGAGACACAGAGAGAAAGGAAGATGACAAAGAATAAGGCAAGAGGTTAGCTGCTCCACCATACCAGAGAGAGAGAGAGAGAGAGAGCAAGTGTGTGAGTGTGAGCCAGAGGAGTGTTCAGCTCAATCGCTTACCTTTTGTTGAAAGATCACTGACAGGACAGGGGGGGAAACCTTCCCTCCCTCTCAACTCCTCCCTCTTTCCCTCCAAACATTAGGCCTATACACAGTCTCAATCCTGTGGACGCACGCAGGCATAGATAGATAGATAGATAGATAGATAGATAGATAGATAGATAGATAGATAGATAGATAGATAGATAGATAGATAGATAGATAGATAGATAGATAGATAGATAGATAGATAGATAGATAGATAGATAGATAGATAGATAGATAGATAGATAGATAGATAGATAGATAGATAGATAGATAGATAGATAGATAGATAGATAGATAGATAGATAGATAGATAGATAGATAGATAGATAGATAGATAGATAGATAGATAGATAGATAGATAGATAGATAGATAGATAGATAGATAGATAGATAGATAGATAGATAGATAGATAGATAGATAGATAGATAGATAGATAGATAGATAGATAGATAGATAGATAGATAGATAGATAGATAGATAGATAGATAGATAGATAGATAGATAGATAGATAGATAGATAGATAGATAGATAGATAGATAGATAGATAGATAGATAGATAGATAGATAGATAGATAGATAGATAGATAGATAGATAGATAGATAGATAGATAGATAGATAGATAGATAGATAGATAGATAGATAGATAGATAGATAGATAGATAGATAGATAGATAGATAGATAGATAGATAGATAGATAGATAGATAGATAGATAGATAGATAGATAGATAGATAGATAGATAGATAGATAGATAGATAGATAGATAGATAGATAGATAGATAGATAGATAGATAGATAGATAGATAGATAGATAGATAGATAGATAGATAGATAGATAGATAGATAGATAGATAGATAGATAGATAGATAGATAGATAGATAGATAGATAGATAGATAGATAGATAGATAGATAGATAGATAGATAGATAGATAGATAGATAGATAGATAGATAGATAGATAGATAGATAGATAGATAGATAGATAGATAGATAGATAGATAGATAGATAGATAGATAGATAGATAGATAGATCTATCTATATATATATATATATATATATATATATAGATATATCTATGTATGTGTGTGTGTCTGTGATTCTTCTCTCCGCTCATGACTGTCAGATTGTACACCAATATCCTCCAGCTCTGAATATGATCTCTGATTTATAAACAGAACCATCATGTAACAAGGGGGTCCTCTGTTCCACAAAATTGCATGAATGTGAACACACACACACAGCTCATATGAACAGTGGGTGAATTATTTAATTATCTATAATTTTTTCATCAGACAACATGAACAACTTGCCCTCCAAGAGACGCAATAAAAAAAAACGAATTAGTGGTGGCCAGTGCGGTTTAAGATGAGAGAGAACTATATATATTTTTTTTATGAACATGACTGTCATTGATATTCCATTTACCCAGCTCAATGTAACATCAATAGGTTTAGGCTACTACATGATACTAGAATTTTCCCTGTACCCATCATAAGGTTGCTACAACTTAGCCTATGAATGAAAGTTTACAACGTAGGTAGGGGGCACAGGTTGAGAGAAGTATGAGTCATCAAGGTGGAAAGACAGTGACACATTCAATACCGCCTTGCACAATCCCGGCTGCATCGAGCTGATCTACGGTGTAATCATTAGTCCAACAGTCGCAAATTAGTTTCTATTGGAGAAATTCAGGTATGTTTATCCCCATTTCATTCCGTTTAAGAAACATTATTCAACAGAATCGGCGGAATGAATACACCCCTGATCACACGCAAATCACTTCCATAGCAGCCACATAAACCACATGATCACTTTGCTCGTTGTATATATAATTCATTTTAGCAACCACACACTCTACTCCTCTCACCTGTTCCCTTCATTTGTGGACTTCAGTGCACAACAAATCAGCAGTCTGTGACCAGGAGAAAACTAAAACTTTCCAAGCCAAACAAAACAAAGGAGATGATCATGGACTTCAGGAAACAGCAGAGGGAGCAGCCCCCTACCCACATCGACGGGACAGTAGTGGAGAAGGTGGATAGTTTTAAGTTCCTCGGCGTACACATCACGGACAAACTGAAATGGTCCACCCACACAGACAAGGAGCAGAAGATTTTTTTGTTGTTATTCTGTCTCTCACTGTTCAAATAAACCTACCATTAAAATTATAGACTGATCATTTCTTTGTCAGTGGGCAAACGTACAAAATCAGCAGGGGATCAAATACTTTTTTCCCTCAATGTATATACTGTATTCTATACCATCTACTGCATCTTGCCTATGCCGTTCGGCCATCGCTCATCCATATATTTATATGTACATGCTCATATTCATTCCTTTACACTTGTGTGTATAAGATAGTTGTGAAATTGTTAGATTACTTGTTAGATATTACTGCATGGTTGGAACTAGAAGCAGAAGCATTTCACTACACTCGCATTAACATCTGCTAACCATGTGTATGTGACCCACAGAATTTGATTTGACCTTCATATCACGACTGCTAACGCACAGAAAATATCATCGTCACGTCAAAGTCAACATAGCTACTAGAACTAACGTGTTAGTAAACCCGTGACAATCATGCAGTACAGTGTACAGCCAGAAAGCCTTTTAGCAGTTACACAGGCGGGCCCCGGTGGCAAAACATTAATACAACCAAAAGCTTACCTTGACTTGGAAGAGTTCCAGGGTTGGCTAGCCATAGCCAGCTAGCCAACATAGTATCCCTCTCTGTTTGAGCCGGGTGTTTGAGTAGGCTAAACTAGCTATTGACACTCTCCACCACTTATCGGTTTCCGAGGTCACGGAGGAGCAGAGGACATACTTTTGCCCAATTAAGAATCTCCCAGAGTCGCGAGAGGAGAGGAGCGCAGAGAGTGAGATATCAGCATCCCTTCGATTCACCCATCATCTCTCTTTTCTCCCCCCTCTCTTCTCTGTGACTGTATGACCCAGGGTCAGGGTTTAGAGGTCAGACTGGAGGGAGAGCCAGAGAGACACTGGCCCAATCCCAAATTGAGCCCTAAACCCTATGCACTTGTGGAGATCTGAGAGGATTTGACAGGTGTAAGCAATATGGTAATAGCTCCACCTTGCCCTCTGATAGGTTAAATGGAAGTTTCACCATATTGTTTATACCAATCAAATCCTCTCAGATCAAATCAAATTGTATTAGTCACATGTGCCGAATACAACAGGTGTAGACCTTACAGTGAAATGCTTACTTACGAGCCCCTAAACAACAATGCAGTTCAAAAAAAGATATATATATGAATAAGAAATAAAAGTGACGGGTAATTAAAGAGCAGCAGTAAAATAACAATAGCGAGACTATATACAGGGGGGGGGTACCGGTACAGAGTCAATGTCTTGAGGGCACTGGTTAGTTGAGGTAATATGTAAATGTCGGTGGGGGGCAATGGGTAGCCATTTGATTAGATGTTCAGGAGTCTTATGGCTTGGGGGTAGAAGCTGTTTAGAAGTCTCTTGGACCGCTTGCAGTGCGGTAGCAGGACACTCTCTGGGCAAAACAAATGTCAGGAGTTCTCTTTCCTCTGTTCTCACTTTCTGTCTGTCTGTCAATTGGGAAAATACATATTGAACCAGGCACACATTAGGACAAAGCAAACCACTCACCAGTGGCAATATTGCACACAACTCACACACGTTGACAACTGTTTACCTATACAAATAAACATTTGATTGATTAAATTGACACCTACCACCCCACACAACCTTTAACAGAAGAGCATTCCCACAACGCATGTGCCTTTAAATGCAGCCTCTTTATATCCTATCCTTTTAACTGAATCAATGGACCCTTTCATCATATTTATAGACAGACTCATTATGAATTTTGTGTTACACAATGCACACATAGCTGCATGGCCTCAATTAAGTCAGCTAAATGAACATATTGTTCTAAAGTCGTCTGGAATTTGCATAAGGAAGCCAGATTATAGACCTGTTGCGCTGCAGACTGGGCAAATTAACTTTTTAGCCAGTCAACCTGAAAACGTACAGCTAAAACATTTGACTAACAGCCAACAGAAACAATGTAGCAAGAATTTAGATGAAAGAGAAATAGCCTCCAAGTATTAACTGTTTATAAAGCTAGGGCCTACATCAAATACCCTCAGCTAGGTAACGTTTGGCTAATTAGGTCGGTCGCTACTTACCCACTCCGTCTTCCGACTTTAGAACCATCGTGTAGCCTTTCTGTAAACTACGAATCCTTTCAAAAACTTTACAGATTGGTACTTACGTAGCACCACTTTATTTGAGAGGTCAGATTATAAATATTTTTTTGAGGATAACTTTTTGTATACTTTCTATCTTCAAATGTAACAGCTGTGAATTGACTCTGAACTGGGGCGTCCCATGCCGTAAAAACGAGGCGTGGTTTAGGAACACTTGCTACTGGGTAGCCAATCAGATGCTTTGCTATACCGAGAGAGAAAGAGAGAGGTGAGAGTATACAAGCACAGAGAAAATGATAGACGAGAGTAAAATGGAGAAAAATGGGGTAATGGAGGGAGAGGGTTTTAAAGAGCAGCTGTGTGCTTGAATCAGAGCTTCATTCACTAAGTTTGGCCACAAAGAGAGAAAAACAAGATATGCTGAGAGAGAGAGAGAGAGAGAGAGAGAGAGAGAGAGAGAGAGAGAGAACCGGGGAGGAATATAGTCATTACAGGATATGCCACTGATATCTGCAGAACCAAGGAGAAAAAGTTACTTAAAATATGGTATACATCGGAATATATGCAGTGCCTTGCACTGGTTTTCTTCAAGTTTTATTGTGTTACAAAGTGGGATTAATATTGATTTTATTGTAATTTTTTAGATAAACAAAAAATGCATAACTAAAATAAGTCGCTGCATAAGTTTTCAGCCCCTCTGTTTAGGCAAGCCTAAATTAGTTCAGGAGTAACATTTTGCTTAACAAATCACATAATAAATTACATGGACTCACTCTTTGTGAAATAATACGGGTTGACATAATTTTTTTATGACTAACCCTTCCTCTGTCTCCCATACATCAAACAGTATTGAATTTGAATTCCAAGCACAGATTCAACTACAAAGACCAGGGAGCTTTTTGAAAGCCACATAAAGAAGGGCAGTGATTGGTAGATGGGTAACAATAACAAATCAGACATTGAATATCTCTTTAAGAATGGTCAAGTTAATAATCATGTTGTGTAATATATATTAAACTACCCAGACACATCAAAGATACAGTTGTCCTTCTGAACAGAGCTGCAAGACAGGAATGAACATGCTCAGGGATGTTACCATGAGGCCATTGGTGATTTTAAAACAGCTACAATGTCTGTGGTAGAAAACTGATGATGGATTAACAATATTGTAGTGACGCCACAATAATCACCTGAAGGACAGAGTGAGAATAATACAAAATAATTTATATGAATCTTTAAAAAAAAATATATACTTTTTTCTTCCTCTTTGACATTACAGAGTATTTTGTGTAGATTGTTGACCAAAAAAATTGCCAATTAAATACATTTTAATCCCACTTTGTAACACAATAAAATGTGAAGAAATTCAAGTGGTCTGAATGCTTTTGTAAGGCACTGTATATATTATTAGATATAAGCCTCTGAAAGGAATATATTTCATTAGCAAATCTGACCTTTCTGCTGAAGGAGTTTATAAGAAAAATTATTTAAACCATGGGGAATGGTGAATTTACCACAGTGTCAGGAGAGGGCAAACGCTAAGAAAGAGGACTAAAAACACCTTCAATGGACATTTTTATTGAGCATGGTTTTAAGTACAGGAATAGGCACTAGATAGGCTTACTGTTCTTCAAGCTCACTGTTAAATTATATTTGGTGAATTTGTTTTAAAACAGCTACATTTGTCTATGCATAAATGCGGCACACAGTGGAGAACGTCAGGTGAAGAGTGAAGAATAAGCAAATTGGCATATGATGTACACACCAGAAACTGATGGTTCTAAATAGTACCAGATAGGGGTTATTTGGCTTGTAACCATTTCAGAACCCGTTTTGGTGCTACTGAATATAGAACCCTTTTTAAAAGTTCTATAAAGCCCACATAATTTGATTTGACCTTCATATCACGACTGCTAACGCACAGACAATATCATCATCACGTCAAAGTCAACATAGCTACTAGAACTAACGTGTTAGTAAACCCGTGACAATCATGCAGTACAGTGTACAGCCAGAAAGCTCATGCGATTCTAAATGGAACCTGTATGGTGCTATAAAGGACCATTTCCCAAGGTTCTATAAATAACCATTAAATAAGGTTCTATATAGCACCAAAAAAGGGTTCCGTTATGGTCACAACCCAATTTGGGGCTATATAGGGGGAAAAATGTATAAGAAGTTCTTTGTAGATCCTTTTGAAGAACCATGCAGGGTTTATTATTCTGGTCAGCCATATTATATTGTTAATATTCCATCCATGTTATTATTATGTTCATTGACAAGTTGAATCAGGTGAGCTACCACTGGAACAGCTGGGGGTCCCTGAGAAGAGAATTGAAAACCACTGTCTGATTTAGTCAACCATTCTCATTTGACACAATAAATAAATAAAATAGTCAAAGTCACCATTATTAGTCAGTTGTACAACCAAATGCCTTCAATCGAAATGTGTCCTCCGCATTTAACCCAACCCCTCTGAATCAGAGAGGTGTGGGGGGCTGCCTTAATCGACACCTGAGTCTTCCAAAAGACACTGTCACTGTCTATAATCATATATAATGTGTTTAAGCATAACACAACACATTAGACAAGCTGGAATGACACCATCACGCACGGTTGTGCAAAAAGAGCTGTGAACAAACCACACCCCCAAATAATTGAATGAGCCACCTCCCCTTACATTTAAATTAACATTAAAAGAGCAAAGAACCCCTTTGTAAACTGTAGATGTAGATCTTACTGTGAAATGCTTACTTACAAGCCTTTAACCAACAATGCAATTTAAAGAAAATAGAGTTAAGAAAATATTTACTAAAAAAACAAAAGTAAAAATAATTTTAAAATATATATACAGTACCAGTCAAAAATGTGGACACACCAAGAGTGTGCTAAGCTGTCATCAAGGCAAAGGGGGGCTACTTTGAAGAATCTCAAATATAAAATATATTTTGATTTGTTTAACACTTTTTTGGTTAATACATGATTCCATATGTGTTATTTCATAGTTTTGATGTCTTCACTATTATTATACAATGTAGATGTCACAAGGTTTGGTGTAGTTGGTACAAAAAAGATTCAGGCGCAGGACAGCAGAGATGAGCAACACAACGTAGTTTACTCAAAATATTAAAGTAGTAACAAATACCAAGCCCACCAAATGGACTGACATAATATAGAACAATAACACACAACAAACATGGGGAAAACAGAGGGTTAAATAATGAACATGTAAACAAATAGAAAATGAAAAGTGCATTGGCGATGGCTAGAAGGCCGGCAACGTCGACCGCCACCCGAACAAGGAGAGGGACCGACTTCGGCGGAAGTCGTGACAGTAGAAAATAGTACAAATAAAGAAAAACCTTTGAAAGAGTAGGTGTGTCCAAACTTTTGTCTGGTACTGCATATAATTTAGTATAAAAACTAAGATAAACTAAACATTTGAAAATAAATGAAGATAAAAAGAAAAAAGAACAAAAACGAAACTATATACCATGGTACCGAGTCAATGTACGGGGGTACAGGTTAGTCGAGGTAATTTGTACATGTAGGTAGTGGTAAAGTGACCAGGCAAGGCTAACAAACAGTGAGTAGCAGCAGTTTAAAAACAAGGGGGAGGGGTCAATGCAAATAGTCTGGGTGACCATTTGATTAATTGTTCAGCAGTCTTATGGCTTGGGGGTTGAAGCTGTTAAGAAGCCTTTTGGACCTAGACTTGGCACTCCGGTACCGCTTTCCATTCGGTAGCAGAGAGAACAGTCTATGACTTGGGTGTCTGGAGTCATTGACCATTTTTGGCGCCTTCCTCTGACACCGCCTAGTGTATAGGTCCTGGATGGCAGGAAGCTTGGCCCCATTGATGTACAGCACCGTACGCATTACCCTCTGTAGCGCCTTACAGTCGGTTGCCGAGCAGTTGCCATGCCAGGCGGTGATGCTCTCGATGGTGCAGCTGTAGAACTTTTTGAGGATCTGGGGACCAATGCCAAATATTTTCAGTCTCCTGAAGGGGGAAAAGGTATTGTCGTGCCCTCTTCACGACTTTCTTGGTGTGATTGGACCATGATAGTTGGTGATGTGGACACCAAGGAACTTGAAACTCCTGACCCGCTCCACAACAGCCACGTCGATGTTAATGGGGGTGTGTTTGGCTTTCCTTTTCCTGTAGTCCATGATCAGCTCCTTTGACAATTTCAGTTTGAGGGAGAGGTTGTTGTCCTGGCACCACACTGGCAGGTCTCTGACCTCCTCCCTATAGGCTATCTCATCGTCGTCGTTGATCACGCCTGCCACCGCTGTGTCATCGGCAAACTTAATGATGTTGTTGGAGTCGTGCTTGGCCACGCAGTCGTGGGTGAACAGGGAGTACAGGAGACTAAGCACGCACCCCTGATGGGCCCCCATGTTGAGGATCAGCATGGCAGATGTGTTGTTGCCTACCCTTACCACCTGGGGGGCAGCCCGTCAGGTTGTCCAGGATCCATTTTCCGAGTGAGGTGTTTAGTCCCAGGGTCTTTAGCTTAGTGATGAACTTTGTTGGCAATATGGTGTTGAACGCTGAGCTGTAGTCAATGAACAGCATTCTCACATACAGTTGAAGTATGAAGTTTATATACACATAAGCCAAATACATTTAAACTCAGTTTTTCACAATTCCTGACATTTAATCCTAGTAAAAATTCCCTGTTTTAGGTCAGTTAGGATCACCACTTTATTTTAATAATGTGAAATGTCAGAATAATAGCTTTTATTTCTTTCATCACATTCCCAGTGGGTCAGAAATGTACATACACTCAATTAGTATTTGGTAGCATTGTCTTTAAATTATTTAACTTGGGTCAAACGTTTCAGGTAGCCTTCCACAAGCTTCCCACAATAAGTTGGGTGAATTTTGGGCCATTCCTCCTGACAGAGCTGGTGTAACTGAGTCAGGTTTGTAGGCCTCCTTGCTCGCACACAGTCTGCCCACAAATGTTCTATAGGATTGAGGTCAAGGCTTTGTGATGGCCACTCCAATACCTTGACTTTGTTGTCCTTAAGCCATTTTGCCACAACTTTGGAAGTATGCTTGGGGTCATTGTCCATTTGGAAGACCCATTTGCAACCAAGTTTTAACTTCCTGACTGATGTCTTGAGATGTTGCTTCAATATATCCACATAACTTTCCTGCCTCATGATGCCATCTATTTTGTAAAGTGCACCAGTCCCTTCTGCAGCAAAGCACCCCCCACAACATGATGCTGCCATCCCCGTGCTTCACAGTTGGGATGGTGTTCTTCAGCTTGCAAGCATCCCCCCTTTTTCCTCCAAACATAACAATGGTCATTATGGCCAAACAGTTCTATTTTTGTTTAATCAGAGGACATTTCTCCAAAAAGTACAATCTTTGTCCCAATGTGCAGTTGCAAACCATAGTCTGGCTTTTTTATGGTGGTTTTGGAGCAGTGGCTTCTTCCTTGCTGAGCGGCCTTTCAGGTTATGTCGATATAGGACTTGTTTTAATGTGGATCCTGTAAAAGGGTCTCAGTGTAGCAGGTAAAGTGGAGTCAGGCGCAGGACAACAGAGATGAGTAGTCATAAATCTTTACTCAATTAAATTACAAATTCCATGTAGTACAAATAAATTACGCTCACAAAATACAGACCAACTTTACAAATAACAAACACGCACAGAATATGGGGGGAATTAGAGGGTTTAAATAAGGAACATGTAATTATGGGATAGAAACCAGGTGTGTATAATGAAGACAAAAAAACATAGAAAATGAAAAGTAGATCAGCGGTAGCTAGAAAACCGGTGACTTCGACTGCCGAACGCCGCCCGAACAAGGAGAGGGACCGACCTCGGCGGAAGTCGTGACAGATCCAGATACTTTTGGACCTGTTTCCTCCAGCATCTTCACAAGGTCCTTTGCTGTTGTTCTGGGTTTGATTTGCACTTTTCGCACCAAAGTACATTTATCTTTAGGAGATAGAACGTGTCTCCTTCTTGAGCGGTATGACGGCTACGTGGTCCCATGGTGTTTATACTTGCGTACTATTGTTTGTACAGATGAACGTGGTACCTTCAGGCCTTTGGAAATTGCTCCCAAGGATGAACCAGACTTGTGGAGGTCTAAAAAACAAATCTGAGGTCTTGGCTGATTTCTTTTGATTTTCCCATTTTGTCAAGCAAAGAGGCACTGAGGCCTTGAAATACATCCACAGGTACACCTCCAATTGACTCAAATGATGTCAAGTAGCCTATCAAACTCCAACCTAAGTGTTTGTAAACTTCCGACTTCAACTGTAGTTGTTTCTTTTGTCCAGTTAGGAAAGGACAGTGTGGAGTACGATTGAGATTTTGTCATCTGTGGATCTGTTGTTGCGGAATGCGAATTTGAGTGGGTCTAGGGTTTCTGGGATGATGGTGTTGATGTGAGCCATGACAAGCTTTTCAAAGCACTTCATCGCTACCGACGTGAGTGCTACGCGACGGTAGTCATTTAGGTAGGTCACTGTTGCTTTCTTTGGCACAGGGATTATGGTGGTCTGCTTGAAACATGTAGGTATTACAGACTCAGGGAGAGGTTGAATATGCCAGTGAAGATACTTGCCAGTTGGTCAACGCATCCTCTGAGTACATGTCCTGGTAATCCGTCTGGCCCACAGCCTTGTGAATGTTGACCTGTTTTTTATAGTCTTGCTCACATCGGCTACGGAAAGTCGTGATCACACAGTCATCCAGAACAGCAGGCGCTTTCATGCATGCTTCAGTGTTGAATTCCTCGAAGCGAGCTTAAAAGGCATATAGCTTGTCTGGTAGGCTCGCGTCACTGGACAGCTCGCGGCTGAGTTTCTCTTTGTAGTCCGTAATAGTTTGCAAGCCCTGCCACATTCGACGAGCGTCAGAGCCGGTGTAGTAGGATTCAATTAAATTCCTGTATTGACTCTTTGCCTGTTTGATGGTTTGTCAGAGGACATAGCAGGGTTTCTTAGTGTCCGGATTAGTGTCTCGCTCCTTGAAAGCGGCAGCTCTAGCCTTTAGCTCGATGCGGATGTTGGCTGTAATCCATAGCTTCTGGTTGGGATATGTACTTACGGTCACTCTGTAGGGACAATGTTGTCGATGAGCTTATTGATGAAGCCGGTGACTGAGGTGTTATACTCCTCAATGCCATTGGATGAATCCCGGGAACATTTTCCTGTCAGTGCTAGCAAAACAGTCCTGTAGCGTAGCATCCGTGTCATCTGACCACTTCCATATTGAGCGAGTCACCCGTACTTCCTGCTTTTGCTTGTAAGCAGGAATCAGGAGGATATAATTATGGTCAGATAGCAAAACAGTCCTGTAGCGTAGCATCCGTGTCATCTGACCACTTCCATATTGAACGAGTCACCCGTACTTCCTGCTTTTGCTTGTAAGCAGGAATCAGGAGGATATATGTATGGTCAGATTTGCCAAGTTAAGGGTGAGTTAAAGCTTTATACGAGTCTCTGTGTGTGGAGTAAAGGTGGTATAGAGTTTGTTTTCATCTAATTGCAGATGTGACATGCTGGTACAAATGAGGTAAAACTGATTTAAGTTTGCCTGCATTAAAGTCCCAATGCACGGAAAACCAAGCTAAGTGTATGTTATCCGAGTCGTTGTTCAGCCACCACTCGGTGAAACATAAGATAATACAGTTTTAAATGTCCCATTGGTAGGATAGTCTCGAACAGAGCTCATCCAGTTTATTCTCCAGTGATTGCACGTTGACCAATAGAACGGATAGTAGAGGCGGGTTACCCACTCGCCAACTAATTCTCACAAGGTACCCAGATTTGCACCCCCTGTGTCTCCATCTTTTCTTCATGCGAATGACGGGGATTTGGGCCTGGTCCGGGAGCAACAGTATATCCTTTGCATCAGGTAGGTTATTGCTGTTCTGATATCCAGAAGCTCTTTTCGGTCATATTTGTTATTATTTTAATTGAACCTTTATTCAACTAAGCAAGTTAAGAACAAATTCATATTTACAATGACGGCCTACCCCGGCCAAATCCGGACGACACTCTCACGGTTGCACAAAAAGAACTGTGCACAAATCACGCACCAAAATACTATAGGCAGGAATATAGACCTGAAAGTATTATTTTATATACACTGAACAAAAATATAAACACAACATGCAACAATTTCGAAGATTTTACTGAGACACAGTTCATATAAGTGATGGGGGTCACCTTGGGGTCATGATAGGGGCTGCACCAAATGATTGATGTATTATAATAATTGATTATGCTTATGTTGTATTAATAGAAGGGAAAGGCTATAAGACCCTCCCCCACTACATGTATAGGGTCCTGGACCACAGATTAGCAATATATGCATTATAAGGTTTAATACTGTTCCACAGTTATTTTCTAGTCTCTGCCTCTTATAAGAAATGGTCTGAGAGATGTGTGAGCTATTGCAGTCAAAACAGAGTGTCTGTGAGAAAGCGCCTCAAGGCTAAAAGAGATACATAGGCACAGACCCTTGCAGGGGAGTAAATAGATAAGTCAGACACACCACCGTAAGCCGGAATGGAAAATTACTGCTGAGCCCTTAGAAAACACTGGACTATTGTTTTCTCCTGCAAGTTTGTATAACTGTATATGCATGGGCTTGGTCTCATGAGTAGAAGGTGTTGACGTAGGCAGTTACATCACTAGGGGTTGACTGAAAGCATATTAAAGCAACTTTGACCTTTTTTATTTTGCAGAACTTATTCTGAAACATGCATTCTATGTTTCCACTGTCAACTTCTGTCAGCAATTGCATTAATAAAGATTTGATTGATTTACTTAAAGAAGATATTGTCTGATTGCTGATTTCAGGAACAAGGAACAAGAAACCTACCCCAACATAAGGAAATCAGTCAATTTTAATTAATTAGTTAGGCCACAATCTATGGATTTCACATGACTGGGAATACAGATATGCATTTGTTGGTCACAGATACCTTTTAAAAGAAGTAGGGGCGTGGATCAGAAAACCAGTCAGTATCTGGTGTGACCATCATTTGCCTCATGCAGCGTGACAGGCTGTTGATTGCATTGAGTTGATCAGGCTGTTGGTTGTGGCCAGTGGAATGTTGTCCCACTCCTCTTCAATGGCTGTGTGAAGTTGCTGGATATTGTCCGGAACTGGAACACACAGTCGTACATGTTGATCCAGACCATCCCAAACATGCTCATTGGGTGACATGTCTGGTGAGAATGCAGGCCATGGAAGAACTGCGAATTTTTCAGCTTCCAGAAATTGTGTACAGATCCTTGAGACGTTACTCCGTGCATTATCATGCTGAGACATGAGGGGATTGCAAAGGATGAATGGCACCACAATGGCCCTCAGGATCTCGTCACGGTATCTCTGTGCATTCAAATTGCCATCGATAAAATACAATTGTGTTCGTTGTCCGTAGTTTATGCCTGCCCATACCATAACCGCACCGCCACTACGGGGCACTCTGTTCACAATGTTGACATCAGCGAACCACTCGCCCACATGACGCCATACACGTAGTCTGCGGTTGTGAGGCCAGTTGGATGTACTGCCAAATTCTCTAAAACAACATTGGAGGAGGCCTATGGTAGATACATTAACATTAAATTCTCTGGTAACAGTTCTGGTGGACATTCCTGCAGTCAGTATGCCAATTGCACACTCTCTCAAAACTTGAAACATCTGTGGCATTGTGTTGTGTGACAAAACTGCACATTTTAGAGTGACCTTTGATTGTCCCCAGCACAATAAAATGCCAATGATCATGTTGTTTTATCAGCTTCTTGATATACCACACCTGTCAGGAGAATGTATTATCTTGGCAATGGAGAAATGCTCATTAACAGGGATGTAAACAAATTTGTGCACAACATTTTTGAAAAATAAGCTTTTTGTGCTTATTGACATTTTCAGGGATCTTTTATTTCAGCTCATGAAACATGGGACACTTTACATGTTGCGTTTAGATTTTTGTTCAGTGTATATACAGTTAATTCTGAAATTATTCAGACCCCTTGACTTTTTCCACATTTTGTTAGGTTACAGCCTTACTCTAAAACTGATCAAATTATATGTTTTTGTGCAAATGTATTAAACATTTAAAACAGAAATACCTTATTTACATACGTTTTCTGACCCTTTGCTTTGAGACTCGAAATTGAGCTCAGGTGCATCCTGTTTCCATTGATAATCCTTGAGATGTTTCTACAACTTGATTGGAGTCCACCTTTGGTAAATTCAATTGATTGGACATTATTTGGAAAGGTGCACACCTGTCTATAAAAGGTGCCACTGTTGACAGTGCATGCCAGAGCAAGAATCTAACCGTGAGGTTGAAGGAATTGTCCGTAGAGCCCCGATACAGAATTGTGTCGAGGCACAGATCTGGGGAAGGGTACCAAAACATTCTGCAGCATTGAACCAACACTTTACATGTTGCATTTATATTTTTGTTCAGTGTATATATAAAAAAAAGCAAAACCTACCCTAAAATGTATAGTAAAAAAAGCTAAAATACTGTAGTCCAATCTAGTTTTCAATACATCAAGTAACAGGGACATATGCCATTTACTGTATGTTTCAGCCCAATAGTAGCCCGGCAACAAACAAGCTACCGTTGGTTCCTGAAACAACAACATCCTCATCTGGTTGTACTCTGGAGTCAACGGGATAGAAGCACAGCAGGCATGCACAGGCTTTAAACTGTGGTCCTGTCTCCTCTTCAGTCATTCTCATCTCCTATCGACAGAATCTGTAGAAAGAAAAATACAGGATGTCAAATTCAAATAGCAATGATAAAAGTCTTATACTAGTTTAGAATTACACATTGGTTTTAGGGTGTGGCTTTAAAGTAATGAATCAATTATGGCGTGCTAGCCCCCTGTATATACTGTCCGCCACTGCTAACCGATGGCCTAGCTTACATTGTATATACTGGTCTATTGTGTGCTACTACCCACAGCCTGCGGCCTACTAGCCTATCGTGCTAGCTCACCACTGTTGCCTATGCTAGCCACCCGGTAACCGAGCCATGCTAAAGTGTGACCAAATTTTTGCCCCTGTGACCAGTACTTTAGTTTTGGGAGCACCGTGCGGCTAAAAATAATGTCCAATAAAAAACATAACATAAGCCAAAAGCACATAAAGTGTGGAGACAAGTGTATTGGGGCAGGGGCTGGAGTAGCTCTGCAAAACTTTAGGTGGCATTCTGCCTTTCCCTTCAGTTTTCAGTGGTTAGTTTCGCCCACGACTGGCTCATGTGAACTACAATCCCGACGCTGTGTTTTAACATTTAGAAAGGTCATCGCTTGCAATGCGGCTTTCGAAACATATGGCCCTTATCTTTCATCAGCGCTAAATAATTATTCAAATAAGAAAGACACACTTACTGTAGCAGTTTTGCACAGATCCATACAGCTATGGGTGCCTCAAACCATTGAAACTACACTTCCGATACACTTCCCGAGTTATGCTTACACACAGGTGTTCGGAGCACGCTAGATACAGTGGCGGTTCTAGACCATTTCAACTGGGGGGGCCAAGTTGGGGCCATTTGTACTGTTAGAGGGTTCAGTTACATTAGACGTTATTGTTGTCATATCGTTTACTTCACTGCATTGCAGGCATTAGCAGGCAAAATACCATGTCCCTCTAGTAAATGTGTGGGTTTAATTAGTGTTCCGCGTTGCCACTGTCTAATAACAGATGTAAAAAAAGAATGTTAGCAACAATTTGTTATGCAAAAATTATTTCATACTCCACATTTAGGGGGGCCACAAGGGGGTCCAAAATTGTTGTCACAGGGGCACTGCCCCCAGAACCGCTAGTGGCTAGATAGCTAATTAGCACAGGAGGTTGTCTCTGTCTTCCGTCTGTTTCCCGTAAACAAGTGCTGTAATATGGCCGTGGGGAACACTAACCTTAACCATATAAAAGGTGTGTATTAATTTAACCTTTTAACGTGTTAATATTCAACAAAAAAACTCCCCCATACAGAAGACACCTTCTTCCAATGACTCTTATGTGTAATATAATGGAAATGAGAGTCATGATCAATAGCTAAGGCTGGAGCAACATCAATATGTCTCCTACCAGGTAGCCGTATTTGACAGGCAGCAGGTGGCAGCTCAAGCCGGTCAACAGGCGGAGCTAACTGAGCTAGAGATTCAATTTAACACCGCTTATTGCATTGCCAAAGAGGCTGTAACCAAATTCAGACCCAAGTTACTCACCCAGAAAAATTCTGGATTACAAATCAACCAAACATGGAAATGATGTGTCCTTCGCAAACATTATTGGCACCATTGAGGACACTATCTGGGAAGAGGGTTAGAGCCATCCGGGATCCTTGGGACATTCCTACCCTAAACCCTAACCCTAAAAGCAAGTTGATTTATTAGCTAAATTCTAGATCAAAGAAATTGATTAGTTATAGACTAAGTGTCAGTTAATAGTCAGCATGTTGCCTTGTTACATTAACATTATTAGTTACATAGTTTTCTATTATTATTATCATTATCTGTTAGCTGAATGCAGTAATGGATAACAGTTTGCAGTTGTACTTTTAAATGCATAATTTTGTCACCGAAACTATATAAATATATTTGCTGTTGTACTATTGAATACAATCAATGTTCAGGTATGTATGTTACATTCTACATTAAGAAAGAATGATAGGACAGTCATTTGCAGTAAAAAATTGTTATAACTATTGTGCTCCTAAATTTTGTCTGGTGCTCCTTACTTTTTAACGTTAGGAGCACCAGTGCTACCAAATAAAAAAGTTTATTTAGAGCCTTGACCCTAGCCCAGACAAATTGATATACTGTATACTGTGTTAACTAGCCAACACTGTTAGCCCAGCCCTGCTAATACTAGTTGTTGTGTATATTGTTTATATTGAGTGCTACGTTTAGCCTGCTAGCCTGTGATGCCATTAGCCACTATGTAGGCCATATGCCATACCTGTCTTTGTACTGCTTCCATTGCACTGCTAGCCTACATAGCATCTTGTTAGCATACATTGCTGTTAACCTGATATTACACATTTAAGACATGATGTCTAGTGCTGTCGGGCACCAGATTTCTATATCATATGGTTAGCTTATAGATAATATTTGAAATACCTTGTAAGGCTTGGTATGCATCTGCAATGTTGTTGGGCAGGAACACGACCATTATGTAGAACAAACATGTTAAATAAATATTTGTATTACTTTAATCTCTTTACTAGCACCCTAAAACAATGCTAGCCTTTTTCACTTTTGATGTGATCTTACCCTCTTTGCAAGAGGGTAAGAGTCGAGTGTGTTCTCTCCCTTTATTACCGTGCTATGATACAGTACACACAAAAGAAAGAGAGAAAATGGTTCACAGTTGTTTTCAGAAACATATCACATTAAGTATATGTATATAGAGTAATGCTTACCTGCCATACTCGGTTGAAAATCTGAAAATGTCTTGTGTAAGCTCCTAGCCAGCGAAAGATTCACTGTAAAAAAATATCCTTTCATTTTTACAGTAAATTACTGGCAGCACAGTAGGCAGTAGGTTACTGTACATTTAAAGTAAATTACTGGAAGCACAGAAGCCAGTAAATTACTGTAGATTTACAGGATCTTTACTGTAACACAAATTGCCAGCATATTCCTGGAACACCTGATTACAGTAACATGCTGTATTTCTAGAAATTACAGTGCACTACTCAGTGGTAAGTAAACTGTTGCAGATTTACAGTGCAGGTAGCTAGTGTCAACAACAGGCAATACAGTACAGTACATTAGGTATTTCAATACTCTCAATACCTATTTTGTCATTTGTATTTCACTGGCCTGAACTACAATTCATGTAGCCTATTTTCTAACAGTTAAAGTATAGTAGAATACATGTTTTTGGTATTTTCTAATACAGATATATACCTGCAAGTAGCCTGCTTAACTACAACATTCACGGTAACAGTAACACAATCTTTTACTTGCTATATTCTTGTTTACCTTAGTTTAATACACTGACTGTAATTCGCTCTGGATAACAGCGTCTGCTAAATGACCAAAATGTAAATGTAATAAAAATGTAAATACATGTTCACTGTTAGCAATTGCTCACAGTAAATATGTAATTATATATTTGGTGTTTTATATCACTTGCACTTTAGAAGAGAGACCGATAAACAGGATGGAAGTAGAGAGTGACTTGGCAGCTTTGTGCTTGAATTATAACTTTATTTACAGAGTTTGGCTTTGAAGAAATAAATGACAGAGCGGGAAAGAGAGAGAGGTAGTAGGAGAGAGAGGGGGGGAAAGTGAGACAAAGTTAAAGATAAAGACTCATCTCACACTCAGACACACTTTCTCTCTCTCTTGAAATGTGTTGATTTATTTGACAGTTTAAAAACACAATTCAACTACACATCTGAAAACAATGTATTTAAAATCATTGAGGATTTTAAAACAAAAGTTGATCAACTTATTTCCATTGTGGTCCTCTTGTTTTGGCCGGCAGGAAATAAGTTGTTCAGCTTTTTTGTGTTATCCTTGATGATCAGAGATGAGGGGTTACTTACCTTGAGTTGCCGCAGGTCTTGCTGTTGGACAAAGAAACGTCTGGAAACTGGAGGCACACAGCTCACTAACCGTCCCCATCATTGCACTGTGTGTGTTCCTGTGGTCTGTGTGAATTGAACTAAGTGTTGAAGCTAAGAACCCCAATGTTCTTAGTGTCTCTCCTCTTTTCGATGTCCTCTCTCTTCTTGTGTCTCTGTCTGTCCCTCCAGGCAGCCCGCCCTCCACGCACAGGTTTATGAATCCCACAAGTGAGGCATCTTCTCTAGGTTCAGCTTTCCAGAGTCCAGTGCTCTCTCCCCTCCTCTGCCACACACTAACTGACTCTACTATTAGTACTCTCTTTTTTATCTCACTCCCCTCTCTCTCCCTCTCTCTCTCTCTCTCTCTCTCTCTCTCTCTCTCTCTCTCTCTCTCTCTCTCTCTCTCTCTCTCTCTTCAATCTCATTCATTCACTTGACCTCTATATTTTTCAAGGTGCTGCTTACACACACTCTCTCCAGCACCCTCTCTCTCTAGCAGTTGCTGAGATATTCTTAGAGCTGATGACATATTAGACACACACACATGCAGACGCGTGTGCACACACACACACACACACACACACACACACATACACACACACACACACACACCTGCTGCTCCACTCATACAGACTCATAAACACACCTCATGTTTCACACCCACCCACACACACATCAGAATCACCACACTCAGATCTGCTGGGCATCCAAGTCATGCAGTCACACTATAGGTACTGCACACACACATAATGGCTATATACAGCACTTACAATCATACATGTACCCGTGGCGGTCAGTGCCGTTTAAGATGAGGGAGGACCATGTTTTTTCCCATTAGCATGGTCTTATTTCTATTACAGCATATTGGATGACTCTCACTCATATTCCATTCACCCAGTTCAATGTAACAGCAATAGGTTTAGGCTACTACATGATACTCAAATTTTCCCTGTACCCATCATGAGGTTGCTACAACCTAGCCCATGAATGAAAGTTTACAATGTACAGTCGTGGCGAAAAGTTTTGAGAATGACACAAATATTAATTTCCACAAAGTTTGCTGCTTCAGTGTCTTTAGATATTTTTGTCAGATGTTACTATGGAATACTGAAGTATAATTACACCTGTACATAGCCCATCTGTTAATAGCTCAACCAACTACCTCATCCCCTACCGTATTCATTTATTTATCTTGCTCCTTTGCACCCCAGTATTTCTAATTTGCACATTCATCTACTGCACATCTACCATTCCAGTGTTAAATTTCTATATTGTAATTACTTCGCCACCATGGCCTTACGTTCCTTATCTTACCTCATTTGCACACATTGTATATAGATTTGTTTTTTTTCTACTGTATTATTGACTGTATGTTTGTTTACTCCAATGTGTAACTCTGTGTTGTTGTATGTGTTGAACTGCTTTGCTTTATCTTGGCCAGGTCGCAGTTGTAAATGAGTACTTGTTCTCAACTTGCCTACCTGTTAAATAAAGGTGAAATAAATAAATAAATGAATTAAAAAAAAAATTACAAGCCTTTAATAAGTGTCAAAAGCTTTTATTGACAATTACATGAAGTTGATTCAAAGAGTCAATATTTGCAGTGTTGACCCTGGCATGCTGTCAATTAACTTCTGTGCCACGTCCTGACTGATGGCAGCCCATTCTTGCATAATCAATGCTTGGAGTTTGTCAGAATTTGTGGGGTTTTGTTTGTCCACCCGCCTCTTGAGGATTGACCACAAGTTCTCAATGGGATTAAGGTCTGGGGAGTTTCCTGGCCATGGACCCAAAATATCGATGTTTTGTTCCCCGAGCCACTTAGTTATCACTTTTGCCTTATGGCAAAGTGCTCCATCATGCTGGAAAAGACATTGTTCGTCACCAAACTGTTCCTGGATGGTTGGGAGAAGTTGCTCTCTGAGGATGTGTTGGTACCATTCTTTATTCATGGCTGTGTTCTTAGGCAAAATTGTGAGTGAGCGCACTCCCTTGGCTGAGAAGCAACCCCACACATGAATGGTCTCAGGATGCTTTACTGTTGGCATGACACAGGACTGATGGTAGCGCTCACCTTGTCTTCTCCGGACAAGCTTTTTTCCGGATGCCCCAAACAATCGAAAAGGGGATTCATCAGAGAAAATGACTTTACCCTAGTCCTCAGCAGTCCAATCCCTGTACCTTTTGCAGAATATCAGTCTGTCCCTGATGTTTTTCCTGGAGAGAAGTGGCTTCTTTGCTGCCCTTCTTGACACAAGGCCATCCTCCATCATGCTGGAAAGGACATTGTTCGTCACCTAACTGTTCCTGGATGGTTGGGAGAAGTTGCTCTCTGAGGATGTGTTGGTACCATTCTTTATTCATGGCTGTGTTCTTAGGCAAAATTGTGAGTGAGCGCACTCCCTTGGCTGAGAAGCAACCCCACACATGAATGGTCCAGGATGCTTTACTGTTGGAATGACACAGGACTGATGGTAGCGCTCACCTTGTCGTCTCTGGACAAGCTTTTTTCCGGATGCCCCAAACAATCGGAAAGGGGATTCATCAGAGAAAATGACTTTACCCTAGTCCTCAGCAGTCCAATCCCTGTACCTTTTGCAGAATATCAGTCTGTCCCTGATGTTTTTCCTGGAGAGAAGTGGCTTCTTTGCTGCCCTTCTTGACACCAGGCCATCCTCCATCATGCTGGAAAAGACATTGTTCGTCACCTAACTGTTCCTGGATGGTTGGGAGAAGTTGCTCTCTGAGGATGTGTTGGTACCATTCTTTATTCATGGCTGTGTTCTTAGGCAAAATTGTGAGTGAGCGCACTCCCTTGGCTGAGAAGCAACCCCACACATGAATGGTCCAGGATGCTTTACTGTTGGAATGACACAGGACTGATGGTAGCGCTCACCTTGTCGTCTCTGGACAAGCTTTTTTCCGGATGCCCCAAACAATCGGAAAGGGGATTCATCAGAGAAAATGACTTTACCCCAGTCCTCAGCAGTCCAATCCCTGTACCTTTTGCAGAATATCAGTCTGTCCCTGATGTTTTTCCTGGAGAGAAGTGGCTTCTTTGCTGCCCTTCTTGACACCAGGCAATCCTCCAAAAGTTTTCGCCTCACTGTGCGTGCAGATGCACTCACACCTGCCTGCTGCCATTCCTGAGCAAGCTCTGTACTGGTGGTGCCCCGATCCCGCAGCTGAATCAACTTTAGGAGACGGTCCTGGTGCTTGCTGGACTTTCTTGGGCGCCCTGAAACCTTTTTCACAACAATTGAACCGCTCTCCTTGAAGTTCTTGATGATCCGATAAATGGTTGATTTAGGTGCAATCTTACTGGCAGCAATATCCTTTCCTGTGAAGCCCTTTTTGTGCAAAGCAATGATGACAGCACGTGTTTCCTTGCAGGTAACCATGGTTGACCGAGGAAGAACAATGATTCCAAGCACCACCCTCCTTTTGAAGCTTCCAGTCTGTTATTCGAACTCAATCAGCATGACAGAGTGATCTCCAGCCTTGTCCTCGTCAACACTCACACCTGTGTTAACGAGAGAATCACTGACATTATGCAGCTGGTCCTTTTGTGGCAGGGCTGAAATGCAGTGAAAATGTTTTTGGGGGATTCAGTTAATTTGCATGGCAAAGAGGGACTTTTCAATTAATTGCAATTCATCTGATCACTCTTCATGACATTCTGGAGTATATGCAAATTGCCATCATACAAACTGAGGCAGCAGACTTTGTGAAAATTAATATTTGTGTCATTCTCAAAACTTTTGGCCACGACTGTAGGTGCACACAGGTCGAAAGACAAATTTGAGATGACAGACACCCATTTTATTCTGTTTGCTTCCGACTAAGAAACTTTTTTCAACAGAATCGGTGGAATGAATACACCCCTGATCACACTTAAACACAGTTCACTTCCATAGCGTCCATGTTATATTCCTTCTCGCATCTATGCGCTCTCCTCCTCTCACCTCATCCCTTCACTTGTGGACTTCAATGCACAACACATCAGCAGTATGTGACCAGGCAAAAACACCTTTCCAAGCCAAACCGCTACACACAGCCTACATCGTTGTCATTATATTAGCTAAAGTAAAATCATAGTCAGCATAGATAATAGAACCAACTGTCAAGATGTGGGTGTAGCTGGTGCATGGGAGTCAGGCGCAGGAGAGCAGAGATTAGTGGACAAAGCACTTTACTCAGGCAATGTAAAAACAAATGCCCAAAAAACAAGTGAGGCAGTACAAAGTACCAAACACAACAACAAAATAACCCCCTTGACGCACGGCTCCAGAGGCGCGCGGGCCACCGGCCTTGGGGATGGCCCGGAGGGTTAGGTGCAGGGCGATCCGGACGAGACGGTGGAACTCCCGCAGCATTGAAGGGTCCAACACGTCCTCCACCGGAACCCAGCATCTCTCCTCCGGACCTTACCCCTCCCACTCCACGAGGTACTGAAGGCCCCTCGCCCGACGCCTCGAGTCCAGTATGGAGTGAACGGAATACGCCGGGGCCCCCTCGATGTCCAGAGGGGGCGGAGGAACCTCCCGCACCTCAGACTCCTGGAGTGGGCCAGCCACCACCGGCCTGAGGAGAAACACATGGAACGAGGGGTTAATACGGTAATCGGGGGGAAGCTGTAACCTGTAACTAACCTCTTTCAGTCTCCTCAGGACTTTAAATGGCCCCACAAATTGCGGCCCCAGCTTCCGGCAGGGAAGGCGGAGGGGCAGGTTTCGGGGTCGAGAGCCAGATCCGGCCTCACTGCGGTGGCGGTCTGCTCTGGCTTTCTGGTGCTGAAGGTGAACATGAGCAGCGTCCCATGTCTCCTCCGCGCACCTGAACCAATCGTCCACCGCAGGAGCCTCGATCTGACTCTGATGACAAGGCGCCAGAACCGGCTGGTACCCCAGTACGCACTGGAAGGGAGAGAGGTTAGTAGAGGAGTGGCGGAGCGAGTTCTGGGCCATCTTTGCCCAGGGCACGAACGCCGCCCACTCCCCCGGCCGGTCCTGGCAATAAGACATCAGAAACCTACCCACATCCTGGTTCACTCTCTCCACCTGCCCAATACTCTCGGGGTGAAAACCCGAGGTAAGGCTGATCGAGACCCCCAGACGTTCCATGAACGCGCTCCAGACCCTCGAAGTGAACTGGGAACCCCGATCAGACACTATATCCTCAGGCACCCCGTAGTACCGGAAGACGTGTGTAAACAAGGCCTCCGCAGTCTGTAGGGCCGTAGGGAGACCAGGCAGAGGGAGAAGATGGCAGGACTTAGAAAAACGGTCCACCCTGTGAGGGAGGAAGATCGGTAAGGAAATCCACCGACAGGTGCGACCAAGGCCGTTGTGGAACGGGTAAGGGATGTAGCTTACCTCTGGGCAGGTGCCTAGGAGCCTTACACTGGGCGCACACCGAGCAGGAGGAAACATAAACCCTCACGTCCTTAGCCAAAGTGGGCCACCAGTACTTCCCACTCAGACAGCGCACCATCCGACCGATGCCTGGATGACCAGAGGAGGGTGACGTCTGGGCCCAATAGATCAGCCGGTCACTGACAGCAGTCGGAGCGTACATACGCCCAGCTGGACACTGGAGGGGAGTGGGCTGTGCATGTAGCGCCTGCTCAATGTCCGCGTCCAGCTCCCACACTACCAGTGCCACCAGGCCAGACTGTCCGCCAGGAGTATGGGGGTGGGATCCATGGGCCGCCCTTCTGTGTCATACAGCCGGGACAGTGCGTCTGCCTTCACGTTCTGGGAACCAGGTCTGTAAGAAAGGGTGAAAACAAAACGGGTGAAAAACATGGCCCACCTTGCCTGGAGAGGGTTCAGTCTCCTCGCTGCCCAGATGTACTCCAGATTGCGGTGGTCAGTCCAGATGAGAAAAGGGGGTTTAGCCCCCTCAAGCCAATGTCTCCATGCCTTCAGAGCCTTGACGACAGCTAACAGCTCCCGGTCCCTGACGTCATAGTTTCGCTCCGCCGGAATGAGCTTCCTCGAGAAGAAGGCAAAGGGGCGGAGCTTCGGTGGCGTACCCGAGCGCTGAGAGAGCACGGCTCCAATCCCAGCCTCGGGCGCCTCCACTATGAACGCCAAAGAGGGATACAGATGGGCCAGCACGGGAGCCGAGGTAAACAGAGCCTTCAGGTGACCAAAAGCCCTGTCCGCCTGATCATCTCGTCTACAAAGGCTTGGAAGACTGATGGAGCATTCATCAACCCGTACGGCATGACGAGGTACTCATAATGCCCTGAGGTAGTACTGAACGCCGTCTTCCACTCGTCTCCCTCCCGGATACGCACCAGGTTGTAAACGCTCCTGAGATCATCAAACGCCGCTCGAACAAGGAGAGGAACCGACTTCGGCGGAAGTCGTGACACCAACGCGTTAGTAAACCCACTACAATCATGCAGTAACATTAGTGTACAGTCAGAAAGCAGTTACACCAGCGGGCCCCGGTGACAATAAATTAAACTCAGCAAAAAAAGAAACGTCCCTTTTTCAGGACCCTGTCTTTCAAAGATAATTCGTAAAAATCCAAATAACTAAAGGGTTTTACACACTGTTTCTCATGCTTGTTCAACGAACCATAAACAATTAATGAACATGCACCTGTGAAACGGTTGTTAAGTCACTAACAGCTTACAGACGGTAGGCAATTAAGGTCACAGTTATGAAAACTTAGGACACTAAAGAGGCCTTTCTACTGACTCTGAAAACACCAAAAGAAAGATGCCCAGGGTCCCTGCTCATCTGCGTGAACATGCCTTAAGCATGCTGCAAAGAGGCATGAGAATTGCAGATGTGGCCAGGGCAATAAATTGCAATGTACGTACTGTGAGATGCCTAAGACAGCGCTACAGGGAGACAGGACGGACAGCTGATCGTTCTCGCAGTGGCAGGCCACGTGTAACAACACCTGCACAGGATCAGTAGATCCGAACATCAAACCTACGGGACAGGTACAGGATGGCAACAACAACTGCCAGAGTTACACCAGGAACGCACAATCCCTCCATCAGTGCTCAGACTGTCCGCAATAGGCTGAGAGAGGCTGGATTGAGGCCTGTTGTAAGGCAGGTCCTCACCAGACATCACCGGCAACAACGTCTCCTATGGGCACAAACCCACCGTCGCTGGACCAGACAGGACTGGCTAAAAGTACTCTTCACTGATGAGTTGCGGTTTTGTCTCACCACGGGTGATGGTTGGATTTGCGTTTATCATCGAAGGAATGAGCATTACACCGAGGCCTGTACTCTGGAGCGGGATCGATTTGGAGGTGGAGGGTCCGTCATGGTCTGGGGCGGTGTGTCACAGCATCATCAGACTGAGCTTGTTGTCATTTCAGGCAATCTCAACGCTGTGAATTACAGGGAAGACATCCTCCTCCCTCATGTGATACCCTTCCTGCAGGCTTATCCTGACCTGACCCCCCAGCATGACAATGCCACCAGCCATACTGCTCGTTCTGTGCGTGATTTCCTGCAAGACAGGAATGTCAGTGTTCTGTCATGGCCGCGAAGAGCCCGGATCTCAATCCCATTGAGCACGTCTGGGACCTGTTGGATTGGAGGGTGAGGGCTAGGGCCATTCCCCTCAGAAATGTCTGGGAACTTGCAGGTTCCTTGGTGGAAGAGTGGGGTACAATCTCACAGCAAGAACTGGCAAATCTGGTGCAGTCCATGAGGAGGAGATGCAGCTGCTGGCCACACCAGATACTGACTGTTACTTTTGATTTTGACCCCCCCCTTTGTTCAGGGACATATTATTTAATTTATGTTAGTCACATGTCTGTGGAACTCATTCAGTTCATGTCTCAGTTGGTGAATCTTGTTATGTTCATACAAATACTTACACATGTTAAGTTTGCTGAAAGAAACGCAGTTGACAGTGAGAGGATGTTTCTTCTTTTTCTGAGTTTAGGAATACCAAAAGCTTACCTTGACTTGAAAGTGTTGTGTTGGAAAGTCATAGCCAGCTAGCTAACTAAGCATCCCTCTGTTTGAGCGGGGTGTTTCAGTAGGCTAAAGTAGCTATCTGCATTTGCTAGCTACAGTTGAAGTCGGAAGTTTACAAACACTTAGGTTGGAGTCATTAAAACTCGTTTTTCAACCACTCCACAAATTTCTTGTTAAGAAACTATTGTTTTGGCAAGTCGGTTAGGACATCTACTTTGTGCATAACACAAGTAATTTTTCCAACAATTCTTTACAGACAGATTATTTCACTTATAATTCACTGTATCACAATTCCAGTGGGTCAGAAGTTTAAATACACTAAGTTGACTGTGCCTTTAAACAGCTTGGAAAATTCCAGAAAATGATGTCATGGCTTCTGATAGGCTAATTGACATCATTTGAGTCAATTGGAAGTGTACATGTGGATGTATTTCAAGGCCTACCTTCAAAGCCTCTTTGCTTGACCTCATGGGAAAATCAAAATAAATCAGCCAAGACCTCAGAATTTTTTTTTAGACCTCCACAAGTCTGGTTCATCCTTGGGAGCAATTTCCAAACGGCTTAAGGTACCACATTCATCTGTACAAACAATAGTACGCAAGTATAAAAACCATGGGACCACGCAGCAGTCATACCGCTCAAGAAGGAGACGCATTCTGTCTCCTAGAGATGAATGTACTTTGGTGCGAAAAATGCAAATCAATCCCAGAACAACAGCAAAGGACCTTGTGCAGATGCTGGAGGAAACAGGTACAAAAGTATCTATATCCACAGTAAAACGAGTCCTATATCGACCAAATCTGAAAGGCCGCTCAGCAAGGAAGAAGCCACTGGTCCAAAACCGCCATAAAAAAGCCAGACTACGGTTTGCAACTGCACATGGGGACAAAGATCATACTTTTTGGAGAAATGTCCTCTGGTCTGATTAAACAAAAATAGAACTGTTTGGCCATAATGAACATTGTTATATTTGGAGGAAAAAGGGGGATGCTTGCAAGCCGAAGAATGCCATCCCAACTGTGAAGCACGGAGGTTGCCATGTTGTGGGGGTGCTTTGCTGCAGGAGGGACTGGTGCACTTCACAAAAGAGATGGCATCATGAGGTAGGAAAAGTATGTGGATATATTGAAGCAACATCTCAAGACATCAGTCAGGAAGTTAAAGCTTGGTCGCAAATGGGTCTTCCAACCGGACAATGACCCCAAGCATACTTCCAAAGTTGTGGCAAAATGGCTTAAGGACAACAAAGTCAAGGTATTGGAGTGGCCATCACAAAGCCCTGACCTCAATCCTATAGAAGATTTGTGGGCAGAACTGAAAAAGCGTGTGCGAGCAAAGAGGCCTACAAACCTGACTCAGTTACACCACCTCTGTCAGGAGGAATGGTCCAAAAATCACCCAACTTATTGTGGGAAGCTACCTGAAACGATTGACCCAAGTTAAACAATGTAAAGGCAATGCTACCAAATACTAATTGAGTGTATGTTAACTTCTGACCCACTGGGAATGTGATGAAAGAAATACAAGCTGAAATAAATCATTCTCTCTACCATTATTCTGACATTTCAAATTCTTAAAATAAAGTGGTGATCCTAACTGGCCTAAGACAGAGAATTTTTACTAAGATTAAATGTCAGGAATTGTGAAAAACTGAGTTTAAATTTATTTGGCTGAGGTGTTTGTAATCTTCCGACTTCAGCTGTAAGTAAGTGAAACTGAATGTGAAAAAAATGACATAATGACATCTCTCTGTTTCTCTCTTGCTCCTCTTTCATTTTGGAAGAAATTCATTTGTTCAAAACTGTTCAACTATTGTCTTTCTCTCTCTTTGAGTCAACTACTTACCACATTTTATACACTGCAGTGCTAGCTAGCTGTAGCTTATGCCTTCAGTACAATATGAATTATCTGATCCTTTGATTGGGTGGACAAAATGTCAGTTCAGGCTGAAAGAGCTGATAGGAAGTTGTCATAATTACTGTGTAAGTCTATGGAATGGGGTGAGAACCTTGAGCCTCCTAGGTTTTGTATTGAAGTGTACGCAGAGGAGGATGGAAGCTAGCTGTCCTCTGGCTACACCATGGTGCTACCCTAGAGACTGCTGTTGAGGTTAAGATAGTGTGTTAGTAGTCTTTGTAGAGATAGTCTTTGTAAGATAGTGTGTTTTAATCAGTTATTTAGTGACATGGTTATATTTAGCATAGTTTTATCTGAAAAGGATAACCATTTTTATGAAATTCACTGAGGAGGATCGTCCTCCCCTTCCTCCTCTGAGGAGCTTCCACTGACATGTACCATCAAGGATATGAGGCCAGAACACACACACACTCACAATTATCTCCTCTCTGTCTGTATGCCCAACACCCTTCTTTTATTCCTCTCTTTCTTTCTTTTTATCGCTCTCTTGCTATCTCCTAGTAGCATTCCCACCAACCACACCCTTTATAATGGGTTCACTTTTTACTAGTGCACTGTCTTCTGCCCTCCCCTCCTCTTTTTTGTATCATTCACTTACTCTTTATTTTCCCTTTGCTCAATCTTCTTTCACATATTCTCTTCTCTCCTCCTCTTCTCTCTCTCCTCTCTGTTCTTCTTCTTTCCTTTCCCATTCAAATTATTTCTGAAATCTCCAGTGTAGTTCCTCTGTGGCCGCCTTCAACCTGTCTCAACCACCTTCCTCCTCTACACCAACCTTGACTGCCCCTGACCTCAAACAACTAGCACTCTCCTTGGCCCCTACAGGCCTAAGGCTCTAGGTTTCATCTCTAGAGAGACAACTTCTGAAAATGAGTAGTTTGAGATAGAGGGAGAAAAGAAAGAGAGCACACACACATGTGTATGGAGGACCTACTTGGAAAGGCCTCGATCTAATTTTCAAAGTAAATTTATTTTCTATCGCCAATCAAAAGCCTTTGAATTATTTTACTTTCAAGGACAAAGTGATGCTTCAACTAAGAACAAGTCATGATGTCTGAAGAATAGAATCTGTGACTTTGTCCCCTTCCCAAGCCACACATACTGTATATACCACACACACACACATTAACCCATGCGCACACACACGCACACACACGCAAAAACAAACAACCATAGAGTCAGGCCGGTACTTTTGTTGGCCATGCACCTTTAAAAGGCAATGCTCCCACATTCACGAAGAACACTTTCACGGTGCTGCATATGTCGTCTCAATCAGAAATGTCACCTTTAAAGAAGTCATCCAGCATTTTTTTCTTTTACTGTTGAAAAGCGGTATCCCAAGTATAAATACAGTAAAGTACACACCAGAGGAGCCTGTTGGGAGGAGCTATATGAGGACAGGCTCATTGTAATGGCTGGAATGGAATAAATGGAATGGAGTCCCACACACTTTTTCCATATGTTAGGTGTGATTGGTACCATTCCATTTATTCTATTCCAGCCATTACAATGAGCCGGTCCTCCTATAGCTCGGCCCACCAGCCTCCTCTAGTACACACACTAAAAGGGTAAAAAAAATATATACATTTTGAGAAAAAAGCTCTTCCTCATTATGATTTTGAGCAAAAAGCTCTTCCTCGCTGTGTGGTCATGTGGGTCGCGTAAGCCAGGCTAGATCTAAAGAACCCTGGTGGGAAATTGAATGGAACATTTTTAACTGTGTCAAAAGAACAAAGCACAGTTACCACTGGCCTGGTCCTGGTTGCCTGTTTCAATTAGGTATCTCATTATCAAAAATGAGATAGAGATGTTTCTACTATAAAATGCAGTAAGTGGTCCAGGGACTGAACACAACCTCTTTCTCTTCCTCCCTCTCTATTGCTCACCATCCATCCACCCCAAACACTTCTCACAAATGAATCAAACATGGTTGTCATGCCAACCAACACAGCTAAAAGGGAGAGGTGAGAGGAAGAAAATAAATAGAAAAGGCCAGACACGTTTTTCTGTTCTTTGTCTAAAATAAGAGAAAGGTAAAATGTTTTCTCCTGCTAAAAGCAGTTGCACGCAAATTATTGGGATGTGTGTGTGTGTGCGTGTGTCAGGGCCGGCATTATGGGCGGGGCCTAGGGGGCCTGGTCCGCCCTACCCGTACCTCCATGCCCCTCCAAATAAAATATTGAAATATTGATCATTTATTTGACCGAGACGTGCACCAACAGAAAGATGCAGAAAGAGGCCGACAGGCGGAGTAGAGACATTAATGCAATTGAAAGAACCTGCAATTTCATCAGGATATTTTTGACTGTTTTTATTTGTCAGGTTTAGGTCTATGTATTTTACTTGACAATGGAAGTTATAGGCCTAACACTGCATTGGCCTATATACAGTGCCTTGCAAAAGTATTCATCCCCATTGGCGTTTTTCCTATTTTGTTGCATTACAACCTGTAATGTAAATGGATTTTTATTCGGATTTCATGTAATGGACATATACAAAATAGTCTTTAAAATAAAATAAAAATCTTTAAAATAAAAAATGGAAAAGTGGTGTGTGCATATGTATTCACCCTGTTTGCTATGAAGCCCCTAAATAAGATCTGGTGCAACCAATTACATCAGAAGTCACATAATTAGTTAAATAAAGTCCACCTGTGTGCAATCTAAGTGTCACATGATCTGTCACACGATCTCAGTATATATACACCTGTTCTGAAATGCCCCAGAGTCTGCAACACCACTAAGTGAGGGGCACCACCAAGCAGGCGGCACCGTGAAGAACAAGGAGCTCTCCAAGTAGGTCAGGAACAAAGTTGTGGAGAAGTACAGATGTCAGGTGTGTCAGTGTAGCAGGTACGCAGGACAACGGAGTAATCACGTATTTTTACTCAAAATACAAACGACCAAATAGTAGTAAAAATCAAGCTCACAAAATAACGACCATCTAACATAGAACAAACACGCACAAAACCATGGGGGAACCATAGGATTTAAATAAGGAACATGTAATTATGTGAATAGAAACCAGGTGTGTATAATGAAGACAAAACAAACAGAAATTGAAAAGTGGATCGGCGGTAGCTAGAAGACCGGTGACATTGACCGCTGAACACCACCCGAACAAGGTTGTGACAGTACCCCCTTGACGCGTGGCTCCAGCAGCGCACCGACACCGGCCTCGGGGACGACCCGGAGGACGAGGTGCAGGGCGAACCGGTTGGAGACGGTGAAACTCCTGTAGCAACGAAGGGTCCAGGATGTCCTCCACCGGCACCCAGCATCACTCCTCCGGACCGTACCCCTCCCACTCCATGAGGTACTGAAGACCCCTCGCCCGGCGCTTCGAGTCCAAGATGGCTCGAACAGCATACGCCGGGGCCCCCACGATGTCCAGAGGGGCAATTTGCAAACGTCTGAAGGTACCATGTCCATCTGAACAAACAATTGTACGCAAGTATAAACACAATGGGACCACGCAGCCGCCGCTCAGGAAGGAGACGCATTCTGTCTCCTAGAGATTAACGTACTTTGGTGTGAAAAGTGCAAATCAATCCCAGAACAACAGCAAAGGACCTTGTGCAGATGCTGGAGGAAACAGGTACAAAAGTATCTATATCCACAGTAAAACGAGTCCTATATCGACATAACCTGAAAGGCCGCTCAGCAAGGAAGAAGCCACTGCTCCAAAACCGCCATAAAAGAAAAAAAAGCCAGACCACGGTTTGCAATTGTACATGGGGAAAAATATCTTACTTTTTGGAGAAATGTCCTCTGGTCTGATGAAACAAAAATATAACTGTTTGGCCATAATTAACATTGTTATGTTCGGAGGAAAAAGGGGGATGCTTGCAAGCCGAAGAATGCCATCCCAACTGTGAAGTACGGGGGTGACAGCATCATGTTGTGGGGGTGCTTTGCTGCAGGAGGGACTGGTGCACTTCACAAAAGAGATGGCATCATGAGGAGGGAAAATTATGTGGTTACATTGAAGCAACATCTCAAGACATCAGTCAGGAAGTTAAAGCTTGGTCGCAAATGGGTCTTCCAAATGGACAGTGAGCCCAAGCATACTTCCAAAGTTGTGGCAAAATGGCTTAAGGGCAACAAAGTCATGGTATTGGAGTGGCCATCACAAAACCTTGACCTCAATCCTATAGAAGATTAGGGGCAGAACTGAAAAAGCGTGTGCGAGCAAAGAGGCCTACAAACCTGACTCAGTTACACCAGCTCTGTCAGGAGGAATGGGCCAAAATTCACCCAACTTATTGTGAGAAGCTGGTGGAAGGCTACCCGAAATGTTTGACCCAAGTTAAACAATTTAAAGGCAATGCTACCTAATACTACTAATACTAATTGGGTGTATGTAAACTTCTGACCCTCTGGGAATGTGATGAAAGAATTAAAAGCTGAAATAAATCATTCTCTCTACTATTACTCTGATATTTCGCATTCTTAAAATAAAGTGGTGATCCTAACTGACCTAAGACAGGACATTTTTACTAGGATTACATGTCAGGAATTGCACTGGCCTGAGGGGTATACTACAAAGTAGTATCAAGGAGTTAACCAGCTAATTTACCTAAATATTCAAACATAACTACTTTATCGTGATATCCAATTACAATCTTGTCTCATCGCTGCGACTCCAAAACTGGCTTGGGAGAGGCGACAGTCGAGTCATGCGTCCTCCAAAACATGACCCACCTAAACGCACTTCTTAACAGCTTAACCCGGAAGCCAGCTGCAACAATGTATTGGAGGAAACAACATTCAACTGACTACCGAAGTCAGCCTGCAGGCGCCCAGCACGACACAAGGAGGTTCTAGAGTGCAATAAGCCAAGTAAAGCCCCCCTGGCCAAACCCTCCCCTAACCCGGACGGCGCTGGGCCAATTGTGCACCACCCTATGGGACTCCCGGTAACAGTCGGTTGAAGACACAGCCCGGGATCAAACCCGGGTCTGCAGTGACGACTCAAGCACTGCGATGCAGTGCCTTAGACTGCTACACCACTCGGGAGGCCACAAATCAATAGTTATTTCTGGTTACTTATTAAAGTCAGCTGGGTAACTCATTGAAATGGCTTTCTAGTATACCCGTCTGGTTGCCAGGTCTGTTTTAGCCAACTGTTTTGCTCTCTGTCTTGTCTGCCACACGGTGGTGCTATTTCTCCAAGTGACAAAAGCTTTTTCCTAAACATTCATAAAACATCCTTATTTACAAACGCTTCATACATCTCGGTAACTAAAGTGGTTGTAAAATCTCACCATGAACTGAGCAAAACAGCAATGGGAGGTTGCGTCTGTGTGTGATTACCTGTGTGTGTTTGAGAAGCTGTGTACGTGAGCAAATGCATGTGTATGTGTTAGTGTGTACCAACTAAGCTGTCACTTTCACAATTGTTGTGCCCTGGTATTGTTACACATCTCTTCTGGGAACAGCTTCTGTATATTATCTGCATTTCCTCACCCCCTAGAATCCTATCATCAGAAAGCAGAAGAGTTAGAAGTAGTGTTGCAGACTCATGTGATGATGAGCCTTGCTTGAGACATGGAACATCCACTTTTGCTGTCAGACTGGAATCTAGCTGTGATTCACTCACTCACTCGCATGCATACACACACCTTATTATCATGATGGTTAATTGCCTGTGCTGATAGAGTTGGTGCTTACAAATGGACTATGATCACTGACTACTGAGCAGCCATCTTGTTTTGGGGTCATTTCATAGCGAGAGGAGAGCAGAAAGATGACTAAACCACCAGTTCTGGGCACAGACTGCACATTCTCTGCATAGTTTCCCAGTTGAGTCGATCACCACAGCCATTAAAGTACATTTGTCCGCCCTGCGCTCTCTCTCTCTCTCTTTCTCTCTCACAAACACACACGCACAAACACAGACATACATACACAGACCCTGCACATCAGCTACACCAACAGAGACATCCAGATAGTCAAGCCACTATATTGCATTGTTATACAGCAGCACTTATATTTTTTAAGGAAATGTGTGGAAATTCTGCAGTGTTAGAAGGTTATTTGTCTGTATTGGGTTGACTCAGCCCTGTTGGGGTTTCCATGGTGACAGTGACACATATTTGTACTTCTGAACTGTCTGTCATACTATGTCTTGTGTGTCACTTCCAGAGGTGTCCCCATACATTCAACTGTTGTCATAGATGTACGTCAACATATTCTGTTTTAAAGGTCAACTGTCGGTTGTTAAATCCTAACTCTAGTGACCATCAGCCGCAGTGTCGAAAGCCTGATGTAAATCCTGACCTCTTGACCTCTATCTCTATCAGGTCAGGGGTCAGGCGTCAGGGACAGCACACAGTGGGGTCAAAAGAAAACCCCTACTGTTCTGACCTTTCAGAGGGTCTCTCTCGCTCTCGTTCAATTCAAATTGGCTTTATTGGCATGGGAAACATACTGTATGTATACACTGCCAAAGCAAATTAAATAAACAATAAACAAAAGTGAGAAGAAACAAAAACAACATCAACAAAAAACGATTAGAAATTAACAGTAAACAAGGGTTCAAAAAGATAAAGATATTTCAAGTGTTTTATACTGAAAAATATAAACTCAACACGCAAAGTGTTGGTCCCATGTTTCATGACCTGAAATAAAAGAAAATAACAGAAATGTTCCATACATGCAAAAGGCTTATTTCTCTCAATTTCTGCATTAAATTTGGTTTACATCCCTGTTAGTGAGCATTTCTCCTTTACCAATATAATCCTTCCACCTGAGAGGTGTGGCATATCAAGAAGCTGATTACATAGCATGTCATTACACAGGTGCACCTTGTGCTGAGGACAATAAAAGGCCACTCTAAAATGTTAATTTTTCTACCATAAGCCTCTTCCAACGTAATGTTAGAGAATTTAGCACTACGTCCAACCAGCCTCACAACCGCAGACCATTTGTAACCACACCAGCCCAGGAACTCCACATCCGGCTTCTTCACCTGCGGGATCGTCTGAGACCAGTCACCCGGACAGCTGATGAAACCGTGGGTTTGCAAACCAACATTTTTTTGCACAAACTGTAAGAAACTGTCTCAGGGAAGCTCTTCTGCATGTTCGTCATCTTTTACAGGGTCTTGACCTGACTGCAGTTTGGCGTCGTAACTGACTTCAGTGGGCAAATGCCACTGGCAGGCTGGAGAAGTGTTCTCTTCACAGATGAATCCCAGTTTCAACTGTGCTGGGCAGATGTCAGACAGTGTGTGGCGTTGTGTGGGCTAGCCGTTTGCTGATGTCAACATTGTGAACGGAGTGCCCCATGGGGGTGGTGGGGTTATGGTATGGGCAGGCAAAAGCTATGGACAATGAAACAATTGCATTTTATCATTTTGAATGCACAGAGATACCCTGACGAGATCCTGAAGCCCATTGTCGTGCCATTCATCCGCCACCATCACCTCATGTTTCAGCATGATAATGTACGGCCCCATTTCGCAATGATCTGTACATAATTCCTGGAAGCTGAAAATGTCCCAGTTCCTCCATGGCCTGCATACTCACCAGACATGTCACCCATTGAGCATGTTTGGGATGCTCTTGATCAACGTGTACGACAGCGTGTTCCAGTTTCCGCCAATTTCCAGCAACTTCGCACAGCCATTGAACTCTTGAACTGGAGTGGGAGAACATTCCACAGGCCACAATCAACAGCCTGATCAGCTCTATGCGAAGGAGATGTGTCACAACGCATTAGGCAAATGGTGGTCACACCAGATACTGACTGGTTTTCTGATCAACAACCCTACCTTTTTCTTAAGGTATCTGTGACCAACAGATGCATATCTGTATTCCATATATTAGGGCCTAATGAATTTATTTCAAATGACGGATTTCCTTATATGAACTGTAACTCATATAAAATCTTTGAAATTGTTGCATATTGTGTTTATATTTTTGTTAGTGTATTATCAGCTATGTACAGTGTTTTACCAATGTGCAAATAGTTATAGTCCGAATAGTGGAAGATACATTGCCTTTAGAAAGTATTCACACCTCTTGTTACAGACTGAATTATTATTTTTTTTAAACACCAATGCTATGATGAAACTGGATCTCATGAGGACCACCACAGGAAAGGAAGACCCAGACTTACATCTGCTGCGGAGGATACGTTCATTAGAGTTACCAGCCTCAGAAATTGCAGTCCAAATTAATGCTTCACCGAGTTTAAGTTTTTTTAAAAAAAAATTTTATTTCACCTTTATTTAACCAGGTAGGCAAGTTGAGAACAAGTTCTCATTTACAACTGCGACCTGGCCAAGATAAAGCAAAGCAGTTCGACACACAACAACACAGAGTTACACATGGAATAAAACAAACATACAGTCAATAATACAGTAGGAAAAAAAGAAATCTATATACAAAGAGTGCAAATGAGGTAGGATAAGGAAGGTAAGACAATAAATAGGCCATGGTGGCAGAGTAATAGACACATCTCAACATCAACTGTTCAGAGGAGACTGCGTGAATCAGGCCTTCATGATTAACTTGAGATTTTGTGTCACTGGTCTACACACAATACACCATAATGTCAAAGTGGAATTGTGTTTTTAGAAATGTTTACAAATTAATAAAAAATGAAAAGCTTAAATGTTTTGAGTCAATAAGTATTCTATCCCTTTGTTATGGCAAGCCTAAATAAGTTCAGGAGTAAAATTTGCTTAACAAGTCACATAATAAGATGCATGGACTGAAGATGCATGTACCCAGAATGACTCACAGCTGTAATCACTGCCAAATATGATTCCGACATGTACTGACTCAGGGGTGAGAATACTTCTGTAAATTAAGTATTTATGTATTTCATTTTCAATAAATTTGCTAAAACGTCTAACACATTTTTTTACTTTGTCATTATTGGGTGTTGTGGGTAGATGGGTGAGATGTAATAAATGGAATCAAAATGTGGAATAAGTCAAGGAGTATGAATATTTTCACTGTAAATAAACAGATAAATATTGGTGGTATTTACAATGTTATCGCTCTCTCTCTCTCTCTGAATATGCTGATAACGTCAGCAGCAGCTACAGACGGAGAAGAGGGATGCGATTCAGAAGAGAAGAGAGGAGAATAGGAGGAGAGGAAAACTTTGAACATAGGGCTCCAGCGCAGGACGAATCGTTACCGAGGGGGGAGGAGTCCAACATGCAGCAGCCTTAAAACCCAGCTGATCCCGAAAGGAAGAGCAACATACTCCAGTGAACGGTCACACTGTTGGACAGTGCAGCAGCGGTTCTTCACGACGTTCTAAAGGTTTATTTTCGTTTCCTCCTGCTCGGAACTGCTAAACTGCTTGGGGACCCAGGACCTGCGGTCTTTTTCTGTTTTTCTTGTAATTGGTCTCGGAGCAACACACGCATTGTAGCTGTACTCACACAGAGAGCCTACACACACGTTCAGCGGATTTCACTCTCGATAGGGACACTTTTTTTCCGCATTTCAAAGGGAAGGTAAACAACGCAGGGGAAAATGTCCTTGTCAATTAACGGCGTCCTTTGTACGCTGACAGTACTGATTTTGTGGCGGGCAGAGGAGCTAGTGGAAGCTTGCAGCTGTGCACCAGTGCACCCGCAACAGGCTTTCTGTAACGCGGACGTAGGTAAGTGATTGACAGGCTACGCCCTCACTTGCACCAACTGGCCACTTTCTGTTGTTGCGTCATTACTACAGCCTCTGTCAAGAGGTCTGGTCCTTTAAGGTAGTAGTGTGCTTGCCAGTTCTGCCTGTTTTCCCAAAGTCGCTACACTGGTGGCAGAGTTGGTCACTTCTTCAGGGTCTTACTCATTGTTAGAAAACGTTTGGTCCAAATCGGATGTTAGGTACTATATTTGTTGAATCTTTTTTTATTTAACCTTTATTTAACTAGGCAAGTCAGTTAAGAACATATTCTTATTTTCATTGACGTCCTAATTTAAATACTATAAATAAAAATTGCCAATTTGGGTGCAATCAATCAGCTTAATTTCTCTTCAAATTATATAAAAACAAGAATTCCAGAAAAATAATTTTATCTGTTTTTAACTAATTTCATAACAATCTGAGATGGTGGGTGTCATGGCTTGCTGAAATGACATGGAACCACCCTTTTCCACACTGGCTGTTTCCTGTTGACTGATGAGAATTGATTGACATCAAATGTAAGCAGGAGATGTGAAACGGAGGTGGTTGGCTCACATGATGATTAGTAACTTTGCTTGAGAGATCTGAAGGCTTGCATTGTCTCCACCTGAAAATTCTGCAGACATGTAGGACAGGGTCTGATAGTAACTCAGAGATGACACATACATACCATTGTTTCCCCTAGATTATTTTATTTTTTTCATGCTGTGGCAGTGTGGCAGGGTCACGGGAACATGCCCCTCCGGAATGTTTTTATTTTTTGTTGGTAGGACTGTGAGAAGCTAATTTCTGGTGATTCAAGTGAATGAAAATGAATGATGCCAACACAAACTCTCTATAATCCCCACCCAAAAATGAGCCCAATATTGGAAAAATATATTAAGGCTCTTTTACCATAGCCTGTACATGGCACCATACAATATTATCAGGCCGGCATTCTATTAGCAATAAGCAAACTTTTTTGGGGGGGATCAAAAGGGGCTACTTTCCTACAATGATACACATGTTGCCATGGCTAATTCTGTGTTCTTATGCTCAAACAAAATCAATTGGTTTCATTGAGCTTTTTCTGGGGTGATTTCAAGTTATCAAAGATTGAAGGATTGACCTTTATATATCATCTTTTCTACAAACTTTGTCTGGTTATACTCATTTAAGTGTACACTGAAAGTGTTTTTCCATCCCAAAAAGTTATATTAAACAAAAAGTGTGTTTAAAAAAAATAAAATGTTTTTATATATTAGTACCAGTCAAGTTTGGACACCTACTCACTCATTCAAGGGTTTTTCTTTATTTGTACTATTTTCTACTTTGTAGAATGATAGTGAGGACATCAAATTGAGTAAATAACATACAGAATCATGTAGTAACCAAAAAAGTGTTCAACAAATCAAAATATATTTGAGATTCTTCAAAGTAGCCATACTTTGGCTTGATGACAGCTTTGCACACTTGGCATTCTCTCAACCAGCTTTATGAGGTAGTCACCTGGAATGCATTTCAATTAACAGGTGTGCCTTGTTAATTTGTGGGGAATTTCTTTCCAGTTTTGTTGTGACAAGGTAGGGGTGGTATACAGAAGATAGCCCTATTTGGTATAAAACCAAGTCCATATTATGGCAAGAACAGTTCAAATAAGCAAAGAGAAATGACAGTCCATCATTGCTTTGAAGGTCAATCTGGAAACTTTGAAAGTTTCTTAGTGTAGTCGCAAAAACCATCAAGCCCTATGCTGAAACTGGCTCTCATGAGGACCGCCACAGGCAAGGATGACCCAGAGTTACTTCTGCTGCAGAAGATAAGTTCATTAGAGTTACCAGCCTCAAGTTGCAGCCTAAATAAATGCTTCAGAGTTCAAGTAACAGACACATGTCAACATCAACTGTTCAGAGGAGACTGCGTGAATCAGGCCTTCATGGTCAAATTGCTGCAACAAAACCCTTACCTAAAGGACACAAATAAAACGTTCTTGTGCCAAGAAATACGAGCAATGGACATTAGACCGGTGGAAATCTGTCCTTTGGTCTGAGTCCAAATTTGAGATTTTTGGTTCCAACTGCCGTGTCTTTGAGACGCAGAGTAGGTGAACGGATGATCTCCCCATGTGTGGTTCCCACCATGAAGCATGGAGGAGGTGTGATGGTTTGCGCTTAGTGGGACTCATTTTGTTTTTCAACAGGAAATGACCCAACACACCTCCAGGTTGTGTAAGGGCTATTTGACCAAGGAGAGTGATGAAGTGCTGCATCCAATGACCTAGCCTCCACGATTACCCGACCTCAACCCAATTGACATGGTTTGGGATGAGTTGGAATGCAGAGTGAAGGAAAAGCAGCCAACAAGTGCTCCGCATATGTGGGAACTCCTTCAAGACTGTTGTAAAAGCATTCCAGGTGAAGCTGGTTGAGAGAATGTCAAGAGTGTGCAAAGCTGTCATCAAGGCAAAGGGTGGCTACTTAAAGAATCTCAAATATTAAATATATTTTGATTTGACTTTTTTGATTAGATTACTGCATGATTCCATATGTGTTATTTCATAGTTTTGATGTAGAAAATTAAAGAACCCCTTGAATGAGTAGGTGTGTCAACTTTTGACTGGTTGTGTGTGTTTGCTAGAGCTGCCACGGTCAACTGTAAGTGCTGTTATTGTGAAGTGGAAGCGTCTATGAGCAACAACGGCTCAGCTGCGATGTGGTAGGCCACACAATCTCACAGAACGGGACTGCCGAGTGCTGAATCGCGTAAAAAGCGCCTGTCCTCGGTTCTCACACTCACTACTGAGTTCCAAACTGCCTCTGGAAGCAATGTCAGCACAAGAACTGTTCGTCGGGAGCTTCATGAAATGTGTTTCCATTTGGCCAAGCAGCCGCGCACATGTCTAAGATCACCATGTGCAATGCCAAGCGTCGGCTGGAGTGGAGTAAAGCTTGCCGCCATTGGACTGGAGCAGTGAAGGGGAAAAAAGTAATGCTACATCCTACAATGTGCTTCCAACTAACCCATCTGGACAAGAAGTATACCTATGTAAGAATGCTGTTCATCGACTACAGCTCAGCATTTAACACCATACTACCCTCCAAACTCGTCATTAACCTCGAGACCCTAGGTCTCAACCCGCCCTGTGCAACTGGGTCCTGGACTTCCTGACGGGCCGCCCCCAGGTGGTGAGGGTAGGAAACAACATCTCCACCCCGCTGATCCTCAACACTGGGGCCCCACAAGGGTGTGTTCTCAGCCCTCTCCTGTACTCCCTTTTCACCCATTACTGCGTGGCCAAGCACGCCTCCAACTCAATCATCAACTTTGGAGACGACACTACAGTGGTAGGCTTGATTATCAACAACGACGAGACGGCCTACAGGGAGGAGGTGAGGGCCCTCGGAGTGTGGTGTCAGGAAAATAATCTCTCACTCAACGTCAACAAAGGAGATGATCGTGGACTTTAGGAAACAGCAGAGGGAGCAGCCCCCTATCCACATCGACGGGACAGTAGTGGAGAAGGTGGAAAGTTAAGTTCCTTGGCGTACACATCACGGACAAACTGAAATGGTCCACCCACACAGACGGCGTGGTGAAGAAGACGCAGCAGCGCCTCAGGAGGCTGAAGAAATTCTGCTTGTCACCAAAAACACTCACAAACTTCTACAGATGCACAATCGAGAGCATCCTGTTGGGCTGTATCACCGCCTGGTACGGCAACTGCTCCGCCCACAACCGTAAGGCTCTCCAGAGGGTAGTGAGGTCCGCATAACGCATCACCGGGGGTAAACTACCCGCCCTCCAGGACACCTACACCACCCGATGTTACAGGAAGGCCAACAAGATCATCAAGGACAACAACCACCCGAGCCACTGCCTGTTCACCCCGCTATCATCCAGAAGGCGAGGTCAGTACAGGTGCATCAAAGCTGGGACCGAGAGACTGAAACAGCTTTGATCTCAAGGTCATCAGACCGTTAAACAGCCATCACTAACATTGAGTGGGTGCTGCCAACATACTGACTCAAATCTCTAGCCACTTTAATAATTAAAAAGTGGATGTAATAAATGTATCACTAGCCACTTTAAACGGTGCCACTTTATATAATGTTTACATATCCTACATTACTCATCTCATGTGTTTACTGTACTCTATACCATCTACTGCATCTTGCCTATGCTGTTCGGCCATCGCTCATCCATATATTTATATGTACATACTCATATTCATTCCTTTACACGTGTGTGTGTGTGTGTGTGTGTGTATATAAGGTAGTTGTTGTGAAATTGTTAGATACTACTGCATGGTCGGAACTAGAAGCACAAGCGTTTCGCTACACTGGCATTAACATCTGCTAACCATGTGTATGTGACAAATACAATTTTATTTGAACTTTGTGGCAACAGTTTGGGGAAGGCCTTTTCCTGTTTCTGCATGACAATGCACCCGTGCGCAAAGCGAGGTCCATACATAAATGGTTTGAGATCGGTGTGGAAGAACTTGACTGGCCTGCACAGAGCCCTGACCTCAACCCCATTGAACACCTTTGGGATGAATTGAAACGCCATATCGCCCAACATCAGTGCTTGACTTCACGAATGCTCTTGTGGCCGAAGGGAAGCAAGTCCCTGCAGCAATGTTCCAACATCTAGTGGAAAGCCTTCTCAGAGAGTGGAGGTTGTTATAGTAGCAAAGGGGGAACAAACTCTATATTAATGCCCATGATTCTGGAATAAGTTGTTTGAAGAGCAGGTGTCCACATACCGTGTGTGTGTGTGTGCGTGCGTATGATTTATTTATTTTTTGGTGTGGCAGCAACAATTTAGCAGTGGCTGTGTGCTGCTGCTAAATTAATACAGGGGAAACACTGCACACAGTTCCTTTATGAGTTTACAGTGCTTTAGCGTCTGCTTTGGGGCTAAGAGTATCGCCTGGTTTGTGGACGTGGCACAGCAGGATGAGAGGAAGACCGAGAGAGCAAGCAAGGGAGACTAAGATGGACAAAGCAGGGTAGTATAAATTCTGCTTTAGAATCCCTCTCAGAACTACAGTCTCACACCAGTCCTCTCTCTCTCTCTTTCCATCCTCCTTTCTTCTTTCCCTCCTTCCTCCTGAGGGGTGTAGCTGCGAGGAATGACAGGAATGTTTCTGGGGTTTTCCTGCTCTGCACCAAACGAATGCAGTGGGACAGTAACAGACATACACACACACACACCACTTCAAAGAGATTCCGCTGGGAAAAAACTGGTTGACTCCACGTTGTTTCCACGTCATTTCAGCAACAAAAATCAACATGATAACGTTGAGTCAACGTGAAAAAGATTGGAGTTTCAAAGTCCTCAACATAAGGGAATTGCGTCTTTTGACATGGTGACATTTTGTTGTTGAATTCCAGTTGACAACTTAACCAAATGTACACTGAACAAAAATATGAAGTCAACATGCAACAATGTCAAAGAGTTTACTGAATTACAGTTCATATAAGTAAATCAGTCAATTTTAAATTAATTCATTAGGCTCTAATCTATGGATTTCACATGACTGGGAATACAGATATGCATCTGTTGGTCACAGATACCTTAAGGTAAGGGCGTGGATCAATAAACAAGTCAGTATCTGGTGTGACCACCATTTGCCTCATGCAGCATGACACATCTCCTTGATCAGGCTGTTGATTATGGAATGTTGTAGCACTCCTCTTCAATGGCTGTGCGAAGTTGACGGATATTGGCGGGAACTGTAACACACTGTTGTACACGTTGATCCAAAGCATCCCAAACATGCTCAATGGGTGACATGTCTGGTAAGTATGCAGGCCATGGAAGAACTGGGACATTTTCAGCTTCTAGGAATTGTGTATAGATCCTTGCGACATGGGGCTGTGCATTATCATGCTGAAACATGAGGTTATGGCAGCGGATGAATGGCACACCAATGGGCCTCAGGATCTTCTCACGATATCTGTGTTCAAATTGCCATCGATTTTAAAATGCAATTGTGTTCATTGTCCGTCGCTTATACCTGCGCGTACCATAACCCCACCGCCACCATGGGGCATTCTGTTCACAACATTGACATCAGCTAGCCACTTTCCCATATGATGCCATACACGTTGTCTTCCATCTGCCTGATACAGGCATCGGGTAGTCTAGCGGTTAAGAGCGTTGGGCCAGTAACTGAAAGGTCACTGGTTCGAGTGCCTGAGCCAGCTAGGTCAAACTGAACTTAATCATAATTGCTCCTGTAAGTTGCTCTGGATAAGAGTCTGCTAAAATGACTAAAATGTACAGTTGAACTGGGATTCATCCATGAGGAGCACACGTCTCCAGCGTGCCAAGGCCATCGACTGTGAGCATTTGCCAAATGAAGTCACTTACAACACCAAATTACATTCAGGTCAAGACCCTTGTTAGGACGACAAGCAAGCAGATGAGCTTCCCTGAGACTATTTCTGACAGTTTGCAGAAATTCTTCGGTTGTGCAAACCCAGTTTCATCAGCCGTCTGGGTGACTGGGCTCAGATGATCTCGCAGGTGATTAATTCTCTGGCAACAGCTCTGGTGGCCATTCCTGCAGTCAGCATGTCAATTGCACAGTCTCTCAACTTGTGGCATTGTGTTGTGACAACTGCACATTTTTATAGTGACTTTTTTTATTGTCCCCAGCACAAGGTGCACCTGTAATGATCATGCTGTTTAATCAGCTTCTTGATATGCCACACCTGTCAGGTGGATGACTTATCTTGGTAAAGGAGAAATGCTCACTAACATTATGTCAAGTTTTATTGGTCACATACACGTGTTTTAGCAGATGTTATTCTGGCTGTAGCGAAATGCTTGTTTTCTAGTTCCAACTGTGCAGTAATATTTCTAACAATTCAGATCCTTTACTTTAGATTTGTGTGTATTAAGACTATATAAATATTTGGACGAGCAATGTCAGAGCAGCATAGACTAAGATACAGTGTATATACATATGAGATGAGTAATGCAAAATATGTAAACATTATTAAAGTGGCCAGGGATTTCAAGTCTAGGCAGCAGCCTTTAATGTGCTTGTGATGGTTATTTAACAGTCTGATGGCCTTGAGATAGAAGCTGTTTTTCAGTCTCTCAGTCCCAGCTTTGATGCACCTGTACTGACCTCGCCTTCTGGATGATAGCGGGGTGAACAGGCAGTGGCTTAGGTGGTTGGTGTCCTTTGGTCTTCCTGTGACATCGGTTGCTGTAGGTGTCTTGGAGGGCAGGCAGTTTGCCCCAGTGATGTGTTGGGCAGACCGCACCATCCTCTGGAGAGCCCTGTGGTTGCAGGCGGCGCAGTTGCCATACCAGGCGGTGATACAGCCCAAGAGGATGCTCTCAATTGTGCATCTGTAAAGGTTTTATGTGCCAAGCCAAATTTCTTCAGCCTCCTGATTGTAATCCATTTTGTGGATAAAATCTGAGCGAAATAATCTTATGCGTATGGAACCAACACTTTACATTTTGCTTTTTATATATATATATATATATATATTTGTTCATTGTAAATCAAAACTAGTCATTGAAATTACATCTCTGCCCAGTGGGATGGGTGCTGTACACACACTACTGCACAGACATACAGTACACGCATGCATACACTACAAATAAATGTATCTCTTTCTCTCTAATGCATTGATCTGGCAGCTTTTAACATCTGGCTGTCAGTTTTGGGAACACAAAAGAAAGTCAAGGACTTCTCACAAATATCCATGAAAAAGGCACAAACTTTTTTTCCCCTCCCTCCTCCGAATCCTTCTGACCATTCCCTCTATGATCATCTATTTCTCAAATTTCTCAAACATCTCCCGAGTGGCACAGCGGTCTAAGCGCTGGAGGCGCTTAGACCACTACAGACCACTACAGACCCTGGTTCAATTCCAGGCTGTATCACAACCGTCCGTGATTGGGTCTACCATATGGCGGCGCACAATTGGCCCAGCGTCGTCCGGTTTAGGGTTTGGCCGGGGTATGCCGTCATTGTAAATAAGAATTTGTTCTTGCCTAGTTAAAATAAACAAACACACACACTGACTTACAGGGTGGGATACTCTAACCTCTGACTTTCAAGTGTTTGCTCCTCATCAGAGTCCATCTGTGTCCTGGTAATTTTGAGCATACGTACATACCTCTCAGTGTAGCAGTACCACCAAGCTCATCAAAATTAGACTTTGCAGAGAGAGGCCAAGAATATGCTTAAGCTGTGCTCCCATCCATCCTCAGAGGGAGAGGATGGTATGATAGTGTGCGTGTACTACGCCAGTTGACAGAACACGGTGTCTGTATCCTCCACAGCCCACACACACTCAGAGTAGTGACACTAACAGTTAAGTGATTAACATTTGTCCCTGGTGTCACACACACGTCCCTGCTCCCAGGTATAGCTTGTAGGCTTATTTATTTATTACGTTTATTTGGACAGGGACTATGTACAACAAAAACATCACTCTGAAGTGAGAACCCACTGGGCACATGGCTAATCTACATTGGTTCAATGTAATTTAATTGAAATGACATGGAAACAATGTTGACTCAACCAGTGGGAAGTGATGCTTCGCACCAGATTTCTTACAGATAATTTTACATCTTTATTCCCTGGGAAAGACAGACTTCCCAGCCTGCTCCAGCAGGGGCTGGGAAGTGGAAGGCCAGGTCACCCCCTAGAAACACCGCTCTGATGGAGAGTAGTGTGGTGGAGGGAGGGTTAGGGGGAACTCAGGATGGTTTTCATGGAAAGACATTGGTTACATGTATACCACCAGCACTAAGCAATGTGAAATGGCTAGCTAGTTAGCGGGGTGCGCGCTAACAGCGTTTCAATCGGTGAAGTAGTTCCCCTTGCTCTGCAAGGGCCGTGGCTTTTGTGGAGCGATGGGTAACGATGCTTCGTGGGAGGCAGTTGTTGATGAATGCAGAGGGTCCCTGGTTCGAGCCCAGGTAGGGGCGAGGAGAGGGGCGGAAGCTACACTGTTACATGAATAAGTAATTCTGCATAGCTATGATTGGGGGGGTGTTAACTTATTAGCTCTCTCTGCTACCCTAGAGTTTCTGCTCCACTCAACATGGGGTGCTCATATGACCTAGTTAAGAAGTTGTAAGGGGGGGAGTGGTGCCTATTTAGGAAAACATAATTCCTGCAAAAGTCATTAAACAGGCAGCAGTCCCAAATCACTTTTACATTTTAGCTGACGCTCTTATCTAGTGTGACTTACAGGAGGGTTGAGTGCCTTGCTCAAGGGCACATCAACAGATTCTTCACCTAGTCAGCTCTGTGATTTGAACCAGCGTCCTTTTGGTTGCTGGCCCAATGCTCTTAACTGCTAGGCTACCTGCCGCACCTACACTTTTTCCCTGAGCTGAGCGTTCTCTTTAAAAGGCTGGGAATTGATAGGGACCTCACGATACAATATGTATTGCTATTCTCACGATTCTATATGTATTGCGACTCAACTGGGACTGTATTGCGATTCCATAGTCCAAACAAATTGCTCATTGTATGTCTGCTGCAGAGGGACAAGAGAGCCATGAGAAAACGAGTTTGGATCAGTCATGGAAATACATTTAAAAAAATACTGCAGCCAACTAGCGCAAAAATAATATTGCGACATTGTCAAAACGATAAATCTTGTAAAATAATATCCCGATATGTAACGGTATCCCCCAAAATGTATCACTAGTTCTTTCTACCCTGTTGTATACCCAGAGTCCTTAGTGCTCTAGCCTCTGGGCCTGAATGAGGTCAGGAAACGAGAGAGGGGGGGAAAACTCCATGGAATGCAGGAGAGGGAGCCAGCCAGGTACACCGCTGGCGTGTGTGTTTTGCATCAGCCTCAGTCAGCTCTGTGTATGAACTTGAAGTGGTTACATGTGCAGAAAAGCATGCGAAAGAGAGCGGGGGGAGCAGTGAACCCCCTCCATATTTGTCTGTTCAATGCCATAAAGAGAACCCAAGGGTGTAAAGCAATGGCAGTCACCCCTGTGGAGTTTTTTTTTCTGGTGATTTTACGTTATTGCGTATTGCTCCTTTTCCATTCCCTTCCCATAGCTGAAGCATGATGTAGTCTGAGAGGTCTTTTAACACACACACAGTAACTACAGCTCGTTCATACTTTCTGTCCTCTATCCTTTCTTCAGTGTCACTACGTTATGTTTTCTGACATCTTTCACTCGTTATCGCTGTCCCTGTGTCTCTCTCTCTCTCTCTCTCTCTCTCTCTCTCCTTGATAATGTGCCTCAATCACTTCATTGTTTGTCAGTGAAAGCACACATCCCTCCTGCCAATATGTGATAACAAATCATGATGTGATATGGAATGGTACTGGCAGCTAGTTCACACCCTGAAACAGTCAAAACAAAGTTGTTTGCTTTGTTATGTTTGTGTATTCTTGATGTCCTCTGACCCCATATCTGTCTCCATGCAGTGATCCGAGCGAAAGTGGTGGGGGAGAAGACTGTGGATACTGGGAATGATATCTATGGGAACCCCATCAAGAGGATCCAGTATGAGGTCAAGCAGATCAAGGTGAGAATACATCCATGACCTGTTAGATATAAGACCTGTGTTCATCTAACCCTGACCTCTAACCCCTTACCTGTGATTTGTGTTGTAGATGTTTAAGGGTCCTAACCAGGACATTGAGGCGATCTTCACTTCGCCGGTCTCTGCTGTGTGTGGCGTTACCTTGGATACTAGCGGCAAGAAGGAGTACCTAATATCCGGTAAGGCTAGTCATCTGTCTGACCAGACACTGACATGGCGTAGTACCATGTATGTCCCCGCTGTGTGCTAGAAGTAGTCTGATCCCAGAGATGTTTGTGTTCTTGTGCCTACTCCTATGGTTATTGGTGACCATAGGAGTTGGCAAGACGACACAAACAGATCTGGGATGAGGCTATGCTAGATGGTGCTGAGTGAGCACAATTGGAGCAGACAGAGTAGACATAAAGAGGGACACAGAGGTGCATTAGATCATGCACGCTCTGGTTTCCCTACACACACACTCAGCTTAATTACAGGGAACACCAGAACAGGAACTGCTGAGGCTAGCGTTTCCTTCTTCTGGATCCTTTAGGACTCCGGACGGACCTCAGTATGGTGAAAACCAGTTTCTGTCCGACTAGCATTTCAACAACTCACCCCTCTCGTCCCTCGTCACCACCTCTTCTCCATTTTCTTATCGCTGTCTGCCCCCATCTAAAGAGGGGGGAGGCGAGTTATCACGTTTCAGAACCACATCTGTTGTTGCTGTTTTAGAGAACCTTTCTCTCTCACGCTCCCTCTCCTTACCCCACCCCTTCTCTCTCCCCCCACCTCTCTCTTTCTCCCTGCCTCGCTCTCTCACCCTCCTTCTCTTTTTCCCTCTGTTGCCCCCTGCAGGTAAGGTGGAGGCAGGTGGGAAGATGCATGTGACCCTGTGTGATTACATCACGCCCTGGGAGTCCATGAGCCCCACTCAGAAGAAGAGTCTGACTCAGCGCTATCAGATGGGCTGTGACTGCAAGGTAGGGAGGTGGTGGGAAGCAAGAGGAGTGATGTGGAACGGGGTAGATGGATAGGGAAACCAATCTTGAAGGCCCAGTGCAGTCAATTTTGTTTTCCCTGTGTTTTCTATCATAGTTTCATCAGCTGTTGTACAATAACACCATTGTGTTTTAAATCTAATTTTATCAGTTATTTCCTAATAGTTGCTGGTTGAAAATACAATCTACAGAGGGCCTTCTAATCAGCAGGTTTGATTTAGCGGGAGTTTTGGCTTTACAGTGCAAATTGGTTAATAGACCAATAACAAACCTCTCTGCCAATAATAAGAGTTTTTAGTGTTCCCCTCCCCACTCAGACTATTACAGTAAGGTACTTGGGCCTTTAACCTGTGTATCTGTCTCTCTCTCTGTGTAGATTGTGCGCTGCCCTTCCCTGCCCTGTGCCATCTCTGCTCCAGAGGAGTGTCTGTGGACAGACCTGATGATAGAGAAGCAGGTGCACGGTCGCCAAGCCAATCACTACACCTGCGTCAAGAGGGCCGATGGCTCCTGTTCCTGGTATCGCGGTATGACTCCGCCCAAGAAGGAGTTCCTGGACATGGAAGACCCCTAGTCACTTTCTGCCCCTACCCCCTTCCAGTGGCCCACTGCACAACCTGATTTTAAAGAGGGAAAAAAAAGTTTCTAAACAACATTTCATGAAAAATTTGGGGAGAAAATAATTAGTTCTGTGTGAAAGGACAACATTAATTTGATACACGTATAAAATGTAACGAGGCAAAGCTGAATGATTTAAGAGAGCTTGGTTAATAGTTTACTGGTCCAAAAACAACTCATAGCTACTACCCCTTGTGTTTGCAGATCTAAAGGGACTAGATATGTTAATAGTATGGTGATGGCTCCACCTAGCCCGCTAAATGGTATTTGTCAAATTGCTTACACCCATCCGATTCTTTCAGGACTGCAAAACACAGAAGGGTTAGAGGCTAGGGGAAGGCGCTAGACAGGGGCTCAGGATGTTTGTGTAGCGATTTAGGGTCACAAGACCCATATACTGGTCGTGTGGTGATGATGATGTCACATCCCCCTGAGGCTGGCGTCAGGAGGACAGATTATTATAAAAAAAATGTATATATACTTTTTTGGGGGGTGTGTCAAATGGCAACAGAGCCCAGGTCAAAAGTAGTGCACTCTCTACCCCTGTCAAACTACCCAGGTTAGAACGACTCCATATCTATTCAATGATGGCTCAACATTACTTATGTTTCCTCATTCTGTTTGATTTCAAAGCCATATTCTAAGATGCCTTTTTTTTAACTAGTCAAAAGCTATTTGCTTCTCATAACCATGCTGTTAGGACCAATCAGATTGATGGTGAGGCGGGACTTCCCAGCTTGTTCTAATAGACATTTGGTAAGAAAGATGTTTAGTTTTTATAAATGGTTGCATTTCATTTTGTCTGAATAACCAAAGCATCCCAGTCAGAGACAAATATTAGAATAACAACATTTTAAAAGAACCTTCTAGAACTAATGACTCACCGGACCAGTCTATGGCGTGTGATAGAGATGGATGCCTATGGTATCCCATATTACCCCTGCACGCCTCCCTCCCCTCGATGCCCCCTTCTAGACTCAACAACCCCCTCACCCCTCCTCACTGTCTCCACCCACTCCCCCTAGATTACTGTACAGTACCTATGCATATACCTTTTTTTTTAAATGTTTTATAATTATTGTTATTTGCATCATTAGATCTAGAACTAGATTTGCACTTTGAAGAGGAATTCCAGTAAACACCAAACTGTGTGATTCTTTAGTGTTTTTAATATCGTACTGCAGTCAGGAAGACTGTCCCACAAATGGCCCCCTATTCCTATATAGTGCACTATATGGGCCCTGGTCAAAAGTAGCACTACAAAGGGAATAGGGTGTCTTATGGGACTCAACCAGACAGCCAGGCCACATTCCAGGTCGTCTTAACTGCAGTCAGTTGCGTTGCACAGGTGATCAGATCTCACAGTGCCTGGAGAAGTGGAACTTCTCAGGAAACCACATCAAAATGAAAAGGCATCTTCTGAGGTCTGAGACAGGCACATACTCCTCAGATCTCAGTAGATTGCTATATCATATACATTTGGATTTAAAGTATGATGGAGTATCAGAAGCATAAATTGAAAGTGGACTTTCCATTTTCAGTACATTTAGTTTTCCAGTGTTAAATCTATTACATGATTGTGTTTTTATTTTCTTTCAAGTCTGTCTTTCTCTATAAAGTGGTGAAGGTCTTCTTGCGCTGGGAGCATGTGAGAGAAAGAATCTCACCAGTGGAGGCTACTGAGGGGAGTTCAGCTCATAATAATGGTTGGAACGGAGTCAATGGAATGACATCAAACACATGGAAACTGTGATGTATTTGAACTCATTCCGCTCCAGCCATTACCAAGAGCCCGTCCTCCCCAATTAAGGTGCCACCAACCTCCTGTGAATCTCACCCCTAGTTGCCTACCCGCAAGGAAGGCACTTGCATAGATCTAAAGAGGATTGGATGTAAGAAACATGGTGCTCATTCTATCTTGCAGAAGGCAATCCCTTGGTAATACCATATTTCTTCTACCTTATCCAATGCTTTCAGATGTACACGTGCCAAGTTGGTAGGGAAGGGTTGATGGGATTTTGTGGGTGTAGAGAGGGAGGTGGAGTGTGAAGACAACCAGAATATGCATGTGTTTAATGCTTTGTGTAAGTCCCTCGTGGACGTTCAGCCAATGTACAAAAATATACAACAGTATTATCAAATAAAATAAAGCCTTTGAAATAACTTTCTCTCTGTGTGTGTGTGTCTCTGCTGCTGGTAGTCATCAGCCCTTGATTTAGTGTTTCCCATGTTGCATCACTAAAGGGTGCTGACTAAATAGAGATTCTCACTGTTTTGGGTCTGAAAACAGCCTGCATCCCAAATTGCACAGAATACTTAAAGTACTTTGTCTGGTGAAAGACCTAAAGAACAGGGAGGGCAATTTGGACTTGAGCATGGTTATGTGGTTACGTTCAAAAGAATAAAGTATACTGAATTTTTCATGATCTTAATAAATGGTTTTGGGTGCTGATTGTTATTCTTGCAGTGGTCAATGTAGTCTTATGTTGGAAATGCCATTCTAAATGTATCAGAAGGCTTAAATGCTAACATGGATGAATACATTTCAAGAAATGTTCTACTTTTTTTCTGCTCAGGGAATTGACATTTTGGTGTGATTTGATACGTTATGTACATGGTAAAGAATCTTGTTGAAAGTGTATGGAGGCTAACATGGAGCTGCATGTCAGTCTCACTGGCCAGGTTCTAGGATGGTTCAAATACTGCCTCTATTTTTGTGCATAAAACTCTCTGTTGTACCACAACCGCCAAATGCATCGGACTCGCTATTCTCCCTTCCGGGTTGGCTACAAGGCCCTCCTCCGCCGCGCTACCTTTGACAAATCAGATCATGCCTCCATTCTGCTCCTCCCCACCTATAGGCAGAAACTTGGTCTGACCAATCGGAATCTATCCTTCAAGATTGTTTTGATCACACGGACTGGGAAATGTTCCAGGTAACCTTGTGAGAATAGTATCAATACACTGACTCTGTAACTGGGTTCATCATGAAGTGCATAGTGGATGTTGTTTCTACTGTGATGATTAGAACTCCACTGTGACGATTAGATCCAAACCAAAAACTGTGGATAGATGACAGCATTCGAGCAAAACTGAAAGCCCGTACCACAGCATTTTACCATGGCAAGGTGACTGGGAACATGAACGTGTACAAACAACCAGCTATGACCTCCTTAATAATTAAGACAATCGAAGATGCAAAATGACAGTACAGGGACAAAGTGGAGTCAATTCAACAGCTCAGACACGAGACTCCAGACAATCACAGATTATAAAGAGAAAGCCAGCCACGTCACGTACACTGACGCCTCGCTCCAGGACAAGCTAAACACCTTCTTCGTCCTGCTTCGAGGAAAATAACAGAGCCGCCGACGCGGGCCCCTGTCACTCATGAGAACTGTGTGCTCGCATTCTCCATGGCTCACGTGAGTAAGCCACTCTTTCTTTCATCCCCCCCATCCTATTCATGCTGCCAGCCCAGACGGCATCCTAAGCTGCGTCCTCAGATCATGTGCAGAGCAGCTGGCTGGAGTGTTTATGGACGTATTCAATCTCTCCATATCCCAGTTTGTTGTCCCCACTTGCTTCAAGATGTCCACCATTGTTCCTGTACCCAAGAAAGTGAAGGTAATTGAATTAAATGACTATCGCCACGTAACACTCACTTCTGTCATAATGAAGTGCTTTGCAAGGTTAGTTAAGGACCATATCACTTCACCTTACCCGACACTCTAGACCTACTACAATTCGTATACCGCCCCCACAGATCCACGGACGACACAATCGTCATTGAACTGCACACTGCCCTATCCCACCTGGACAAGAGAAATACTGTGCCTATGTAAGAATGCTGTTCATCCACTACAGCTCAGCCTTCAACACCATAGTGCCCTCCAAGCTCATCACTAAGCACAGAGCCCTGGTTCTGAACCCCTCCCTGTGAATCTTGTTCTGGACTTCCTGACGGGCCGACCCAAAGTGGCGAAGGTAGGCAACAACACCTCCGCCTCACTAATCCTTAACACGGGGTCAAGCAGATTGTGTTCAGATTGGGTTGCAAGTTCGAATCCCCGTGCTGACAAGGTAAAAATCTGTCGTTCTGCCCCTGAACAAGGCAGTTAACCCACTGTTCCCTGGGCGCCGAAGACGTGGATGTCGATTAAAGGCAGCCCCTCGCACCTCTCTGATTCAGAGGGGTTGGGTTAAATGCGGAAGACACATTTCAGTTGAAGGCATTTGGTTGTACAACTGACTAATAATGGTGACTGACTGACTGACTGACCAACACTCTAACCACTAGGCTACCAGATGAAACATCTGTCTCCTTGTTCTGTGGGCACGTGATTTGACCTGGGCTTTTTTTAACGCAAAACAGGGTGTAGGGTTTCCCAAGAATCGTGCGACAAACAAAAAAACATATAGTCAGAGGCCCTCCGGTTACAAGTCCAACGCTCTAACCACTAGGCTACCTGCCGCCCCACAACAACCTATCCCTCAACGTGACTAGACTAAGAAGATGATTGTGGACTATAGGAAAAGGAGGACTGAGCACGCCCCCATTCTCATCGACAGGGCTGTAGTGGAGCAGGTTGAGAGCGTCAAGTTCCTTGGTGTCCACATCACCAACAAACTAACATGGTCCAAACACACCAAGACAATCGTGAAGAGGGCACGACAAAACCTATTCCCCCTCAGGAGACTGAACAGATTTGGCATGGGTCCTCAGATCCTCAAAAGGTTCTACAGCTGCAGCATCGGGAGCATCCTGACTGGTTGCATCACTGCCTGGTATGGCAACTGCTTGGCCTCCTACCGCAAGGCACTACAGAGGGTACATCACTGGGGCCAAGCTTCCTGCCATCAAGGACCTCTATACATGATAGTGTCAGAGGAAGGCCCTACAAATTGTCAAAGACTACAGTCAACCTCGTCATAGACTTTTCTCTCTGCTGCCGCACAGCAAGTGGTACCGGAGCGCCAAGTCTAGGTCCAAGAGGCTTTTAAACAACTTCTACCCCCAAGCCATAAGACTACAGCTTCTACCCCCTTCTTTTACACTGCTGCTACTCTCTGTTATTATCTATGCATAAATCAATTTAATAACTGTACCTACATGTATATATTACCTCAATTACCTCGACTAACCGGTGCCCCCGCACATTGACTCTGTACCGGTACCGCCTGTATATAACCTCGCTATTGTTATTTTACTGCTGCTCTTTAATTATTTGTTCCTTTTATGTATTATTTTTCTTTAGGTATTTTTCTTAAAACTGCATTGTTGGCATTTCACTGTAAGGTCTACACCGTAAGGTCTACACCTGTTGTAGATTTCACCTGCTGTATAAATCTGAAGCATCCAGTTGGAATTTCCACTCCCCACCAAATATGGTGAGGAGAGTAAACCCAGGCAGTGGGAGTATGGAGCTGAGCCGAAATTCTGTTGATATTCTAATTGAAGAAAACCCCGATCTCAATACAGTTCTGTTCCAAAAACTAAAATCGGTTACGAACAGAGTGCGCTAAGTTTTGTAGATGTGACCCTTTGCCAAGGTTTCTCAAAATTACGTCGTTTACAAGGAGTGCAAGGGCAAATTGAGTTAATGCCCACGAGCATTTCAGACGGAAGGCGTTCCCTACCGAAAATATGCAAATACATGTTAGAACGCGCCAATAGGATCTCGCTAGCTTATGCTTGTTCTGCACCCCATGTTTAATTTGCTCCCATTGAAAACTGGGTTAGTTATAAATATCTTTGCTGCTGTGTAGCTTATCTGTCCATAAGGAGACATTGCCCCCCGGTGGTTCTTTTGTATCACCACAACATACCTCAGTACAGTATGTCGTGTTTTCACTACATTAGTTTAACTCACATTTCATTAGGTTTTATTCCATTAGAGAAGAATCACAGTGAAGTCGTATAATGCCCATGTATATCCCAGTCTTTCAGTTCCTGACTGACTGCAGTACAGAGAGGGTGGAACTAGACTCCTGTCACAGCACACACCAAGGCAGCTTAGTCAATGAGAATAAATTCTACTTGTCAATAACAATCGGTTGTCATTATTGACTTCTTCACCACTCAATTGCTTCCCTTCTGAACATGTGAACACAAACCTTCTAAAACACTAAAAACTGTGGAACCATAGACTCAGAACACTGAGGACTAGAGCCGAGGGCAAAACCTAAGTACATGCTATATAACACCTGCATGGCGGCTTAAGTAATGATCTATTCCTGATATGGCATTACATTGTGAGTAATACACTACTCTTTATTTGCAACCAACACTGAGATGTGTACACACACAGTTGGTCATATTTGAATCCAAGGTCAAGAGTCACTAACACAGGCTGCTTCTCAAATGGCACCCTATTCGCTATATCGTGCTCTAATTTTGACCAGCGCCAATAGGGCTCTGGTCAATAATAGTGGACTATATAGGAAATAGGGTGCCATTTGTAACGCATACAAAATGGCCAAAGGGTCATTGTCCTTCCAGCCAGTTTTGGAATGTGTGATTGGAGATATTCAGACAGTACAAACTGTACATGATTTGTAGCATCACTTGAATTATACACTGTGCATATTAACATTGAGACAGCGGCTAGGTTTCCATTCAATTGGCGACAGATTTTCAAGCAGATATTCTAAAAACGGCATAGAAAAAGCTTATTTCCCACTAGAGATACATTTTCATCAAATTGACTTGTTGCAAGATAAAACGCTGTGCGTGATGACATAGCGCACATAAAATAACTTTTGCAGTTCAATTCCAATGGACTGAATAAAAAATACAAGTTAAATGGGTTTCCATTGCACTTAACTCTACTGATGTTTTTGTCACCAAAAATGATGTTGAGTATTTCTGTCTGTAATAAAGCACTTTTGTGGGGGAAAACTCATTCTGACAGTCTGTGCTTGGCTCCCCAGTGGGTGGGCCTGGCTACCAAGTGGGTGGTCCTATGCCCTCCCAGGCCCACCCGTGGCTGTGCCCCTACCCAGTCATGTGAAATCCATAGATTAGGGCCTATTTCCTTCTATGAACTGTAACTCAGTAATATCATTGAAATTGTTGCATGTTGCATTTATTTTTTTGTTTAGTATATTTATAATTTGTCAAACAGCAGCCAAGCATCGATCATATCACCAGAATAAGACCCTCAATATTTAGTGGAAAGGTGCATCAAGCTCCTCACCGTGCACTTTAATCAGTTAATCATAACTTATTTCCTCTGTAATCTAATAAACTGTATGCTTTGTGGGAGGACCACACAACATATCAAGTTTACTTCAGTATGATGGTTATTATCAATATTTATGCATAAAAGTGTTTCTACCATCATTTTTCACAGAAACAAAAATATCCCACCTTGTCAAGTGTATTTTGTTTTGTCAACATTTCAAAAGTTTACATACATTTGCTGTTTCCATCAGGCCTAGTGACATTTTTTTTTATCCGACATGTACTTTACTCACATAAAAAGGTGCTTAGTGGTACAAAAAGAGAATTCATACACACATTTGAACTCTTTAAGAACATCTCCCCTAGAATCACAAAGATTCTTTGAAAATAAAGACAAAACAAGGAGAAAGCTATTTATCCAATGAACCGAGGATGCTGATTGGCTAATTTAGAAAATGTTCAGATGCTCTCCCTGAATGGACAATGATTAAGGCGGCAGGTGTGCGTGTGTTCATAAGCCCTTGTTGAAGTAGACGTATTGTACACTGTCCCCGTAACGACACAAGATGGACTCCCTTAGCTCTGGCTCCAGCTTAGACACGGCCATGGAGCTGAAAGAAAGGGAGAGGAAGAGTGAGAGAGCCTAACACTAAAACAGCTACTAACATCATGAAGGCACAAAACTGAATGCTGCCCAGTCAGGCTACATGCTACTTACCATTGCTGAGGGAACAGGGAGCAGGCTGCAGGCACCATGAAGACCAGGCTGCAAAACAGACATAGTTAGGTGACTGTGCCTACTGAAACATGTACGTTGCGTCCCAAATGGTACCCTATTCCCTACATAGTACACTACTTTTGACCAGGCCCCCCCCGGCAAAAAAACTGAACCAAACAAATAATCTTCATGGTGCAACATCCTAAAACAGTCCTACTTACAACGCTCCCACCATCATGACTTGTAAAGGTCCGTGGAAGAATGTGATCCTCTGTTAACCGAAAGACAGAGCTTGTTAGCAATAAACTGCAATCCAACGCAAGACAGAATCTGCACCATCAGCATGTTTAGTCAAGAACAATGTAACTGTGGACATTTAGTCAATAGCACTGTAACTAGAAATGCTTATTCAATAACATTGTAGCTAGCTGCCTATGCATGTCTAGTAGCAGTATTTGGTGTATTTGAATAAAAGGCCCACCTGCATAAACTTGTATTTCTCCAGTCTCTGCATGATGATGGGGAGAATGACTAGGAGAAGAGGGGGAAAGGGAGAGAAAAAAATGTGATAAAGGAGAGGGTGGCAGGTGGAAACAAGAGAGGAATGAGTCATTGAAGGGAGCAACAGGGTCACACTCCAACACAGCTCCACTTTCCATTGTCTATGGAGCGAGGACTGAGCTCAAACTCTACAGCTCCCCTCCTCCTTAAACCTCTGAAACGTACTCATGCCCGGTGCTGCCATGGTAATCCGGGAAATGACCACCTGGGTGATGCCCTTCACAGCTGCTTTCTGGAAAGAAAGAAAGAAAATGTGGGAACGGAGGAGTAGGTACAATAATTTCTCTGCTCTTGTGTAACAGTCAGAAATAGGATATTTAGTAGAATATTTCATTATCCAGACATTCCCAGTGCTGCTACCTTGGAATGGCCAAGTTTGTTTCCATTCTCATCTGTTACAGCTATGCCATTCAGGAGCTCCCTGAGAAAAGAGAAGGTCAACAACTCACTGTTGTCTTCATGGAGGATGCTAATACACTTACAGAATAGATGCGAAAACTCAAGTGACTTCAATTGATTATGTACTCACTGTTGCCTCATCATTGGGATGTTGACACAGTTAGCGGACGCCACGGCTGCAAACGGAACCCAGCGCGCCACCAGGGGAGGGGCTCTCTACAGAGGAGGGAGGAGACAAGACGGTAAGGGGAAGTTGAACATGGAATCAATCAAACCAGTCTGTGTTCTGTGTTCTTTGAACTGTACCTTTGTGTAGAAGTTGAGTCCCACAGCAGTGGCTAGAGCTGTGCTAGTCGCTGTTAAATAGGCTACTCCGATCTGACTGAAGAGGTAGAGAAAAGAGATTGAGTGTAAGACATTTAAATAGCTCTTAATATTCTCCATGTACATTACAATACATTCACCACAGCAGTGTGTGGGTGGTCTGCAGGGTCTTACTTGGGTGTGATGGGGGAAGCAGCATTTCTGTTGGTGTAGTTGACCAGAGCATTAAACGACTGATTCACCCACTGCCAGAAAACTACAGCAGGGACTGTCCTAGAGAGAAAGAGAAAATGATAGAAAGAGGAAGAGAGTGGGGAAAGAGGAATATAGAAGTCACCACTCCAAACTCACCTATGGTTGGCTAACCTAAAGATCTGCCGTTGTCAAATCTGTGTGTACCTGTAGAACTGTAGCATACCGCCCGTTAAGGCCATCCCTCCGGGCACCTGGAAAGACATTCGACCAATCAGGTTCATGCGATCGCCAGTGTCAGGGTGAAAGGCAGAGTCATAGAGCTTCTTGGCGTAGTGCAGCTGTTCCTCTGTGGTGCCGGGGGGAACGGACCCCGCTCTACAACAGGAGAACCACACAGAACCCAAATTCTCATCACAAGGAAAAAAAAACTATAGACATAATGGAATTACAACTTCAGTGGTATAATAATAATAATATAATTTGGTGGGTGCTTAATTATATTTGTCCTATTAGACACATGTACAAGTGTGTATTGGAAATGGGTTTCTAGCATATCCCAACTCCACCTGAGACACCAGCAGAGAGTTGTGGACAGAGCCAGGATCCAGCATTTTACCAGCGTCCCTTGAGCAAATAGGGTTAAGTGCCTTGCTCAAGGGCACAACATATGTTTCTACTTGTCGGCTCTGGGATTCGAATCCAGTGACTTTTGGGTTACTGGCCCGAATGCTCTACCCTCGTGGTGTCTGTGTTTGCATTACCTGCAGCTCTCCACCAGTGCTTTAGCCTCGTCCAGTCGTGAGTCCGGCAGTAGTGCTGTCCTCCAGTCTGTGATGTTGGCAAAGTGCTTCAATCTTCCCATAAACGTGGACTGATCCCACCGTGGCAGGTCAATGTCAAACCCGCTCAATGCCATTGCGATCCTCCGCCTCACAACCTAGGTCTAAAGTCACAAATACGGTCTCCAAATCACCTCGCCCGTCCCAAACCGAGTCAAGCCTGCAGTCACCGTTTGGCTCCTTGGTCCTGTACCAACCTGGTCCACTCAGCCCTTCCAGTCTGCCTCTGGAAAGACAAACACATGAGTCTTTCTGTTTTCAGTTGTTAGAATAGCCTTGACTTTAGTGTAAGCTTAATAAAGTGTAGGACTAATCTTGGGACCACATACAGTATCATATCATTTACATCCTCAGTTCCCTTTGTAAAAATAAAATCTCTCCTCCCAGGGTTCTCTGGGTAACCTACTTTCTAACCAATCAGACCAGAGAGCTATAACCCTTGAACCCAGCCTTGGGGCAGCCCTCCCTGCAGTGTGTGTGTGTCTCTCTCTCACTCAGCAAACTGAACTGACCAGAGTTGATTCTCTCACAGGAGACTGAGTAACAGAATCAGTTTAATTAATAAACCACCCTTCCAGAGTTCCCTCAAAGTTCATCTGGGGTCGCAGTGTGGAATTGTCTGCATCAGAGCACTTCCTTCCTACCCATTTCAAAAAACCAGAGAGAGTGCGTAGCATCTGCAGCAGCAAAAAAAAAAAGAACAGTCTGTTGACCAGGGTTAAATCTCAATAGTCTAAAGTGGCTTCCTCTACTTGTCTCTTTTCTTTCATCTGTATTGATGTGAAAAAAACTGGACAAGTTCAAACAGATCTCCAGACTAAAGTATAACCTCTAAGGTTTTTAGATCAAAGCAGTGCACGCAAAAAGACTAGGCAAGGAGGGGAAGGAGGCCATTCTAGAGAGTATTGAAATGCACCCAGGACAGCCAGGCTAGAAGCAGGCTGGATCCAGAGCTGGTCAGAGCTGTATGTTTGAACTGCAGGGTCATGCACACTCTCTGCTGTGGCTGCACAATGAGCAGGAATTAACCCAGACCAAGCCCAGCATCTCAGTACAGTGACATATCACTATATCACTGACCATGTCAATGGATGAATAAACATGAATTAATGAACAAACGTTTGGTATGAATGGTGTGAAGAGAGATAGAGAGTAAGGGCCGAGGGAGAGAGAGGACTAGAAGGAAGATGTGAATTAATAACAAGGGGGTCAGAGTTGAAGAGAAGCCTGAAAGCGTGTGATGTGATTGAGAATAAAGTAAGGATATTATCAACCACAGGTATTTATTTTTCCCAGAGCAGGCTAGTTAGACTGGACTTCAATCATCTACGGCTGCATCTCAATAGTCTAGAGTGGCCCATCTCCTATCCTTCATCTGTACTGATCTGAAAACACAGGATGTGAAACCTTTGCTTGACGACTCAAACTGAATTCTTCAGCTGCTATATGATGCAGAAAATAAATGTTTGTGGGCGTGGCTGGAGAAATCGGCCCCAAGTGTCCATTCTGGAGGGTGAAGTCACAAGCTCTACTGGTTGGCTACTGTGTAGCAACATAGTGGTCCAAAAGCACTGCTCTGCCCTATGTAATTTACGATTGTCAGAACTGACGTTTTGGGCTCTAAAATGTGTTTATTAGTATAATGTTCGATCCGCACTGTGAATTATTGGAAAGTTATCTACAAATTGAGATATTGAATTAAATAGTGATCAATTCTGACTACTACATTTGTCATCACACAGGACCACGTGCTGACAGACCAACCATGGGCCGATTGACTCTCGGGTAGGATGAAAACAACTATAATCCTTTGCTGGTTCCATTCAGCCAGAGATAATTTTGAGGAGATGGGAAACTCCATTAGAATCTTATTAACCCCCATTTTGTACGCTGTCCAAGCGTCGTTAATGTGCCCCGCGGTGCATTCTGAGAGATTATGGGACAAGGAGATCGCTCCTTCAATGAGTGAATGGGAGTGAATTGAGCTCTAGCTCAAAAAAGCGAAATTTGCATGAATTTCGTCAACAAGAAGTACAACATTACACATCTTTTACGAGATGTGAGATAGTTAAATTGTTCTAGTAATATCGTATAGCTTTGTAATTGTGACATTACTTACTTTCGAGAAAAATAGGCTGGTTTCTCTACTCAAATGCCGCATTCAAAACAACTGGGAACTCGAAAATCGGGAACAACTGGGAACTCGTTTTTTCCCCCGAGCTCCCAGATGTCTTGAACGCTCCGAAGTCGGAGATTTTTTTAAAGCAGCATGCTTCAATTTCAAATACTTCCGGCTTTATGCACCATCGGGAGATTTTCATATGATTACGTCAGCGCTAACACTAGCTACTGGTTTTAAGGTCTATAGGCGCAATGTGGTTAGGTTGACAGGCAAGTGAAACCTGTTCTTCAGAACCGGTGCAAATAAAGGAAAGGACATGAGAAGAAGCAAACATTTTCCGAGTCTGTGCAGTTAAACCATGAGAACTAGTACAAAAAAAAGAAAAAGGCTTTAGTAAAGACATGTCGATGTGCAATTAACTAACTGCAGCAGTAAACAAGTAGCTAGCTAGCTACATTCAAAGCAATCGTGCAAGACTTGTCGAGAAGCTATATTAATTGTTGACATCCATCCTGTGCCAAGTGCCTCTGCAAGTCTAGAACAGCTGCACTCCTCATTGTGCATTGGACCATCATATTGACCTGCCTAGTTAAATAAAACAAAAAAGTGGGACATTCTTGAAATCACCGTAAAGCTTTCATTCAGACTGATGCAACTTGCCTGTCATGTTACCCGCATTTCGCGAAGCATGCTAGCAGCTTTGTCCAACAAGCAAGTCCAGAAATGAGAGATAAGATAGCTGTCAACAAAAACACGAACTGTATCAATACCAGCAACAAAGTAGCAGAATAAACATACGTTACCTTTCAGCGCTGGACTGCAAGGTGATACAATGTAACTTGCTAAATGTTTCAAGTCAAGATCTCAGCACCTGGTGTAGTAGGGGAGGGTGCACGTGGCACCGCTTCCTCCAATCACAGCCTGGGGCAGCTCCCTTTCCGAACGTCGGTCACCAGAAATAAATACTCATATGAACTTTGTCATCTCATCTTTTAAACTCTGCATGTAGTAACTTAGTTCTTTACTTGTGTATTTCTAAAGCAAAGGCAAAATACATAATCATGGCTAAAGTGAACTCACAATGATAAATAAAAAATATAGATAAATACACAGTGTTGGTATTTATGCCTCCGCTAGTTCACAGTGTATTTCTGAAGTGAGTAATGTTTTGTTCACAGAGCTTTTGATATTAGCGAAAGTGGCTAATTGTAACGATAAGTTCATTTGTTTACGCACACACTTGTGCTTACGTGTGAGTATGTGTAAAACGTCATCACGCCCTAGTAACCTCGGCAGCGTCTTGGGAAGATAGATCGCTAGCTAAAGCAATAATATGGTGAGTTAAATTTACTGTGATACGTTGCTATTATAATGTAGATCGAACCTAATAAATGCTACTATTGCATTTTTTCCTTCAAATTACTGCCACTTCATAAATTGGTAAAAAATGAAGATGTTGGAAAAGCTGACTGCAGCGCCAGCGGTCTTGTTGCTCTATTGGTTTAGCTAGCATCATTCTGAGATGTGTAGCCTAGTAGTATAGCTAACTAGCGAGGTAAACTCAATTGAAACTGTTGCTAGCTACATAATTAGTTAGCTAGTTCAGTCGCTTCAGAACACTTTCTCTCTTTGAAACCACCGTGTCATCCTGAAGAGAGCGTCATTATTTTTAGAATCATTCTCTATTTTCTGTATCCTCTTACGGCTGGGCGACATGGCCAAAATATCATATCATGGTATTTTTCAAATTTGACGGTATTTTATGTTTTTTATTAATAAAAGTTCTACATTTGCTGTATGAGTAGTGCGTGACCCTAGGGTGGCAACACATATATATTAAAAATTATTTCAATGGGTCTTTCTCCATCAGAATTGTTTTATACTGTTCAATTCAACTTCAACCTAAAATAATTTCCTGCATTTCCATCAATTTCTGCATTCCCTGCATCCTTCAGAGATCATTTCCACGATATGGGCAAAAATACTAGGCCTTATTTTTAACCAAATGTTCCAATTGCGATTTAGATCAAAACACTTGGGTGAACTTTTGGAATCATGGAAATATGTTTATTGTAATTCTATAGTTAGAATATAAATTATAGTGAGCACTTTGAATACAGTGTTGTTTGACATGACAACGAATGAAAATGCCATGGACGACTAATTGTTATTGGGTGGGAACCAAAGTTATGTTTCGTGTTTCCTAAAAATAACCGTCTCTTTTGGCTCCCAAAATATGTTTTGTATTTTTTCTATTCAAACAATTTGCGATAATTTGACTGATTGGTGTTAAAAACAAATCTAATTAAATTATTACATGAAATCATACTATACCTTAACCACAATGTATTTAAAAATGCATTGGTTTGTTATGAAAAAATAATGCTATTAAACATTTGCATTTAAAGTATAACTTTTTAATGTGTATATAAACAAAGTGCATATAAATCGAACCATTCAAAACGAATACAATCGTAACAGCATAATAGAATATTGAACCATATCAAAGAAAAATAAATAACAATTTGCAAAACTGCTGCATCCCACAAATTGAAAAAAAAAAAAAAGGATGCTATTACGCATGCGCATTTAAAGTAGAGGTCGACCGATTATGATTTTTCAACGTCGATACTGATTATTGGAGGTCCAAAAAAAAAAAGCCGCTACCGATTAATCGGCCGATATTTATATATTATTTCTATATATTTGTAATAATGACAATTGCAACAATACTGAATGAACACTTTTATTTTAACTTAATATAACACACAAATACAATTTTATTTAGTCTCAAATAATGAAACATGTTCAATTTGGTTTAAATAATGCAAAAACACAGTGTTGGAGAAGAAAGTCAAAGTGCAATATGTGCCATGTAAAAAAGCTAACGTTTAAGTTCTTTGCTCAGAACATGAGAACATATGAAAGCTGGTGGTTCCTTTTAACATGAGTCTTCAATATTCACAGTTAAGAAGTTTTAGGTTGTAGTTATTATAAGAATTATAGGACTATTTCTCTCTATACCATTTGTACTTCATATACCTTTGACTATTGGATGTTCTTATAGGCACTATAGTATTGCTAGCCTAATCTCGGGAGTTGATAGGCTTGAAGTCATAAACAGAGCTGTGCTTCAAGCATTGCGAAGAGCTCCTGGCAAACGCAGGAAAGTGCAGTTTGAATGCTTACGAGCCTGCTGCTGCCTACCCCTGCTCAGTCAGACTGCTCTATCAAATATCAAATCATAGACTTAATTATAATTTAATAAACACACAGAAATACGAGCCTTAGGTCATTTAATATGGTCAAATCCGGGAAACGATCATTTCGAAAACAAAACGTTCATTCTTTTAGTGAAATACGGAACCGTTCCGTATTTTATCGAACTGGTGGCATCCATAAGTCTAAATATTGCTGTTACATTGCACCACCTTCAATGTTATGTCATAATTATGTAAAATTCTGCCAAATTTAAGGTCTTTGTTAGGAAGAAATGGTCTTCACACAGTTCGTAACGAGCCAGGCGGCCCAAACTGCTGCATATATCGTGACTCTGCTTGCACAGAACGCAAGAGAAGTGACACAATTTCCCTAGTTAATATTGCCTGCTAACATACATTTATTTTAACTAAATATGCAGGTTTTAAAAAAAATACTTGTGTGTTGATTTTAAGAAAGGCATTGATGTTTATGGTTACGTACATAGGTACAACAACAGTGCTTTTTTCGCGAATGCGCTTGTTAAATCATCACCCGTTTGGCGAAGTAGGCTGTGATTCGATGATAAATTAACAGGCACCGCATTGATTATTTGCAACGCAGAACAAGCTAGTTAACCTAGTAATATCATCAACCATGTGTAGTTAACTAGTGATTATGTTAAGATTTATTGTTTTTTTATAAGATAAGTTAATGCTAGCTAGCAACTTACCTTGGCTCCTTGCTGCACTCGCGTAACAGGTGGTCAGCCTGCCACGCAGTCTCCTCATGGAGTGCAATGTAATCAGCCATAATCGGCGTCCAAAAATGCTTTTGATGTATATAAACGTTTTTAATGTATATAAACAAAATGCATATAAATGTAACAATTAAAAACGAATACAATCTGAACAACATAATAATAAAATATTGTTCCATATCAAAGAAAATAACGTGCAAAACTGCAGCATCCCACTTAAAACATTAAACTGGTCCCTTTTTTCTCTCTTCTTTATTGCCATATATTTTAAAATTTATTTTACCTTTTATTTAACTAGGCAAGTCAGTTATGAACAAATTCTTATTTTCAATGACGGCCTAGGAACAGTGGGTTAATAAGGCTAGGCGTCCCGCTAGCGGGACACCAGTCGACAACATCCGGTGAAATTGAAGGGCGCGCAATTCAAATAAATAATCGTAATATTAAACATTTATGAACATACAAGTATCTTATAATTTAAAAGCTTAAATTCTTGTTAATCTAACTGCGTTGTCCGATTTACAATAGGCTTTACAGCGAAAGCATACCATGCGATTGTCTGTGGACGGCAACCCACATCAACATATTTTTCAACCAGCACAGGCTTCACAAAATCACAAATAGCGATTTAAATAAATCACTTACTTTTGAAAATCATCCTCTGTTTGCAATCCCAAGGGTCCCAGCTACAACATGAATGGTCGTTTTGTTGGATAAAATCCTTCTTTATATCACAAAAAGTCAGTTTAGATGGCGCCACCGATTTCAGTAATTCACTCGTTCAACATGCAGACAAAGCTACGGCTAAACTTTGTTCAAACAAGACAAACTACGTTTCTATTTAATTCTCAGGTACCCTAAAATGTAAATAAACTATAATATTTCATTACGGAAAGTAGTATGTTTTAATAGAAAAGTAAAATTAGTAAGTGCGCGTCCTCTTCGTTGCGCGCCGACAGACTGAAATTGTTCCGGGAGTCTTTGTGCCAAAACTCAATTCTTCCTCATTTATGAAGAAACAAGCCTGAAACAATTAACAGACTGTTGACATCTAGTGGAAGCCATAGGAATTGCAATCTGGGAGCTGGAATTACATAGGACCCATAGCTTTCCACTATAAGAGGCTGGGACCTCAACAAAAAAAGAAATGTCTGGTTGGTTTTTCTTTGGATTTTCGCCTGCCAAATCACTTGTGTTGTAGTCACAGACATTATTTTAACATTTCTACAAACTTAAGTCTTTTCTATCCAATGCTACCAATTATATGCATATCCTGGCTTCTGGCCCTGAGTAACAGGCAGTTTACTTTGGGCACGTCAGTCAGGCGGAATTTCTGAAAAATAGACACTAGCCCTAAGAAGTTCAAGGGCAGAACGACAGATTTTTACCTTGTCAGCTCAGGGATTCGATCTTGCAACCTTTCGGTTACTAGTCCAACGCTCTAACCACTAGGCTACCTGCCTCCCTTTTATAACCAGCAGCACACAGCAATTCTGACCATAATTTGCTTTTATGAGAGATTTGCATTCAGAAATGCAAGCTGCCTCACTTGAGGGGCTGATGCGGGTTTCTTCTCTCAGTAATTATTTGTCTCGTTTTCGAGAAAACCCCCCGGATGTGGCCACTATGCAGAGTCTCTCTGTCATTTTTTATTACATTTTTTTATTTCACCTTTATTTAACCAGGTAGGCCAGTTGAGAACAAGTTCTCATTTACAACTGCGACCTGGCCAAGATAAAGCAAAGCAGTGCAACACAAACAACAACACAGAGTTACACATGGAATAAACAAATGTACAGTCAATAACACAATAGAAAAGTCTATATACAGTGTGTGCAAATGAAGTAAGATTCGGGAGGTTAGGAAATAAATAGGCCACAGTGGCGAAATAATTACAAATTAGCAATTAAACATTGGAGTGATAGATGCGCAGAAGATGAATGTGCAAGTAGAGATACTGGGGTGCAAAGGGGCCAAAAAATAAGTAACAGTATGGGGATGAGGTAGTTGGTTGGACTATTTAGATGGGCTATGTACAGGTGCAGTGATCTGTAAGCTGCTTTAACTAATGCTTAAAGTTAGTGAAGGAGATATGAGTCTCCAGCTTCAGTGATTTTTGCAATTAATTCCAGTCATTGGCAGCAGAGAACTAGAAGGAAAGGCAGCCAAAAGAGGAATTGGCTTTGGGGGTGACCAGTGAAATATACCTGCTGGAGCGCGTGCTACGGGTGGGTGCTGCTATGGTGACCAGTGAGCTGAAATATGGTGGGGCTTTACCTCACAAAGACTTATAGATGACCTGGAGCCAGTGGGTTTGGCGATGAATATGTAGCGAGGGCCAGCCAACGAGAGCATATAGGTCGCAGTGGTGGGTAGTATATGGAGCTTTGGTGACAAAATGGATGGCACTGTAATAGACTGCATCCAACTTGCTGAGTAGAGTGTTGGAGGCTATTTTGTAAATGACATCGCCGAAGTCAAGGATCGGTAGGATACTCAGTTTTACGAGGGTATGTTTGGCAGCATGAGTGAAGGATGCTTTGTTGCGAAATAGGAAGCTGATTCTAGATTTAACTTTGTATTGGAGATGCTTAATGTGAGTCTGGAAGGGGAGTTTACAGTCTAACCAGACACCTAGGTATTTGTAGTTGTCCACATATTCCAAGTCAGAACCGTCCAGAGTAGTGATGCTAGACGGGCGGGCAGGTGCGGGCAGCGATCGGTTGAAGAGACGATTTAAGAGCAGTTGGAGGCCACGGAAGGAGAGTTGTATGGCATTGAAGCTCGTCTGGAGGTTAGTTAACACAGTGTCCAAAGAAGGGCCAGAAGTATACAGAATGGTGTCGTCTGCATAGAGGTGGATCAGAGAATCACCAGCAGCAAGTGTGACATCATTGATGTATACAGAGAAAAGAGTCGGCCTGAGAATTGAACCCTGTGGCACCCCCATAGAGACTGCCAGAGGTCCGGACAACAGGCCCTCCGATTTGACACACTGAACTCTATCTGAGAAGTAGTTGGTGAACCAGGCGAGGCATTGAAAATAAAGAAGAGCCGCACACTAGGAGCTCAGATGCAAAAAAAAGATTCGACAGGCAAGCTGTCTTCATCAGGGTATAATCACAAACACTGCGGGGTGGCTCGTTTATATAGTGTCAAAGGACACACACAGGTGTCTGTAATCATGGCCAAGTGTGGCCTAATATCATTGGTTAATTCTGAAATATTAAAATGGCATACAAAGAACATACAAAAAAACAAATGGATAGCATACGAACCAGGCGAGGCAGTCATTTGAGAAACCAAGGCTGTTGAGTCTGCCGATAAGAATGCGGTGATTGACAGAGTCGAAAGCCTTGGCCAGGTCAATGAATACGGCTGCACAGTATTGTCTTTTATTGATGGCGGTTATGATATCGTTTAGGCGTGGCTGAGGTGCACCCATGACCTGCTCGGAAACCAGATTGCATAGCGGAGAAGGTACGGTGGGATTCGAAGGGGGGGGAGGCGAGGACCGCTAGCCGTGGCTAACAAAGACTAGTAGCTAGTTAGCTGGCTAGCTCCTGATGGAAGTTCCAGTTATAAGGAATAAAAATAACTGATCCGTACCACATTGGGTGAGGCGGGTGGTAGGAAAGTATATTTAGTTCGTAGATAGAAAGTGAGATTAAGTTATATACGAAAAAGACCGGTTATTTACAAGGGATGAGACACGGGATAAGACAAAGACAGATATACACGTCCTACTGTGCTGCCATCTTGGCTTTACCAAAGTAATGATTTTAGTAAGCCGTGGGTAGACAGAGGCCTTGTTCTTCCACCAGCTCAGAGGATCTGCAGGTCTTTGGAGGAGGGGCTCCTCCAAATAGGATCAGACCTCCATTATGGCATCTGCTGAGGGATTCCTTTGTGCGGCATCCCCAGTTGCTCTCTCGTCAAACAGCAGACGTTTGTGGCACTACAGTCGTGGCCAAAAGTTTTGACAATGACATAAATTTTCACAAAGTCTGCTGCCTCAGTTTGTATGATGGCAATTTGCATATACTCCAGAATGTCATGAAGAGTGATCAGATGAATTGCAATTAATTGCAAAGTCCCTCTTTGCCATACAAATGAACTGAATCCCCAAAAAACATTTCCACTGCATTTCAGCCCTGCCACAAAGGACCAGCTGACATCATGTCAGTGATTATCTCGTTAACACAGGTGTGAGTGTTAGAATATTGCTGCCAGTAAGATTGCACCTAAATCAACCATTTATCGGATCATCAAGAACTTTAAGGAGAGTGGTTCAATTGTTGTGAAGAAGGCTTCAGGGTGCCCAAGAAAGTCCAGCAAGCGCCAGGACCGTCTCCTAAAGTTGATTCAGCTGCGGGACCGGGGCACCACCAGTACAGAGCTTGCTCAGGAATGGCAGCAGGCAGGTGTGAGTGCATCTGCATACACAGTGAGGTGAAGACTTTTGGAGGATGGCCTGGTGTCAAGAAGGGCAGCAAAGAAGCCACTTCTCTCCAGGAAAAACATCAGGGACAGACTGATATTCTGCAAAAGGTACAGGGATTGGACTGCTGAGGACTGGGTGCTATGATCATTTTGTACTCAATGTTCATAAACTGAACTTCAATTAAACAACTCCGTCTGTAACCCAGAATTTGTAAGATACTGGTTGAAATAAGGCAGACAGGAGCCCAGTCTACAATTGGCAAATGTCTATTCACGCGAGCTCTGAATTTCAAAGGTGAACACAGTCTTTTTATATTGTACAAGTTGAATACAAAAGATACAAATGCCCCACCCTCTCTAGGAAATAATATTTTAATAATAATAGTACATCCCTCGGCATAACACCATCTTGCAACATAAGTCAATTCCAGACATCCTATCAGTTCCTCCCTTCCCAAGGACGAGAAGGCCTCTCTCCTACAATCTAGTTTCACAAAGAATTCTTTGTTCTCACAGACTCCTTCTGGCAAGTTGTACCATCTTGTTCCACTCCCCACACAATATACATTTCTAGACACACACATCAATTGGATTACCATTTATCTTATAACCCTATCTCTATTGCATACATTTTCAGAATGGAATATTGTTAGTATTTACTTAAACGTACAAACATTTAGTCATTAAACATATAAATCATAACACTGGGGTAGAGTCATTTTCTCTGATGAATCCCCTTTCCGATTGTTTGGGGCATCCGGAAAAAAGCTTGTCCGGAGAAGACAAGGTGAGCGCTACCATCAGTCCTGTGTCATGCCAACAGTAAAGCATCCTGAGACCATTCATGTGTGGGGTTGCTTCTCAGCCAAGGGAGTGGGCTCACTCACAATTTTGCCTAAGAACACAGCCATGAATAAAGAATGGTACCAACACATCTTCCGAGAGCAACTTCTCCCAACCATCCAGGAACAGTTTGGTGACGAACAATGCCTTTTCCAGCATGATGGAGCACCTTGCCATAAGGCAAAAGTGATAACTAAGTGGCTCGGGGAACAAAACATTGATATTTTGGGTCCATGGCCAGGAAACTCCCCAGACCTTAATCCCATTGAGAACTTGTGGTCAATCCTCAAGAGGCGGGTGGACAAACAAAACCCCACAAATTCTGACAAACTCCAAGCATTGATTATGCAAGAATGGGCTGCCATCAGTCAGGACGTGTCCGAGAAGTTAATTGACAGCATGCCAGGGTGGATTGCAGAGGTCTTGAAAAAGAAGGGTCAACACTGCAAATATTGACTCCTTGCATCAACTTCATGTAATTGTAAATAAAAGCTTTTGACACTTATGAAATGCTTGCAATTATAGTTCCGTATTCCATAGTAACATCTGACAAAAATATCTAAAGACACTGAAGCAGCAAACTTTGTGAAAATTAATATTTGTGTCATTCTCAAAACTTTTGGCCACGACTGTACTGCTGGTGCTTCTGCTCCATCTGATCCCTCTTCTTCCTGTTGCCCTGGTGCCTGAGCCAGCTGACTGCTGGGGCTGTCCCTCCCTTCTGCTGAGGTTATTCTTTGAAGTGCCTCATCAATCGCTCTGGCATCACTGAAGGCTAACTTCTTAAACCTGGGGTCAAGTGCAGCGGTTTCTGATAGCACGTGATTATATTCCATTCTGTGGAACCTTCTGTCCATTGATGAACATAGGGTGTCCATCAACTCTGTCACATGTCCTGTATTACGTTTGCTTCTCTCTGGCAGCTGGCTGTGATTCGCTGCAGACCCTTACACAGGAGTATCATTTTTTAGGCTGTGACATAGCTGAAAAGAGAGAACAGTCAATTATTAGTTCAGGTTTATGTTTTATCTACTGATACTACATTCTCATCTACTGCTCATATACATATATAATACTGGATTAAATAATGATGTAGTAATAACTGCTTACTGTAGCTCTCTCCACTGATCTCCACAGTGACCTGCTCAAAGGGTTCCAGGACTCTGCACACCACCTCCCATTCCTCTTGGGTCAGAGCATCAACAAGGCGGCTCCAGCAGCAAAGGTGACTGTTTTGGAGAGCCTGGCGTGCCCAAAGTAAAATGCCTCCCATTTAGGCCCAGAAAATGGGATATGCATATATTTAGTACCATTGGATAGGAAACACTCTGAATTTTCCAAAACTGTTAACCATTTGTCTGTGCGTCAATCACAACGCATTTGGCAGGCAAAACCCTGAGGAATCTCTGTCCTGAAAAAAGTCATTTTGACACATTGCTCATTTTTGAGCCCCTCCCTATCCAAAATGACCATATATAGGCATGTGAACGCAATGCACGTCGCTTCCTTATGATGTCATCAACCACGAGACGGTGTTTTACTCCATCCTGGAGGTATTTCGCCATTGATAAACAGCATGGCAATGAGGACCCTCTTCTGAAAACTCTTCAGAGTGCGTGCATGAGGCAGCTGTGCCTTATTTATCGCTTTTAGCGTTCAGTTTATATTCGGCTGATTTATAATAGTACATATACGTAAAAGGGTTCCTAAGGATACATTTAAAACTATGTTTGATTGTTTTTGGACAAGTTTATAGGTATAATTTTAACGAGCTGGCGCCGAGTTTCAAAGGAGTAATGGAGGCTGTCGTTTCTGATTATAACGCATGAACCAAATGGAGGATTTATGGATAAAAGACGTTACTTTTTCTAACAAAAGAACCATGGATTGTCTTCGTTGGACACTTAGGAAGACCTCAGCAGAAGTTCTTCAACAGGTAATTACTTTGTTTTCGCTGTGAAATGTGTTATGTGTGTTCCATGATTGCTAATCGATACATTTTCTATTGGAAAATATGTGAGGTGCTAGCCTCAAACAAATGAATGTGCTGCTTTCGCCGTAAAGCCTTTTTGAAATCTGACAACGCTGTGATATTGCCAAGAAACAGAGCTTTTGATGAGTATGGAACACTTGTATATAGCTGGATATTTAATAATTCAACTTTCGGATTTAAAATTTGGCGCCTCAGATTTTTGCTAGTAGAGTCGGGATGATCCCGCTAGCGACCCACTGATATTTGAGTGGTTAACAATTGCCAGGGTAGAGATGATGACATCAAGAAATGTCATCATTTGACTCAAGAAACCGCTTCAACATATAAAATGTTGAATTCCACCTTGTAGTGCAGTCTTGTTTAGGCCTCAGCTCAGGCATCCCCATCTGACGTTGTGTAGACTTTAGTTTTTCAGCACCTACTGTACTCCTGTGGAAGTATTCCACAGCTGCTTTCACTTTGTCCACAGTGGGCTTCATCACCTTCAGAGCATCTCTTACAATCAGGTTGATTGTGTGGGCAAGACATGGATGATGGGTCCATTTTAAACTTTGGGTATGTTAGCTGCATTGTCGCTAACACAACAGACCACTTTTCCATCTACTTGCCATTCTCTGGCCAATCTCAACAGTTTCTCTGCCAAGTTCTCTGAGGTGTGTCTGTCGCTGAACTCAAAGCAGTCCAGAAGACAGCTAGACATCGACAAAGAAGTGACATGTAACCAACATGTAAGAAGTGGTTACCCTTGATGTCCAGCAGTCAGTAGTAAGGCAAACTGCAGTAGCTTTTTGGATTCTTTCACGCACTGAAGCCTGTGTGCTCTCGTGCAGATGTGGAATAAGTGATTTTGAAAGGGTTTTCCTGCTTGGAATTGTGTACCTTGGATTTAGACTATTGCTATAATTTCTAAAACCTCTCTCCTCCACCATTGAAAATGGCTGGAAAGTGGTGGTAATCATTTTAGCCAATGCAATATCAATTTGGCCTTGTTTTGCTACAGACATAGACTTTGGCATAAACTGGTCCATAGAAGACTGCGTTGCTGTGGGTCGCGGAGTAGGCCTTCTTGACTGAGTGGATACATCTCCACGTGTGGAGGTGCTGGCTCCACCACTATCACTAGCAGGCCCACTAGTTTCCCGAAGCGCCACTACAGCTAGCTTCACAGTTGGGTGCACAGTTGGCATATGTCGGTGTAGGTTGTGCTTAGAACCGGCTTCATATGAGATTTTGTTTTGGCAAATTCTACACTGCTCTAACATTGTCTACATTATTAAAATGCATCTAAATGCTACTGTGCTTCCGACTCATTTTCCAGCTGTTTTCACAGCTGTCCTTCCTTTCTCTCCTCGGCTGCTAAGTGTGTGACTGTGAATGAGTTGGCTCGGCCCTCCCTCATGCATCTTTGGTTGATACTGCGTGTCTGATTGACAGGAACAACAGGTGAGGCTGTTAGTCTGAGCAGACAGTCAGAACGAATGTATGTGCGCTTGAGCATTTAGGCCTATATTATTTTATTTCTTTTTTCGTTCTTTGAATTAGTTAATTCTATTAATTTAAATCTTTTGATTATTCATATCTTAATTTTTATAAATAGATTTGGCTCTTCTGATATGCGAGCCGGCTCCCAACGTTCACCTACAAGAACCGTCTCTTAGAGCCGACTCGTTCGCGAACGACCCATCACTTATCTTTGGCTACATGAAATCTTTATTCATATAGCCAGAATATTCATGCTTCGCCTATTCCTCTTTGATTTAGAAGATACTGTTGCACAAACAACATGCTGATTTAGGCCTCCACCAGCACTGGTATCAGGCTGTATTAGCTAGTGTTAGGGTTGCGAAATTCAAATATGGTGTTCGGACAAAAGGTGACACAGAGTCACCAAGTAAGTTCTAATTATTTTATTCACTCAAGCAATAAATGGTAAATGCAATCTTCGTATATACGGGTTCAATGTAATACCACGCAGGGTTAACAGAGAACTGCCCTTTCTGCTAAATGCATTGGTTTAAGTAAGTTCTGACAGAGTTAGTTCCCACCTCGGGATGGGCCTATCAGAACAGTGGCTGGGCGTGGTTTAGACTTGCCTGGCCAATAGTAGGCGCACAGGCTGGTCCCAGCCTCTTGGCGCTTGTTGTCCGGGGTTACTGAGGCCACAGGCTCGGTCCTGTTTGCGTCTCCACATCTTTCTATTCGTGTATTCCTAGCTCAACATACTGTTATCTCCCAAGGTTATACTGCCCCTTAGCCAGACACCCGGTGTCTGCACAATCCACTGTATTGTTCCACAATTTATCAGCCTGAGCTCAAACACATTCATGTGTAGCAAACGAAACATTTTCTCATACCCCACAATTAGCAAAGAAACATTCTCAAACCCAACACTAGCTACGTTTGCTCTGACTCAGTACTTTTATTAGCTAGTTAGCTAGCCAGCTATTGATTCTAGCCAGCTAACTAGCGATTAGCATTAGTGGCTAACACGATTTAGCTTAACTTGCTAAGGAAATACAAACTAGATGTTTTTGTAGATGTAAGAAACACAAACTAATATTGTAATTATAGAACTCTTGTGGATTCATATTAAGATCAAATTGGAAACAATGTTGTATGTGCTGCATTGACTATGCAGACTGAACGGAAGTGTCTCGTGGTCAAGCAAAAACCCCAAAAAACGGTCCGTGCATCAATACCGGTATGTAGTAAAATACGGTATACCGCCCAGCCCTATCCTCTGCGCATCCTCTAGGGTCGCATTCATCTGTTCGGCCTGTTGTAGAGGGATGCAAGTAGCTATCTAGGTACAATAGTTGGATAATTTTAATAGCTAGTTAACCTGCTGACGTGAACCTCAATTATAGGTTAGGTACTGTTTTGCATAGCACAGGGAATTTGACTAACCTTAACTGGGCGACGCTTGCTCAATTCCAGACATGGAAAACAGCCAATGTCTTCTAAGCGTCTAGTTGCAGGGGTTTGTGTGAGTTTAGAAAATGCTCCGTAATTAAATTACATTTAAAAAAAAGAAGCTACCTGAAGTAATCCAAAAATGTGTATGCCGCCATCTTGTCTGTTTAAAATCTTCTCTCATTGATTGAGACAGGTGAGTGTCAACATGAAGTGGCACTTTGGGGTGGACACCCACCTGTCTGAATCAATGAGTGAAGATTTGAAATAGACAAGATGGCAGCAACAGAGGATTCCGACCCTACCTTTACGCTTGTTTACTCTGAGCTGCACTGGGGTTGGAACGCAGTCATGGTTACATTAAGAAACTGTGGAGCCGGCCCGAGATATGGTTTGAAAAAACGTACCTCAAATCAGGGATGGGATATGCCACTGTACTCCAAATTGTACATTTATCCACACTGATAGATAGAGAAGATTGAAATACTGCTATTTTCTCTGGATAACGGCCCTTTTCAACCTCATGCTAGCTAGCAGTAGCCACCGCAGCAATTTTGAGATGGCACCGTCGGCCAATCAGCTCCTTTGTTGTTCAACGCGACGTGCCATTCCAAAATGTCTGCAGTGGCTACTGCTAGCTAGCATGAGCACGAAAATGGCAGTTTTTCAATCTCACCAATGTATCAGTGTGGATAAAGGTAACATTTGCCGTACAGTGGCATATCCCATCCCTGCTTTGAGGTACGTTTTTCAAACCATAGCAACAGCGGAGCCGTCCCGAGATATCACTCGTTACTGTAGCCTATGCTATTTAATACTTAATTAATTGGATTATAAACCCAGGGTCGTTACACTACTCCCTCCTTTCAAAGAGCGCGTCCTCGCTCTAGCTTGCGACACTACGTCTTTTACGAACGCGCTCTCCGGCTTAGCACACGCACTGTCGTGTGTAAGGAAATGTAAGGAAACAGCAGGAAGCAGGTCTCGAACCCTCAACCTTCTAGCCCGAGGTCCGGCATGCTATCGACTGTGCCGCAAAAGCATGCTCAAGCGGCAGAGTCGATATCCTCGCTTATAAACCCAGGGTCGTTACAGTATTATTGTGTGTAGTTACATTTGCTAGCTAGCCAGCCCATAGAGAGAGCATTGCGTTGTGGAATTTGTAGTCGATTTGAGCTGCAACAAATTTTCTGCAACATTTGTTAGCTTTAATTTACAGTGTTAAATAATGTTATTAGTGGATTTGGGTGGATTTTTCTTTAATGTAACCGATTGCGTTCCGAACCCTTGTAAACGAGCATAACGGTAGGGTCGGAATTTTCTGGCAAATAGCAGGTATGCTCCTGTTGCTCCTCCATTGGTCATGTCACGACTCAGGATAACCCACAATCGGGTTTTGATATGTTGCAGGGTTTGCTGTCAATCCTTCGAAAGCTAAAGAGCACACCTGATCAGGAGGTTCGGATCTTGTTGTTGGGTTTGGACAACGGAGGAAAGACCACGCTACTGAAACAACTGGCCTCTGAGGACATCAGTCACATCACCCCCACACAGGTAATGAGGAACACACACATTTAGGGGAGCCTAGTATTTGAGGTAGAAGTGCAATGCATAAAGGTCTATACTTGTCGAAGCCAATTAAGATGTTGCCTGTCAGCTCTCCAACATATTGAGCAAACCGTGGATGTTATTTTTTTTTTACTGTTGCGATCACTCGTTTTACTGTAGCCTATGCTATTTAATACTGTACTATCTATCCACAATGGACTAGGATGAGAATATTCTGTGCCCCCAGTCGAATTGGTATTGATCAAATCAAGTCAAATTCTTTGGTCATATATGTAGCGTGGTTCGTTCTGAGTTGTGTACTTTTAATTAGGACACTGCTACAGCTGGAGGTCTGCTGGTTGGATTATTTTTATTTGCCCTGCACACGAAGAGACAACACACAATATGTTAGCCCTTGGTACAGTCACAGCTCTCGGGCACCTTGCTAGTTGAAAGTCAGGCAAAAGAGCGCAAACCAAAAAGAAATAACAGGTGCTGCGTGCACACATTCAGTACACAACAGCACCATACAATACAAGTAAAATGATATACAACATAATTCGGACAAATAACAGGTGCTGTGTGCACACATTCAGTGCACAACAGCACCATACAATACAAGGAAAATGATATACAACATAATTCGGACAAAAGACATACCTGCACACGAAGAGACAACACACAATATGTCAGCCCTTGGTACAGTCACAGCTCTCGGGCACCTGCGTGAGCACATGGAAACTCACTCAAACACTGTCCCAAGTACTCACAAGTTACAATAGGTACCCTAGTTAGCGAGCTCAGTGAAACTTGTTAACAGAAATCTTTATATTGTCCACATTATAACAAAACTTATGGTTGCATAACAGCACATTGTGTAACATTACCACGGTTTTAGATTGAAATAATTGCGGAGCCAAGGACAACATACCTTGCTAGTTGAAGGTCAGGCAAAAGAGAACAATAAGAGGGTGCGTAAATACAGATAACCCGCGATGGACCAAACCAAAATGTACAACACTTTACCAATCAGGTGTATTTACAATATAGATATGAAAGTGTTTGTACACCAAAAAATAACATTAGCTATGCAGTTGTAATTAAAGAAAAATTTAAAAACATTGAATTATTATTATTATTATTATTAACATCCCCTCTTGACCTGGCCTATTTGAATTGGTCCTTATGTGCAACTTGGTGCATAATCTAGGGGAACAACATCACACTGCTACACATACACATATTTAGCAAATGTTGAGGGTGTAGCGAACTGCTTGTGTTCCTAGCTACAGTGCAGTAATATCTAACAATTCACAACAATGCACACACATCTAAAGTAAAAGAATGGAATTAAGAAATATATAAATATTAGGACGACCAGTGATTCCATGTCTATGTATATAGGGCAGCAGCCTCTAAGGTGCAGAGTTACGTAACCGGGTGGTAGCCAGTTAGTGATGGCTATTTAACAGACTGATGGCCTTGAGATAGAAGCTGTTTTTCAGTCTCTTGGTTCCAGCTTTGATGCAGCTGTACTGACCTCGCCTTCTGGATGATGGCGGGGTGAACAGGCAGTGGCCCGGGTGGTTGATGTCCTTGATGATCTTTTTGGCCTTCCTGTGACATCGGGTGCTGTAGGTGTCCTGGAGGGCAGGCAGTGTGCCCCCGGTGATGCGTTGGGTGTACCGCACCACCCTCTGAAGAGCCCTGCGGTTGCGGGCAGTGCAGTTGCCGTACACGGTGGTTATTCAGCCCGACAGGATGCTCTCAATTGTGCATCTGTAAAGGTTTGTGAGGATCTTAGGGGCAAAGCTACATTTCTTCAGCCTCCTGAGGTTGAAGAGACTCTGTTGCCCTTTCTTCACCACACTGTCTGTGTGGTTGGACCATTTCAGATCGTCGGTGAAGTGTACTCCGAGGAAGCTTTTCACCTTCTCCACTGCGATCGCGTCGATGTGGATAGGGGGGTGCTGTTTCTTAAAGTCCACGATCAGCTCCTTCCTTTGTTGACGTTAATGAAGAAGTTATTTTCCTGGCACCACTCCGCCAGGGCCCTCACCTCCTTCCTGTAGGCTGTCTCATCATTATTGGTAATCAGGCCTACAAATCAAATCAAAGTTTATTTGTCACGTGCGCTGAATATAGACCTTTTTTAGATGATAAAAAAAAAAATGCTATTAGGTGAATAATAGATAATTTAAGGAAATAAAAAAACAACAGTAAAAAGACAGTGAATAATAACAGTAGTGAGGCTATTTACAGTAGCGAGGCTAAGTACAAGCACCGGTTAGTCGGGCTAATTGAGGTAGTATGTACATGTAGGTATGGTTAAAGTGACTATGCATATATGGTTGACGGAGAGTAGCAGCAGTGTAAAGGGGGACACAATGCAAATAGTCCGGGTAGCCATTTGATTACTTGTTCAGGAGTCTTATGGCTTGGGGGTAAAAGCTGTTGAGAAGCCTTTTGGTCCAAGACTTGGCACTCTGGTACCGCTTGCCATGTGGTCTATGACTGGGGTGGGTGGGGTCTTTTGACAATTTTTAGGGCATTCATCTGACACTGTAGAGGTCCTGGATGGCAGGCAACTTAGCCCCAGCGATGTACTGGGCCGTACGCACTACCATCTGTAGTGCCTTGCGGTCGGAGGCCGAGCAGTTGCCGTACCAGGCAGTGATGCAACCAGTCAGGATGCTCTCAATGGTGCAGCTGTAGAACCATTTGAGGATCTGAGGACCCATGCCAAATCTTTTTAGTTTCCTGAGAGGAAATAGGCTTTGTCGTGCCCTCTTTACGACTGTCTTGGTGTGTTTGGACCATTCTAGTTTGTTGGTGATGTGGACACCAAGGAACTTGAAGCTCTCAACCTGCTCCACTACAGCCCCGTCGATGACAATGGGGGCGTTTTCGGTCCTATTTTTACTATAGTCCACAATCATCTCCTTAGTCTTGGTTACGTTGAATGATTGTTATTCTGGCATCACCCGGCCAGGTTTCTGACCTCCTCCCTATAGGCTGTCTCATCGTTGTCGGTGATCAGGCCTACCACTGTTGTCTGCAAACTTAATGATGTTGTTGGAGTCGTGCCTGGCCACGCAGTCATGGGTGAACAAGGAGTACGGGAGGGGACTGAGCACGCACCCCTGACGGGCTCGAGTGTTGAGGATCAGCGTGGCAGATGTGTTGCTACCTACCCTCACCACCTGGGGGCGGCCCGTCAGGAAGTCCAGGATCCAGTTGCAGAGGGAGCTGTTTAGTCCAAGGATCCTTAGCTTAGTGATGAGCTTTGAGGGTACTATGGTGTTGAACGCTAAGCTGTAGTCAATGAATAGCATTCTGACGTAGGTGTTCCTTTTGTCCAGGTGGGAAAGGGCAGTGTGGAGTGCAATAGAGATTGCATCATCTGTGGATCTGTTTGGGCGGAATGCAATTGTTGGGTCTAGTTTTTTAAAATGTTATAATGATGTTGATGTGAGCTATTATCAGCCTTTCAAAGCACTTCATGGCTACGGACGTAAGTGCTATGGGTCTGTAGTCATTTAGGCAGGTTTCCTTCGTGTTCTTGGGCACAGGGACTATGGTGGTCAGCTTGAAACATGTTGGTATTACAGACTCAATCAGGGGACATGTTGAAAATGTCAGTGAAGACACCTGCCAGTTGGTCAGCACATGCCCGGAGCACACTTCCTGGTAATCCGTCTGGCCCCGCGGCCTTGTGAATGTTGACCTATTTAAAGGTCCTACTCACGTCGGCTACGGAGAGCGTGATCACAGAGCTGTCCAGAACAGCTGACTCTCTCATGCATGCCTCAGTGTTGCTTGCCTGGAAGCGAGCATAGAAGTGATTTAGCTCGTCTGGTAGGCTCGTGTGACTGGGCAGCTCGCGGCTGTGCTTCCCTTTGTACTCTGTAATAGTTTCCAAGCCCTGCCACATAAGACGAGCGTCGCAGCTGGTGTAGTACGATTCAATCTTAGCCCTGTATTTGAGCTTTGCCTGTTTGATTGTTCGTCGGAGGGCATAGCAGGATTTATTTTAAGCTTCCGGGTTAGAGTCCTGCACCTTGAAAGCGGCAGCTCTACCCTTTAGCTCAGTGCGAATGTTGCCTGTAATCCATGGCTTCTGGTTGGGGTATGTACGTACAGTCACTGTGGGGACGACGTCCTCTGCACTTATTGATAAAGCCAGTGACTGATGTGGTGTACTCCTCAATGCAATCGGAAGAATCCCAGAACATGTTCCGGTCTGTGAATGCAAAACAGTCCTGTAGTTTAGCATCTGCTTCATCTGACCACTTCTTTATTGGCAGAGTCACTGGTACTTCCTGCTTTAATTTTTGCTTGTAAGCAGGAATCAGGAGGATAGAATTGTGGTCAAATTTACCAAATGGAGGGCGAGGGAGAGCTTTGTACGTGTCTCTGTGTGTGAAGTACAGGTGATCTAGAATTGTTTTCTCTCTGGTTGCGCATTTAACATGTTGATAGAAATGAGGTAAAACTGATTTGTTTCCCTGCATTATAGTCCCTGGCCGCTAGGAGCGCCGCCTCTGGGTGAGCGGTTTCCTGTTTGCTTATTTCCTTGTACAGCTGACTGACTGCAGTCTTAGTGCCAGCGTCCGTCTGTGGTGGTAAATAAACAGCCACGAAAAGTATAGACGAAAACTCCTTTGGCAAATAGTGTGGTCTACAGTTTATCATAAGATACTCTACTTCAGGCGAGCAAAATCTAGTTCCTTAGATTTCGTGCAGCAGCTGTTGCACAGACACCCCCTCCCTTACCGGAGTGTGCTGTTCTACCTAGCCGGTGCAGCGTATAACCTGCTAGCTGAATATCCATGTCATCATTCAGCCACGATTCCGTGAAACATAAGATGGTAAAGTTTTTGATGTCCCGTTGGTAGGATATTCGTCATTGGACAATAACTTAGACGAGGTACAATGATTGTATGTTGGTGAGTAATTTTGACGGTAACTGCAGCTTGCCTTTTCCGGATCCTTTCAAGGCGCCCCACTTTGTGTCCTCTGTACCTGCGTCTCTTTCTCTTGCCAATGACGGGGATGTCGGCCTTGTCGGGTGTTCGCAATATATCCTGTGCTTCCTGCTTGTTGAAGAAAAGATCTTAGTCTAATCCGAGGTGAGTGATCGCTGTCCTGATATCCAGAAGGTATTTTTTGCCGTAAGATACGGTGGCAGAAACGTTATGTACAAAATAAGTTACAAATAACGCGAAAACAAATACACAGCACAATTGGTTAGACGCCCATAAAACTGCTGCCATTTATTCCGGCGCCAAGTTCGCAGACGACAACTGTTGTGTTGTCTGCAAACTTGATGATTGAGTTGGAGGCATGCGTGCCACACAGTCATGAGTGAACAGGGAGTACAGGAGGGGGCTGAGCACGCACCCTTGTGGGGCCCCTGTGTTGAGAATAAGCGAAATGGAGGTGTTGTTTCCTACCTTCACCACCTGGGGGCGGACCATCAGAAGGTCCAGTACCCAGTTGCACAGGGCGGGGTTCAGACCCAGGCTTAATGAGGAGCTTTGAGGGTGCTATGGTGATGAATGCTGAGCTATAGTCAATGAACAGCATTCTTACATAGGTATTCAGCTTATCCAGATGGGATAGGGCAGTACGATGGCGATTGCATCGTCTGTGGATCTATTGGGGCGGTATGCAAATTGAAGTGGGTATCGTGTAAGGTAGAGGTGATATGATCCTTAACTAGCCTCTCAAAGCACTTCATGATGACAGAAGTGAGTGCTACCGGGCGATAGTCATTTAGTTCAGTTACCTCCAGCCAGCTGATCTGTGCATGCTCTGAGGATGCGGCTAGGGATGCCGTCTTGGCCGACAGCCTTGCGAGGGTTAACACGTTTAAATGTCTTAATCATGTCGGCCACAGAGAATAAGAGCCCACAGTCCTTGGGAGCGGGCCGCGTCGGTGGCACTGTGATATCCTGTTTAGCTTGTCCGGGAGCACGACATCGGTGTCCGCAACGTGGCTGGTTTTCCCTTTGTAATCTGTGATTGTCTGTAGATCCTGCTACATTCGTCTTGTGTCTGAGCCCTTGAATTGCGACTCCACTTTGTCTCTGTACTGACGTTTTGATTGCCTTACAGAGGGAATAACTACACTGTTTGTATTCAACCATATTCCCAGTCACCTTGCCATGGTTAAATGCAGTGGTTCGCACTTTCAGTTTTGCGTGGATGCTGCCATCTGTCCACAGTTTCTGATTTGGGTAGGTTTTAATAGTCACCGTGGAAACAACATCCGCCATTACACTTCCTGATTTATTCGGTCACCGTTTCAGTGTATATACGTCAGTGTTATTCTCAGAGGCTACCCGGAACATATCCCAGTTCGCGTGATCAAAACAATCTTGAAGCGTGGATTCCAATTGGTCAGACCAGCGTTGAATAGACCTTAGCACGGGTATTTCCTGTTTGAGTTTCTGCCTATAGGATGGGATGAGCAAAATTAAGTCATAATCTGATTTGCCGAGGGCGGGGGAGGGCCTTGTAGGCATCCCGGAAGTTGGAGTAGCAGTGGTTGAGTGTTTTAGCAGCACGAGTACTACAGTCAAGTTGTTGATAGAACTTCGGTAACATTTTCCTCAAATTTGCTTTGTTAAAATCCACAGCTACAATAGATGCGGCCTCAGGATATGTGGTTTCCGGTTTGAATTAAGTCCAGTGTAGTTCCCTGAGGGCCGTCGTGGTATCAGCTTGAGGGGGAATATACACGGCTGTGACTATAACCAAAGTTAATTCTCTTGGGAGGTAATACGGTCACCATTGGATTGTGAGGTATTCTAGGTCGTGTGAACAAAAGGACTTGAGTTTCTGTACGTTATCACAATCACACCATGAGTAGTTAATCATGAAACATGAAACTTTCTTCTTCCCGGAGAGTTCTTTATTCCTGTCTGCGCGGTGTACTGAGAACCCAGCTGGCTGTATGGACGGTGACGGTATATCCGGAGAGAGCCATGATTCCGTGACAGAGTATGTTAGTCGTCAATAACCTACAAAGACCGTCAATAACCTACAAAGACCGTCAATAACCTAATACTGCATGAGATAAACTCATGGAACGCCTTGATTGGCCAGTGAGTGGCCAAGTCCTCGTCACACCTACAGCTTCTTTATTCAGCAAAACCCAGCCCTGCTGTCAGCGCTTAGATTTACCATTGCGTTAGGTTTGTTAAAATAGAGCCCTAACACTCTCTCTCTCTCTCCAGGGCTTCAACATAAAGAGTGTTCAGTCTCAGGGTTTTAAGCTGAATGTGTGGGACATCGGGGGACAGAGGAAGATCAGACCCTACTGGAGAAACTACTTTGAGAACACTGACGTGCTGGTGAGTGGCTCAACCATAGCTTCATATACGGGGCTATGACTTTTATTTATATATATATATATATATATATATATATATATATATATATATATTTATATATATATATAGTTGAAGTCGGAAGTTTACATACACCTTAGCCGAATACATTTAAACTAATTTTTTCACAATTCCTGAATTCCTGAAATTCCCTGTCAGTTAGGATCACCACTTTATTTTAAGAATGTAAACTGTCAGATAATAGTAGAGAGAATTATTTATTTCAGCTTTTATTTCTTTCATCACATTCCCAGTGGGTCAGAAGTTTACATACGCTCAATTAGTATTTGGTAGCATTACCTTTCAATTTATTTTACTTGGGTCAAACGTTTCGGGTAGCCCTTCCACAAGCTTCCCACAAAAAGTTGGGTGAATTTTGGCCCATTCCTCCTGACAGAGCTGTTGTAAATGAGTCAGGTTTGTAGGCCTCCTCCTCCCAAATGTTCTATATGATTGAGGTCAGGGATTTGTGATGGCCACTCCAATACCTTGACTTTGTTGTCCTTAAGCCATTTTGCCACAACTTTGGAAGTATGCTTGGGGTCATTGTCCATTTGGAAGACCCATTTTGCGACCAAGCTTTAACTTCCTGACTGATGTCTTGAGATGTTGCTTCAATATATCCACATACTTTTCCTCCTCATGATGTCATCTATTTTGTGAAGTGCACCAGTCCCTCCTGCAGCAAAGCACCCCCACAACATGATGCTGCCACCCCCGTGCATCACGGTTGGGATGGTGTTCTTCGGATTACAAGCCTCATCCTTTTTCCTCCAAACATAACGATGGTCATTATTGCCAAACAGTTCTATTTTCGGTTCATCAGACCAGAGGACATTTATCAAAAAGTAAGATATTTTTCCCCATGTACAATTGCAAACCGTAGTCTGTCTTTTTTATGGCGGTTTTGGAGCAGTGGCTTCTTCCTTGCTGAGCGGCCTTTCAGGTTATGTCGATATAGGACTCGTTTTACTGTGGATATATAGTGAGGGAAAAAAGTATTTGATCCCCTGCTGATTTTGTACGTTTGCCAACTGACAAATAAATGATCAGTCTATAATTTTAATGGTAGGTTTATTTGAACAGTGAGAGACAGAATAACAACAAAAAAATCCAGAAAAAAGCATGTGAAAAATGTTATAAATTGATTTGCATTTTATTGAGGGAAATAAGTATTTGACCCCTCTGCAAAACATGACTTAGTACTTGGTGGAAAAACCCTTGTTGACAATCACAGAGGTCAGACGTTTCTTGTAGTTGGCCACCAGGTTTGCACACATGTCAGGAGGGATTTTGTCCCACTCCTCTTTGCAGATCTTCTCCAAGTCATTAACTTCTTAAGGACCAGTAAGGTGCGCTGGGGCGCTAGCGCCCAACTCCCAACACTACCAGGTGAAATGCAAGGCGCCAAATTCAAAATCCAAAAGTTGAATTATTAAACATGCATCAATATACAAGTGTTTCATAGTCATCAAAAGCTCTGCTTCTTGGCAATATCACAGCGTTGTCAGATTCCAAAAAGACTTTACGGCGAAAGCACCACATTTGATTGTTTGAGGGTAGCACCTAACATATTTTTACCATTACCATGAATTCATAAGCCATCACGGTTCACAGAACACATTTCACAGCGAAAACAAATCAATTACCTGTTGAAGAACTTCTGCTGATGGCTTCCCAGGTGTCCAACAATACAATCCATGGTTCTTTTGTTAGAAAAAGTCATGTATTATATCCATAAATCTCTGTTTGGTTCGCGCGGCAGGTAGCCTAGTGGTTAGAGCGTTGGACTTGTAACCGGAGGGCTGCAAGTTCAAATCCCGAGCTGACAAGGTAAAAATCTGTCGTTCTGCCCTGAACAAGGCAGTTAACCCACTGTTCCCCGGCGCCAAGACGTGGATGTCGATTAAAGGCAGCCTCGCACCTCTCTGATTCAGAGGGTTGGGTTAAATGCGGAAGACACATTTCGGTTGAAGGCATTCGGTTGTACAACTGACTAATAATGGTGACTTTGACTTTGACTTTTGTTATAATCAGAAACTACAGCCTCTACTCGTCCATTGAAACGTGAAGAGAACTCGTTCAACTTATACCTATAAACTTGTCCAAGAACAATCAAACATCCTTTTTAATGTATCCTTAGCAACACTTTTATGTATATTTACTATAATAATTTAACCGGAATATAAACTGGGCTATAAGAAAGGAAAAAAACCACAGAGCGCGCCTGGCGAGAGCGCGCGTCCTCTTCTATTGACATCTCTGGGGACACTTCCTGATTCCTCTTCTTCTCTGCTCTAATGCATCTAAAAAAAATCTGAACAGTGTCTCAAGACTGTTGACATCCAGAGGAAGCGATAGCTACTGCATTCATATGCCCTTATATGGGCATTTTCATAAGGGAGGGGTTCCAAATGAGCAATGTGTCAAAACCACTTTTTCCAGGACAGAAATTCCTCGGGTTTCGCCTGCCATATCCGTTCTGTTTTACTCACAGACAAATGGTTAACACTTTTAGAAAATTCAGAGTGTTTCCTATCCAATGGTACTAAATGTGTGCATATCCAACTTTCTGGGCCTGAATGGGAGGCATTTTACTTTGGGCACGCCAGGGTCTCCAAAACGGTCACCTCATGCGCTGCTCCCTTAGAAGTTAAGGTTTCGAGGCTGATGTTTGGCAACTCAAACCTTCAGCTCCCTCCACAGATTTTCTATGGGATTAAGGTCTGGAGACTGGCTAGGCCACTCCAGGACCTTAATGTGCTTCTTCTTGAGCCACTACTTTGTTGCCTTGGCTGTGTGTTTTGGGTCATTGTCATGCTGGAATACCCATCCACGACCCATTTTCAATGTCCTGGCTGAGGGAAGGAGGTTCTCACCCAAGATTTGGCGGTACATGGCCCCGTCCATCGTCCCTTTGATGCGGTGAAGTTGTCCTGTCCCCTTAACAGAAAAACACCCCCAAAGCATAATGTTTCCACCTCCATGTTTGACGGTGGGGATGGTGTTCTTGGGGTCATAGTCAGCATTCCTCCTCCTCCAAACACGGCGAGTTGAGTTGATGCCAAAGAGCACCATTTTGGTCTCATCTGACCACAACACTTTCACCCAGTTGTCCTCTGAATCATTCAGATGTTCATTGGCAAACTTCAGACGGGCATGTATATGTGCTTTCTTGAGCAGGGGGACTTTGCGGGCGCTGCAGGATTTCAGTCCTTCACGGCGTAGTGTGTTACCAATTGTTTTCTTGGTGACTATGGTCCCAGCTGCCTTGAGATCATTGACAAGACCCTCCCGTGTAGTTCTGGGCTGATTCCTCACCGTTCTCATGATCATTGCAACTCCACAAGGTGAGATCTTGCATGGAGCCCCAGGCCGAGGGAGATTGACAGTTATTTTGTGTTTCTTCCATTTGCGAATAATCGCACCAACTGTTGTCACCTTCTCACCAAGCTGCTTGGCGATGGTCTTGTAGCCCATTCCAGCCTTGTGTAGGTCTACAATCTTGTCCCTGACATTCTTGGAGAGCTCTTTGGTCTTGGCCATGGTGGAGAGTTTGGAAACTGATTGATTGATTGCTTCTGTGGACAGGTGTCTTTTATGCAGGTAACAAGCTGAGATTAGGAGCACTCCCTTTAAGAGTGGGCTCCTAATCTCAGCTCGTTACCTGTATAAAAGACACCTGGGAGCCAGAAATCTTTCTGATTGAGAGGGGGTCAAATACTTATTTCCCTCATTAAAATGCAAATCAATTTATAACATTTTTCACATGCGTTTTTCTGGATTTTTTTGTTGTTATTCTGTCTCACTGTTCAAATAAACCTACCATTTAAAATTATAGAGTGATCATTTCTTTGTCAGTGGACAAACGTACAAAATCAACAGGGGATCAAATACTTTTTTCCCTCACTGTAGATACTTTTGTAACTGTTTCCTCCAGCATCTTCACAAGGTCCTTTGCTGTTGTTCTGGGATTGATTTGCACTTTTCGCACCAATGTACGTTAATCTCCTTCCTGAGCGGTATGACGGCTGTGTGGTCCCACGGTGTTTATACTTGCGTATTATTGTTTGTACAGATGAACGTGGTACCTTCAGACGTTTGGAAATTGCTCCCAAGGATGAACCAGACTTGTGGAGGTCTACAATTTTTTTTCTTCTGAGGTCTTGTCAAGCAAAGAGGCACTGAGTTTTAAGGTAAGCCTTGAAATACATCCACAGGTATCCACAGGTCCAATTAGCATATCAAAAGCTTCTAAATCCATGACATTTTCTGGAACTTTCCAAGCTGTTAAAAGGCACAGTCAACTTAGTGTATGTAAACTTCTGACCCACTGGAATTGTGATACAGTGAATTATAAGTGAAATAATCTGTCTGTAAACAATTATTGGGAAAATGACTTGTCATGCACAAAGTAGATGTCCTAACCGACTTGCCAAAACTATAGTTTGTTTACAAGAATTGTGTGGAGTGGTTGAAAAACGAGTTTTAATGACTCTAACCTAAGTGTATGTAAACCTCCGACTTCAACTGTGTGTGTGTACACACACACACCACCAGTAGTGTGCGATTAATCATTTTGAATGGCGATATAACCGTATTTCAGATTTACGTCATCGACAGTGCAGACAGAAAAAGATTTGAAGAGACTGGACAGGTGAGTTTTCTTTCTCTTCAGTGACGTTTGTGGGCTGTGTAATGTGCATATTCTACGTATACATAAGGTTATATCGGGATCCCATGCTGATTTGTGTTTGTGTTCTAGGAGCTGGCTGAGCTGTTGGATGAGGAGAAGCTGAGTGGGGTTCCAGTGCTGATCTTTGCCAACAAGCAAGACCTGCTGACGGCGGCCCCAGCTTCTGAGATCGCTGAGGGACTCAACCTGCACACTATCCGGGACCGCGTCTGGCAGATCCAGTCCTGCTCCGCCCTCACTGGAGAGGGGGTACAGGTGAGACACCAGCCCTAACCCATCCATCTACAACGGGTTGGGGTCAATTCATGTTTTCAATTCAGAAAGTGACATTTTTTTCTTTCTGTTTCCTTTCAGGACGGAATGAACTGGGTCTGCAAGAGTGTCAATGCTAAGAAGAAGTAGCACAGCTTTCTCTCACACACACACACACACACACACCCTAAGCCTGTGGGAGGATGGGGTGTACCTGTGAATGTACACACTAAACATGGACTTGAAGAACGTTTTTAACTGCCTTGCTGGTCACAACACATTGTTTACTAAACTACAAATCTTGCTAGAACTACAACTTCCATTGTTGCTGTTCAAAACGGAGTATTTGTATTTGGGGGTACAAAGGGAAGGAAACCCATCCCAGGAGACCCACCAGCCTAACCATATCACCTCCACCCTGTCAAGAAATTCCACCCCAGGACATTCCAGACCTTTCTCCTGTCCTTCACCACAACACCATCCTCTCTTCACTCTCTCCTAGCCTGGGTACCAGTCCATTTATCTTATATTCCAGTCCTTGTACACTGTCATACTGTATGCCAAAGCATCACAGGAGTGGAATGATAGCAAAACAGACTGTACCCAGACTACCTCTCTCCCCCTCTCATTCGATCTTTCTCTCTCTTTCCACATTTTTCTTATTCGTACAGTTTGTTTAGTTTTCTATTCCATGCTGCAGTTCTGCTGGAAGTAGGGTATATTTTTGTAATTCTCTATTTATGGTGAAGTAAAGGGTAATAGCCTACTCTAGGATACTTACAAATAACAGATACGGTGTGTGGTTACGGTTACTGGTTACTAGGATGACAGGGCAACATTGTATACTGTGCTTTACTCCCCTGTGAAAAGGTTACGTGTGTTAATATATATATATTTTTAAACCCTATAGGGCAAATCTGAAATGGCACCCTGTTCCCTAAATAATGAACTAGATTTGACCACAGCCGATATGAGTAGAGCCCTATCTAGTGAATAGTGTGCCATTTTGGACAAAGCCTAATAAATCGAATGGAAAAAGACGAGATTTTTCATGATCAATTGTATATAACTCGCCTACCTATTTTCTTTGAATTTTTTTATTTTACCTTTATTTAACTTGGCAAGTCAGTTAAGAACAAATTCTTATTTTCAATGACGGCCTAGGAACAGTGGGTTAACTGCCTTGTTCAGGGGCAGAACGGCAGATTTTTACCTTGGGGATTCGATCTTGCAAACTTTCGGTTACTAGTCCAACGCTCTAACCACTAGGCTACTTGCCGCCCCTATTCATATGTTATGTTATGTGCATGCAGTAGAGTATATATTACACCTGTACTATGTAATCTATTGTATTTGCATATGTATGTGTTGATCAGTGGAGGCTGGTGGGAGGAGCTATAGGAGGACAGACTCATTGGAATGGCTGGAATGGAATAATTGGAACGGTATCACACATGGAAACCACATGTTTGACTCTATTCCGGTCATTCCATTCCAGCCATTACAATGAGCCCGTCCTCCTATAACTCCTCCCACCAGCCTCCACTGGTGTTGATAGATTTTAACAGGGATAAATGGCAGTGTATTTCTCGAGTGTTTCATTGTCTTGGGTTTTAGAGGGCATTTAGAGGGCATTTACACAAGGCTTTTTCCTTTTGATATTCTTTAATGTGATCTGTCCAAGGATTGAAGGTCCGTGAATAAAATGTGATGGGAAAAATTGCATTGTTTTCTGAGCTGGTTGTAGTGGCAGTATAAAGAGGCCCAGCCAACACACAGACACACCCACAGTTCTGTGTGATGCTCTGTGGAACTGTGGAGGACACCACTTTACATGTCCGATGCCCAGACCCTTGTCATTGCCAGTCCTTGCAGAGACCCCACACCAGAGCCCTTTACATCTCCAAAACACTAGTGCCACACACAGGTGGGGTCACAGACCAACCTCGCCTCACACAGGTGGGGTCAGCTGGTTTTGACCTTGAAAAGGCCCAGCTGGTTGGGCCCCTGAATGGGGTAGCTCGCTCTGTGTGTGTGTCGTGTCTGGCAACCTTCCGCCACAGTCGACTCCTCCAGGCCTATGTTTAACTACTAGTCGGACCATAGCTGTTCCGTGGTTGGTTCAGGCCTGATGCACATACAATGGGGAGAACAAGTATTTGATACACTGCCGATTTTGCAGGTTTTCCTACTTACAAAGCATGTAGAGGTCTGTAATTTTTATCATAGGTACTCTTCAACTGTGAGAGACGGAATGTGAGAGAAAAATCCAGAAAATCACATTGTATGATTTTTAAATAATTAATTTGCATTTTATTGCATGACATAAGTATTTGATCACCTACCAACCGGTAAGAATTCTGGCTCTCACAGACCTGTTAGTTTTTCTTTAAGCCCTCCTATTCTCCACTCATTACCTGTATTAACTGCACCAGTTTGAACTCGTTTCCTGTATAAAAGACACCTGTCCACACACTCAATCAAACAGACTCCAACCTCTCCACAATGGCCAAGACCAGAGAGCTGTGTAAGGACATCAGGGATAAAATTGTAGACCTGCACAAGGCTGGGATGGGCTACAGGACAATAGGCAAGCAGCTTGGTGAGAAGGCAACAACTGTTGGCGCAATTATTCGAAAATGGAAGAAGTTCAAGATGACAGTCAATCTCCCTCGGTCTGGGGCACCATGCAAGATCTCACCTTGTGGGGCATCAATGATCATGAGGAAGGTGAGGGATCAGCCCAGAACTACACGGCAGGACCTGGTCAATGACCTGAAGAGAGCTGGGACCACAGTCTCAAAGAAAACCATTAGTAACACACTACGCCGTCATGGATTACAATCCTGCAGCGCACGCAAGGTCCCCCTGCTCAAGCCAGCGCATGTCCAGGCCCGTCTGAAGTTTGCCAATGACCATCTGGATGATCCAGAGGAGGAATGGGAGAAGGTCATGTGGTCTGATGAGACAAAAATAGAGCTTTTTGGTCTAAACTCCACTCACCGTGTTTGAAGGAGGAAGAAGAAGGATGAGTACAACCCCAAGAACACCATCCCAACCGTGAAGCATGGAGGTGGAAACATCATTCTTTGGGGATGCTTTTCTGCAAAAGGGACAGGACGACCACCGTATTGAGGGGATGATGGATGGGGCCATGTATCGCGAGATCTCTCCTTCCCTCAGTAAGAGCATTGAAGATGGGTCGTGGCTGGGTCTTCCAGCATGACAACGACCCGAAACACACAGCCAGGGCAACTAAGGAGTGGCTCCGTAAGAAGCATCTCAAGGTCCTGGAGTGACCTAGCCAGTCTTCAGACCTGAACCCAATAGAAAATCTTTGGATGGAGCTGAAAGTCCGTATTGCCCAGCGACAGCCCCGAAACCTGAAGGATCTGGAGAAGGTCTGTATGGAGGAGTGGGCCAAAATCCCTGCTGCAGTGTGTGCAAACCTGGTCAAGAACTACAGGAAACATATGATCTCTGTAATTGCAAACAAAGGTTTCTGTACCAAATATTAAGTTCTGCTTTTCTGATGTATAAAATACTTATGTCATGCAATAAAATGCAAATTAATTACTTAAAAATCATACAATGTGATTTTCTGGATTTTTGTTTTAGATCCCGTCTCTCACAGTTGAAGAGTACCTATGATAAAAATTACAGACTTCTACATGCTTTGTAAGTGGGAAACACTGCCGATTTTGCAGGTTATCAAATACTTGTTCTCCCCACTGTAGTTGTGAGGGTGTTGCATCTGCTACAGGGGAGAGAACACTGGCCATAAAACACTGACATCCAGCTGTGTGCGTGTGAGAGAGCGATGCATTCTGAGGGCCTGTGGCTGTGGGACTATAAAAGGTCTCTGTGCTCTTACAAAGACCCATTGTGAAACACTCTTCTTTCTCTCTCGATTCCTACTTGGGCCAGGCACTATCTGAATATATATGCTGCTAACTGTATGTGGCTTTGGATCAAAGTGTCTGTTAAACTAGATCTTTATGCTCCCCTGACATTAAGATCAAAGTGTAGATGTCTTTAAATCTCTGGGCACAGACCGAGAGGCTACGTCCCAAATGGCACCCTATTTCCTACACAGTGCACTACCTTTGACCAGAGCCTTTTGGGCCCTGGTCAAAAGTAGTGCACTACATAGGTAATAGGGTGTAATTTGCTGCCCATGTCCCTTAATGTTGATGTGGTTGTTACTGACAAGAAGCACATGGCTGAGCTCTTTAATCACCACATTAAGTCAGGATTCCTATTTGACTCAGCCATGCCTCCTTGCCCGTCCAACATTTCCTCATCTCCCACACCTAATGCGACGTTAAAAGGGGAGATCAAGCTGATCCTAACTGTTATAGGCCTATTTCTATTTTGCCCTGTTTATCAAAAGTGTGGGAAAAACTTGTCAATAATCAACTGACTGGCTTTCCTGATGTCTATAGTATTCTCTCTGGTATGCAATCTGGTTTCTGCTCAGGTTATGCATGTGTCACTAAAACCTTAAAGGTCCTCAATGATGTCACCATTGCCCTTGATTCTAAGCAATGTTGTGCTGCTATTTTTATTGACTTGACCAAAGCTTTTGATACGGTAGACCATTCCATTATTGTGGGCCGGCTAAGGAGTATTGGTGTCTCTGAGGGTTTTTTGGCCTGGTTTGCTAACTACCTCTCTGAGTGCAGTGTATAAAGTCAGAACATCTGCTGTCTCAGCCACTGCCTGTCACCAAGGTACCCCAAGGCTCGATCCTAGGACCCCGCTCTTCTCAATTTACATCAACAATATAGCTCAGGCAGTAGGAAGCTCTCTCATCCATTTATATGCAGATGATAGTCTTATACTCAGCTGGCCCCTACCTGGATTTTGTGTTAAATGCTCTACAACAAAGCTTTCTCTGCCCTTAACCTCTTTCTGAACACCTCCGAAACAAAGGTCATGTGGTTTGGTAAGAAGAATACCCCTCTCCCCACAGGTGTGATTACTACCTCTAAAGGGGTTTAGAGCTTGAGGTAGTCACCTCATACAAGCACTTGGGAGTATGGCTAGACGGTACACTGTCCTTCTCAGCACATATCAAAGCTGCAGGCTAAAGTTAAATCTAGACTTGGTAATCGCTCCTCTTTCACCCTAGCTACCAAACTAACCCTGATTCAGATGACCATCCTACCCATGCTAGATAGCGGTGATGTAGTATATAGTTCGGCAGGTAAGGGTGCTCTCGAGTAGATAGATGTTTTTTACCCTTCGGCCATCAGATTTGCAACCAATGCTCCTTATAGGACACATCACTGCACTCTATATTCCTATGTAAGATGGTCATCTCTGTATACTCGTTGCGAGACTCACTGGTTGATGCTTATTTAAAAAACCCTCTTAGGCCTCACTCCCCCCTGTGAGATATTTACTGCAGCCCTTGTCCTCCACATACAACACCCGTTCTGTCAGTCACATTTTGTTAAAGGTCCCCAAAGTGCACACATCCCTGGGTCGCTCGTCTTTTCAGTTCGCTGCAGCTAGCGACTGGAACGAGCTGCAACAAACACTCAAACTGGACCGTTTTATCTCCATCTCTTCATTCAAAGACTCAATCATGGACACTTACTGACAGTTGTGGCTGCTTTGTGTGATGTATTGTTGTCTCTATCTTCTTGCCCAATAATGTTTGTACCATGTTGAGCTGCTACCATGTTGTTGCTACCATGTTGTTGTCATGTTGTGTTGCTGCCATGTTATGTTGTCGTCTTAGATCTCTCTTTATGTAGTGTTGTGTTGCCTCTTGTCGTGATGTGTGTTTTGTCCTATATTTTTTACATTTTATTTACATTTTTATTCCCCCGTCCCCGCAGCAGGCCTTTTGGTAGGCCGTCATTGTAAATAAGAATTTGTTCTTGCCTAGTTAAATAAAGAAATGTTAAGACATATTTGGGCACAGAGCAGCAGTTTTTATCACAATATCAAATAATTTCTGGGTAACAATTATGACCAAAAGAACATCTCATTCCAAAATCATAGGCATTAATATGGAGTTGGTCCCCCCTTTGCTGCTATAACAGCTTCCACTCTTCTGGGAGGGCTTTTCCACTAGATGTTGGAACGTTGCTGTGGGGACTTGCTTCCATTCAGCAACGAGCATTAGTGAGGTCGGGTACAGATGTGGGGTGATTAGGCCTGGCTTGCAGTCGGCGTTCCAATTCCTCCCAAAGGTGTTTGATGGGGTTGAGGTCAGGGCTCTGTGCAGGCCAGTCATGTTCTTCCATACCAATCTCGACAAACCGTTTCTTTATGGACCTTGCTTTGTGCACAGTGGCATTGTCATGCTGAAACAGGAAAGGGCCTTTCTCAAACTGTTGCCACAAAGTTGGAAGCACAGAATAGTCTAGAATACAATTGTATGCTGTATCGTTAAGATTTCCCTTCACTGGAACTAAGGGGCCTAGCCCAAACCATGAAAAACACCCCCAGACCATTATGCCTTATCCACCAAACTTTACAGTTGGCACTATGCATTGGGGCAGGTAGCGTCCTCCTGGCATCTGCCAAACCTTGATTAGTCCGTCGGACTGCCAGATGGTGAAGCGTGATTCCTCACTCCAGAGAAAGCGTTTCCACTGCTCCAGAGTCCAATAGCGGCGAGCTTTACACCACTCCAGCCGATGCTTGGTATTGTGCATGGTGATCTTAGGCTTGTGTGTGGCTGCTCGGCCATGGAAACCCATTTCATGAAGCTCCCGACGAACAGTTATTGTGCTGACATTGCAACCAGAGGCAGTTTGGAACTCTGTAGTGAGTGTTTCAACTGAGGACAGATGTCTGGGGATGATTTTTACTCGCTTCAGCGGTCCCGTTCAGTGACCACTTCTCAACTGAGCCGTTGTTGCTCCTAGACGGTTCCACTTCACATTAACAGCCCTTACAGTTGACCAGGGCAGCTCTAGCGGGGGCATATATTTGACGAACTGACTTGTTGGAAAGGTGGCATCCTATGACGGTGCCATGTTGAAATTCACTGAGCTCTCAGTAAGGCCATTCCACAGCGATGTTTGTCTATGGAGATTGTATTTTTTTATACACCTGTCAGCAATTGGTGTGGCTGAAATAGTCAAATCCACTCATTTGAAGGGATGTCCACGTACTTTTGTATATATAGAGTGCCTTACTGTGATTGTTTTCAATTAAAATTGTCAAAAAAAAGCATCTCGGCATAGAGCAATTTCTCAAGCAAGAATTTTCTAGGAGTTTTCTGAGTGGCAGCGGAAAACTGAAAATTAGCCTTATTGGCAAAGGTTTGGAACTCTCTTTCTTATTGGTCTATTAACTAATTTACCGCCTGGGGATGTCACCAGGCAGGCAAAAACTCCATCCCACCCAAACAGGCTGAAACTTCAGGCAGTCTTTCAAACAGCTTACACTAAAAAGTCATTATGATAATTTTCACTTTCACAGTATTATTCGGTCTACGGCACTGCATCTCAGTGCTTGAGGCGTCACTACAGACACCCTGGTTTGAATCCATAATGTATCACAACCGGCCGTGATTGGGAGTTCCCATAGGGCGGCGCACAATTAGCCCAGAATCATCCAGGTTTGGCTGGTGTAAGCCGTCATTGTAAATAAGAATTTGTTCATAACTGACTTGCCTAGTTAAATAAATAAAAAAATATAGTGTGAAAATAGATAAACACAGGACAATCTGGGCATTTAAGGCCTGATATCTTCAACAATCTGAATGAAAGAACAATAAGTTCTGTGGTTGGTTTATTGGTGCATAAAAGTCCAGTGTGGGCGACGTGAGGAGCCAGACAGATGGGAGTGTGATGCCTATCTTTGAGGCAACAGGATTACTGCCTTTTTCTCCTCTTGAATCAAGACAGCTGAGTGTGTGTGTGTGTGTGTGAGAGAGAGAGAGAAACCAGCATGCTTCATACCGGCTTCTTTCTCTTCAACCAATCACGTCTGAGTTGCAATGATAACAGATGAAACAGGAAACAGATTTCATATCCCACCAACAGATAGGAAATAGGTGGGAGTTGTACAGAAGGTGGGGAAGACGTGGAGGGGAAAAGGATCATGCATTATAAGAATGTGAATCACTTTGAAATGTTAAGATAAATCTAACCATACACTCTCAATACACCTCATACATCTTCCTACCTCACCCACCAGGCCCATGTCTTCCTGAGTCTATCTTCCCTTGAGCGCTACAGATAATAGGGTTAGCATATCAAATCAAATTTTCACATACACATGGTTAGCAGATGTTAATGCAAGTGTAGCGAAATGCTTGTGCTTCTAGTTCCGACAGTGCAGTAATATCTAACAAGTAATCTAACAATTCCCCAACAACTACCTAAAACACACAAATTTAAAGGGGTGAATGAGAATATGTACATGTAAGTATATGGATGAGCGATGGCTGTACGGCATAGGCAAGGTGCAATAGATGGTATAAAATACAGTATATACATTTGATATGAGTAATGTATAATATGTAAACATTATTAGTGCCATTATTTAGAGTGCATTGTAGAAAGTAACTAGTGATCCATTTATTAAAGTGGCCAGGGATTGGGCCTCAATGTAGGCAGCAGCCTCTCTGAATTAGTGATTGCTGTTTAGCAGTCTAATGGCCTTGAGATAGAAACTGTTTTTCAGTCTCTCGGTCCCAGCTTTGATGCACCTGTACTGACCTTGCTTTCTGGATGTTAGCGGTGTGAACAGGCAGTGGCTCGGGTGGTTGATGTCCTTGATGATCTGATGATTTGGCCTTCCTGTGACATCGGGTGCTGTAGGTGTCATGGAGGGCAGGTAGTTTGCCTCCGGTGATGCATTGTGCAGACCACACAACCCTCTGGAGAGCCTTGCGGTTGAGGGTCGTGCAGTTGCCGTACCAGGCTGTAATACAGCCCGACAGGATGCTCTCGATTGTGCATCTGTAAGTTTGTCAGCGTTTTGGGTGACAAGCCAAATTTCTTCTGCTTCCTGAGGTTGAAGAGGAGCTGTTGCGCCTTCTTCACCACACTGTCTGTGTGAGTGGACCATTTCAGTTTGTCCGTGATGTGTACGCCGAGGAACTTAAAACTTTCCACCTTCTCCACTGCTGTCCCTTCGATGTGGATACGGGAGTTCTCCCTCTGCTGTTTCTTGAAGTTCACGATCATCTCCTTTGTTTTGTTGACGTTGAGTGAGAGATTGTGGGGCCCCAGTGTTGAGGGTCAGAGAAGTAGAGATGTTGTTTCCTACCTTGACCACCTGGGGGCGGCCCGTCAAAGTCCAGGACCCAATTGCACAGGGCTGGGTTGAGACCCAGGGCCAGCTTGATGATGAGCTTGGAGGGTACTATGGTGATGAATGCTGAGCTGTAGTCAATGAACAGCATTCTTACATAGGTATTCCTTTTGTCCAGATGGAATAGGGCAGTGTGATGGCGATTGCGTCATCTGTGGACCTGTTGGGGCGGTATGCAAACTGAGGTGGGTCTAGGGTGGCCGGTAAGGTGGAGGTGATATGATCCTTGCCTATTCTCTCAAAGCACTTCATGATGACAGAAGTGAGTGTTACGGGGCAGTAGTCATTTAGTTCAATTATTTTTGCCTTCTTGGGCACAGGAACAATGGTAGCCATCTTGAAGCATGTGGGGACACAAACTAAACACCTTCTTTGCCCGCTTTGAGGAAAATACAGTGCCACCGCCGCAGCCCGCTAACAAGGACTGCGCCCTCTTCCAGTCTGGGATAGGGAGCGATTTAAATATGTCCGTAAACACACCAGCCAGCTGGTCTGCACATGCTTTGATGACGTAGCTAGGTTGCTGTCTGGGCCAGCAGTCTTGCGAGGGTTAACACGTTTAAATGTTTTACTCACGTCAGCCACAGAGAAGGAGAGGGCGCAGTCCTTGTTAGCAGGCTGCGACGGTGGCACTGTATTTTCCTCAAACCGGGCAAAGAAGGTGTTTAGTTTGTCTGGAAGTTTGACATCGGTGTCGTGTCTGGATTTCTTTTTGTGGTCCGTGATTTTCTGTAGACCCTGCTACATACATCTCGTGTCTGAGCCGTTGAATTGCGACTCCACCTTGTTCCTGTACTGGCATTTTGCTTGTTTGATTGCCTTGCGGAGGGAATAGCTACACTGTTTATATTCAGACATATTCCCAGACCTCTTTCCATGGTTAAATGCGGTGGATCACGCTTTCAGTTTTGCGAGAATGCTGCCATCCATCCACGGTTTCTGGTTAGGTTAGCTTTTAATAGTCACAGTGGGTACATCTCCAATGCACTTCTTATAAACGCACTCACCGAGTCAGCGTATAGTTCAATGTTGTTCTCTGAGGCTGACCGGAACATATTCCAGTCCTCGTGATCAAACAATCTTGAAGCGTGGCTTCCGATTGGTCGGACCAGCGTTGAATGGTTCTCGTCACTGGTACATTCTGTTTGAGTTTCTGCCTATAAGACGGAAGGAGCAAGATGGCGTCATGGTCAGATTTGCCAAAGTGAGGGCGGGGGACGGCTTTGTATGCATCGCGGAAGTTAGAGTAGCAGTGGTCGAGGGTATTGCACATGCGCCTAGCGCAATCAATATGCTGGAAGAGTTTAGGTAGACTTGTTCTCAAATGCTTTGTTAAAATTCCCAGCTACAATAAATGCAGCCTCAGGATGTATGGTTTCCAGTTTGCATATAGTCCAGTGAAGTTCCTTGATGGCCGTCTTGGTGTCTGCTTGAGGGGGAATTTACACAGCTGTGACTATAACTGACGAGAATTCTCTTGGTAGGTAAAATGGCCGGCACTTGATTGTAAGGAATTCTACATCGGGTGAGCAGAAGAACTTGAGTTCCTGTATGTTGTTATGATTACACCATGAGTCGTTAATCATTAAGCATACACCCCCGCCCTTCCTTTTCCCAGAGAGGTGATTATCTCTGTCGGCACGATGCATGGAGAAGTCCAGTGACTGAACCGATTCCGACAACATATCCCGAGAGAGCCATGTTTCCATCTCTGATGTCTCTCTGGAAGGCAACACTTGCTTGAATTTCATCTACCTTGTTGTCAAGAGACTGGACATTGGCTAGTAGTATACTCGGGAGCGGTGTGCTCGTCTGCGGAGCCTTGCCAGGTGGCCACTTCGTCTGCTCCTTTTGCGGAGTCATTGTTTTGTATCGCCTACTGAAATTAAATTGCTCCATTGTCCTAGGTGGTTGTCCGAACAGAGGATCCGCTTCGGGAAAGTCGTATTCCTGGTCGTAATGTTGGTAAGTTGATGTTGCTCTTATATCCAATAGTTCTTCCCGGCTGTATGTAATAAGACTTAAGATTTCCTGGGGTAACAATGTAAGAAATAAAACATAAAAAAAACAAAATACTGCAGTTTGCTAAGAACTCGAAGCGAGGCGACCATCTCTGTCGGCGCTATGCTGGCTCGTTTATTAACAGAGTCATGTGATACTATTTTTTGGCCAGGGTCGGCTTAAACTCCTTGCTTTGCTGCAGATGATCTGATCTACAAATCACCTCTGTCCAAACCATCGTACATCAACTAGCTCTTTGTCCAGGGCATTAAGTGCAGCTTGCTAATACTGAGCTCAGCGTTAGCAAGCAAGACTAACACCCTGGACCAGAGCTAGGTATCGACATGCTGATGATGGAGAGATTAGTGAACCTGCACATGCATGGCCTAGCTAGGAATATGGGTATAAAGAAACGTATTAGTCAAGCCAAACCTTGTTGACGACGAACAGATAGTAATGTCCTCCTCTCTTCACACATACACAAAATCTCCCCTATGCTAAAACCTCATGATCTGTAATAGTTAGGACCAAAAATACCATGTACTGTATCATGTATACCGGATATTTCTGATTACCATTTAATGTGTAAATCAAACTATTTTCTGTCATGTAATACTGTGTATAGAAATATTAATGTGTAATGTATGAATAATGTATATGTAACAAATTAGCTGTAAAGAACTCAAATGTAAAACAAAGTTACAGTTATCATCCGAAGGAGAATGAGCTAGCTTGCTGCTTGCGGATGGGCTAATAAAAATAATAATACAAAAATAAAAACTCTCTTCTTCTCTGACACACACAAGCACACACACTAATAGTGGATCATCGGCACCAACGATGTTAGGATGAAACAGTCAGAGGTCACCAAGCGCAACATAGCTTCAGTGTGTAAATCAGCTAGAAAGATGTGTCGGCATCGAGTAATTGTCTCTGGCCCCCTCCCAGTTAGGGGGAGTGATGAGCTCTACAGCAGAGTCTCACAACTCAATCGCTGGTTGAAAACTGTTTTCTGCCCCACACAAAAGATAGACTTTGTAGATAACTGGCCCTCTTTCTGGGACTCACCCACAAACAGGACCAAGCCTGGCCTGTTGAGGAGTGACGGACTCCATCCTAGCTGGAGGGGTGCTCTCTTCTTATCAACGAACATAGACAGGGCTCTAACTCCTCTAGCTTCACAATGAGATAGGGTGCATACCAGGCAGCAGGCAGTTAGCCAGCCTGCCAGCTTAGTGGAGTCTGCCACTAGCACAGTCAGTGTAGTCAGCTCAGCTATCTCTATTGAGACCGTGTCTGTGCCTCGACCTAGGTTGGGCAAAACTAAACATGGCGGTGTTCGCCTTAGCAATCTCACTAGAATAAAGACCTCCTCCATTGCTGCCATTATTGAAAGAGATTGTGATACCTCACATCTCAAAATGGGGCTACTTAATGTTAGATCCCTCACTTCCAAGGCAGTTGTAGTCAATGAACTAATCACTGATCATAATCTTGATGTGATTGGCCTGACTGAAACATGGCTTAAGCCTGATGAATTTATTGTGTTAAATGAGGCCTCACCTCCTGGTTACACTAGTGACCATATCCCCGCAAGCATCCTGCAAAGGCGGAGGTGTTGCTAACATTTACAATAGCAAATTTCTATTTACAAAAACAAAAACGACGTTGCGTCTTTTGAGCTTCTAGTCATGAAATCTATGCAGCCTACTCAATCACTTTTTATAGCTACTGTTTACAGGCCTCCTGGGCCATATACAACGTTCCTCACTGAGTTCCCTGAATTCCTGTCGGACCTTGTAGTCATGATAATATTCACATTTTTGGTGACTTTAATATTCACATGGAAAAGTCCATAGACCCACTCCAAAAGGCTTTTGGAGCCATCATCGACTCTGTCGGTTTTGTCCAACATGTCTCCGGACCTACTCACTGCCACAGTCATACTCTGGACCTAGACAGTACCATGCAGTATCGAAGAGCCCTCACTGCTGCTCGATCATCCTATTTTCCAAGTTAATTGAGAAAAATAAGATTAATCCAAAATCTATTTTTGATACTGTCGCAAAGCTAACTAAAAAGCAGCATTCCCCAAGAGAGGATGGCTTTCACTTTAGCAGTGATACATGCATTAACTTCTTTGAGGAAAAGATCATGATCATTAGAAAGCAAATTACAGACTCCTCTTTAAATCTGCGTATTCCTCCAAAGCTCAGTTGTCCTGAGTCCACACAACTTTGCCAGGACATAAAATCAAGAGAGACACTCAAGGTTTTTAGTACCATATCTCTTGACACATTGATGAAAATAATCATGGCCTCTAAACCTTTAAGCTGCATACTGGACCCTATTCCAACTAAACTACTGAAAGAGATGCTTCCTGTGCTTGGCCCTCCTATGTTGAACATAATAAACAGCTCTCTATCCACCGGATGTGTACCAAACTCACTAAAAGTGGCAGTAATAAAGCCTCTTTTGAAAAAGCCAAACCTTGACCCAGAAAATATAAAAAACTATCGGCCTATATCGAATCTTCCATTCCTCTCAAAAAAAATTGAAAAAGCTGTTGCGCAGCAACTCACTGCCTTCCTGAAGACAAACAATGTATTCGAAATGCTTCAGTCTGGTTTTAGACCCCATCATAGCACTGAGACTGCACTTGTGAAGGTGGTAAATTACCTTTTTAATGGCGTCAGACCGAGGCTCTGCAACTGTCCTCGTGCTCTTAGACCTTAGTGTTGCTTTTGATACCATCGATCACCACATTCTTTTGGAGAGATTGGAAACCCAAATTGGTCTACACGGACAAGTTCTGGCCTGGTTTAGATCTTATCTGTCGGAAAGATATGTTTGTCTCTGTGGATGGTTTGTCCTCTGACAAATCAACTGTAAATTTCGGTGTTCCTCAAGGCTCTGTTTTGGGACCACTATTGTTTTCACTATATATTTTACCACTTGGTGATGTCATTCGGAAACATAATGTTAACTTTCACTGCTATGCGGATGACACACAGCTGTACATTTCGATGAAACATGGTGAAGCCCCAAAATTGCCCTCCCTGGAAGCCTGTGTTTCAGACATAAGGAAGTGGATGGCGGAAAATGTTCTACTTTTAAACTCTGACAAAACAGAGATGCTAGTTCTAGGTCCCAAGAAACAAAGAGATCTTCTGTTGATTCTGACAATTAATCTTAATGGTTGTACAGTCGTCTCAAATAAAACTGTGAAGGGCCTCGGCGTTACTCTGGACCCTGATCTCTCTTTTGACGAACATATCAAGACTGTTTCAAGGACAGCTTTTTTCCATCTACGTAACATTGTAAAAATCAGAAACTTTCTGTCCAAATATTTGGCAGAAAAGTTAATCCATGTGTTTGTAACTTCTAGGTTAGACTACTGCAATGCTCTACTTTCCGGCTACCCGGATAAAGCACTAAATAAACTTCAGTTAGTGCTAAACACGGCTGCTAGAATCTTGACTAGAACCCCAAAATCTTATCATATTACTCCAGTACTAGCCTCTCTACACTGGCTTCCTGTTAAGGCAAGGGCTGATTTCAAGGTTTTACTGCTAACCTACAAAGCATTACATGGGCTTGCTCCTACCTATCTTTCCGATTTGGTCCTGCCGTACATACCTACACGTACGCTACGGTATCGTCGGACGGGGCCACAGTGTATCCCGACCCCTCCTGTCTCAGCCCCCAGTATTTATGCTGCAGTAGTTTGTGTCGGGGGGCTAGGGTCCGTCTGTTATATCTGGAGTATTTTTTCTCTTATCTGGTGTCCTGTGTGAATTTAAGTATGCTCTCTCTAATTATCTCTTTCTTTTTTCTTTTTTTTTCTTCTCTCTCTCTCTCTCTCTCTCTCTCTCTCTCTCTCTCTCTCTCTCTCTCTCTCTCTCTCTCTCTCTCTCTCTCAGAGGACCTGAGCATTAGGACCATTCCTCATTGCCTACTTGGCCTGATGACTCCTTGATGTCCCGAGTCCACCTGGCCGTGCTGCTTCTCCAGTTTCAACTGTTCTGCCTGTTTTATGAACATTTTAAAATCTTGTCCATGTTCTGTTATAATCTGCACCCGGCACAGCCAGAAGAGGACTGGCCACCCCTCACAGCCTGGTTCCTCTCTGTTTCTTCCTAGGTTTTGGCCTTTCTAGGGAGTTTTTCCTAGCCACCATGCTTTTACACCTGCATTGCTTGCTGTTTGGGGTTTTAGGCTGGGTTTCTGTACAGCACTCTGTAACATCAGCTGATGTAAGAAGGGCTTTATAAATCAATTTGATTTGATTTGATCATCTCTGCTAGCTGAAGAGGATTGAGGTCCAAAGTGCTAGGTGGCAGAAAGCTTTAAAGCTACAGCTTAGTCAGCCTGAAACACACCCACCCTGATTGACATAGATTCCCTCTCTATCTCTCAGATGTGCCCCCACTACCCATGAAGTTTCCACTGCAATAAAAACCTGCTGATATTACACTACTGAGGTTAGTAGGTAATTCTGTTGGTGGGCTAAGTGGGTGGATCTCAGTTTCTCTTTCGGTAATTTCTCGAGTTAACAGACGACTGTGTGTGTGAGCTGTACGGGTGAGGGGGTGGACAGCCAACCCAAGACTCTGACCCAGATTCAGGCGCCCGGCCCTCCACAGATCAACCTCGCCTCAGAGATAATATTACTTCTCCAACCAGTTTGTTTACTGGAGCTCAGCTTTCTTTATAACCTATCCTCAAGGTTTTACCAACTTCCCCTGACTCCACCAGAGACAGAGCTGAACGACTTTGATCCAGTGTGTGAGATTGAGGGAGGGAAAGAGAGAGGCTCCCACCCCTGACTCATCACTACAGAGAAAGAGCAGCACAACTTTGACTGTATGTCTACCACCCCTGACCACCGGGTCTTTCTGGCAGCTTCACTCAGACGAACACCTAGTAAATGACAGGGTCAGTTTGATGTCTTACAATATGTGTGGTGGTTGTATTCTTATGGGAGTCTCCCCTTCAACCCACTACATACCAAGCAATGACATTTACAGTGCCCTCTAATTTTTGGCACAGTGAAGCATTTTCTCTTCTTTTGATTCTATACTCAGATTTGAAATCAAACAATGACTATGAGGTTAAAGTGCAGACTGTCAGCTTTAATGAGTGTATTTTCATGCATATTGGGTGAACCGTTTAGAAATTACATCACTTTTAGTACATAGTCACCCCCATTTTAGGGGAGCAAAAGTATTGGGACAAATTCACATGTGTATTAAAGTAGTAAAAAGTTAAGTATTTGGTCCCATATTCATAGCACACAATGACTACATCAAGCTTGTGACTCTACGCATTTGCTGTTTGTTTTGGTTGTTTCAGATTATTTTGTGCCCAAATGATTGTGGGGTCACTTAATGTAAATTAGAATATGTTTAAACACTTCTACATGAATGTGGATGCTACCATGATGGGTAATCCTGAATGAACCGTGAATTACGATGAGTGAGAAAGTTAAGACACACAAATATAATACCCCCCCGCACCCCCAAAAAATGCTCACCACCTGTTATTGTAATGGTGGGGAGGTTGTGTCTTGGGGGTATGATATTTGTGAGTCTAACTTTCTCACTCATTATTCACGATTCTTCCAGGATTATCCATCATCATGGTAGCATCCACATTAATGTAGAAGTGTAGTTCAGGTCTGTATCAGTAAGTAAAACTATTTACTTGACAGATCGGAAAATAAAAGGCTGACGAGAGAAAAGAGGAAGAGACTTGGGTTGTGATCAAGAAATGAAGGGAAGTAACTTAATTATGCCTTGATTTATTTGGAACCCTCCAATTGACGTCCTTTATTTTTCATTTCAAAATATTTACAAAAAGAGCTTCCCATTCCCCCATTGGTCAACTGTTCTTGTAACAGTTCCTTTCCAGCATTTTAAACCAATGCTTAAGTCAAGCAGTCCTGTTTCTCTTATAAAGTTCATGAAAAAAAACCTCAACCATTACTTCCACGCATCTTTTTTATTTTTCATTTCTTTTTTTTATTCCAGAGTGCTTTATAAAACTCTTCCCCGCATGCTTACAGCTGCAAACAGGAAGCCGAGAGCGTGTGCTTGTTAAAAGGAAGTGACGTCACCCTGCAGGAAGTACATTATTAACGCATAGTCACCGTCACACTCCCAGATGCTTGAGTTGATTTGTTTGGTCTGTCCAGTGCAGTCCAGGCCATGTAGTTGCTCGCCGAGCCACCATCCTGTCTACGAGTCCAATAGTCTTGAAGATAATGATACCTGCTCATATGGTATGATTACTCATATGCCATATGGGAATCACTCACGTGTCATGATCCATATATTAATAATACAATTTAAAAAGAGATCTCTCAGATGGAAGAATTCAATCCGATGGGAAGCCTGGCAGCACAACGGAAGGGGATCAGATCCCCTCTGATGGGATTTGGATCAATGAGAATAAAGGTCCATAATGAAGTAGGTTTACAGTTGCCCCTTAACCCTGATCTAGGGACAGTTTCTGCCATTTGACCCACTGATGTTTAAGGTTTAGGACTGGGGGACAGGTCAGCTGATCCTGGACCTGTGTCTAGAGGGAGGGTAAATTAATCCTAGATCTGTCTACAGAGAGAAATCCCAACACCCCCAAAGTGCATGGGAGGGTCCCAGCCCACACACACAGAAGAGAACTTGGAAGAGCGAGTGTGTGTTCAAGCTGCACAGTACATCCCTGAACTCAGCAAGGAGAGGAGACAAAACCAGAGCTGTAACAGTAATAAACCATCATTCTCTTTACAGTTATCAGACCATGTTCAATAAACATGGAAAATAATTATAACATAAGGCTATCGATCTCACTACGACGGGGAAGGAGATGTCGCTAAAACATTTCAGTTGAGCCAAAGTGCATCAGCGTCAACAGTTTTTGCACAAAGACACATATATCATCATACAGTACACTGTGTTTCTGTCTGACAGTGAAAACTAACACATGTCAACCCTGCCCCCGAGAGTGCTTGTAAGTGCATCTATACGAGTCATAACATGGTGCTTAGCAGAGGACTGTCCGTATAACATGTAGAAGTGAACGTCTGTGTCTACCTGTATGTATGTATGCATGTTCTGTGAGTGTGTCTACATGAGTGTTTATTTAACTAGTAGGTAATGCTTAGTAGAGAGCTGTTTGCCTGTAGAAGTATGTGTGTATAGATAATGTATGTATGTGTGTTAACTGGTGACATAGTGCTTGGTGGAGGGCTGCCCATACAGGCCATAGAAGTCTGTGTGTCTGTGCGTCTGCTGTGCATCTATCCAGTCTCTGACAGCCAGCCCTTGCATGGCTGGAGCTCCAGAGGCCAGGCCAGGGGAAGGGGGGTAGTCCTGGGTGCTTACCCAGGGAAAGGAGCCTGAACGTGGGTAGGGAGGGTGGCTGCGGTGGCCCGACACAGAGGGTACCCCAGAGCAGTAGCAGTTATCCATGGTACACACCAGGATCTTACGCCCGCCATACTGGGGGAGCACTGCCTGCTGAGAAGTATGGGAGGAGCTACCGCCAGCAGGGGGGGGAAGTGGGAGGGACCAAACACAGACCCTGAATGGTGATTTGTTAGAGAGCCACTTCCACTTCCGCCATTTTCGTTCATGTGGGAGGGGCCACAGGGAACCAAAGGCTGCTGATTGGAGGATTGGCCCTCCCCAGGGGCAGAGTTTGGGCCCAGGTAGGGCTGCTTGGATGAGGAGTCCTTGAACCCGGAAGCAGACGTTTTCCCGGCGCTTCCGTTGCTTTCTGGGAATGCAGAGGAGTGCTTGCGTTTCTCTGCCCCGGAGCCGGTGGGATACGCCTGGACGGACTGGAGGAACGAGGAGGGAGGGGCTAGGGGGGGCTGGAGAGAGGTAGAGAAAGAGGGGGATCAGACTTAAAGCCAAATATGAATTCCTTTGATCTACAAACACAAACAATCAGATACAGGTGTGAAGATTCTGTAAAGAGGATTCTCTTGATCCTACCTTCCAGTGTTTTCCGTAAACTCTTCTCTCTCTTGGAGAGTTCTGACAGGAACAGCTTAGAGTTGAGACTGCCCACCTTGTAGGGAGGGAGCGCACTTCCCACACACGCTTGAGACCTGGAACACACAAATATGTATGTAACAAGCCTGGTATATTAGTGCTCCATTAAAACTATAGTTCCGGTTCGATCCCACGCATGAGCCCTACGCATTTCTGCGCTCTCTACTCTGTCTCCCTGCTACATGTCTGATCCTGTCATAAAAAGATATGTAAGGAGTGTGGAATTCTGTTCTAAATAAATAAAATAGTAATGTGTATCATGACAATTGTAGCATGACTACAGTTGTAATGTGTGCAATAAGCCGTGTCTGTAAGTGCCGTTTTGGATCTCTCACCTCTCCATGAGGATCTTGACAGGTTTAGTATTCTTCATGAAGCCCAGCTCCTCAGCCTTGCCGAAGGCCGTGTGGACCGAGCTGAGTAGCTTCTGGGCCTCATGTCTCTGTTCTCCCAGAGCTAGAACCTGGCCCGCATTCTCCTGGCAGAACCTAGAACGCGCCCGCTCTAGAACCTCCAGTGTTCGGGACAAGTCTTCTTCCAAGAAGTGCTGCATCCGCTGGTACTGCACACGCACCTCCTCTTTCAGCTCGCATACTCTATCCTGTAGGAGAGAACACACATTACACACACACACACACACACACACACACTGCTGGTATACATGCATGTGCATGGGTGTGTGCAGCCTGTGCTCACTGGCTGAGGTGTGGGAGAGTGAGAAAGTGTGTTTGTGAGAGAAATCAGACATACCTCCACCACACACTTGTCAGAGTCGAGTTTACAGAGCTGCTCATCAATGTCCTGAACTCTCTCCTCCACCCTCTCCTGCTGCCGCAATAGATTTTGCTGAGAGAGAGAAACGGTAATGTCATTCATAGTTGGGTTCGATAACTCCTCATACATAGCTGAACAAACCAAATAAAATCCTATGAGAAGAGAAACACTATCAGGCCTCTAGTTGGTTGAGCCAGACAATTTAGTCTCCATCTAACAAACAGTTTATCTGAAGGAGGGAGTTGTCATGGCAACCAATAGCTATTTCTGGTGAATGAGGTATGAGCGAGAGAGATACTCTTCTCTCAGAACACCACATACACTAGGCCCACTCATGGTACTGTTGTCAAAACACTAGTTATTCTGGGCTGGCGTTGGCACGGCTACAACACACATGCCCAGATTGGGCAAACCAGAGTGCCACGCCACAATTACACTTCCTGGGGGCAAAGATTATAAGTAGGGCAGGAGACTCTGCTCTTATAGTATCTTCCTGCACACCCACGGTAGTGGTGGTCTGTGACCTGAATGCTGATAGATTCAGATTCAGGCTCAGAGCAGAAGCCTGGGGCAGGACAGCAGTACCTCTCTGGATGGGGGATGTTCAGTACCTTTAAGGGGTACTGGGGGAATGACATATCTAACATATTTTCCACCAGGACCCCCAGTGGAGAAGAGTGATATGGGGAGGTAGGTCAGTCATGCCCTGGGGAGGTGGGGTGGAGCTGGGGACCATGGTGGAGGTCATGGGGAGCATCTCTACCCCCTCTGCCACAAGATGCACTTAAGCAGTAACACTGTCACAGTACATTAACTTCAGGCTCCCAGAGTCACTCATTACAAATGGAGATGGTAGTCAGCCACAGAGAAAATCAGAGGACAGGAATTCACACTGTAGTTTGTTATACAAGAACCTTCCTAACCCTTCCAATGTGGTTGATCCCAAACACACAGAGTAGGCTACTAACAAGCTAATGCACAGAGTATCAACAGTAACCTAAAACAGAGTCAGAGGCCAGACGTAGTCACCAATATGAGTCAGGAGAAAAGCCTGTATGACTGACTAGCCCCTCATATCCCCAACCTGGGGATAGTTGGTAGTTAACCAACCACAGCCTTCCTTACTAGAACCCAGGTAATAAGAGAATCACAAGAAAAATAAAAGGAAACCATAAACAACCATTCCTCTCTTCTACCACAGAATGGAGTGAAGAATCTCACTTCATTCCTCCCTCCATACAACCCCTCCCCCGTCTCCCGGCTGGCGGTCCCAGGCGAGGATGCACCTGTGCTGGGGAGATAAGGCTGGCTTAGACCCCTCATTGTTCCACCCCTCCAACACATTGTTTGTCACACTCAACAGATGAGAATGGGGGTTGGATTGGATCACAATTGAATAATGCATACACTCGAGGACTGACACACACTTATCCTCAATTTGAGCCGCTTTGTTCTTAAATCAAAAGGAATGTGTGTAAAAGACTGACTTTAGTCTTACCCGTATATCGTTGCGTCGTAGCTCCACGTCAGTGACTCCGTGTCCGTGACTGGGATGGCATCGTGTGAAGCAGCAGTATTGACACACGGCCGTCTGTTCTGCCTCACAGTGGTACAGTCTGTACTCGTCGTGCTGAGGACACGTCCAGGCCTTGACCGCCTCAGCCTCCACCAGCAAGTGTCCCAGGGCGGAGCAGGGCTGCTGCAGGTGTGTCTGGACGTGGCTCTGGCAACAGGGGGCGCTACAGCGCAGGCAAACCTTGACAGCCGGGAGCGGCGGGCCACGGCGGCACAGAATGCACTGTAGCACCGGCGAGGCGGCCTTCTCTACAGACAATGCGTTGAACTTATCAACGATGTTGGACAGCTTGTGGTTCTTCTCCAGAGCAGGCTTCTGGCTGTATGCGTGGTTGCACTCAGGGCAGCGGACCAGGGAGGAGTCTTTAGCCCAGGCCTCTGAGATGCAGCCCCGACAGAAGTTGTGCTTGCAGGGCAGCTGGATAGGCTCGGAGAAGACGTGCAGGCAGATGGGGCAGATCAGCTCCTCTTCGAAACAGTTCCTCCATGTCTCGGACAGGTCGGAGGTCGCCATGTTGGAGGCCATGTTGGGAGCAGCGGACAGACACGCGAAGACGACCTTCTCACATGAAAAAAATAACAATCCTACGGATTGACTATGGATTTGTAGCCATGAACTAAGCCCCTGACTATAGATCAAATGTCTTGAAGACTGAGGGAAGACCTGTGATTCTGTATAAAGAAAGTTAGGTCCAGTATGTTACTAGTCCTTTAGCGATATTTGTATATTGTGCAACAAACTCAGCAATAAAGTATTATTATCATCACTAGCACTTTCAACCAGTTTAGTCCAACCGACTGGTGAATGAATGTCCTCAGCTCTCAACTATTGCTTTAAATCCAGGCAGCAGTGCACATCCTGTTTGTGTAGAGCAGGTAAACTTAGGCAGATTCCACAGCCACCAGGAAAGGCCTCAGGGAAACGATGAAAACACCCCGGTGATTACGACACACGGTCTTGGCTGACGTTATGCAAATTACCGTAAAGGGTTAGCAAGGCCTTCGTTTCTCTGAAATCACACGGTTAGGCAATAACCGGCTACTGTAACGGCTAATGGTTCACTTTGTGCGTAGTATAGCCTAGGCCTAGTTCTCGCAGCTAAATTGTTCGTATTTCCAGCTACGGTATGATAGCAATAAAGGCACAGAGATCTACCAAGCAACACGGTTCAGACATTAAATTGAATCGGTCTAAATTAGGGTCGTTTGTACGGTTACATCACCGCCGAGCCGAATTTATTTCTATACAGCTGATGAAAGACGAACGCTCACCTTTTTACTCTACCCTTCTGCGTAGCCCTTTACTTTAGCTTGACAAGCTAGCCTTGACTTCCTCGTCCGCTTATGTTTGTTCCTCAATCGACTGAGGTCCAGAAATAAACATAAGTAAAGGATTGCGTTGCCGAAATTATTCCTATTCCTTCACTCTGAATAAAGCCATCTAAATCGATTAAGCTTGCCCAAGGTTGATACAACGCCGATGTTGCAAAGGGCACATTGATTGTTATTTTATTCTCGCTTCCAATAATACACCGACTATTTTGGGTACGTTCACAATTAATACGATTAAGCTCGTGACAGCTTTTTGGCACAAGGATGAAACAAAAATATAAGGATTGCAAATCAGATACATGTGACAAGTGTCCTTAGCCCTTCAATAAACATTGCACCACGTTGCGACGGACTTTGATCCTCACAATAGCGACATGACTACAGCCTATTTGTTTGAGGTGTAACGTCGTCAGCTATAAAGCTTCCACAGGCAACACTCGCATATCTGTACACAAGGCCTAGACTGTTCTCGCCAAATACTCTTTATTCTCGGCTACTTTGGCCTAATAAAGACTTAATTCGTAAAAAGGTCCAACATTACTTCGTTAGAAGGCCATTTACTGCATAGTTAATAGTTTAACCGACTTCAGTTCATAAGCACAAAACAAAGGCCAGGGTTTTTAGAATCCACTGGAATGTTGGCTTCTGTGGCGAGCCTTCGGATCAGACACACAGCCCGATCAAAACGTATCCTGGCCCAAAGATATGTCCTGGCTTCATTCCTTTGGTTTATCAGGGACGGATCATAACTATTATCAGCTCACGTTCAGCTAAAAACATTTCACTCCACTGACTTCATAAGCTTAATGAAATCGTTTTAATTCTGAGAATTCATCTCACCATTTTCTGTCGCTGCACAAACAAATAAGACTATGTTACAATATTTACGACTACCACGGTTTTACATATTATATATAAATGCACCAGTCTAATCTTAATTTAAAGGGGATGTCGCTATTCTGGCCTTGTTAAAGGTAGCGGTCGTCAATCTTGCGCTCATCAAAAAAAAGAAAGAAAATCCCCCGATTATAAGGCCTCTGTTATTCCCAAAACTCGTTTTGTTTGCTAATCACACCGAAACAAAAAGATTCCGTCGCGTTCAAACACGCCTCGCCAGTTCTTTCGGATTCAGCGGTGTATATGTGGCCATTTTTCGAGTCCTTCTGTCCCGTTGTTTATAGCCGAGTCGCATTGATCATTCAAATCCAATCCGCCTCTGAATTCTAATTTGCGACCCTCGCTTTTAAAATCTCTCTCTCCCTCTTTCTAACTAAGCGTCGGGCAAGGAGGAATGCTAGCTCGATAGACTAGTCGTTCAATCGGGTTAAACATCGGCTCACCCCTCCTTCCGGCTGGTCCCGTTGCTCCTCCACATCACGTGACCTGTCACACAACCTATGCGTGTCACGTTTTTAAAGGAAGGCGTTGATGAGAAATAATTGGAGGAGCATATTCAAATAGCCATTAAGAAATTACGATACGTTTTTATTTTTCCCAAATATATGAAAAAAATGGTTTATACTCAATGTTTTTCTACCTTCTTGTCCTTTGTGCTGTTGTCTGTGCCCAATAATGTTTGTATCATATTTTGTGCTGCTTCCATGTTGTTGTCATGTTGTGTTGCTACCATGCTGTGTTATCATGTGTTGCTGCCTTGCTATGTTGTTGTCTTAGGTCGCTCTTTTTGTAGTGTTGTGTTGTCTCTCTTGTCGTGATGTGTGTTTTGTCCTATATTTATATATACACATCCCCACAGGAGGCCTTTTGGTAGGCCATCATTGTAAATAAGAATTTGTTCTTAACTGACTTGCCTAGTTAAATTAATTTTAAAAAGTAGTGAAATGCTTGTGTTCCTAGCTCCAACACTGCAGAAATATATAACAATATACAACAATACACACAAATATAAAAAGTAAAAGAATGGTATGAAGATATATACAATGAGGGAAAAAAGTATTTGATCCCCTGCTGATTTTGTACATTTGCCCACTGACAAAGAAATGATCAGTCTATAATTTTAATGGTAGGTTTATTTGAACAGTGAGAGACAGAATAACAACAAAAAAATCCAGAAGAACGCATGTGAAAAATGTTATCAATTGATTTGCATTTTAATGAGGGAAATAAATATTTGACCCCCTCTCAATCAGAAAGATTTCTGGCTCCCAGGTGTCTTTTATACAGGTAACGAGCTGAGATTAGAAGCACACTCTTAAAGGGAGTGCTCCTAATCTCAGTTTGTTACCTGTATAAAAGACACCTGTCCACAGAAGCAATCAATCAATCATATTCCAAACTCTCCACCATGGCCAAGACCAAAGAGCTCTCCAAGTATATCAGGGACAAGATTGTAGACCTACACAAGGCTGGAATGGGCTACAAGACCATCGCCAAGCAGCTTGGTGAGAAGGTGACAACAGTTGGTGAGATTATTCGCAAATGGAAGAAACACAAAATAACTGTCAATCTCCCTCGGCTTGGGGCTCCATGCAAGATCTCACCTTGTGGAGTTGCAATGATCATGAGAGTGGTGAGGAATCAGCCCAGAACTACACGGGAGGATCTTGTCAATGATCTCAAGGCAGCTGGGGCCATAGTCACCAAGAAAACAATTGGTAACACACTACGCCATGAAGGACTGAAATCCTGCAGCACCCGCAAGGTCCCCCTGCTCAAGAAAGCACATATACATGCCCGTCTGAAGTTTGCCAATGAACATCTGAATGATTCAGAGGACATCTGTCAAAGTCACCATTATTAGTCAGTTGTACAACCGAATGCCTTCAACTGAAATGTCTTCCGCATTTAACCAAAGGATGTTTTTGTTATTCTGTCTCTCACTGTTAAAATAAACCTACCGTTAAAATTATAGACTGATCATTTCTTTGTCAGTGGGCAAATGTACAAAATCAGCAGGGGGTCAAATATTTTTTCCCTCACAGTATAAATATTAGGATGATATTAGCTGTGTGTGTGTGTGTGTGTGTGTGTGTGTGTATATATATACACATTACCAGCGAAAAGTTTGGACACCTACTCATTCAAAGATTTTTATTTCTTACTATTTTCTATATTGTAGAATAATAGTGAAGATAACAAAACTATGAAATAACACATATGGAATCATGTAGTAACCAAAAGAGTATTAAACAAATCAAAATATATTTTAGATTTCAGATTCTTCAAAGTAGCCACCCTTTTCCTTGATGACAGCTTTGCATACTCTTGGCATTCTCTCAACTAGCTTCACCTGGAATGCATTTCAATTAACGTGTGTGCCTTGTTAAAAGTACATTTGTGGAATTTATTTTCTTCTTAATGTGTTTGAGCCAGTTGTGTTGTGACAAGGTAGGGGTGGTATACAGAAGATAGCACTATTTGGTAAAAGACCAAGTCCATATTATGGAAAGAACAGCGCAAATAAGCAAAGGGAAACAACAGTCCGTCATTACTTTAAGACATGAAGGTCAGTCAATGCGGAACGTTACAAAAACTTTAAAAGTTTCTTCAAATGCAGTCGCAAAAACCACCAAGTGCTATGATGAAACTGGCTCTCATGAGGATTGCCACAGGAAAGGAAGACCCAGAGTTACCTGCAGAGGATAAGTTCATTAAAATAACTGCACCTCAGATGGCAGCCCAAATAAATGCTTCACAGAGTTCAAGTAATAGACACATCTCAACATCAACTTTTCAGAGGAGACTGCATGAATCAGGCCTTCATGGTATAATTTCTACAAAGAAACCACTACTAAAGGACACTAATAAGAAGAAGAGACTTGCTTGGGCCAAGAAACACGAGCAATTGACATTAGGCCGGTGGAAATGCAAATTTGAGATTTTTGATTCCAACCGCCGTGTCTTTGTTAGATGCAGAGTAGGTGAACGGATGATCTCCGCATGTGTGGTTCCAATCATGAGGAATGGAGGAGGAGGTGTGATGGTGCTTTGCTGGTGACACTGTCAGTGATTTATTTAGAATTCAAGGCACACTTAACCAGCATGGCTACGACAGCATTCTGCAGCGATACGCCATCCCATCTGTTTTGCGCTTAGTGGGACTATCATTTGTTTTTCAACAGGACAATGACCCAACACACCTCCAAGCTGTGTAGGGGCTATTTGACCAAGAAGGAGAGTGATGGAGTGCTGCATCAGATGACCTGGCCTCCACAATCCCTGTCCTCAAGCCAATTGAGATGGTTTGGGATGAGTTGGACCGCAGAGTGAAGGAAAAGCAGCCAACAAGTGCTCAGCATATGTGGGAACTCCTTCAAGACTGTTGGAAAAGCATTCCTCATGAAGCTGGTTGAGAGAATGCCAAGAGTGTGACTGCACCACCCGCATCAAGGCAAAGGGTGGCTACTTTGAAGAATCTAGAATTTGTTACTACATGATTCCATGTGTTATTTCATAGTGTTGATGTCTTCACTATTATTCTACAATGTAGGAAATAGTAAAAATAAAGAAAAACATTTGAATGAGTAGGTGTGTCCTGGTACTGTATATACAGTGCATTTGGAAAGTATTCAGACCTCTTCACTTTTTCCAAATGTTGTTGTAAAATGTATTAAATAGTTGTTTTCCCTCATCAATCTACACACAATACCCCATAATGACAAAGCAAAGCAAACTTGCCTTACAATCTGGATTTAAAATAGATTTTTGGGAGGTTTGTATCATTTGATTTACACTACATTATTGTAAAACAATCAAGAAATAAGACAAAAAAACTGGAAACTTGAGCATGCATAACTATTTACCCCCCCAAAGTCAATACTTTGTAGAGCCACCTTTTGCAGCAATTACAGCTGCAAGTCTCTTGGGGTATGTCTCTATAAGCGTGGCACATCTAGCCACTGGGATATTTGCCCATTCTTCAAGGCAAAACTTCTCCAGCTCCATAAAGTTGGATGGGTTCCGCTGGTGTACAGCAATCTTTAAGTTATACCACAGATTCTCAATTGGATTGAGGTCTGGGCTTTGACTAGGCCATTCCAATACATTTAAATATGTCCCCTTAAACCACCCAAGTGTTGCTTTAGCAGTATGCTTAGGGTCATTGTCCTGCTGGAAGGTGAACCTCCATCCCAATCTCAAATCTCTTGAAGACTGAAACAGGTTTCCCTCAAGAATTTCCCTGTATTTAGCCATCATTCCTTCAATTCTAACCAGTTTCCCAGTCCCTGCCGATGAAAAACATCCCCCGCAACATGATGCTGCCACCACCATGCTTCACTGTGGGGATTGTAATCTCGGGGGGATGAGAGGTGTTGGGTTTGCGCTAGACATAGTGTTTTCCTTGATGGCCAAAAAGCTCAATTTTAGAGTACCTTCTTCCATATGTTTGGGGAGTCTCCCACTTGGCTTATGGCAAACACCAAAAGCAATGGCTTTTTTTTCTAGCCACTCTTCCGTAAAGCCCAGCTCTGTGGAGTGTATGGCTTAAAGTGGTCCTATGGACAGATACTTCAATCTCCGCTGTGGAGCTTTGCAGCTCTTTCAGGGTTATCTTTGGTCTCTTTGTTGCCTCTCTGATTAATGCCCTCCTTGCCTGGTCCGTGAGTTTTGGTGGGCGGCCCTCTCTTGGCAGGTTTGTTGTGGTGCCATGTTCTTTCCATTTTTTTACAATGGATTTAATGGTGCTCCGTGGGATGTTCAAAGTTTCTGATATTTTTTTATAACCCAACCCTGATCTGTACTTCTCCACAACTTTGTCCTTGACCTGTTTGGAGAGCTCCTTGGTCTTCATGGTGACGTTTGCTTGGTGTTGCCCCTTGCTTAGTGGTGTTGCAGACTCTGGGGCCTTTCAGAACATGTGTATATATACTGAGATTATGTGACAGATCATGTGACGCATAGATTGAACACAGGTGGACTTTATTTAAGTAATTATGTGACTTCTGAAGGTAATTGGTTGCACCAGATCATATTTAGGGGCTTCATAGTTTCTTTTTGAATTTTTTGAAACAAGTTATTTTTTTAATTTCACTCAGTACTTCACTCAGTACTTTGTTGAATAACCTTTGGCAGCGATTACAGCCTCGACTCTTCTTGGGTTGATGCTACAAGCTTGGCACATCTGTATTTGGGAGTATCTCCCATTCTTCTCTGCAGATCCTTTCAAGCTCTGTTAGGTTGAATGGGAAGAGTCGCTGCACAGCTATTTTCAGGTCTTTACAGAGATGTTCGATCGGGTTTAAAGTCCGGGCTCTGCCTGGGCCACTCAAGTACATTCAGAGACTTGTCCCGATGCCACTCCTGCATTGTCTTGGCTGTGTGCTTAGGGTCATTGTCCTGTTGGAAGGTGAACCTTTGCCCCAGTCTGAGGTCCTGAGTGCTCTGGAGCAGGTTTTCATCAAGGATCTCTCAGAACTTTTTTCAGTTAATCTTTCCCTCAATCTTGACTAGTCTCCCAGTCCCTACCGCTGAAAAACATCCCCACAGCATGATGCTGCCACCACCATGCTTCACCGCAGGCATTTAGGCCAAAGAGTTCAATCTTGGTTTCATCAGACCAGAGAATCTTGTTTATGCCTTTTGGCAAGCGGGCTGTCATGTGTCATTTACTGAGGAGTGGCTTCCGTCTGGGCACTACCATGAAGGCCTGATTGGTGGAGTGCTGCAGAGATGGTTGTACTTCTGGAAAGAGGAATTCTGGAGCTCTGTCAAAGCTCTGTCAAAGTGCTTTTCCACCCAGATTGCTCAGAATTCTGGAGCTCTGTCAAAGTGACCCTTCACTTCCCCTCCACCCAGATTGCTGAGTTTGAGCCAGGCAGCCAGCTCTAGGAAGAGTCTTGGTGGTTCCAAACTTCTTCCATTTAAGAATGTGGAAAGGGGGGTACCTAGTCAGTTGTTCAACTGAATGTATTGAACTGAAATGTGTCTTCCACATTTAACTCAACCACTCTAAATCAGAGAGGTGCAGTGGGCTGCCTTAATCAACATCCACGGCGCCCGGGAACAGTGGGTTAACTGCCTTGCTCAGGGACAGAACGACAGATTTTCACCTTGTCAGCTCGGGGATTTGATCCAGCAACCTTCAGGTTACTGGCCCAACGCTCTAACCACTAGGCTACCTGACGCCCCCGAATGATAGATCTTGATGATCTTCAATGCTGTATAAATGTTTTGGTACCCTTCCCCAGATACTGTCTCGGAGTGCTACGGACAATTCCTTCGACCTCATGGCTTGGTTTGCTCTGACATGCACTGTCAACTGTGGGACCTTATATAGACAGGTGTGTGTGTCTTTCCAAATCATGTCCAATCAATTGAATTTACCACAGGTGGACTCAAATAAAGTTTTAGAAACATCTCAAGGATGTTTAATGGAAACAGGATGCACCTGAGCTCAATTTCAAGTCTCATAGCAAATGGTCTGAATACTTATGTAAATAAGGTATTTCAAAGTGACCCTTCACCTCCCTGACCAATGCCCTTCCTCCCAGATTGCTGTGTTCTTGGAGACCTACAATGCTGCAGAAATGTTTTGGTACCCTTCCCCAAATTTGTGCCTCGACACAATCCTGTCTCGGAGCGCTACGGACAATTCCTTTGACCTCATGGCTTGGTTTGCTCTGATGTGCATTGTCAACTGTGGGACCATACAGTGGGGCAAAAAATATTTAGTCAGCCACCAATTGTGCAAGTTCTCTCACTTAAAAAGATGAGAGAGGCCTGTAATTTTCCTCATAGGTACACTTCAACTATGACAGACAAAATGAGGAAAAGAAATCCAGAAAATCACATTGTAGGATTTTTAATGAATTTATTTGCAAATTATGGTGGAAAATAAGTATTTGGTCACATACAAACAAGCAAGATTTCTGGCTCTCACAGACCTGTAACTTCTTCTTTAAGAGGCTCCTCTGTCCACTCGTTACCTGTATTAATGGCACCTGTTTGAACTTGTTATCAGTATAAAAGACACCTGTCCACAACCTCAAACAGTCACACTCCAAACTCCACTATGGCCAAGACCAAAGAGCTGTCAAAGGACACCAGAAACAAAATTGTAGACCTGCACCAGGTTGGGAAGACTGAATCTGCAATAGGTAAGCAGCTTGGTTTGAAGAAATCAACTGTGGGAGCAATTATTAGGAAATGGAAGACATACAAGACCACTGATAATCTTCCTCGATCTGGGGCTCCACGCAAGATCTCACCCGTGGGGTCAAAATGATCACAAGAACGGTGAGCAAAAATCCCAGAACCACACGGGGACCTAGTGAATGACCTGCAGAGAGCTGGGACCAAAGTAACAAAGCCTACCATCAGTAACACACTACGCCGCCAGGGACTCAAATCCTGCAGTGCCAGACGTGTCCCCTTGCCTAAGCCAGTACATGTTCAGGCCCGTCTGAAGTTTGCTAGAGAGCATTTGGATGATCCAGATGAGGATTGGGAGAATGTCATATGGTCAGATGAAACCAAAATATAACTTTTGGTAAAAACTCAACTCGTCGTGTTTGGAGGACAAAGAATGCTGAGTTGCATCCAAAGAACACCATACCTACTGTGAAGCATGGGGTGGAAACATCATGCTTTGGGGATGTTTTCTGCAAAGGGACCAGGACGACTGATCCGTGTAAAGGAAAGAATGAATGGGGCCATGTATCGTGAGATTTTGAGTGAAAACCTCCTTCCATCAGCAAGGGCATTGAAGATGAAACGTGGCTGGGTCTTTCAGCATGACAATGATCCCAAACACACCGCCCGGGCAACGAAGGAGTGGCTTGTAAGAAGCATTTCAAGGTCCTGGAGTGGCCTAGCCAGTCTCCAGATCTCAACCCCATAGAAAATCTTTGGAGGGAGTTGAAAGTCCGTGTTGCCCAGCGACAGCCCCAAAACATCACTACTCTAGAGGAGATCTGCATGGAGGAATGGGCCAAAATACCAGGAACAGTGTGTGAAAACCTTGTGAAGACTTACAGAAAACGTTTGACCTCTGTCATTGCCAACAAAGGGTATATAACAAAGTATTGAGATAAACTTTTGTTATTGACCAAATACTTATTTTCCACCATAATTTGCAAATAAATAAATTAAAAATCCTACAATGTGATTTTCTGGATTTCTTTTTCTCATTTCGTCTGTCATAGTTGAAGTGTACCTATGATGAAAATTACAGGCCTCTCTCATCTTTTTAAGTTGGAGAACTTGCACAATTGGTGGCTGACTAAATACTTTTTTGCCCCACTGTATATAGACAGGTGTGGGTCTTTACAAATCATGTCCAATCAATTGAATTTACCAAAGGTGGACTCCAATAAAGTTTTCACAAAATCTCAAGGATGATCAATGGAAACAGGATGCACCTGAGGTCAATTTAGAGTCTCATAGCAAAGGGTCTGAATACTTTTGTAAATTAGGTATTTCAGATTTTTTTTTAAATAAATATGCCAAAACGTCTAAAAACCTGTTTTCACTTTGTCATTATGGGGTATTGTTTGTAGATTTTACCCCCTTTTTTGTCCCCAATTTTGGGCTTGGGAGAGGTAAAGGTTGAGTCATGCATCCTCCAAAACATGACCTGCCAAGCCGCACTTCTTAACACCTGCTCGCTGGACCAATGTGTCGGAGGAAACACTGTTCAACTGACGACCAAAGTCAGCCTGCAGGCGCCCAGCCCGCCACAAGGAGTTGTTAGAAAACAATGAGCCATGTAAAGCCCCCGCGGCCAAACACTCTCTTAACCCGGACGACACTGGACCAATTGTGCGCCGCCTTATGGGACTCCCGGTCACGGCCTGGGATCAAACCCCAGGCTGTAGTGAGACCGCAACACTGCGAATCAGTGCTGCGCCACTCTGGAAGGGTCTGAATACTTTCCGATCGCTGCAACTGTACATAGCCAATCAGTAAATAGCCCATCCAACCAACTACCTACCTCATCCCCATATTGTTTTTATTTACTTTTCTGCTCTTTTGCACACCAGTATTTCTACTTGCACATCATCATCTGTTCATCTATCACTCCAGTGTTAATTTGTTGAAATTGTAATTACTTCGCTACTATGGCCTATTTATTGCCTTACCTCCATATGCCATTTGCACACACTGCATATAGACTTTTTTTCTATTGTGTTATTGACTGTACGCTTGTTTATTCCATGTGCAACTCTTTGTTTTTTGTGTTGCACTGCTTTGCTTTATCTTGGCCAGGTCGCAGTTGTAAATGAGAACTTGTTCTCAACTAGCTTACCTGGTTAAATAAAGGTGAAATAACATTTTTAAATAAAAATATGATGGGGCGGAAAAGCTCGTTGTAGATCTCGTTAGATGTTCCATCAATTCTCTCATAGATTATGGCATTTGGTTCTTGAATGGTAACTCCAATATCTTGCCTGAGTTCCCAGATTTCCTTTGTTCTGCTACATTCTAACAATAAGTGTTTCATCATCAGTACATGATGACATTGGGCATTTTTTTTTGTTTTAACATAACAGCCTCATTGCATTACTGCTCTCGCATTGAAATTAGCCACTCTTTATTGTTCTGACAGTTGATTTGCCCATAGTCTTTTGACAAGTTGTTCACATTCTGATATGACAAGGTTCCTATACATAATAATTCCACCGTAAATGTATATCACAAGTCTTTTCTTGACTGAGTGCCCCAATTCATTTGTAGCTGCCTGAACTTTTCAGTAAAATCGCCATAGAACCGTTTGTAATATGGGAAGGTGCTTCTTGCTCTCACTTTTTCTGTTTCCATTTCGTTATGTCGCCATTCCAAACAACATATCTATTTATTTTGTTTGTGACAGTTTATATCATCCGCTATTTACCACCCCTAATCCCTCCACCCTAGCCACTACTGGCCCAGAACCGTCCTCATTCTGACTCCCCATTCTGCCCCCAACGGCCCCTGATCCTGCACAGCAGCAAACCAGGCTGCCTCAGTCCAGACCCCCGGACTCAGAGCCGCCTTCACCCTTTCCAGCATCCCCTATCTCACCACCAAGTCAGTACAGGGAGCCACCAGGCAGACAGTGAGGAGGCAGGCCAAGACCCATGAACAGCCAAGAACCATCCAACTACACCAATGACCCGCAAGAGGCCCTCATCCACCTCCGAAACAGAATGACCAAACCCGGTCTCGGGGCACCCCAATTACCCATCATTATGACCCTGACAAGACACTTAGAAATACTTTCTTCAGAAAACTGTTCATGTTTTCCTCCCTACTAGGAAATCCATCCATAGATGGCACAAGGTTTGTACAGAGAACTGCCCGCACGGATGCACTCACACCGAACACACCTAACGAACACACCTGTTTGTGAGTGCTCTGTGGCCAGGTGGGTCTGGGTCCTGTTTGCGCCCTCTGTCCTCCAGCATCCAGTGTCCAGTGTTGCCGCAGCACCGCCCCTACTCCAGCACCGGCCTAGGCCGATGGACATACTCTCCACCCCCACCCCCCACCCCACTGCTCCCTCTCCACCTCTCTCCCCTTCCTCCTTCTACACCAACAGTGCCTTGCATAGTATTCAGCCCCCTTGGCATTTTTCCTATTTTGTTGCATTACAACCTGTAATTTAAATAGATTTTTATTTGGATTTCATGTAATGGACATACACAAAATAGTCCAAATGGGTGAAGTGAAATGATTTTTTTTTTTTTTTAATTCCCCACAAAAATAAACTGAAAAGTCGTGTGTGCATATGTATTCACCCCCTTTGCTATGAAGCCCCTAAATAAGACCTGGTGCAACCAATTACCTTCAGAAATCACATAATTTGTTAAATAAAGTCCACCTGTGTGCAATCTAAGTGCCACATGATCTGTCACATGATCTCAGTATATATACACATGTTCTGAAAGGCCCCAGAGTCTGCAGCACCACTAAGCAAGGGGCAACACCAAGCAAGCGGCACCATGAAGACCAAGGATCTCTCCAAACAGGTCAAGGACAAAGTTGTGGAGAAGTACAGATCAGGGTTGGGTTATAAAAAAATATCCGAAACTTTGAACATCCCACGGAGCACCATTAAGTCAATTATATTTTTTTTTTTAAAGAATATGGCACCACAACAAACCTGCCAAGAGAGGGCCACCCACCAAAACTCACGGACCAGGCAAGGAGGGCATTAATCAGAGAGGCAACAAAGATACCAAAGATAACCCTGAAGGAGCTGCAAAGCTCCACAGCGGAGATTGGAGTATCTGTCCATAGGACCACTTTAAGCCATACACTCCACAGAGCTGGGCTTTACGGAAGAGTGGCCGGAAAAAAGCCATTGCTTAAAGAAAAAAATAAGCAACCACATTTGGTGCTCACCAAAAGCCAAGTGGGAGACTCCCCAAACATATGGAAGAAGGTACTCTGGTTAGATGAGACAATTTTAGCTTTTTGGCCATCAAGGAAAGCACTATGTCTGACGCAAACCCAACACCTCTCATCACCCCGAGATTACCATCCCCACAGTGAAGCATGGTGGTGGCAGCATCATGCTGTGGTGATGTTTTTCATCGGCAGGGACTGGGAAACTGGTTAGAATTGAAGGAATGATGGATGGCGCTAAATACAGGGAAATTCTTGAAGGAAACCTGTTTCAGTCTTCAAGAGATTTGAGACTGGGACAGAAGTTCACATTCCAGCAGGACAATGACCCTAAGAATACTGCTAAAGCAACATTCGGGTGGTTTAAGGGGACACATTTAAATGTCTTGGAATGGCTTAGTCAAAGCCCAGACCTCAATCCAATTGAGAATCTGTGGTATAACTTAAAGATTGCTGTACACCAGCGGAACCCATCTAACTTGAAGGAGCTGGAGAAGTTTTGCCTTGAAGAATGGGCAAATATCCCAGTGGCTAGATGTGCCACGCTTATAGAGACATACCCCAAGAGACTTGCAGCTGTAATTGCTGCAAAAGGTGGCTCTACAAAGTATTGACTTTGGGGGGGGGGAGTAGTTATGCACGCTCAAGTTCTGTCTTTTTGTCTTATTTCTTGATTGTTTCACAATAAAATAATATTTTATAAAAAAATATATATAACAGTATTGAAGGAGTTCCCACATATGCTGAGCACTTGTTGACTGCTTTTCCTTCACTCTGTGGACCATCTCATCCCAAACCATCTCAATTGGGTTGAGGTCGGGTGATTGTGGAGGCCAGGTCATCTGATGCAGCACTCCATCACTCTCCTTCTTGGTCAAATAGCCCTTACACAGCTTGGAGGTGTGTTGGGTCATTGTCCTGTTGAAAACAAATGAGAGTCTCACTAAGCGCAAAACAGATGGGATGGCGTATCGCTGCAGAATGCTGTGGTAGCCATGCTGGTTAAGCGTGCCTTGAATTCTAAATAAGTCATCATAGTGTCACCAGCAAAGCACCCCCACACCATCACACCTCCTCCATGCTTCACGGTGGGAACCACACACATCATCCGTTCACCTACTCTGCGTCTCACAAAGACACGGTGGTTGGTACCAAAAATCTCACATTTTGACTCATCAGACCAAAGGACAGATTTCCACTGTTCTAATGTCCATTGCTCGTGTTTCTTGGCCCAAGCAAGTCTCTTCTTCTTATTGGTGTATTTTAGTAGTGGTTTCTTTGCAGCAATTATACCATGAAGGCCTGATTCATGCAGTCCCCTCTGAACAGTTGATGTTGAGATGTGTCTGTTACTTGAACTCTGTGAAGGATTTATTTGGGCTGCAATTTCTGAGGCTGGTAACTTTAATGAACTTATCCTCTGCAGCAGAGGTAACTCTGGGTCTTCCTTTCCTGTGGCGGTCCTCATGAAAGCCAGTTTCATCATAACACTTGATGAAATTTTCTGCATTGACTGACCTTCATGTCATAAAGTACTGATGGCCTGTCATTTTTCTTTGCTTATTTGCTCTCTTCTTGCCATAATATGGACTTGGTCTTTTACCAAATAGTGCTATTTTCTGTATACCACCCCTACCTTGTCGCAACACAACTGATTGTCTCAAACGCATTAAGTGAATTTTTAACAAGGCACACCTGATAATTGAAATGCATTCCAGGTGACTACCTCATGAAGCTGGTTGAGAGAATGCCAAGAGTGTGCAAAGCTGTCATCAAGGCAAAGGGTGGCTACTATGAAGAATCTCAAATATATTTTGATTTGTTTAACACTTTTTTGGTTACTACATGATTCCATATGTGTTATTTCTACAATGTAGAAAATAGTCAAAATAAAGAAAACTCCTGGAATGAGTAGGTGTGTCTAAACTTTTGACTGGTTTTACTTGGTCTGTAACACCATGGTTCAAATAGGTTACTGTAAATTGCATTGTATTGTGTTGTATGATGCAATAAACCACTTTACAAAATAAAAATTATAATTATTACCATACAGAGAATTAGACAATGTTCAACCTGTCTCAAAATACAACACTGTCCCTTTAATTAAGACATAAGCTTTTTACCTGACTGGCTTTTGAAAGACAGCTTGAAATGTAGCCTACACGTTTTGTAGGAAGCAGTAACTCTTGTAGGAAGCAGTAACTCCACATTGCTGACCTATATGTTACAAATGTAAGGAGGCTTGTTGTGCAATTAAACTGAACGTCTTTACTTCAGATCAACATGTTAACAACATGCACAAATCTCACTCATCCAATCCTCACACCTCCGTTTACGCACAATGTGCCTGACACATTCTTAAAGCAACAGTATTCAATACTCAACTGAGCTACGACACCATAGTGGTGTAAGATACAGAGTTACATCAAAAGGTCGTCCCTCAGCCAAGTAGGCCCGTATCATCTGTGAGGTGGTAGAGGACAACGGCATGGCTTCTGCACATTTTGAACGCAAATCATGAATGACCAGTAGGTATCTTTCGTGTGCTGGGGCCCCGTGCAACTCTCCACAGATATCCACCTCCAGGAGGTCCCAGGGAGCCTTTGGCCATTCCACTGGTGTCAGGGGGGCAGGAGTGGGTCTGCCCAATTCCCCACTCATCAGGCATGCTGTCACCACGGACTCAATGTCTCTGTCAATATTTTGCCACCAGACCGTGCCCCTGCATCGTTGCTTCACCTTAACGATGCCCAGGTGCCCCTCATGTGCCACGCGAAGCACTCTGGAATCAGTGTGCGATGTCATCTGGCGATGCACACTTCCTCCCAGAATGAGAGCTCATCTCTCAACCTGTAGAATGGCAGTAGATCTCCGTCCACCATAGCAGGCCATCCTTACCTGATGTAGGTGCGAAGACTTGTGAGCAGCTTGTCATCCTGTGATGCCTGTTTGAGTTCCTGCATTGTGACTGTAGCTTCCAGGGGGCCATGTAGCATGTGGACCCAGTTGTCGTCGCCCCCCTCTGTTGTGTCTCCCTCTGTTGCCATGCACACCATTGATGCAGGTGAGATCGCCCTGGACAGCAGGTCAGCCACAACGTTGTGGCATCCTGGGGTGAACTCAAGATCAAAATTGTAGTGGTTCAGATCTGAAAATAAATACCGTGGACCCATACAAATGGGTTGTGAGCCCCTCAGCAGTTGGTAGTGGGTACTTGTCGGGAATAGTCTCTGCGGTCCATGCAGATCTGAAGATCGCCATTTTAATTAGACGCAACAACCAGGTTAGAGACTGTTGGGTTTGAGAATATGTTTCTTTGCTAATTGTTAGGTTTGAGAATATGTTTCTTTGCTACACAGGAATATGTTTGAGCTAAGGCTGATAAATTGTGGAACAATACAGTGGATTGTAAACACCTGGTGTCTGACTGGCTAAAGGGCTGTGTTTAACCTTGGGAGATAACAGTATGTTGAGCTAGGAACACATGAATAGAAATATGTTGAGACACAAACAGGACTGAGCCTGTGGCCTCAGTAACCCCGGACAACAAGCGCCAAGAGGCTGGGACCAGCCTGTGCGCCTACTATTGGCTAGGCAAGTCTAAACCCCGCCCAGCCACTGTTCTGATAGGCCCATCCCGAGGTGGGAACTACCTCTGTCAGAACATACTTATACCAATGCATTTAGCAGAAAGGGCAGTTCTCTGTTGCCCTGCGTGGTGTTACAGTGAACCCGTATATACGAAAATTGCATTTACCATTTATTGAGTGAATAAAAATAATTAGAACTTACTTGGTGACTCTGTGTCACCTTTTGTCCTGATACCAGATTTGATTTTCATAACCCTAACAAGACCCAAGGCCAAGGCGTAAATGGGCTCGATGATGTAATTCTTCAAGAGGTTGTCAAGTGCCTTGTTAATGGGCTTCCGAAGGGTCAGCGGATCCCTCCGCAATGGCAGGATTACTGTCTTGACCTCTTTGTTGACTGTAGGCCAATGGACAAAACCTCTGAGGTGACCTAACCCCTCAAACAGTTGTGAGTACTGCATGGACACTGGTGTAGGCAAGTGCTGCACATGTGCAACCCTAGGGCATGAAATAAGTCCAGTCCCAGGATGTTAGCGCCATCTGTTGCAATGTAGAACTGGGTGGCCGGTGTGGTTTTGTAACAGACTGGCAGTGAGACAGTCCCAATGATTGCGATCGGTGTGTGGTTGTAGCTGTAGAGGGATCGGTGTGTGGTTGTAGCTGTAGAGGGATACTGCTGGTCTCTGCGGTGGAACGTGAGAAGAATGATTCATAAGTGGCTTTGTTCAAAAGTGACACTTTTGATCCAGTGTCAGATCATCAGTCTCTAACAACAGTTTATCCCTCAGTGGAGCACTTTGTTTTTTCAATTAACTGATCACCTACAAATTCGTTTTCGAGTGGTCCGAATCTGCATGGTCCCACTAGCTCTCTCAAGGAGGAGACAAACTGTGCTACGGACTCACCCGGCAGTTGAGCTCTTGTCTGAAGAGAAAATGATGCATGATCATACTGCGTAAGCCACTGTAGTGTTCCCTGAGAGCTTGGAACGCCGATGTGAACTTGTTATCCACCGGCTGTAGAATGAAGACACGTTGTCCCTCAGCTCCGAGACAGTGGAGTAGAATCTCCCGTTTTCGTGCGTCGGCAGCTCCATGCAGATTGATAGCTACCATATACAACTGAAAGGATTGAAACCAGGGATTCCATGGAACAGGTGGTTCTCCAGGGACATGGAGAAATGGAGATGGTGGAGGTAAGCTAAACTCGGCCATCCTCGTCGCCAAATGTAAGGAGGCTTGTTGTGCAATTAAACTGAACGTCTTTACTTCAGACCAATATGTTAACAACTTGCACACGCGCAGTTTAGAGGGAACATTGCTTATAGGATACTTCAGATGTGCTTATGGCACACACTGTTAGGTACTGGTCGGTACCGTTAATATATGTGTGCATTTTTCATTATGTTGATGACGGTTGAGCACCTAATATGTCCACTCCCAGATCTACAGTCTTTGTAAGAGCTTGTGAAAATCAAGAGCTGCACTGTTAAGATGGTTTACTGTGTATTTGTCATTAACTTAATGGCAGTTGGTCACCAGGAAGTTCATGTTTATTTTTCAATAATTTACTTTCAGCTTGCTGCAAGAAGTTATTGTAAAATTCACAATAACTTACTGAGGCTGATCTCTGTCACTGGCCTGATTGTGCAGCAGTAAGGTCAGTTGCTGCCAACCAAGAGATTGAGGCCAAGTGAGTCCCAAATGTGCTCACCACAAAGAATGCTTAGTAGTTGTTAACTAATGTTAAGCTATCTTGTAATGAGAAATGGTCAGTGAAAGTTCAATAAGTTACTGGCAGCTAGTTGCAAATAAGTTACTAGCAGTTACTGGCTATTAAGTTACAGTGAATTTTACAATAACTTACTGACAGCTGGTTGCCAGTTCGGTTTGATAGAATTCACAGAAACTTCCAGGCAACTAACTGCCATTAAGTTACTGTGAAATGCACATCCTCTTAACAGTCCAGCTCTTTATTGTCACATGCTTTTACAAAGACTGCAATACTGACAGTGTTAAAAGAGGTGCTACACCTTTGACAACATAACCATCAACTACTTAAACCGATACAACACTGCCACGGACGGTTGGCATAAATACAAAAAATGTAAATAACTTCTTTCATGTACTTTTACTGCAACCAGTAGCCTGTAGTGTACCCTAAAATTACAGGAACTATTTAACAGAGTAGCATTTTATGGCATAAAGGAAAACATGGTGGAGAAAGAAAGAACAGGATGATTATTGACAACCATCACAGCAGTAAAGAACCCTTCCAGATATGCAAACAAACACATTTTTTACACATATCACTCTCACCCCTGACAATGAACCCCTCGAGAACCCTTTTTTTGTGTACAAATAAAATGTATCATTATTTTTATTATTAGAGGCATTTAGTCACAGATGACATCGCCAGCCACACATGGACACACGTACACACAGGGAAGACAACAAAACCCAGAAATGACACAATGATGACACCATTACTTGTATCAAATACACAGTGTTTATTGTTTTGAATGGTATTAAACCATTAAGAAGTAATAAACAGCAGTATCTAATGTACATAGGAGTATCTAATGTACATGTTTGTGCCAATGTTGTGTTTGCTTGCACAGAGGGGTCTAGAGAAGGACATGGAAAGGGTGAGGAGCGATAGCGATGGGTGAGAGAAGGATATGGGCGAGGAAAGTTAGGGAATAGGTGAAAGGAGTATGGTGCATTCAGATAAGTGTATGTTGTTTCACCATGAGGCTTGCCGAAAGATTGGCTTTCATGGGTGTGTACGGTATAAGAACCTCTTAGATCAGTGGTATTCAAACTCTCAGTCGGGACACCATTTTTCTCCCAATAATTTCTCGCGACCCCACCCCAAATCTAACCTTAAAATCTGTTAATTTAGATTTTTACATAAACAAAAAACCTTCAATTAATTACATTCTCATCTCTTATCAAAATGAAGAAACCAATAAATACATTTACTCAATATAAATTTTTTTTCAAATTATCTTTCTCAAAAACATTATATTGTATTATGTCCCATACAATAATGTGTACTCTTGATTTGTTGTTACAAAAAAATTATACAAAAAAACTAAAACATGTTGGCGACCCCACTGCAGTTCCCCAGGTTGCGACCCCGACTTTGATTGTCTTAGATTGTATCAGACCAATCAAATGACTCAGGTCCAACTATCCAAAACCTTATTGATTATTTCAACGCCTCAGCATCTTTAGAGAAGGGTATGAGGTTCAAAATAGAGTGGACCTTTGAAAGAATGCCCCCTTAATCTTGATTGCCAGTTTTATGTGGGATTAACAGAGTAGAGTTTGGGGAAAGTAGAGTTAGACGTAGTACAGCAAACTAGTAGAGTGTGAGTAGAGTAGGGGTTCAGATGTTGTAGTCAGTTGTAGTAGGGTGTGAGTAGTGTAGGGGTTCAGATGTTGTAGAGTCTGAGTAGAGCTGTAGTAGATTGTGAATAGAGTAGAGGATCAGATGGAGTAGAGTCTGAGCTGCTCCTCCACGTCTCCCTCTGACACCTCCCCAAACGTCTCCTGGTTCTCCTTCAGCAGCTGGAAGATGGCTGCCAGCTGCTCCCGTTGCACCCTGGGAAAAACACACAGGTAAACAAATCTGAGTCTCCACCCTGCTGCTGTCACCTGGTCAATGGCAAAGATAGAGCCCACAGGGACAGAGGCAGGTTTAAAAAAAAATTAAGTCTAGTATACACACATGCACAGATGGTTAACGACAAGTGGTTCATGATACAAGTGCAGAACATAGGTCAGCAAAGCTAGATGATTGTACAGCCCAGCCCAACACAGCCAAGTGCAGCATGGAGAAACACAGCCAACATAGAACAGTGAATATGGTGTGAGCAAAATGGCCACTGAACCGATGGGATGAGTCTTGTCCTGGAGTCTTGTCCTGGAGGCAGAACTAAGCGATTTCCGCTACATGTGCCAGCTGCAAAGTCAAAATTGTCCATATTGTAAAAATGAATGACAATTTTTAAGGTTAGGCATTAGGGTTAGCAGTGTGGCTAAGATTAGTGTTAGGTTTAATATCAGCTTTTATGACTGTGGCTGTGCCAGCTCTAAAATGAAAAAAAAGCTCAGGTGACCCCTCTGCAGAGCCTCCTCCAGAACAAGACTCATGACAAAAAACGCCAACCTGCGTTTGGTGATGCAATGCACCACCAGTTGGTCAAATGGGGAATTGCCATATGAGTTGTTTCAAATAGGGGAAGTGTCATCTGGTTTGAGGTGATCCCTCAAATGTTATGTCCCAATCAACACCATACCCACCCCTGAGAAACACCTGATTTATATTTAACACATGAACCATGGCAACATCCTCAGGGGAGCTGGGGGGATGGAGCAGGAAAGAGGAGGAGGAGGGGGGGGTAAGGGTTGAGGAGCATGAGGTACGGATGAGAGACATGGGGATATGGGACTGGTCCAGTCCTTGAGGGCAGCAGCGTCTGCTGGTCTCTTGAGGAATGCAGTTGAGAGACATCTGGTATAAGCATGAGGCCAGGGGACTGGATGGTAGGTCACTAGATGGCCATGCTTGAAAAGACAAGGGGCTTCAGAACTGAAACTTTGAAATACCTTTGCTTTTTGGTGTCAGTTTAGTTTAAGGTTAAAAATCACATCGGATGTTAGAGTTTAAGCACATCCATCCGTTCTAGCATGGTCAGGCAATGACGACCCTAATGAATTAGCGCAATTCTTATGTTCATACTTTACCATGTTTTTACTACAGCCCCTGTCTGCATGTCTGTCTGTCCGAGGGGCTTACAGAGAGGTAAAGTCAGTGGTGAACTCTACCCTGCAGAAATAGAGAGCAGGACACAGATGTTACAGACAGACACCAGGCCTGGTTGGGTCTCTGAATTGGATGCCTTGGTTTCTGCTGGAGTAAGATGAAGCTGCCCTGGAACACTGATCTAAGGTCAGTTTGTGTTATCTCCCTCAACTCATGAGGGTGTTTCCTTCTTTCTTTCTTTCTTTCTTTCTTTCCTGTGCCTTGTTTTCGGAGCCCTGGTCCTAAGTCCCCAGTGGTGCCGTGGATAGAAGCAGCGGCTAAGCACAGCCAGCCTCACAGAGACAACACACACTGACACACACTGACACTTGGAGAGGGGGAGAGGGGCTGTAAGGTAGCAGAGGACGCTGGACAGGAGAGGGTTAAACAGTGGGAAAGACAATTTATAATGGCCATGTCCAAAATCTGTCTTGCGTACTACTTACTAAAACTACATACGTTGTACTACCCGTACTACATACTATTTAGGATGTACTGTTTAGTTAAAATGTATGCAGTAAGTAACAAATATTAACACACTAAGGTCATCCATACTGAGAAAGTGCCATGTAATGCGCAATTGTTCTTGTTCCCCGCCATTCATTTGTTTTAGTAGAGTGTGTCCCCTATTCTGATTATCAGTTGTTGTCAAACGCACATGGGTCTGAAAAGACAATTGTATTCTTCAAAAGTGTACAGCAAATTCTACTCGATGAAAAGCTGAAATTAGTATGTCATCCTGGCATTTAAAGCATACTAACTTTAAAAAATGTCACATCCTATAAAAACGTTCTATTTTCGCAAACCCAAAAAGCCTACTATTTAGAACGCAAGTATGGGTATTCGGACATGGCCAGTTACTGCTGGTATGCAGTAGCAGTTGAATATGGGGAAAGGGGAGGAGACTAGGAAAGGAAGCCACGTGAGAGTATTGAGATGCAGCCCAGCACTGACCTCTGTTCCTCCTCCAGCTCCTCTTTGGTCATCATCTTCTCCATCTGGCTGGTCCGCAGCATGCCGGGGACGTATTTCAGGGGCACTTCCACTTCCTCCATATCTGCTGAGAGAAAAGGCTCTCTTGGTGCTGTTTGAATCCCAGTGGTCATTCACCAGCCCAAGTCCTGGAGAGCTACATGCTGTGCAGGCTTCTTTTCCAGCCAACACTAACATACCTGAGTCTACTGATCACCAAGACCTTGATTAGCTGAAATCAGGGTGTGTTTTTGCTAGGCTGAAACAAAAGCTGCCAAATTGTGTAAGTCAACAGGACCAAAGTTGGTGGCCACTGCTCTATCCACAGTGATTGAAGCAGTGGCTTACTCACCGTTGCTGTACTCTGGGCTCTCTGTGGCACCCCCTGTCTGTGGGTAGGAGAAAGGGCACAGTAACGACCCCCCCTCAGGGAACTGTAGGTGACCAAAGTCTCTACCTGGAATGTCCACTGGAGCTGAGGCAGGGTTTGAGGTCGAGCACCGTTGGCCAGACTGTCAGAGAGGAAGAGAGACAGGAAGTGAGAGAGGTTGAGAAACATTTGACTAAACCAGCAGTTCCCAAACTAGGGGTCGCGACCCCACGTGGGTTCGCCTGATATGAAAATTGGGTCGCGAGAGAATTTACAAAATCCTGAGAAAATAATATATATATATATTATTCCAACTGTGAATGGCCAGGCCCGCTACGCTATGAAACCACACACTATTGCAGACTTTGATTTTACCGGCTGCAATTGATATGGTGAAAACAATGTGTGGGGAGGCAGAGGCACAACACACATCATTACCTTTGTCAGATAGCACTGCAATGAAGAATGTATGCTATTGCTAGCAATCAAGAGGAAACTGACTGAACAACTCAAAAACTCCTAATGCTCTCCAAATGGACGTTAGCTGTGAGGGCCGAGATGCCCATACATTGACTTATGTTCGCTATACATGTCAGGGGATGCTATTCACAAGGACATTATTCTGTCTCACGATTCCCGAGCATGAAACAGCACAGGGGATGGTCAGTGTGCTGCGTGGCTATATTCACGAAAAACAGATTCCAAGAGATCGAATGGTGGGATTTTGCACAGATGGGGCTCCATCTATGGCGGGACAGCGGACCTGCCTCTACACTCTAGTTATGAATGTGTCTCCCTCTGCCATATGGACGCATAGTATGAGAGCAACTGGCGACAAAAGAGCTGAGCATAGAAGTCGGAGATATACTGCAGCAGGGGCGGCAGGTAGCCTAGTGGTTAGAGTGTTGGGCCAGAACCAAAAGGTTGCTGGATCAAATCCCTGAGCTGACAAGGTAAAAATCTATCGTTCTGCCCCTGAACAAGGCAGTTAACCCACTGTTCCCCGGTAGGTCGTCATTATGATTAAGAATTTGTTCTTATCTGGCTTGCCTCATTAAATAAAAAATATTTTGTCACACAACACACAGATGTCTCAAGTTGAGGGAACTTGCAATTGACATGCTGACTGCAGGAATGTCCACCATTGTTGTCAGAGAATTTAATGTTAATTTCTCTACCATAAGCCGCCTCCAACGTTGTTTTAGAGACTTTGGCAGTAGGTCCAACCGGCCTACTGCGTGTAACCATGTGTAACCATGTGTACTACGTGTAAAAGTACCCAATTAACTAAAAGTAGAGATACAGTACCTTAATAAACTCAGCAAAAAAAGAAACGTCCCTTTTTCAGGACCCTGTCTTTCAAAGATATTTCGTAAAAATCCAAATAACTTCACAGATCTTCATTGTAAAAGGGTTTAAACACTGTTTCCCATGCTCGTTCAATGAACCATAAACAATTAATGAACATGCACCTGTGGAACAGTCTTAAAGACACTAACAGCTTTCAGACGGTAGGCAATTAAGGTCACAGTTATGAAAACTTAGGACACCAAAGAGGCCTTTCTTCTTACTCTGAAAAACACAAAAATAAAGATGCCCAGGGTCCCTGCTCATCTGCGTGAACGTGCCTTAAGCATGCTGCAAATAGGCTTGAGGACTGCAGATGTGCCCAGGAAAGAAAATTGCAATGTCCGTACTTTGAGACACCTAAGACAGCGCTACAGGGAGACAGGAAGGACAGCTGATCGTCCTCGCAGTGGCAGACCACGTGTAACAACACCTGCACAGGATCGGTACATCCGAACATCCTACCTGCGGGACAGGTACAGAATGGCAACAACAACTGCCCGAGTTACACCAGGAGCGCAAAATCCCTCCATCAGTGCTCAGACTGTCCGCAATAGGCTGAGAGAGGCTGGACTGACTTTTACTTTTGATTTTGACCCCCCCTTTGTTCAGGGACACATTATTCCATTTCTGTTAGTCACGTCTGTGGAACTTGTTCAGTTTATGTCTCAGTTGTTGAATCTTGTTATGTTCATACAAATACTTACACATGTTAAGTTTGCTGAAAATAAACACAGTTGACAGTGAGAGGACGTTTCTTTTTTGCAGAGTTTATAAGCAGCCCCGTGTGAAAGCAGAGTGTTGATGGTCGACACTAAAAAGAGGAGGATCCCAACTGCTACTATGTTTATTTCTCAGCTGCTCCATTATAAAACCGGGGAAGCCTACCAGGCTTAAAAACGAAATGTGAGAAAGTGGCCTCCATTCGCTATTGGAGTGTTTATTTTTATTCATTTATTTCACCTTTATTTAACCAGGTAGGCCAGTTGAGAACAAGTTGTCATTTACAACTGCGACCTGACCAAGATAAAGCAAAGCAGTGCGACAAAATCAAACACAGAGTTACACATAAACAAACACAGAGTCAATAACACAATCACGTGTCTTTTTTCCCCTGTCCTTGTTCCTGCCCATTTTTCCGGCGCCGACAGAGATCCTTGCTTCGCGTTCTTAGGAAGCTATGCAGTATTTCGTTTTTTTATGTATTACTTCTTACATTGTTACCCCAGGAAATCTTAAGTTTTATTACATACAGCTGGGAGGAACTATTGGATATAAGAGCAACGCCAACTTACCAACATTACGACCAGGAATACGACTTTCTCGAAGCGGATCCTCTATAGACCGGATCCCAGCCGGCGACCCAAAACAACGGCGCCGCAGGAGAAAGGGCAGACGGGGCGGTCTTCTGGTCAGGCTCCGTAGACGGGCACATGTCGCACCGCTCCAGAGTATACTACTCGCCAATGTCCAGTCTCTTGACAACAAGGTAGACGAAATCTGAGCAACGGTTGCCTTCCAGAGAGACATCAGAGATTGCAACGTTCTTGCTTCACGAAAACATGGCTCACTCGGGATACGTTGTCAGAGTCGGTACAGCCACCTGGTTTCTTCACGCATCGCGCCCGACAGAAACAAACATCTATCTGGTAAGAAGAAGGGCGGGGGTGTATGCCTTATGATTAACGAGACGTGGTGTGATCATAACAACATACAGGAACTCAAGTCCTTTTGTTCACCTGACATAGAATTCCTTACAATCAAATGCCGACCTCATTATCTACCAAGAGAATTCTCTTCGATTATAATCACAGTCACGTATATCCCCCCAAGCTGACACATCGACGGCCCTGAAAGAACTTCATTGGACTCTATGTAAACTGGAAACCACATATCCTGAGGCTGCATTTATTGTAGCTGGGGATTTTAACAAGGCTAATCTGAAAACAAGACTCCCTAAATTTTATCAGCATATCGAATGTGGATCATTGTTATTCTAACTTCTGCGACACATACAAAGCCATTCCCGGCCCCCCTTTCAGCAAATCTGACCCTGAATCCATTTTGTCACTCCCAGCCTATAGACAGAAACTAAAACAGGAAACGCCTGGTCCGACCAATCTGATTCCACGCTTCAAGATTGCTTCAATCACGTGGACTGGGATATGGTCCACATAGCGTTGGACAATAACATTGATGAATACGCTGATTCGGTGAGCGAGTTTATTAGCAAGATGTTGTACCCACAGAGACTATTAAAACCTTCCCCAAGCAGAAACGTGGATTGATGGCAGCATTCGCGCAAAACTGAAAGCACGAACCCATGCTTTTAATCAGGGTAAGGCGACCGGGAAACATGACTGAATACAAACAGTGTAGCTATTCCCTCCGCAAGGCAATCAAACAAGCTAAGCGTCAGTATAGAGACAAAGTAGAGTTGCAATTCAACGGCTCAGACACAAGAGGTATGTGGCAGGGTCTACAGTCAATCACGGACTACAAAAAGAAAACCAGCTCCATCGTGGACCACGATGTCTTGCTCCCAGACAAACTAAACAACGTTTTTGCTCGCTTTAAAGACAATACAGTGCCACCGACACGGGCTCTCCTTCACCGCAGCTAACGTGAGTAAAACATTTAAACGTGTTAACCCTTGCAAGGCTGCCGGCCAAGATGGCATCCCTGGCTGTGTCCTCAGAACATGCGCAGACCAGCTGGCTGGTGTGTTTATGGACATATTCAATCAATCCTTATCCCAGTGTGCTGTTCGTTCCCACATGCTTAGGAGGGCCACCATTGTTCCTGTTCCCAAGAAAGCTAAGGTAACTGAGCTAAATGACTATCGCCCCATAGCACTCACTTCTGTCATCATGAAGTGCTTTGAGAGACTAGTCAAGGATCATATCACCTCCATCCTACCTGACACCCTAGACCCACTCCAAAGGTCCACAGACGACGCAATCGCAATCACACTGCACACTGCACACTGCACACTGCCCTAACCCATCTGGACAAGAGGAATACCTATGTAAGAATGCTGTTCATCGACTACAGCTCAGCATTTAACACCATAGTACCCTCCAAACTCGTCATTAAGCTCGAGATCCTAGGTCTCGACCCGCCCTGTGCAACTGGGTCCTGGACTTCCTGACGGGCTGCCCACAGGGGGAGAGGGTAGGAAACAACATCTCCACCCCGCTGATCCTCAACGCCCCACAAGGGTGCGTTCTCAGCCCTCTCCTGTACTCCCTGTTCAGCCATGACTGTGTGGCCAAGCACACCTCCAACTCAATCATTAAGTTTGCAGACGACACTACAGTGGTAGGCTTGATTATCAACAACGACGAGACGGCCTACAGGGAGGAGGTGAGGGCCATCGGAGTGTGGTGTCAGGAAAATAACCTCTCACTCAACGTCAACAAAACAAAGGAGATGATCGTGGACTTCAGGAAACAGCAGAGGGAGCACCCCCCTATCCACATCGAGGGGTCAGTAGTGGAGAAGGTGGAAAGTTTTAAGTTCCTGAAATGGTCCACCCACACAGACAGCGTGGTGAAGAAGGCGCAACATCACCTCTTCAACCTCAGGAGGCTGAATAAATTCAACTTGTTACCAAAAACACACAAACTTCTACAGATGCACAATCGAGAGCATCCTGTCGGGCTGTATCACCGCCTGGTACGGCAACTGCTGCACCCACAACCGTAAGGCTCTCCAGAGGGTAGTGAGGTCCGCACAACGCATCACCGGGGGCAAACTACCTGCCCTCCAGGACACCTACACTACCCAATGTCACAGGAAGGCCATAAAGATCATCAAGGACAACAACCACCCGAGCCACTGCCTGTTTACCCCGTTATCACCCAGAAGGAGAGGTCAGTACAGGTGCATCAAAGCTGGGACCGAGAGACTGAAAAACAGCTTCTACCTCAAGGCCATCAGACTGTTAAACAGCCATCACTAACATTGACTGGCTGCTGCCAACAAACTGACTCAAATCTCTAGCCACTTTAATAAATTGACTTAATAAAGGTATCACTAGTCACTTTAAATAATACCACTTTAATAATGTTTACATATCCTACATTACTCATCTTATATGTACAGTGGGGCAAAAAAGTAATTAGTCAGCCACCAATTGTGCAAGTTCTCCAACTTAAAAAGATGAGAGAGGCCTGTAATTTTCATCAATTTTCATCAAATCCAGAAAATCACATTGTAGGATTTTTAATGAATTTATTTGCAAATTATGGTGGAAAATAAGTATTTGGTCAATAACAAAAGTTTATCTCAATACTTTGTTATATACCCTTTGTAGAGGTCAAATGTTTTCTGTAAGTCTTCACAAGGTTTTCACACACTGTTGCTGGTATTTTGGCCCATTCCTCCATGCAGATCTCCTCTAGAGCAGTGATGTTTTGGGGCTGTCGCTGGGCAACACGGACTTTCAACTCCCTCCAAAGATTTTCTATGGGGTTGAGATCTGGAGACTGGCTAGGCCACTCCAGGACCTTGAAATGCTTCTTACGAAGCCACTCCTTCGTTGCCCAGGCGGTGTGTTTGGGATCATTGTCATGCTGAAAGACCCAGCCACGTTTCATCTTCAATGCCCTTGCTGATGGAAGGAGGTTTTCACTCAAAATCTCACGATACATGGCCCCATTCATTCTTTCCTTTACACGGATCAGTCAGTCCTGGTCCCTTTGCAGAAAAACAGCCCCAAATCATGATGTTTCCACCCCCATGCTTCACAGTAGGTATGGTGTTCTTTGGATGCAACTCAGCATTCTTTGTCCTCCAAACACGACGAGTTGAGTTTTTACCAAAAAGTTCTATTTTGGTTTCATCTGACCATATGACATTCTCCCAATCCTCATCTGGATCATCCAAATGCTCTCTAGCAAACTTCAGACGGGCCTGAACATGTACTGGCTTAAGCAGGGGGACACGCCTGGCACTGCAGGATTTGAGTCCCTGGCGGCGTAGTGTGTTACTGATGGTAGGCTTTGTTACTTTGGTCCCAGCTCTCTGCAGGTCATTCACTAGGTCCCCGTGTGGTTCTGGGATTTTTGCTCACCGTTCTTGTGATCATTTTGACCCCACGGGTGAGATCTTGCGTGGAGCCCCAGATCGAGGAAGATTATCAGTGGTCTTGTATGTCTTCCATTTCCTAATAATTGCTCCCACAGTTGATTTCTTCAAACCAAGCTGCTTACCTATTGCAGATTCAGTCTTCCCAACCTGGTGCAGGTCTACAATTTTGTTTCTGGTGTCCTTTGACAGCTCTTTGGTCTTGGCCATAGTGGAGTTTGGAGTGTGACTGTTTGAGGTTGTGGACAGGTGTCTTTTATACTGATAACAAGTTCAAACAGGTGCCATTAATACAGGTAACAAGTGGAGGACAGAGGAGCCTCTTAAAGAAGAAGTTACAGGTCTGTGAGAGCCAGAAATCTTGCTTGTTTGTATGTGACCAAATACTTGTTTTCCACCATAATTTGCAAATAAATTCATTAAAAATCCTACAATGTGATTTTCTGGATTTTCTTTCCTCCTTTTGTCTGTCATAGTTGAAGTGTACCTATGATGAAAATTACAGGCCTCTCTCATCTTTTTAAGTGAGAGAACTTGCACAATTGGTGGCTGACTAAATACTTTTTTGCCCCACTGTATATACTGTATTCTATACCATCTACTGCATCTTGCCTATGCCGCACAGTCATCGCTCATCCATATATTTATATGTACATATTCTTATTAATCCCTTTACATTTGTGTGTGTATAAGGTAGTTATTGTGAGTTTGTTAGATTACTTGTTAGATATTACTGCACTGTCGGAACTAGAAGCACAAGCATTTCGCTACACTCGCATTAACATCTGCTAACCATTTGTATGTGACCAATAAAATTTGATTGGATTTAGCCAAGGAACAGAGAGCAAGCTTTTTTTGCAACTTTTTCAAATAGTCAATAGGCTATAATGGCATCTTTGCAGCCCATATATGTTTATATTTTTAAGACATTCTAAGGTTTGTTTAATTCAAATTTGCCAAATAACTCTTAATCTAGTGTACATGTTTCTAGGACATGTTTCAAATGATCTCTTTTACGCTCAACAGAGCCACTTCACTTTTTTATTCTCCGGAATAAAATAAATAAAATAAAATAATATAAGTTCAATGATATTATTCTTACTATAAAATCTGATATTTCAGCCACACCTGTTGCTGACAGGTGTATAAAATCAAGCACACAGCCATGCAATTTCCATAGACAAACATTGGCAGTAGAACAGCCTTACTGAAGAGCTTAGTGACTTTCAAAATGGCACTGTCATAAAATAATTGTCACGGAACTTATAAGAATATCTTGTCTGCTAAATGAACTGGCCTACAGCCTATGGCATGGCGCATAGCCAGATTGCATACAGTAGGCCAACTTGTGTTCGGTTCTTCTGAAATACATTATCTTCATATCATAATGTTTCATTAGACCTGCCTAAAATATATCATGGATTTATTTATTGTGATGGTGTATATTAAATGGATTTATTATACTTTTCTAAAGCTGCAATATGTAACGTTTTGGGTGACCTGACAAAATTCACATAGAAATGTGAGTTATAGATCTGCAAGTCTGAAAAGTGGTAGAACTATTCTATGTGCGCTATTTATATACTTCCCATTTTAAGTTTTGTTTAACAGCTGAAAATACAATATTTTTGGTAATTGAAAATATATTTCACAGTGGTTTTGATGATTCTCTACGCTATACTTGCTTGTTTTGTCACATAATCTGAAATTAGAATTTTAGCAACCAGAAAATGGCGGAGCGATTTCTGTATAGTGCATCTTTAAATGTAGATGTTCCAAAGGCACTTGTATGGGGCTTGTATGCATGGAGGCCTGAGAAACTTAACATGTTTATATTAGTCAGTGGCGATTTTAGCATGTAAATCTTGGTGGGGCAAATTCCCCCCAAAAAAATTTGATGCATGCCAGCAAAGCCACTACACAACATAGCATTAAACAATGCATGAATTGCACTATAACGATGACAAACGGTGCCCACAAACTGTTAGGGCCTACATGAAGCTGTCCCGACACCGGAGCTTTCTTTTCTACACCTGGAGTGAATCTTTACCACTGCTACACCTGGCTATCAGCGGAGCCTCATCTAGCAGCGGAAAAGTTAATTCTGCCTCATTTACTGCCTTTTTAAAAACTATAGCTGATATGGCTGACTTGCTTAAACAAATAGCCTACATTTTTTACTGACTCCTTGTGGATTTGTGTAACTAAAATAAAAAAAGCATTCTCTTTCAACAATAACGAATGTAAACTGTCATGGTCAAAACATGTTGATACAACAGTAATAAAGCGCTGCTCTGCATTTTTAACAACACTATCAACAAGACAGGACCTACACACCCTAGTTGTTTTCTTGCACCTGGACTACTACTCAGTAATGTGGTCAGGTGCCACAAAGAGGAACCTTGGGGGAAACAGCCCTTAAATGTACACGGGAGATAACATTAATCATATGCTTGTAAATCTCTCATAGCTCAAAGTGGAAGAGAGATTGACTTCATCACTACTTGTTTTTGTAAGAAGTGTTGACATGCTGAATGCACCGAGGTGTCTGTTTAAACTACTAGCACACAGCTCGGACACCCATGCATACCCCACCAGACATGCCACCAGAGGTCTCTTCACAATCCAAGTCCGGAACAGACTATGGGAGGTACACAGTACCACAGAGCCATGACTACATGGAACTCTTTTCCACATCAGATACCTGATGCAAGCAGTAGAATCAGATAAGAAAAAAATATAAAAATACACCTTATGGAACAGTGGGGAGTGTGAAGAGACACACACACAGGCACAGAAACACATACACATGATAAGACATTCTACACACACATACACATGGTTTTTGTATTGTAGATATGTGATAGAGTAGTAGCCTGAGGGAAGACACTTAATGTGTAAAAAGTGTTTTGAAATGTAATGTCATGTAATATTTTAAATTGTATATAACTGCCTTAATGTTGCTTGACCCCAGGAAGAGTAGCTGCTGCTTTGGCAGGAACTAATTGGGATCCTTAATAAATACAAATGTGCACCACAAAGTCTGAACAGTATAGGCTAAGTTCTGAGGGGAAGAGGGACCAAATTCTTAGGGTGAGACACATGGGCTACTAACAGCTTACTACACAACATACACCTTAGTATTACTGTTTTAGCTACAGTATACATACAGTGCATTTGGAACATTTTGTTACGTTACAGTCTTATTCTAAAATTGATGTAATCTTTTTTTCCCCTCATCAATCTACACACACTACCCCACAATGACAAAGCAAAAACAGATTTGTAGAAATTTTAGCAAATTTATTCTATATAAAAAAAACATAAATACCTTATTTACATAAGTATTCAGGCCCTTTGCTATGAGACTCGAAATTGAGCTCAGGTGCATCCTGTTTCCATTGATCATCCTTGAGATGTTTCTACAACTTGATTGGAGTCCACCTGTGGTAAATTCAATTGATTGGACATGATTTAGAAATGCACACACCTGTCTATATAAGGTCCCACAGTTGACAGTGCATGTCAGAGCAAAAACCAATCTCGCGGGGTAGAAATCTCAAGAGACCAATTGGTAAACTCTGATTTACCACCCCAAGATATTCCTGAACAACGTCTATTTGCGCCCCTACTGGATGGAAATTACAAGTGTAATGGCTGTGCTCAATGCAATGGCACTTATAAATGTAGATCCTTCAAACACCCCCAAACAGGGAAACAGATCCCAATCAAAGGTGTTATTACGTGCTCCACTAAGGCAGTTATTTATCTTATAACTTGTCCATGTGGTAAAAATTATGTGGGTAAAACAAAGCGTGAATTAAAAGTATGTATCTCAGAGCATCGTAGCACCATTAGGTGCAAAAACTCTACTTACCCAGTTGCGGCCCACTTTTTGGAAGCAAACCACTCGATCTCGTCTCTGCGTTATATTGGCATCGAACATGTCACCCTCCCAAGGAGAGGGGGAGACCTCGATAATTTATTGTTAAAACGAGAGGCTGCCTGGATCTTAAATTTAAGGACCCTTGCTCCCTTCGGTCTCAACGTAGACTTTGATCTGAAGCCATTCTTGTGATTGTTGTGACTTTGCCATTGTAATTGCTTGCAGGCTTATGTAGCCCAAATTGAATCTATAATCGTATGCTATCCATTTTAGTTTTTTGTATGTTGCTCTTTGTATGCCATTTGAATATTTGAGAATTAACCAATGATATTAGGCCACACTTTGCCATGATTACAGACACCTGTGTGTGTGTCTTTTGACACTATGTAAACGAGTCACCTCAGTGTTTGTGATTATACCCTGATGAAGACAGCTTGCCTGTCGAAACGTTGGACATTCGATTTTTGCATCTGAGCTCCTAGAGTGTGCGGCTCTCCTATATTTTCAAGAGCAAAAACCAAGCCATGAGTTCGAAGGAGACAGGATTGTTCTCCGAGACAGAATTGATCTGGGGTAGGGTACAAAACATTTTTGCAGCATTGAAGGTCCCAAAGAACACAGTGGCCTCCATCATTTTTAAATGGAAGAAGTTTGGAACCACAAAGACAGGTGACCAAGAACCCGATGGTCACTCTGACAGAGTTCCTCTGTGGAGATGGGAGAACCTTCCAGAAGGAAAACCATCTCTGCAGCACTCCACCAAACAGGCCTTTATGGCAAAGTGGCCAGACGGATGCCACTCCTCAGTAAAAGGCACATGACAGCCCGCTTGGAGTTTGCCAAAAGGCACCTCAAGGACTCTCAGACCAAGAGAAACAAGATTCTCTGGTCTGATGAAACCAAGATTGAGCTCTTTGGCCAGAATGCCAAGCGTTCCGTCTGGAGGAAGCCTGGCACCATCCCTATGGTGAAGCATGGTGGTGTCAGAATCATGCTGTGGGGATGTTTTTCAACGGCAGGGACTGGGAGACTAGTTAGGATCAAGAGAAAGATGAACGGAGAAAAGTACAGAGATCCTTGATGAAAACCTCCTCCAGAGCGCTCAGGACCTCAGACTGGGGCGAAGGTTTATCTTCCAATAGGACAACGACCCTTAGCACACAGCCAAGACAATGCAGGAGTGGCTTCTCTGAGTGGCCCAGCCAGAGCCCAGACTTGAACCTGATCAAACACCTCTGGAGAGACCTGAAGATAGCTGTGCAGCGACCCTCACCATCCAACCTGACAGAGATTGAGAGGATCTACAGAGAAGAATGGGAGAAACCCCCCAAATACAGGTGTGCTAAGCTTGTAGCGTCCTACCCAAGAAGACTCAAGGCTGTAATCGCTGCCAAATGTGCTTCAACAAAAGTACTGAGTAAAGTGTCTGAATACACTGTGATAATTCCGTTTTTTAATACATTTGCAAAAACAATCGGAAAACCTGTTATTGCCTTGTCATTATGGGGTATTGTGTGTAGATTGATGAGGGGAAAAAACTATTTAATCAATTTTAGAAGAAGGCTGTAACATAACAAAATGTGGAAAAAGTCAAGGTCTCCATTAGGAAAAAAGATTGCATTCAGAGTGCAGTATAACTGCAGTATGAAGCACAAACTGTGTCCAAAATAACAGTTTTTTTACTCCGGTAATTTTGCAGTGTAACTGAAGTTAGAGTGCAGTATATCTGCAGTTCAATGCAGTTATTCTGCATTTACTGTGTCCAAAATACCAGTCGACTGCAGTTACTGCACTTTTACAGCAGTTTCAAAACTGCAATCTTTTTTTGTAAGGGGTCTGAATACTTTCCGAATGCACTGTATGTATTTAATCAATTCAGCCATATTAGCTATGGTTTTTAAAAATGCAGTAAATGAGGCTGAAGGAACTGTTTCGCTGCCACTGGAGGCTCCGCTGATAGCAAGGTGTAGCCGGGGTAATAATTCACTCCATAGTGCTGAAAGGAAAGTGCCGGTGTCGGGACAGCTTTATGCAGGCCCTAACAGTTTGTGGGCACCGTTTGGCACCGTTATAGTGCAATTAATGTATTGTTTAGTGTTGTGTAGTGGTTTGCTGGCATGCGTTTGCTCCAGCAATATTTACATGCTAAAATTGCCACTGATCACAAGTATGCTCACTGTCCACTGATAGGATTACCTGTAAAGCACCTACTAAGTGAGAAGCTTGCAACTATCCTGTCCTATGTGTTTTGGTGCTGCTTGGGTCAAGCTTTCCTAAAGCATTAGCTATGGGGCGTGTCACTGCGATCAAAGTACCTTTAGTCTACTGTCTCGGAGCTACAGTGGACATGGTTGTCAGTAGGCTAATATTACAGTAACAAAGCCAACGGGATGTGATATTTATTTATTTTTTTACATTTGCTAAAATTTCTAAAAAACGGTTTGGGCTTTCATTATGGGGTGTTGATGGGGGGGCAATTTAATCCATTTTAAAATAAGGCTGTAATGTAACAAAATGTTAAAAAAGTAAAGGGGTCTGAATATTTTCCGAAGGCACTGGTATATTATATCATTTATGCAACAGCATACAAGGCGTAGGCCTATTTTTGGACTCATCGTTGTTGTGCTGAGCTCACTTGAACAGGAAGGTGGCGTGGCTATCCTTCTTGTGGGCAAACTTTGTCATCAAAATCTGGCATTCTCTGGATTTATGGTGCTGGGATCTCAGGAAAGAACGAGGTTGAATCATGACGTCAGTGATCTTCAGGTTGGAAAGTCGGAGCTCTAGAAAGAGACCTGAGTTCCTGAGTCAATCTGGCCATGGTGTTAAGTGTGAATGTTTATCCTTTTAAGGTTGGAAAAGATATCCTTTCAGACAGATGGTTTAAATCATTAAACCCAGACTTGGACCTCACACATCCTCTCCGCCAAATAGTGATTGCTTTGCATCGGTTAGCCACTGATTCCTTCTAAACCACTCATTGTTAAATTTGTGATTTCTGACTTGTTTTGTAACGTTTATGTCCAATGGCCGATGAGCACCGATACATTTTATCTGTACAGCAATATAAATGCTACATGAAAAGTGTTGGTCCCATGTTTCATAAGCTAAAATAAAAGATCACAGAAATTCTCCATACGCACAAAAAGCTTATTTCTCTCAAATTTTGTGCACAAATTTGTTTACATCCCTGTTAGTGAACATTTCTCATTTGCCAAGATAATCCATCCACCTCACAGGTGTGGCATATCAAGAAGCTGATTAAATAGCATGATCATTACACAGGTGCACCTTGTACTGGGGACAATAAAAGGCCACTCTAAAATGTAGTTTTGTCACATAACACAATGCCACAGATGTCTAAAGGTTTGCAATTGGCATAGCGACTGCAGGAATGTCCAACAGAACTGTTGACAGATAATTTAATGTTAATTTTACAACCACAGACCATGTGTAACCTTCTTCACCTACGGGATGGTCTGAGACCAGCCACCCGGACAGCTGACAAAACTAAGGAATATTAAAGCCCTTTTGTGGGTAAAAACTAATTCTGATTGGCTGGGCCTGGCTCCCCAGTGGGTGCCCTCCTATGCCCTCCCAGGCCCACCCATGGCTGTGGCGCTGCCCAGTCATGTGAAATTCATAGATTAGGGCCTAATGAATTTATTTTAATTGACTGATTTCCTTATATGAACTGTAACTTAGTAAAATCATTGAAATTGTTGCATGTTGTGTTTATTTTTTTATCAGTATATAATTTATCTTTAAATGACAAGGATTGAAAAGTATTTGCTGTGATGTCAACGTGATCCAAGCTAGCTAGCTTGTGAAGATTTTTTAAGTATGATGTTGACATGATCAGTCGAATCAAAGCTACAGTAGATATAACGTGATCTGATGTCCTTTTATCTGTGGTCAATGACCTTGTGCCTACTTGGACATGCACTTCTAATGTAAATCTCTGGCAGCACCCAAGGGGGCTTGAACTGCCTAGCTCTCCCTTAAGATTCTGTGTAACTAGTTAAAATTGCCAACGCCTACACTCTGTGCTTTCGCTGGCTGCTCCTCCACGACAGAAAACCCTGAACTAGGCTGAAATGCCTGCACTCACTCAAGAGTTTATTAACTCAAGGATAATTGTTTTACATTGTTTGCAAACTGATATGTAACACAAATAAATGCCAAAATAACATAGAAAATTTGCCATTTATAAATATGTACAGTATTTTGTTAAACAGGTACGGCTCAAATCAGGTGGGGCTCGGCCCAACCTGCCCTGGATGACGGGTCGCCACTGATGTTTTATTTGTATTTTTCATTATTGAATATTAAAACATACAATCTACTTGCAGTGAAGCCGCTCAACACTTACATTACATTCAGCCATCTAGCAGACTTGCATCCAGAGTGACCCACAGAAGCAACCGGGGTCAACGCCTTGCCCAAGGGCACGTCGACAGATCTCCCACAAGGCCACAAGTTCAAAATGGGGACCAAACCAGCGACCTATCATCCCCCGGCCCAAGACCCCCCCAAGCCACCATCCCCCAATGCACCAACAACCAACAAAATGAACAAAAACAGAAATCAACAACGCAAAAACAAAATACATCAAGGCCAACTGAATACGTTTTAGAGCATGTATGGCACTATTTACATGTGTGTATGTATGCACATTTGAATGCGAGTGTGTGTATATGCATGTGTACATGCGTACAAACACCTGCGCGGCATCAGCCTCAGGCAAACAGGCATTAGATGTAACAATGTCGCCCCTCAGTGTCATTCAAACTTACTTTTTTTTTTATTTTACTTTACTTTTGACTTTTATCTTTGACAGTCATTCTATCCCCCACCCAGCAACTCCACTCACACTTGTCTCCAATTCCATTTCCCAACCCTCAACACACCCTTCGGATTTCTACGCGCCATATATCTTTCAACTACGCTGTGATGTTTAACATACAATCTGAATCTATCTAATCGAATAGAATCCACAGATTGCGAGTTGAAGATAAATACTTTTGCTAAGATTAGTATATTAGTAATTGACTGACCCGGTCTCTCCAGATCTCCCAGCAATGCATTTCTAGGGTCAATTTTAGATTATTGTAGTGCTTTTTCAGCCATTCCTGAATTTGAGACCAGAAACAGGCTACCTCAGGGCAATACCAAAACAAATGGTCTAAATCTGCAGAGCTCTGATGATTGTATGCCCCAGATTACTCCTCACTCCCCTCCCCCATTTCGTTACTTCTCTCCGGCAGGCTGCTGACCTGGCACTTGACTCTCCCCATGTGTCACCTTTACAATCACACAGGCTTAGGTAGTCTCCCTCCCTCTGTGCTGGGGTGCAGTGTGTAACACATCTTACCTCTCTTCAAGGTGCTGGCACCCCAGTGTTTCACACCCTTATGGTTTCTTCTCAGTATCTATGGTGATGGTTCATCCAGTCAGCCATACTGGACTGCCACCCACTGCGCACATCAGAAAATATTTGAGGCATGCTTGTAGGCTAGGTTACTTGCGGCATAGACATGACTCAGAGGTGATTTACTCTACCATAGAAATATGACATTTGTGATGTTTTGGCCAAGGCTCTTGTAGCCTATCCGTGCGAGAATGTGTGCGTTTGAGTGGTAAGGCGAAAGCAACCGACTGTAGATAAAAGTTGAGGGGTGAAGTCAGCGGAGGTGCATCTGCGACAGCCAAAAATCGGACACTAATGAGGTTTTCTTTATAATGTCAAATTAAACATGGCTCCAACCCCCATATCACACACTCACACACTGAAATTGTACCATCTGAGAGAGAGACTCAAATATCATATTCATTTGCATATAGGCTATCCACTGTAAAGTCTACATGAAGTTGGTTCCTGTTTCAGTCATGTCTTTGGTCACATTCTTGTGGGTCAAACAAAAACACCCTAATGATTGATTGACAGTAGAGCCTCCCACTAAATGACTAAAAAGTAATGTAAAATGTATTCTGTAACTAATATAATATATAAATGATAGTATATCTGAATATAGGGTTGGGTAAATTACTTTTAAATGTAATCCGTTACAGTTACGAGTCAAAATTATAATCAGTAACGTAATTTTTGGATTACCCCATACTCAGTAACAGAATCTGATTACCTTGATTACTTTTCCCTTAAGAGGCTCGAGCTAGCGATTTTCGTCATGAATCTTGTTCTGGAGGGAGTTCTGCAGTGGCCAGTAGCTGGCACAGCCACAAAATCAGATGATTTTATTATTTTGTAGTCATGGAGGACTGATTGAGCTCAATGCGTCGATTTGAAAAATAAATGCTGCTTTTGGAATGGCGTGCATTGAGGACTAACGAAAAGTGCTATTTGCATATGAACAATTAATGCAATGCCATGTGCAGCATTTGCTAAATGCCTATTGTTTACTTTTTTGTTTGTGACACTTTGATATCTCGATAATTTGCAGCTGTGGAAGTCTATAAAAAGTGCGCGAGTTTGAGCATATGCCGTTAGGCCTATGGACATTGTGGGGGGTGGGGAATCAGTACGAATTAGATTGAGCAATAAAAGCCCTACTCGTGGTCTTCCTAAATTAACCGTGTTGTAGTGCTTTTATTCCATAGTTTGGGATCCGTACTGCGGCTGTTGCAAGAGCGCATTGTTCCACTGGCTGTCCACTGGTCGCAAAAACAATAATTGATTCAAACATTATTGGGTTAAAATACACATATACATTTGTGAACAGCCATCCACAACAACCACAATCGGTAAGGCGCAAATAGCTAAATGAGAGCGCAGCAATGTGCTATGTAGAAATCAATAATAAATTATATCCGTATCGCCCGTAGTCTACACCACTGCTGTCGTCTTTATCTCCAAGTGTTTATTCAAATTGGATAATCTTTGGATGCCGACAGAAATCGCACCATTGGAAGACAAAGACTGTAGCCTACAAAAACCCATACCTGCTATTTTCCCACGATCCATCAAATTAATTTGGTATCACTACCAGGTCTCCATCCAACCTTTTTATGAGAGTAAAGTCGTTGTCGGATAAAACATGTAATGACATGCCTGAAAGAAACAGAAAATTGTAGGTAAACGTACCAAATGTCGACAAAATAAATATGTTAGGCATGGTGGGATCTTTTTGTGTCGGTAAAATGAACTATGCGAGAAATGTCCAAATGAATTATTCTAGAAATGTCCACTACAACTCGGGAAAGCATACAGTTTATTAGGCTACATATTAAATAACTTCTATGCTTGGCTGCCTTTTGGCAAATAAAATTAATCTTGCTAATTTGTCCATAATAATCTCTTCATGTTGGTAGCCTAGCCTATCCGCACAATTTATGTGAGCGGTTGGCTAGAGCCCACCTGCCAATACCAGAGTAGACACACTCGCTATAAGTCATTTTTGTTGTTGAGAAAACCATCAGTAATGTTGAAAATCCGATGGAAACCCATTTAATTTGTATTTTTTTTATTAGGTACATGGGAATTTAACCGCAAAATGTATTTTTATGGCATTACGTCATCACGCACAGACTTTTATCCACAACAAGTCAATTTAATGGAAACACATCTCTGGTGAGAAAATGAGCAAATTGTTTTTAATGACGATTTTTTTCATATTTGCATGAACATCTGTTGCCAATTGAATGGAATAAATATCGAGGGTCTTATTCTGGTGACATGATCGATGTTTGGCTGCCGTTTGACAAATAAAAATAATATCGCCCCTGTCCACACCACACAGTAGGCAAAACACAAAGTATATTTAGTGAAAACACCACTGGTTGGAAAATGCACATATTTTCTTTATGTGGATTCTAGAGTATTCCCATTAAAACATGTCACCACTTGGATAGAAACCTAGCTATTCAGAAAAAAGTGCAAAATATTGCTTTTGCAAACATCCCTTCTGAATTGAAAAGTAATCCTAGAAGTAATGTTTTCAAAACTATGTAATCTGATTACATTTCTGTAATGTAACGGATTACATCTATTTTTTCCCTTGTAATCCGTTACTCCACAACCCTGATGAAAAATGTTAGGCATTTACACTGCTCATACTGCACATTATATTAGCCTACCATAATGCCAGATTTCACCTTTTTCTCGTGAGCAGCATGGGTCCTAACTTCTGCCGTGGGCAGCCCCTCCTCCCCAACTGTCCTTCTGTCCAATGCCACCGGATCCATTATTTTCCCGACAGATCGACATTCCCTGTCCTCCTCCGATTTGTCCGTAAAGGTTAGCCCTGCTGCTGTACCCTGTTTCTCCGTAAGATTTACCGACGGTCCTAATTTAGATAATCCCGTTTTCACCTCCTCTCTCCCGGACTGCGCCAAAGATCCCTCCCCAGAGTGATCCGCTTTGGATGCAGCAGAGCCAGAGGACGAGACAGTAGAAGTGTCGTTAGTACTGAACAATGTTGTCACCAGAATAATAGCGAAAAGCGTGAAAAGAATAGCAGGCAATATAAAACTTAGTTCCATTGTTGCAGACTTAAAGCGAGTCGATTTTTCGAGCCAGCAAAATATGACCCGTTTGTCCTTTTGTCTTCTATTTTTGTCTGTTATAAAACATGTATGCTCTACAGCCTATACCGAAGAAATACAGTTTAAAAAAAGCTTCTCCCTGGTATCCTCACTCATGCGATTTTCAGTCGGTTTGCCAACCCCGCATCCCGTTGGCTTTGTTGCTGTAATATTAGCCTACCAACAACCGTGTCCACTGTAGCTCCGAGATAGTAGTGGGAGAAAAAAGGTACTGTACTTTGATCGCCTTGACACGCCTCGAAATGAAACGTAATTTCCTACGGACACGCCCCCATAGCTAATGCTTTAGGAAAGCTTCACCCAAGCAGCACCAAAACACACAAGACAGGATGAATAGGGTGACCATCACGTTGCAAGCTTTTCACTTAGTAGGTGCTTTACAGGTAATCCTATCAGTGGAAAGTGAACATACTTGTGACGAGTGGCGATTTTAGCATGTAAATATTGCATGCCACCAAAGCCACTACACAACAGGAATACATGAATTGCACTATAACGGTGACAAACGGTGCCCACAAACTGTTAAGGCCTACATAAAGCTGTCCCGACACCGGAGCTTTCCTTTCAGCACTTTGTACTGAATTATTGCCCTGCTACACTTGGCTATTAGTGGAGCCTCTTCTGGCAGCGAAACAGTTCACTACAGCCTCGAGTCTTCTTGGTTATGACGCTACAAGCTTGGCACACCTGTATTTGGGGAGTTTCTCCCATTGTTCTCTGCAGATCCTCTCAAGCTCTGTCAGGTTTGATGGGGAGGGTCACTGCACAGCTATTTTCAGGTCTCTCCAGAGGCTCTGGCTGGGCCACTCAAGGACATTGAGACTTGTCCGGAAGCCACTCCTGCGTTGTCTTGGCAGTGTGCTTAGGGTCGCTGTCCTGTTGGAAGGTGAACCTTCACCTGCTCTGGAGCAGGTTTTCATCATGGATCTCGCTGTACTTTGCTCCGTTCATCTTTCCCTCAATCCTGACTGGAAACGGTAAAGAGGTCTGAATACTTTCCGGATGCACTGTATGGTTTTTACCGACTCCTTGTGGATTTGTGTAACTCGATAAGAACCGCATTCTCCTTCAATAATAACGAATGCCGACATGAGTTTTGACTTTTGAACCACGCACAAACATGATTACATTCATGTTCAGTAAATACATGTTTGTTCTTATATCATTAACACACAAGTATAAGTGCAATCAAATGAGCTGTGACAAGGTAGGCCTTCGTTCAGCACTTTCAAAATGGACACTGACAGAAATTCAGATAGATGTTAGTTCAGACAAATTCAGCAAAAAGTTGAGGCCTTAACTTTACTCTTCTCTAAGTCACCACAGAGAGAGAGACAGAAAGGGAGCGAGAGACACGGTTAGCCTACCATTTGTAGTATTTTATTAGCCCTATTTGGTCTAAAAAGGAAGGAAAATACAATCACGAAGATCCACTTTATCAGACAGTAGACCTATACTGACGCACAGACAGTGCATTGCGCAAACAAACCAACCCTCGCAATATCAACTGGAATTACATGGGTCTATTACTGAACTTTGCAAACATGGTTACAGACCCAAATACATTATATATACTGAACTAAAATATAAATACAACATGCAACAATTTAATTGATTTGATTGAGTTACAGTTCATACAGTACAAGGAAATCAGTCAATTGAAATAAATCAATTAGGCTCTAATCTATGGATTTCACATTACTGGGAATACAGATATGCATCTGTTGGTCAAAGATACCTTTTAAAAAAATGGATCTCATAATCGTACTTTTGTGCATGCCAATTGCATGCTCCCTCAAAACTTGAGACATCTGTTATATTGTGTTGTGTGACAAAACTGCACATTTTAGAGTGGCCTTTTATTGTCCCCAGCACTTTTGAAATGGACAGCAACAGAATTCAGAACATGGCATATCATTCTTACAGTATTCTCCCTCTACACCTGGTCCTTCTTGGGGCAAACTTTGACATCAAAGTCTGTCAGTCTCTGCATTTATGGTGCTTTCAAGACAACAGGGATCTCGGGGAAAAAAAACTAGGTTGAATCATGACGTCAGTGACCTTACATGGGTCTATTACTGAACTTTGCAAACATGGTTACAGACCCAAATACATTATATATACTGAACTAAAATATAAATACAACATGCAACAATTTAATTGATTTGATTGAGTTACAGTTCATACAGTACAAGGAAATCAGTCAATTGAAATAAATCAATTAGGCTCTAATCTATGGATTTCACATTACTGGGAATACAGATATGCATCTGTTGGTCAAAGATACCTTTTAAAAAAATGGATCTCATAATCGTACTTTTGTGCATGCCAATTGCATGCTCCCTCAAAACTTGAGACATCTGTTATATTGTGTTGTGTGACAAAACTGCACATTTTAGAGTGGCCTTTTATTGTCCCCAGCACTTTTGAAATGGACAGCAACAGAATTCAGAACATGGCATATCATTCTTACAGTATTCTCCCTCTACACCTGGTCCTTCTTGGGGCAAACTTTGACATCAAAGTCTGTCAGTCTCTGGATTTATGGTGCTTTCAAGACAACAGGGATCTCGGGGGAAAAAAAACTAGGTTGAATCATGACGTCAGTGACCTTCAGCAGTGGTATAAAGTCCTTAAGTAAAAATACTTGAAAAGTAGCCTACTAAAGTAGCTTATTTGGGGTATCTGTACTTTACTGCTTATATTTTTGACAACTTTTACTTCACTACATTCCTTAAGAAAACAATGTACTTTTTACTCCATACATTTTCCCTGACACCCAAAAGTAGTCATTACATTGTGGATGCTTAGCAGGACAGGACAACGGTTCAATTCACACACTTATCAAGTGAACATCCCTAGTCATCCCTATTGCCTCGGATCTGGCGGACTCACTAAACACAAATGCTTCGTTTGTAAATTATGTCTGAGTGTTGTGTGCCCCTGACAATCACACTTAACATGTGTAAATGTGTATGAAAATAAGATTCTGAGACAAACTGAACATGTTCCACAGACATGTGACTAACAGAAATTGAATAATGTGTCCCTGAACAAAGGGGGTTGGGGTCAAAATGTGGCCACCAGCTGCATTAAGTACTGCAGTGCATCTCCTCATGGACGGCACCAGATTCGCCAGTTCTTGCTGTGAGATGTTGTCCCACTCTTCTACCAAGGCACCTGCAAGTTCCCAGACATTTCCGGGGGCAATGGCCCTAGCCCTCACCCTCCGATCCAACAGGTCCCAGACGTGCTCAATGGTATTGAGATCCAGGCTCTTCGCTGGCCATGGCAGAACACTGACATTCCTGTCTTGCAGGAAATCACACACAGAACGAGCAGTATGGCTGGTGGCAGGATGAGCCTGCAGGAAGGATACCACATGAGGGAGGAGGAGGTCTTCCCTGTAACGCAGTGTTGAGATTGCCTGCAATGACAAGCTCAGTCCGATGATGCTGTGACACACCACCCCAGACCATGACGGACCCTCCACCTCCAAATCGAACCCGCTCCAGTGTACAGGCCTCGGTGTAACACTCAGTCCTTCGACGATAAACGCAAATCCAACCATCACCCCTGGTGAGACAAAATCTTGACTTGTCAGTGAAGAGCACTCTTTGCCAGTCCTGTCTGGTCCAGCGACGGTGGGTTTGTGCCCATAGGCGACGTTGTTGCTGGTGATGTCTGGAGAGGACCTGCCTTACAACAGGCCGACAAGCCCTCAGTCCAGCCTCTCTCAGACAGTCTGAGCGCTGATGGAGGGATTGTGCGTTCCTGGTGTAACTCGGGCAGTTGTTGCCATCCTGTACCTGTCCCGCAGGTGTGTTCAGATGTTCAGATGTACCGATCCTGTGTTGGTGTTGTTACACGTGGTCTGCCACTGTGAGGACAATCAGCTGTCTGTCCTTCACTTTTAGTCAATTTTCCACCACGGATGTTCAGGTTGGAGCTCTTACCTTACTCTAGAGACGATGTTTGTATTCAGCTTTATTAACTCAAGGATTATGGTTACAAAAAAAATGTATTGGCTCAATAACAATGAATTTGTGTCTTGGCTAGCTCTGAAAGAGCGAAGCTGCCATTACAGACAGGCTCTCGCAAGGTCTGCTCGAATAAGTCCATAAAAACAAATGTAACACATTTTTATTAGCCTTCACAAGACATCTTGCGAGAGTTCACAAAAGAATGAAAGGAGACTAATTTATCAAGCTAGTGGGATGCCCTTTATCCAACCATAATAATTCAGCAATACTCTTCCATCAACACCGGGTACAACCAGCTCACAACAGAGGACTAAACCACAGTTGGGGGGGGTAGGAAAACCTGGTGGAACCAGCCTGATCGATAATACAATGTTAAACACAGCGATCAGACTGGTTCCACCAGGCTAGGGATGGAGAAAGAGAATAGTATTTGTACATCAGCAATGGTAAGATACCATAAGACAACACAGGGAGAGAGATGGGATGATCAGATCTGCCACCACAGCAGTGATTGATTTATTCTTACAAACCAGAACCAGGCAAACGACAGCAGCACCAAGTCGATAGCAGGGCGGCAAACTGCACCGGGCACCGCAACACCCGCCAGCCACTGCACTGCCACCTCACCATCAGCACTGCATCGCACCTTAACAGCTAACCAGCAATACTCAACTGCTACACAACTGCGCCTAGTGCACAAAAGATGACACAAGAGGGGGTTAGAATTCACAGGAAAGTAAATGCATAGCAGAGAGATATTTTTACAATATACACCAAGTATAGAAAACATTAAGAACACCTGCTCTTTCCATGACAGACTGACCAGGTGAAAAGTATGATCCCTCATTGGTGTCACTTAAATAAACGTCAATCAGTGTAGATGAAGGGGAGAAGATGGGAAGAAGATTTTTAAGCATTGAGACATGGATTGTATGTGTGTGCCATTCAGAGGGTGAATGCGCAAGATAAAATATTTAAGTGCCCTTGAACAGGGTATGATAATAGGTGCCAGGCACACAGGTTTGTGTCAGGAACTGCAAAGCTGCTGGGGTTTTAAAGCTCAACAGTTCAAGAATGGTTCATCACCCAGAGGAGATCCAGCCAACTTGACAACTGTGGCAAGCATTGGAATCAACATGGGCCAGCATCCCTGTGGAACGCTTTCAACACCTTGTAGAATCCATGCACCGACGAAATGAGGCTGTTCTGAGGGCAAAGGGGGAGGTGCAATTCAATATTAGGAAGGTGTTCCTAATGTTTGGTGTACTCAGTGTACATACATGCATAAAGAAAACATAGTATCTGCACTGCTAGTTAGGTTAGCAAATTACATAAAAACGTTAGATATTTTTTTTTTTTTTATACAATCTTGGCCTATATGGTTTCCCTCTACATGTTGCTGGTTTTGCTAGAAAAGAACAGAAAACATTTTCTTTAGGGTAATTCTGCTAAATTCAACTCTCCAAAAGAATAACAGCAGTAACTCAATACGGGAATCCTTCTGTAGAGAATTAGACTACTAAATAAGGGCTTTGATAAAAAGAGAAAAAAGGGAGCTACTTCATAAAAATTGAAATCAAATTAATATCCAACAAACCTGCACTAACAATTAGACAAAATACAGTTCACCTCAAAACATGTCCTTCACTCTAGTTAACGACATTACACGCATTGGTAAATATAAAGCACAGTCTTTCTGGGCAACTGAAACCAAAATGTATAATTTAAAACATTTTAGACCAAGTCACAATAACCTTTTGGTCAGTATTCTGTTTTGGTGTAGGAGGTGTCCACTGGCAGACTTAAGCTCTGGTCGACGTCCACAGAGAAGTCTCAATCGTCTGACATCTGGAAAGAAAACAAGACAAGCTGCGTTGGTGGAGGTCAAAGGGAAGGTTGCTAGTTTGAGGACAGTTGATTGTCTAGTTGTGTCAATCTAAACACCCCTTTTCAGCCATTCCATCGAGGGCTCGTCAGTTGTCCACGTTACTGGCATAGAACAGAGTTCCTAACAACGTAGGAGGTCTTCACACTACAAGGGCCCCCACCCAATTTGTTCTTATTTTTACTCAGGCATTTATTGGACAACAAACCTTGGGGTCCTCCCTTCTGCACCAGTGAGACCAGACACACAGCAGTACAGCCAGCAGCATTCTGTCGGTGGTCCTGTGAACATACAGTACCTCACCAACTGACAGCAAGGACCACCGCACCGCAAGTGACGACCTGCTCCATAGAAACCACCCCCCACCAACAGCCTCAGACAGGTTGCGTCACAACACACTAACTGCTCTTACACTGCCATACCCCCACATCCTCTCGGTTTGACAACAGGACACCGCAGCTTGGATGAGAGAATTCCACATTTAGGTAAACAAATGTTTGATTTTAGCACCCCGCAATAAATAGACCCAATCTAAAAAAAACTGATATAATGGCACATTTTATAAATATTGTTAGCAATTTTAGCCAACTATACCCCTGACCTGCAGATAACATCCACCCCAAACCAATGTTAGCTGATGTGACAGTTTGGTTGGGGTTAAAACATTGGCAGACACCCACACACTGTCAATTAGATCTGTGGGCACATTCAGTGTGCACTGCAGGTATCCATCTCTATTTCCTGACTTAACTTTGTGTAGCTTGCAAATTCTACACATTACTTAGCATTTGTTTTGTACACTACTTACATTTCCAGTTTCCTCTACAACACCAAGTGAAATGCCAGGGTGAGGATTCTGCAGTATTGACTGGTACACTAACTCTGGTGACTAAACATTAATATTCAAAGGACTATTAAGGTTGCAGAACACTGTCCAACTGCATTTGAATTGAACCTGCCCTGTTGTGTCCTACCATAGAGTTCCTATAATTGTTCCTTATGTAATTATGTGTCCTACATTCAGCAAACTATACTCAAACCATAGACAGACTAGTGCCCAGAAGCCAGTTTTAGCATGGGCAACACCATTGAGGAATTGTATCACTTTGTAGTGAACTGGGTGAGACTTCCTATGGGTTAAGGATCACATAATTCCATCCAGATCATCAGCAAATTAATTATACTAGTGAACAAACATTCCATAACTGCAGGTGGCAGTAAATCACCAACCGTTCAGTTTGTTTACCAACTCATAGTAGAAGAAAATGTACTACTTCAAAATGGAGATGGCCTCAATGGCACTGCACATGCTCTCACAGACGCCATAAAAGGACAGATGCAATGCTGCATCCTATAACTATCTCTTTGACTCAAACATATGTGGCTGTCTGATGGTCACCCCCATTCTCCCATGCCCTGTGTACCATCTTACTGGGTCTGGGTTGGAACTGTTGTTACTAAGACTCGGTTCCGTTGTCATCGGGGGATTTGGGCATGCTCTTGGACCTCGACCTTGAGGCTCTGTTGGAAGTCGGGGTGCGGCTGCGGGACCTTGATCGGGATGGGGACTTGCTCTTGCGGGGTGTGCGGGACTTGGAACGGGATCTAGAGTAGGAACGAGACCGTGAGCGGCTATAGTCACGGCCACGACTGCGGTTCCTGCTTCGGGAACGACTGTGTCTTCGTCGGCGAGGGCTGGCCGAACGACTGGGGAGGGTCAGAAGAAAGATGTTGAAATGTTTAGTTGAAATGTTTAGCTAGATAAATTAACTGCAACTTGGTTTATCCAAGTCCCCGTGTTTTTTATTGACTCATTAAGAGATTTGCGATTGCAACTTGCAAACTCAAACTGATAACGTAGTAGCTAGCCAACTAGCCCAAAGGCTGGCAAATAGCAATATCAAGTTGCTTCATCTTACCGTCCAATGGGAATTTATGTAGCTGGCTATATGCTCATATCCCACGTGGACTGGTTTTTACGTAACATTTTCCATTCAGGCTACAAAAGGTTTTATTTCCTCACCTGCCTTCTCGCCATTAAATATAGCTAAGGAGGAAATCAACACCTTTGCAGCCTGAATGGAGAATATTTTATGTACAAAAATCGGTCCACGGGTATATGAGCGAACAGCCGGCTGAATACATTGCCTTTGGATGGTAAGATGAAATACCTCATTATCGCCATCTGCCGGCCTTCGGGCTACTAACTAGCTACGTTAACTATAAACATTTTAACTAGCTAGCTAAAGTAAAAATCATTGCACATTTAGCTGAAATTGGCCAGTATATTTTAGTTACATCAATATTACAATTGCTAGGTACACTTGGCTAACTACAATGTTTTTTTATTTAAACTGGACCCAGAGCTTACCTTCTGCGACCGTAGCCTCCATGCCTCCTTGGGGGTCCACTGCCGCCTCGGCGCCCAAAGTGAGAGTCTGGTGGACGGCCATAGCGCGCCATCTGCACTCGCAGTTCCCGCCCGTCGAGCAAGGCCCCGTCCATGGCGTCCATGGCGTCTTCAGCGTCGCGCTTATCGTGGAACCGCACAAAGGCGAAACCGCGGCTCTCCTTGGTGTACCGATCGCGGGGGATGTACACGTCTCCCACCCGGCCATACTTCTCGAAAACTCGACGTAGGGTCTCAGGCGAGGTCCGGTACGTGAGATTGTCCACTTTGAGCGAGGACATACCCTCGACATCGGGCGGAGGCCTTCCGTAGCTCATCTTTGCTCCTCAAAATGAGTTTTCCGTTCTCTGAGCTGCGTGCACGTGAAATGGCGGCCTTTTTGTGCTGGCTGGTAGGCGGGTTAATAACTACTCCCTCTTGGAACTACAGCGCGCAGTAGCGGATTGGAGTGGCAGAACAGTTAACTGACCGTGTCAAGATGAAAATAACAACTAACAACAGAAACCACGTTCCATCCAGTTGTTATGCCAGTAATGCATACCATATAAAAAACAATCACGACAGCTGTGATTGAAACAGTACATTTCGTTACAATGTTATACATTCTGACAGATGATTTGCTCGTTAGACATGGTGGGATCTTTTGTGTCAGTAAAATGTATGATTCGAGAAACGGTGGTGGAACGCCTTATGCGCAAATACTTATATAATAACCATCATATCGAAGTAAACTTGGAGTCACACTATGATATGTTGCTGCATATAATTGTGAAAACTGTCTGGTTCGTGTAACTCTAGCTACAGTAGGTTTTCTTCCAATTGGCAAGAGATTTTCATGCGAATATCCTAAAATCCGCATAAAGAATAAGACCCTCGATATTTATTGGTAAGGAGCATTAAGCTCATAACCGTGCCTTTGGACCACCCTGTGAGTATCATAACTTATTTCTTAATAAACTGCATGCTTTCCCAAGTCGTATTGGGAGGGCACACAACATACTGTATCATCGCGTGACTCCCAAGTTAACTTAGATATTATGGTTATTATATCAATATTTGCGCATAAAGGCGTTTCCATAAACCATTTCTTGCATTATTCATTATACAGACACAAAAAGATCCCACATTGTCTTGCGTATTTTGTTTGGTCGACATTTGGAAAGTTTACGACAAATATGCTGTTTCCATCAGGCCTGTCATTACATGTTTTATCCCATAAAAATGGATGTAAACCTGGTTACTGTAGCAGTCTAGTTTATGTGTAGGCACCTTGTGATCTAGGCTTCCACAACAATCATAGCCGCGAGAAGTACGGGTGCTGAAGCACCCCTGATAAATAAGAATACAAATTTGTTTGAGTTTTTTTTTTTTTATATTGTTTTCAACAACCTTTATTACTCCTGTATGAGCAGACAAAAAAGTTGATTTTGGAGGTATGGCAACACTAGACTAGCTATGTGGGATGCTACCAGTGTGTATCATGTTCTAACACAAAACAGGCCTATACATTTATTGTCCAATTGCCTATCAATATTTATGTGTAGCCTAAATTGATTGTTTATCTATTTCTTTATACATGTAAAAGATACATTTGACTTGATAGATACATATAATTACTCAACTTTGCATTGCATTATTAAGCCATCATCTGCTGTAGCATGGCAGTGATTCGTTCCCACATTTGGGGAAGGTCATGTTATAGCAAACCAGTGGGAACTGCTTGCCTGCTGAATTGTACTGAGCAAAACCCATAGCAGACCCCATTGTCCGGATTTGTGCATGACGTCATGGGTAGCCATTAGATTTTTTCTTTGGGGAAAGAAGAGCATGGAGAGCATGAACACACTCAGCACAGATAGCCATCAACCTAGGTCGAAAATATATGTCATCTTCAACCTAGCCATCAGCATCCCAGCACAGCCATACAAATGGGAGAGAAGGAACAGAAAATATGTGGACCATTATATGGTGCTCAGGGCCGGCCCTAGGCATTAGTGGACATAGGCGAGTCGACCGCTTAGGGCCCCATGGCCAATAGGGGGCCTCGACAAAGTTTAAAAAATATATATTTAGGAACTCAGTTGGCAGTCTCAACGTACTGTTGAGAGTTAGAATACTAGAATACACAACGTGCAATTTTGAAATTTGTTTGTGTATCATCAGTTTTCTCTTGTTATATCAGTCACTGCAGTCACTCAATTAGCCCATCAATTAGTCCATTAACATATTTTAAGGCATGCTTTGTAAATGGCCATATTTGTTGAGTCCTCTACCAATTTAAGTAATATGTGTAGTAGTTCCCTAGCAATTACATTTATATAGGGGACAGATCCAAGTGGCAGATCCAACGTTTATTGATTGAATATTTAACCGTGACCATTTGAACTGTTTTGCCCTATAATCACAGCCAGTTTCAAAGCCTTTGTTTAGGCCTATAGAAGTGCAAGTGATATGAAACATCTAGTATTCATTAGTGGTGGGGAAACAAAGCTTCCTGAAGCATTGAGGCTTTCCAGACATTTGTGTCGAAAATAGGTTAATTACTTTGATCAACAAAGTTTACACTAGTGGCACCTGCAGGTCAAAAGAATTTAGAGCAGCCAAATTACTATAGATGATGTCCCACACTCCATAGCGCATGCACAGCGTAGATTTTATGTCTTCTACCGAAACCAATACCAAACCAATCAGGTGGTTGTTAGACGAAACAAAGCTTCAGATGTCATTGATCACGTGCTTCTGATAAAGTGATACAGGCTTCGGCACGCGGCTTTGAAGTACACTGCTCAGCGATTTCGACGCCTACCTTAAAATTATTTTGAAGACCAGTGTATCCTTAACTTAAACAACATTTTTAGTAATGGTTACAGAGATGTTTTACTTGCTATGACAGTGATATGTGTTTTTTTATCAACCTTGGTTGAATGCACCAACTGTAAGTTGCTAAGGACAAGAGCGGCCACTAAATAACCAACATGTAAATGTCATTAAAACTTTCAGCTGAGTAATATGTCATTTGGTAATTACAATAATATGCTGTAATTGTAATTAGAACTGGAAATTAGATTACAGTATCTGACTTGGTACTGTAAATTAGATTGCAGTAACATTTTTGCTAAGTTAAAAATAGATTAGGGTAAAGTCGGGACAGAAGTAACACTTTTAGATCTTTCCTATTTACTCAGAGTTTGATAGAGCTACCCGGGGCTCTTATTTTTGGTTTGTAATAATATTACCTTCAACAAATGTACTATCAGCCATAATTTCATGTTTGTGTTGATTTGAATAATCAAATCAAATTATATTTGTCACATACACATGCTTAGCAGATGTTATTAACCATGAGATAACATCAACATTTTGCCTTACAATATGAATCAGACTAAAATGGGTTACATTAAAGCTATATTAACCATTATTTCCTGATTTCACTTTCATGGCAATGGAGTAGGAGATGTTTTTCACCATTTTCAATGACTATTCTACCAGAATCCATCATGCCTTACCAATCAGTTATTCTTGTCACGTGCGATGCTGGTGTCTTGATGGAATGCAACCTTTGTTTCCCCTCACAAACGACAAACTCATCATGCTAAACACATCTCCATGGTAAGTGAATCAGAGATATATATACATTTTTAACCACTAACATGTCGATAGAAGCATATTGTGAGAACGCAAAGCTAATCAATTTATTAAGGCACAATTCTATTTATGTCATTTTTAATTTTCCAACACTCAGTCGCTTCATATTTTGGTAACATTATTAGCTAACGGTAGCTGGCTAAAGGAATATGAACTAGAGGAGACAATGGGTTGTGCTTAAAACGTTTTTTGTTTTGTTTACTCCAGGTCATCAGTTAAGATTTAAATGGAAAATGACGGCCAGGTAGAACAGCAGCAATGAGGTAAGTGCATAAACAACTTCACTTTTTTAAAACACATGAAATATCGAAAACATTGTAGAATTATTCAAGGTAGGCCTAATTAGTTAAGACCTAAATGGAAAAGTAATGCCAGGTAAAACAGCAGTAACGAAAGGGCAATAAGAGGTGCATGAACAATAACCATTTCAAAATAAGAATTATAGAAGCACTGTAGAACAAAAACCCTTAGCTAACCTCTGCATTTGTGTTTGTTCTACTCTTCCTCACAAGTGTCACAGTTATATGGGCTGCTCTTTTGTAGTGCAGTCTTCGTGTGACCACCCATGGCAGAACAGGCACTGCACCCAGACCTCCCTGGCTTGGAGGAGCCCAAAAACTCCCCACAGACGAGACATGTGACATCCTGGTTAGCTTGGTTAGTGGCACGCTTCTGGTTAGCTCTCTTCTGAGCGCCCTTGCCACACACATTCAAGCTGTGCTTGGTTTTTGGTTTGGCCTTTGGTCTCACTTAATTTATTTTCTCCTCTTCCAGGGCACACTTACTGTAACAGGTGTATCAGTGAGGATGGCAGTCGATCTTCTCCTTCTGCCCTTTGTCACATCATTCCTGGGCCCATCCTTGGGAAAAGGTCGGACAGACGCAGAGCTGAAGTCCAACATCGATGGACCTGGGACAGCGTGGAGCAAGTGATCCTAAGAGGTGGATTGGACTTGGACCTGCTGCTAGAGGTCTTCATGGATCCACCTGTACCCGAATACCCGTGACCCGATCCGGGACCCGAGTGGGTCCGGATCCAGAATTCGAAATAATGTCACGGGTCTGGGAATAATCTGATATGATTGTCACAGGTTTTGGGTATGTGTAATTTTAACTGACTTGTCTGGATGGGCCCGCACAGATCCAAACGTGACTGCTGCAGAGAAAGAGAGACATTTTATATTTTATGCTGCTTCTCTTGCTTTTCATGAGAGTGGAGTGTGTTGCTTGTTGTTGACTAATCATAAGTCATCAAAGAGGCAATAGGCTACAGTTGTCACGTCCAGGCCTGAGAAGACAGGCTGGTGTGTTTAGTTTTGGTGTAGGGTTTTTTATGGTCTAGGTGTTATATTTCCCAATTAGAGGCAGCTGTGTGTCGTTGTCTCTAATTGGGAACCATATATATGTTTGGGGTTTTCATATAGGTTTTGTGGGTTATTGTTTATGCATAGCTTCTTTGTTTATGTAAGTCTATGTTTATGCACGATCTTCGTTCGTTCTGTTTATTGTTTTCCCAGTATCGTTGATTTAAATAAAGCATGTATACTGGATGCCTCGCTGCGCCTTGGTCTGTCACTACTGAGGATCGTGACAACAGTCATAGACGGTGTCGTCCAGTTCCAAGAACTGGAAGCGGTTTGTTGGGTTGAAACTAGTCGCTCTTGACAGACTTGTGGCTTGAGGCTGGCTGATGAAGAAGCTGGGGTGCCTTTGGCGGAAAGAGGTGAACCAATCCTTCATGGACATCTCCTTGGTGTCTCAGGTCTCAGGGTACTTGAAGCGGTAACGTTGGGCAAGCTGATATGCAAATTCCTTACCTGAATAACAAACACAACATTTCCTTTAAAAAATGTTTTTATTGTGAATTTGCACTTTTGGGCCATTTCTATTGTGTAAGACTACCTCTTTTAGTAAATATCTGCAGCCCTTAACAGTTACTCCTTCAGACTCCTCTATTGCTCCTCACTAAATACTTTGTTGTAGGCTGGCATTTGGGCATTAGGGCTATCCTTCAACCTCCTACAGTATCTTTAGAGTGTAACATGGCATACACCATGTGCCTTCGCTGCACCCCTGACTGACTGGACTCCTACCAGCACTTCTGGGAAGCTCTTCCGTAGGTCTCTGGATGAAACCTCGCTCTGTCTGTTGTTTTGACCCTATTTCTGGGCATGTCCTGTCAATATTCTGTCAATAAACAAGTGAAACGCAAATGAAAACACATTCTAAGTTATTGCGGGGCAAAATTAACGTTCTGTTACTTCTGCCCCACCCCACTCTCCTGTAACTTCTCCTTGCTAGCATCTAAGGATAGCTAGCAAAATACTTCAAACCTATGCTGTCATTAAGTCACTAGATGGGTTAAGAAAATAACATATGTTTGGAAACGTAAAAAAAGAAACACAACTCTACAACTGAAAAAAACTTCCGGGTCATTCTTTTTACATTAGCTCGCTTAAAACAACCTTCAAATGTTGACACAGCGTGCTGATATCTTGCAGGGAGGTCATCTTCTGTATTAGACATGTGCATGTGTCATTACATCATTCTAGCTTCTTGTAATTTGAGAAAATGAGCGTGGTACTTTCCTCCTTGCTCTTCCCTACAGTAGCTGTACTGTAAAATAAATTAGCGTAAAAACGGCCTACATTTCTCTACGCCTAATTTGATTTAAAAAAAAATGGAATATCCGGAATCTTCAATAATTTCTCTCCTCTGTCAAGAGTGGGGGGGCCACTAAAATGTTTTGCATGCAATGTGAGGGACCCTAGGGCCTCCAAAAGGCTAGGGCCGGCCCTGACAGAGATACATAGTGAGAGACCTCGTTTTCCCCCGAAACGCGCTGCATTGGAGCGAAGAATGCGTCGCGAAGTGAATGGATAAATTGCTTTGCTATTAAAGGGATGCATACTACTGCTTTTCTATCGGAAAACAAACCATCGATCGTTCTTGGCGACAGCACCAACCCCACTGGGCTTTGGATAAAGCTGACAAGAACAACAACTAATCCCAGAACGAGCACAGCTAGGCTATAGCTGCCACCGGCAGGGAACCAAGGACATAAACCGAGATAAAAAATGGAAATGGCAGCACGAACTGGATTAAATAAAAGGGGGTAGAGAGGTTTTAGAGAATAGAATGTTTTCTTGTTATGTTCATTAATTTCAGCTTTTATTTTCTGTGGAAATGGGAGCTTTGACCAGCAGACAGAACGCAGGAGTGGAAGAGGTCGATATACCGTCCACTTCGGTGTACCGCTATCCACCAAAATCTGGTAGGTGCCTGTTCCCCATAGACGACAGTAGCCTAACTGGAGCGAACCCATTCAACCCACAGCCTATTCCACGACAGCCTATATTTGCCTTCTCGGTTTGGGATAAAAAAGACGTACGGATATATTATTAGGATATTATAAGGCCTATTTATTAATATTCGGATAATTATAGGCCTATGACTTATTTGTATTATCTATTATTTAAATATAATGATGAATCACAATCATTACATAAGAGGACAAGGTGTCCGATACCCCGTATGCCCTGCATCCTGTCCGCACCTATAGGCCTCAGTGCTAGGGTGGCTAAAGGTGGATAGAAAACATCAGCAATAGAGCATTCATGAAAAAACTGGTCTACCAGACATCGAGTGCCAATCATATAAGTGTCATGTTTGAAACACACAAGGAAAAACACCAGGCCTATGTGATAGTCGGTGTCACGTCTTGGCCATAGATAGCCCTTTTTGGCTGCTCTATGGTGTTTGTGGTCAGGACGTGATCAGGTTTTTTTTGTTATTTCTCCCAGTTACGTTCATTAAATAAATATGTATACTGGAAGCATCGCTGCGTCTTGGTCCGTCTATCTAGAAGATCGTGACAGAATAACCCACCAACAAAAATCCCTGATCACGTCCTGACCACAAACACCATAGAGCAGCCAAAAAAGGGCTATTTATGGCCAGGACGTGACAGTCGGGTCAGTATCAGCCTGACCACCAGCCTCGCAGCAGAATGACGCTGAAAAGCATTATACCACATTCATTTTTTTAAATTCCAATTAAAATAGGAAAAAGGAGCAAACTGAAGATTGCAGTGTGCAGGGGTGTAGTGCTGCTGCAGCGCACTCAAGCGTCGCTCAGACACTTCTTACAATGGTGCTCCATTAGGTCTAGATCAAAGCTGAATCAATGTCTGTAAAGTCACATAATGTTTTATTTGTATTCTACATAACATAACCGAAAAGAATAGCATAGTATAACGTTACTGTTGAACCAAAAACACCACCTAATTTCTTATGAGATGTAGGATGATAGCTGAGTGAAAAAAAATATGCGTCAAAATGTAAAGATGCAATATGTAACTTTTTGAGTGACCAGACCAAATTCACATTAAAATGTGTTATAGACATGTCATTCGCATTGAAAGCAAATCTAAGAAGCGGTAGATCTGTTTCGTGTGCACTATTTTTATGCTTCCCGTTCTTAAGTTTTTGGATCTTTTACTTTTATACACCAGCTTCAAACAGCTGAAAATACAATAGTTTTGGTTATGTCAAATATATTTCACAGCGGTTTAGATGGTACAATGATTCAGAAGGGGGTGCAACTCAATATGAAGAAGGTGTCCTTAATGTTTTGTACACTCAGTTGATAAAAACAAACGTACTATTGTGCCCCTCGGTGACTTGCTAAGAGGGAGAATTGCCCCAATGATATCGCAGGATTTCATAGCATACATTTTAACTGCACATAGTAAATGGACTGTACTGGGGCGCTGAATTGTGTCTACCAATGAGTCTTTCGCTCCAGACGTCTTTCTTCCGCACATTAAACTAGAACTACTCTTTCAGGTACAGATGGCGCTAAAGCAAAAAGCTAATTGTAATTAACTTATAAATAAATCATCATAACAGTTATGGGAGTCTGGAACCTGATAAACTGGACATCTATATCCAACAAGAGTTGAATGACAGAGGGATACACAAGCTAGAACCTTCTCATCGCTGATCTGGTAGGACAAAAAAGCATGACTGTGGCTGGCCAATTTGATTGTTTCCACCATGCCATGGTGTTCATCGTGTTCTACTGTAGGTGACAGGGCGACGTGTTATGTGGATTAAAACATCATAAAACCGGGTGTATCACAAAGCATGATCAAAGGAATTAGCGAGCAGCAGTAATTTTTTTGAAAAATTGAGAGGTAGTTTGGTACATCTTTTTGGGGTGAAATTAACTAGTTATCTACCTTTGAAAAGCAGCAATTTCAAGTCTATCTGAACTAATATCGTTCTAACTCGGAAATATGAAGTTATTTCAGAATGAAAGTGAACTGGCTAGCGCATCATGCTTTGTAACATTATGTTAGCTGTTTTCATTTATAGCATCTGCATGCGTTCATGAGCTGGCTGCTCTTTCTAAATAGTAAAAAAGTATGTTCTAATCTGTTCAAAACAGTGGCAGCATATGCAGAAATGGTCATTCGGTTTATGACATCCAAAAGTGAAATATGAGTATTTATGCTGCTGTTCAAATGCACAGATTGCTTTATATATATTCTAAAAGAAACTACTGGTACTTAGAAAACTTGGCATCATATTTCTATCCTGCTGCTTTGTTGACAACTCCATTCACCACCACCCGCGCCGTGGGTATTCAGCCAATCAGCGCCCGCCACTGGTTAGGCCTACACTGTAGGCTGAGATAATTCAAGAAGATCTACATGCATATTCCCACGAAACTGATTGAGATCAACTGATTGGTATGCAGATGCAGTTTGGACATTTCACCTGTTTTAGAATATGAATAATTATTATTCACTATTGACGGATGTCCTTTTGAAATTAGCTATGCCTAATTTGGTGTTTGAGGGAATTAAAAATACAAATAAATAATTGAGACAATATGTGTTTGCATAGGCAGACAATGCATTTGGAGGATGTATTATATGCATATTCTAAAATTATATTCAATAGGCTACATCTGTCGGTACAAGGGGTTGGAACCGGTTCCGTAAACAGAACCGAAAACCGGAAAATAACTAAACATTTAGAGAAACAGAATCAGAACCGGGAACGAAAGAGATCTATACTGTCCCGGAACAGAACCGTTATTTTAAAAACATGGGAACATTTAAATCCCAGTTTTACCGAAGCTCACTCCCGAGTCCTCATACTCTGTAGTAGTTTCCACACCAGATTATCTCGTGATCCCAGACAGCAGTGCACCTTTAGGGAGATATGGAGTTAATTCGGTAAACTCTGTAAAAGTTGGATATAAATGTTTCTTTTCACACATTTCATGGACCATACCTACTTGTAATTCATTCCTGATTATAGAATTCCCCAACAGGCAGTATCACAAAAGACATTTCCTGATCAGCACCATATATTCATTTATTTGTTTGAGTTTAAAAACCTTTGTCCCTGTGATAAAACCAGAGGGGAGTTGGGGGGAGAGAACAGCAAAGGGTGGTTGGAGAACAGCCAGAAGAGCCATGTTGATTCAGATCAGACGACCCTAATCTGCATGCTACCCGACAGATGACTTTACTGTATAGAGAGACGCTCGAGGTAGAAGTTGCCCCCTAAACACAGATCTAGGATCAGATAACCTTACCTCAAACTGTAATCTTAACCAATATGTGGTTAAGACATTTCTGATCTAAGATCAGTGGTTAGAGGCAATGTCTACTCAACCTATTCCCCGGAACCAGGGTTGGAACACCTTGACCGAGCTCAATGAGCTCCTGTAACTGTCCTCTGTTCATGTAAAAGGGGAGAAACAAAATTGGTCTTCTGTGTATATGAGGAGGTGGAATCTTTGGGATCAGGTTTGCTCACTTCCTCTTCCTGTTCCCCACAGGAAGTTACTTTGCCAGCCACTTCATCATGGGCGGGGAGAAGTTTGACTCCACCCACCCTGAGGGATACCTGTTTGGAGAAAACACAGACCTCAACTTTCTGGGAACCAGACCAGTGGTGGTACGGATTGTCACAGTACACTACAGTACAGTACACGACACTACACTACACTACATTCATAAGGGAATAGTTGTAATGGGTCCCAAATGGCACCTCGTTCACTATAGTGCACTACTTTTGACCAGAGCCCTATGGGTCCTGTTAAATGTCATGTTTTTAAATTAGTAATACACACATTGAATCATTGAATTTGTAAATTGAACTTGTATTTCATGAATTGAAGTGGAATTGAATGAATATTGCATTCATTTAAAAATTATATTTAAATTCAATTGAATATTCAAATTAATTTATATATATATTTATATAGGCCTGTTCAATTTCATTATGGTAGAAATTGAAATAATTGTCTGTGTATTAAGTTTACAAACTATAATTTCAAGTTTATCAAGGTTTCATACATTCAACTTCCCAGATGCATTCAGATTCAGTTTTCAAATTCAGTTTTTTAAATTGAGATTCAAAACCAGAGACAACACCTGGTACTTTGCCAGCCAGGAAAGGTAGAGGAGAGCAGATAGAATCAAACGCTCCCTTTGGTAAACAGAAACTAATGGCGGTTTCTGAAGCAATGTGGCATGTTGAATAAATGTTCTTCTAATGAATTTGGCTCAAGCATTTGAAATGTTTTGGCTATGAACTACTATGACCCCATTCCTGAAAGCTAAGACTCTCCGGAACATGGACATGCCTTCTGTTTCCCTCTATGATGATGGCAGAATGCGTTAGATGGGAGTTTCACACAAAAACTAAATTTGACCCCCATAAGAATATAGTTTAAATGCCCTGTCATAGCCCTTCTAATGATAGCCTTTCCGCTCCCTATTTAATTTTGATATTGTGACTGACTGGGTTCGAACTAGGTCTCCTGCATGTCACAAGATTGTGTTAGCACACTTAGCTAAAGCCTATAGGGAAGGATAAGTTCAGGAAGTTCATGTAAAGGACGGCATGCTGCCCCCTTATTCAGCTCATATATAGACTCGAACTAAGGACTTCTTCCTTGAAAACATCCTCCTGAAGCATTCCAACCCATGCTACCATCAAAAAAGGCCTTCTTCAATTGCGCAAGGGGCGACACTTCAGGCTGAGGAGTGAGTTTCACGGATCCCCATCTGCTACACTAATGCAAGTCTTCAAGATCCCGCAAGGTTACACATCAAAAGAGTGTGATTATGTGATCCATGCCTATGTGATGAGAACCTTGCCTGAGACCTGAAAACTTGTTAGTTTGTGTTACACAGTCTAGTTTTAAGCAGGGGAGGACATGGACATTTAGGCTGGTTCATTGTTAGCCCTGTGGGCCTGTCTAACTTATTGTTTTTTGCGCAAAATTATAATTATCTGGCTAATAATGGGGGCCTCAAGGAAAATAATGGGCCAGTGTGTTAGAAATTCCAGGGCTGATTTATTGTAGATATTATAAGGTTAACATGTGACTGACTGGGTTAAGAATGTGTTAGCCTGTTGAGCTGTTGAGCATTGGTCCTTTGACTTGGTTTGATCTGGTTTTGACCTTTTTGCCTGTCCATGACCATTCTCTTGCCTACCCTTTTGGATTAATAAACATTGTAAGACTCCAACCATCTGCCTCCTGTGTCTGCATTTGGGTATCGCCTTGTGCCTTGATAGGTTTGGTCTCTTCAAGGAGGAGGTCAAAGGGGGGTGAAGTGTAACACAGGTAGTTCGGTAACCACATTCGTGTGATGAGTAACTTGTCTGAGACTTGAAAAGTGGCATTATCTGGTGTACAGGAGACCTGGGTTAGACCCTCATTAGTCAAACTAACACGTCTTCATGTCTAAGCCAAGGTTGGTCATCTCATAGCCTCGTGTGCGGCTTGATCCCGCGAGCTTACATGAATGGTTCGCTACACGCGAGTCAGCAACAAAAACACGGTATACTGGGGAAAGTCACTCAGATTGTGCAAAGTACAGTAAATCAAATTGTGGAAAGAAAATATATCTATTGTTTTAAGTGGGTATGCAGATAGGGTGTGCAGATAGTGTGCAGGCTTTTTTTCCAGCGCTAACACACCTGATTCAACTGATCAAGGGCTTGGTGATTAGTAGATCAGATCATGTGACCCTTTTGTTGTTGTTGTTATTGTTGTTGATGTGACCTTTTGTGTTTGGTTCCTTTACAGTTCCCCTATGCAGCCCCGCCACCTCAGGAGCCAGTGAAGACGCTACGAAGCCTTATAAACATCCGTAAGGATACGCTGAGGCTTGTACGGTGAGTATCTCTCTCAAAACACACAATTGATTTGTAGTTTATATCCATTTTATTATTATTAGTTCACTTATGCTTAGTCTGGGTTTTATTGCACTAGTCCAACATCTCCACTTATCCCCCCAGAACCAAGTCGAGTAGCTGGCCGGAGGTTTTCGCAAGCTTTGGTTCTGGGTCCTGTGATTAATCCCTTTACTCTTACTATGCTAATTGTAACGGTGTGTAGATCATGCTAGCTGTGTTTCGGTGTGGTATGGCAGGTGTAGTGACGACCTGAAGCTGCCAGGGGAGGAAGTGGCAGGGAAAAGCAAAGCTTGTTACAACATAGAGTTCACCTTCGATGCTGACACACAGGTGGCCATCACCATCTACTATCAAGCTATAGAGGAGTTCCACAACGGAGTGCCAATGTAAGTCTGGGGGTGTGTGTGCGTGTGTGTGCATACTTGTGTGTTTATCTCTCTGCACTCTTAGAAAAAAGGCTTCCAAAGGGGTGTCTTCCTCTGTCCCCATAGGAGAACCCTTTTTGGTTCCAGGTAGAACCATTTTGGGTAACACGTAGAACCCTCTTTAGAACGGGTTATACTTGGAACCCAAAAGTGTTCTACCTGGAACCAGAAGCGTTCTACCTTCACCCAAAAAGGGTTCTTCAAAGTGTTCCTCGATGGGGACAGCTGAAGAACACTTTAAGGTTCTAGATATCTTCTTCTTTTTCTAAGATTGTGAATCTCTCCTATAGTTACCTTCCCCAGGACAGCTCTCTCCAGTCAGAAATTGTGCACTTTAAGAGAGGAGTCTGTCAGCAGTTCTGTCTGCCCTCGCACTCCGTCAACCTGTCAGAGTGGGCCGACGAGGAGGTATGGGCTGTGTGTGTGTGAGCGTGTGAGTATGTGTTTATTCATATTAGTAGGAAGTATGTGTGTGTGTTTCAGTGTATAACCTATCTTTATCTCCCTCTCTTTTCTCTCTCTTCCTCCACCCACCCTCTCTCTCTCTCTCTCTCTCTCTCTCTCTCTCTCTCTCTCTCTCTCTCTCTCTCTCTCTCTCTCTCTCTCTCTCTCTCTCTCTCTCCCTCCATCTTACTAGTTGCTGTTTGACATGGATAAGGATGTGTTTCCCATGGTCATTCAAGCGACAGTAGACGAGGGGGAAGATCACATGGGTCACTCCCATGTCCTCCTGGCCACCTTTGAAAAGGTAAGGAGTTTGGAGTCGGGATGTGCTGTCGTATTGTAAGTCAATTGTTCAATTAATTTAAAGTTTGTCTATCATGTTTTGAGATGCGGTTGACTCTGGATTTAAAAGCATCCCACTGGGCACAAACTGGTTGAATGAACATTGTTTCCACGTCATTTCAACACATAAATAAACTGAGTGGAGTCGTAAGAATTTGGGGAATGTTAGTCTTTTTTTCAGTCAGCTTTTAAAACCCAGTAACGTGGTTACATTTTTTTGTTGATTTCACATTGAATTCATGTTAGTTGACAACCCAATCAACCCAATTGGCTAAGTATCTACTGTTTGTTCCACAGCACATGGACGGAAGCTACTGTGTTAAACCTCTGAAGCAGAAACAAGTGGTGAGTTTGTTTCCACCAAGTCCTCCTCTTCTCTCTCTCTCCTCCTGCTCTCATCTCACTCTGAACTGTACCTTACCATCCCTTTTTCCTGCCTTGCTTAACTCTCTTTCCCCTCTCTGTCTTCCAATCTCTCGCTCCCCCTTTCACTATCATTCCTGGTATGTTTTATACTGAAACCTTTTCTCTCATCCCCAACATGTTTCCTCTCCTCTCCAGGTAGATGGAGTGAGTTACCTTCTTCAGGAGATCTACGGCATCGAGAACAAGTACAACAGCCAAGAATCAAAGGTACACAGCTGAGAATTTGGTTGTTTAGGGACTACACTGTAAAGGGGTTACTGTCAATTTGACAGTAGCTTACAGGCAGCTCAGTGGCAAGTAAACTGATGTATGTCATATTACAGTTCACCTACTGTAATATAAATAGGGTATCAAAGGACAGTACAATACTGTAAAATGTACCTTATCTTACTGTAAAAAAAAAGTACATTGGAATAAATGAATGAAGGAATGAATGAATGAACGGAGAGGAGGGGTTTTCTTTTCACAGTATTTTACTGTAATTACAAAGGATTGGTGCAAGTAGGTTGGCTGCTAGGTGAAGTGTTTACACATTACAGCATGTTTATTCATTAATATTTGGTGTTTATATCACTTGCACTTCTAGAGGCCTTCACAAAGGCTTCCAAACTGGCAGTGACTACAGGGCAAAACAGACCAAAAGGACATGGCAAAATGCTCAACTATTTAAGGTTTAAGACTTGTTGCTCTCCAATTTTTCCCCTATACCAGTGGTTCCCAAACTGTGGGGCGCGCCCCCTAGGAGTGGGCGAGATGGCGGCAGGGGGGTGCGGGGGTGCATCATACTCATGAGTAGTGCATCATCAGTTTTCCTCTTGTCATGTCAGTCAATGCATAACTTGTCAGAAATCTTCCGATCAACTAACCCATGTCAGCTAACGTTTTTTAGCTAGTTTTTGTAGGCCATAGATTTTGTAGTAATGTTCCTGTCACTCAAATATCACATGAATACACATTAGACATGGCAAAATATATAGAATTACAAGAAAATATGCTTTAAAACAGCAAAAATAAGCTTTAACCCTTTCTTCCTGCCAAGAAGAGGGGTGTGAACAGTTTGAGTCATGAACAGTGCTTGTGCACATAGAAATAGACGTGGTACACACGCGCACAGGGGTGCGGGATGTTCCCCAATGCTGGAAGGGGGGCCTGAGTGAAAAAGTTTGGGAACCCATGCCCTGCCCTATACATTCTTCTTCTTCTTCTTCTTCTTCTTCTTCTTCTTCTTCTTCTTCTTCTTCTTCTTCTTCTTCTTCTCATAGCCACCACCAACAGGACTGGTGTATACATTCATTATACTTTGTGACACAAAATAACAAAAAAACTTACCCTACCATCTAAAACTACCCAAATAAAAACCCACCACCCTGCCCCCCTAATTTAATTATATCTGGTCCTACACCAGACCAACAGCCTGGGAGGACAGGACACCACCACTCAACAAACCCTGTAACTCTTCTCCCTATACAATTAGATGGAGCACTATAACCACATAGAAGTTCAATTCGTACTGCATTCTCTCTCACGGGTGCAACAAATATAGCCTCTTACAAGGTGCCCCTCAAAATATGTTAATGAGCCAGCAACTATATCATGTATCCACTAGTGGTCAAAAGATTTTTGTCATTCCAAAGATATGGTACAGTACTGTATTCTGTGGGGTAGAATTAGAGTACCAATCGAAATACAGCAATTCTTTACCCCGCCCACAACATTTTCCCACAATGCACCATCATTTACAGTATGCTGCAGTAAAATGTTTCAGAGTATTTTACTGTTGACAATACCCCAAATTACTGTATAATTTACAGTTTTCCGTTACAGTGTAGTGACCACAATGCGTTTTGTTAAAAAACTTTCCAAATCACCCTCTGTAGAATTGGTTAGAGTATTCATGAGTTGCATGTTTCATCACAATATATTGTATATTGTATTGGTTTTGGACTGATGCCCCCTAACTGAGCATTCTACTCAATGCATTGTCAATGAGCGCTGAAGAAGATTTAATCAAAAGTGCATTACAGTGGCTTGGAAATACAATGCCATTCAAAGGGAGGCAAATAACTAGTAGGAAAACCTTTTGTCATCATTTTGATGTCTCCAGATTGACTTTAGATGCAGTATAGTTGTTTCCTATGAATATGCAAAGGAAATTAATTATTTTTTACAGTATTGTTTACTTAAGCTACCATACTGCTCTGTGAATGTAAATAATGTAGTGACGTATTGATTGATTTATGAATTGATTAATTGATTGGCTGATTATGTTGGCCCCAGGTTGTGGATGATGAGATCAGTGATAACAGTGCGGAGTGTGTGGTGTGTCTGTCGGATGTCCGCGACACACTCATCCTGCCCTGCAGACACCTGTGTCTCTGCAATGCCTGCGCCGACACACTCCGCTACCAGGCCAACTGCTGCCCCATCTGCAGACTGCGTGAGTCTATGTCTACGATGCTACATAAGACCTTTGTAAGCCATATGTTGGCATTCATAATACCTTCATAGCAATACCTACAGTAATACATGCTCAGTTATCAGGCTAACTGCTGCCATATCTGCAGACTGTGTGAGTCTATAATTCTGCATAAGACCTTCACATCAATACTTAAGCATGTAATAATGCGTTTTCAGCGTTCCCGGGCCCTGCTACAGATCCGAGCCATGAGGAAGAAGCTGAGTCCTCTGTCTCCTGCCAGGTTTAACCCGGTCATCACCTCCCAGACCTCTGACTCAGAGGAACACTCGGTAATATGTACACATACACACACTTAAAAAAAATATATATATATATACATACAGTACCATCCAAAAGTTTGGACACAACTACTCATTCAAGGATTTTTCTTTATTTTTACTATTTTCTACATTGTAGAATAATAGTGAAGACATCACAACTATGAAATAACACATATGGAATCATGTAGTAACCAAAAAAGTGTTAAAAAAAATCTAAATATATTTGAGATTCTTCAAAGTAGCCACCCTTTGCCTTGATGACAGCTTTGCACACTCTTGGCATTCTCTCAACCAGCTTCACCTGGAATGCTTTTCCAACAGTCTTGAAGGAGTTCCCACATATGCTGAGCACTTGTTGGCTGCTTTTTCTCCACTCTGCGGTCCAACTCATCCCAAACCATCTCATTGGGTTGTGTAAGGACAGACGCTGGGAGACGAGAAGCAAGTACAGGGAGGGAACATTTAATAAATAACGGACATGAAACAAAACACGGACAGGGAAAACAAAATGACATGAATGCTGACACGGGGAACAAACTGAGGAGCAGACAGATAGAGGGGGCAATCAACAAAGGGAAGGAGTCCAGGTGTCACGTTGGTATGAAGAGATTTGGGAGACAGGCGCAGGAATGTGTAATCGTTTTATTTTTTTATCAAGCCCTTCGAAGACCATACAAACACACAACAAAACACAGGGTAGAAACCCAAAACAAAATAGCAAGGAGTACCTCAAATAACACATGCGCACAATGATTAACACACGGGACGAGACCCGTAATCATCTGCACAGTCCACAATGGCACGAAAGCCAAAACACACAGCACAGGTACTCTCACACACCAACGGACATAGTGACAATAAACGACAGCCCAATGGAAACCAAAGGGCACACTTATACAAGTACTAATCAGTGGGAATAGGGGACAGGTGTGCGTAATGAAAGTTCCGTAGGGATCCGTGACACCAGGTGAGTCCAATGAAGCGATGAGGCGTGGAAGCCCGACGAGCCGGCGGAGGCGCGGGAGCCTGACGAGCTGGTTGAGGTATGACATGGGGTGGGAGTCTGCAGAGCCAACCGAGGCAAGGAAACCTCTCGAGCCAGCTAAGGCACCCCCGGTTCCTTCGGCAGCGGCACCCGGACCCAGCGTCACCAACCAAAACAAAACAAACTCCCTGATGCTTCCAACATTGGTGTCAGCATTTTGTAAGGACAGATGCTGGGAGACGAAAAGCAAGTACAGGGAGTGAACATTTAATAAATAACGGACATGAAACAAAACACAGACATCGTCTGGACAGGGAAAACAAAACAACATTCATGCAGACATGGGGAACAAACTTAACCAGCCATGCTGGTTAAGTGTGTGCCTTGTATTCTAAATAAATCCCTAACAGTGTCACCAGCAAAGCACCATCACACCTCCATGCTTCACGGTGGGAACCACACATGCAGAGATCATCCGTTCACCTACTCTGCGTCTCACAAAGACAGGGCGGTTGGAATCAAAAATCTAAAATGTGGACTCATCAGACCAAAGGCCAGATTTCCACCGGTCTAATGTCCATTGCTCGTGTTTCTTGGCCCCTGCAAGTCTCTTCTTATTATTGGTGTGCTCTGGTAGTGGTTTCTTTGCTGCAATTCGACCATCAAGGCCTGATTCACGCAGGCCCCTCTGAACAGTTGATGTTGAGATGTGTCTGTGACTTTTATTTGGGCAGCAATCTGAGGTGCAGTTAACTCTAGTAAATGTATCATCTGCAGCAGAGGTAACTCTGGGTCTTCCTTTCCTGTGGCGGTCCTCATGAGAGTCAGTTTCATCATAGCGCTTGATGGTTTTTGCAACTGTACTTTCAATGGTGTTGACATTTTCAGCATTGACTGACCTTCATGTCTTGAAGTAACAATGGATTGTCGTTTCTCTTTGCTTATTTGAGCTGTTCTTGACATAATATGGACTTGGTCTTTAACCAAATAGTGATATCTTCTGTATACCACCCCTGCCTTGTCACAACACAACTGATTGTCTCAAATGCATTTAAGAAGGGAAGAAATTCCACAAATTAACTTTTAACAAGGCACACCTGTTAACAAAGCACAACTAATAGACTGTCACGACTTCCGCCGAAGTCAGTCCCTCTCCTTTTTCGGGCGGCGTTCGGCGGTCAACGTCACCGGTCTTCTAGCCATCGCGATCGACTTTTCATTTTCCATTGGTTTTGTCCTTGTTTTACACACCTGCTTTCAATCCCCCAATTATTTGTTCATTATTAAACCCTCTGTTCCCCCCATGTTTGTTTGTGAGTTATTGTTTATTGTATTGCGGTCCGTTATTGTGGGCTTGGCTTTATTTGACGTGTATTGTTCTTATTGTTGAATAAAATTGCTATTATTACTCATATCTGCTGTCCTGCGCCTGACTCCTCTACACCAGCTACACACAGACGCATTACATAGACTGTGTGTAGGTATAACTAATAGACTTGTTTACGTGCTGCTGTGTGTTTTGTTGCTAACCTAACTTTGCTACCTGCCAACTTTAAGGTTTTTACTTTTTAATTACCGTTTATATTGTTAGTTTTCCATCCCTCAACGTTTTTTTTCATTCAACTTTGTCACTCTGGACGCTTTATCTGGACGTGTTTCGTCAGGACCTCCACCAGCCGAAGCTAAGTAGTAACATTAACATGATGCCTTCTAATTGCAGTCGCTGTACTCATAATATACAGGAGAACGATCGCCTTATGGCGGTGATAGCTGTGCTGCAAGCCCAGCTTCAGACACAATCGTTAGGCAAGGGAAATGTAAGTGTAGGAAAGGATAAAACAGCGTCTGTGCCACCAGTAAGTACAGATAGTAGTATAAATCCCCTCACACAGTCCCCGCAGCCGGACAATTTTCTCATGGCTTCTGGAGGGAAATGCTGTAGGAATGCTCAACCGGTGTCGCTCATTCAGCCGACAGAAACTTTCAACCGGTTCTCCCCATTAAGCAGCGAGTCGGAGTCAGAGGCCGAGCCTTCTCTGGTCTCTACTCCTCCCGTTACGGGGTCTGAGACGCTGAAGCCTCCCACCATTAGCTCTGACAAATTGAAAACTCTAGTCATTGGCGACTATATTACTCGCAGTATTAGACTTAAAACAAATCATCCAGCGATCATACACTGTTTACCAGGGGGGCAGGGCTACCGACGTTAAGGCTAATCTGAAGATGGTGCTGGCTAAAGCTAAAACTGGCGAGTGTAGAGAGTATAGGGATATTGTTATCCACGTCGGCACCAACGATGTTAGGATGAAACAGTCAAGGTCACCAAGCGCAACATAGCTTCAGCGTGTAAATCAGCTAGAAAGATGTTTCGGCATCGAGTAATTGTCTTTGGCCCCCTCCCAGTTAGGGGGAGTGATGAGCTCTGCAGCAGAGTCTCCCAACTCAATCGCTGGTTGAAAACTGTTTTCTGCCCCTCCCAAAAGATATAATTTGTAGATAATTGTCCCTCTTTCTGGGACTCACCCACAAACAGGACCAAGCCTGGCCTGTTGAGGAGTGATGGACTCCATCCTAGCTGGAGGGGTGCTCTCATCTTATTTACAAACATAGACAGGGCTTTAACTCCCCTAGCTCCACAATGAGATTGGGTGCAGGCCAGGCAGCAGGCTGTTAGCCAGCCTGCCAGCTCAGTGGAGTCTGCAACTAGCACAGTCAGTGTAGTCAGCTCAGCTACCCATTGAGGCCGTGTCTGTGCCTCGACCTAGGTTGGGAAAAACTAAACATGGCGTTGTTCGCCTTAGCAATCTCACTAGAATAAAGACCTCCATTCCTGCCATTATTGAAAGAGATTGTGATACCTCACATCTCAAAATAGGGCTACTTAATGTTAGATCTCTCACTTCCAAGGCAGTTATAGTCAATAAACTAATCACTGATCATAATCTTGATGTGATTGGCCTGACTGAAACATGGCTTAAGCCTGATGAATTTACTGTGTTAAATGAGGCCTCACCTCCTGGTTACACTAGTGACCATATCCCCCGCACATCCCGCGGAGGTGTTGCTAACATTTACGATAGCAAATTTCTATTTAAGCTAACTAAAAACAGCATTCCCCAAGAGAGGATGGCTTTCACTTCAGCAGTGATAAATTCATGAACTTCTTTGAGGAAAAGATCATGATCATTAGAAAGCAAATTACGGACTCTTCTTTAAATCTGTGTATTCCTCCAAAGCTCAGTTGTCCTGAGTGCACAATTTTGCCAGGACCTAGGATCAAGGGAGACACTCATTTTTTTTAGTACTATATCTCTTGACACATTGATGAAAATAATCATGGCCTCTAAACCTTCAAGCTGCATACTGGACCCTATTCCAACTAAACTACTGAAAGAGCTGCTTCCTGTGCTTGGCCCTCCTATGTTGAACATAATAAACGTCTCTCTATCCACCGGATGTGTACCAAACTCACTAAAAGTGGCAGTAATAAAGCCTCTTTTGAAAAAGCCAAACCTTGACCCATAAAATATAAAAAACTATCGGCCTGTATCGAATCTTCCATTCCTCTCAAAAACGTTAGAAAAAGCTGTTGCACAGCAACTCACTGCCTTCCTGAAGACAAACAATGTATACGAAACGCTTCAGTCTGGTTTTAGACCCCATCATAGCACTGAAACTGCACTTGTGAAGGTGGTAAATGACCTTTTATTGGCGTCAGACCGAGGCTCTGCATCTGTCCTTGTGCTCCTAGACCTTAGTGCTGCTTTTGATACCATCGATCACCACATTTGAAGAGATTGGAAACCCAAATTGGTCTACACGGACAAATTCTGGCCTGGTTTAGATCTTATCTGTTGGAAAGATATCAGTTTGTCTCTGTGGATGGTTTGTCCTCTGACAAATCAACTGTAAATTTCGGTGTTCCTCAAGGCTCCGTTTTAGGAGACCACTATTGTTTTCACTATATATTTTACCACTTGGTGATGTCATTCGGAAACATAATGTTAGCTTTCACTGCTATGCGGATGACGAACAGTTGTACATTTCGATGAAACATGGTGAAGCCCCAAATTTGCCCTCCCTGGAAGCCTGTGTTTCAGACATAAGGAAGTGGATGGCGGCAAATGTTATACTTTTAAACTCGGACAAAACAGAGATGCTTGTTCTAGATCCTAAGAAACAAAGAGATCTTCTGTTGAATCTGACAATTTAATCTTGATGGTTGTACAGTCGTCTCAAATAGAACTGTGAAGGGCCTCGGCGTTACTCTGGACCCTGATCTCTCTTTTGTCGAACATATCAAGACTGTTTCAAGGACAGCTTTTTTCCATCTACGTAACATTGCAAAAATCTGAAACTTTCTGTCCAAAAATGATGCAGAAAAATCCATGCTTTTGTCACTTCTAGGTTAGACTACTGCAATGCTCTACTTTCCGGCTACCCGGATAAAGCACTAAATAAACTTCAGTTAGTGCTAAAGACGGCTGCTAGAATCTTGACTAGAGACCCAAAAATGTGATCATCTTACTCCAGTGCTAGCCTCTCTACACTGGCTTCCTGTTAAGGCAAGGGCTGATTTCAAGGTTTTAGTGCTAACCTACAAAGCATTACATGGGCTTGCTCCTACCTATCTTTCGGATTTGGTCCTGTCGTACATACCTACACGTACACTACGGTCACAAGACGCAGGCCTCCTTACTGTCCCTAGAATTTCTAATCAAACAGCTGGAGGCAGGGCTTTCTCCTATAGAGCTCAATTTTTATGGAATGATCTGCGTATCCATGTGAGAGACGCAGACTCGGTCTCAACCTTTAAGTCTTTATTGAAGACTCATCTCTTCAGTAGGTCCTATGATTGAGTGTAGTCTGGCCCAGGAGTGTGAAGGTGAACGGAAAGGCACTGGAGCAACGAACCGCCCTTGCTGCCTCTGCCTGGCCGGTTCCCCTCTCCACTGGGATTCTCTGCCTCTAACCCTATTACAGGGGCTGAGTCACTGGCTTACTGGTGCTCTTCCATGCCGTCCCTGGGGGGGGGGTGCGTCGCTTGAGTTTAGTCACTGACGTGATCTTCCTTTCCGGATTGGCACCACTACTTGGGTTGTGCCGTGGCGGAGATCTTTGTGGGCTATACTCGGCCTTGTCTCAGGATGGTACGTTGGTGGTTGGAGATATCCCTCTAGTGGTGTGGGGGCTGTGCTTCGGCAGAGTGGGTGGGGTTATATCCTGCCTGTTTGGCCCTGTCCGGGGGTATCGTCGGACGGGGCCACAGTGTCTCCCGACCCCTCCTGTCTCAGCCTCCAGTATTTATGCTGCAGTAGTTTATGTGTCGGGGTGCTAGGGTCAGTCTGTTATATCTGTAGTATTTCTCCTCTCTTATCCTGTGTCCTCTGTGAATTTAAGTATGCTCTCTCTAATTCTCTCTCTCTTTTTCTCTCTTTCTTTCTTTCTTTCTTTCTTTCTTTCTTTCTTTCTTTCTTTCTTTCTTTCTTTCTTTCTTTCTTTCTTTCTCTCTCGGAGGACCTGATCCTTAGGACCATTCCTCAGGACTACCTGGCCTGATGACTCCTTGCTGTCCCCAGTCCACCTGGCCATGCTGCTGCTCCAGTTTCAACTGTTCTGCTATGGAACCCTGACCTGTTCACCAGACATGCTACCTGTCCCAGACCTGCTGTTTTTAACTCTCTAGAGACAGCAGGAGCGGTAGAGATACTCTGAATGATCGGCTATGAAAAGACAACTGACATTTACTCCTGAGATGCTGACCTGTTGCACCCTCAACAACCACTGTGATTATTATTATTTGACCCTGCTCGTCATCTATGAACATTTAAAAATCTTGGCCATGTTCTGTTATAATCTGCACCCGGAACAGCCAGAAGAGGACTGGCCACCCCTCACAGCCTGGTTCCTCTCTAGGTTTCTTCTTAGGTTCTGGCCTTTCGAGGGAGTTTTTCCTAACCACTGTGATTTTACACCTGCATTGCTTGCTGTTTGGGGTTTTAGGCTGGGTTTCTGTACAGCAATCTGTGACATCAACTGATGTAAGAAGGGCTTTATAAATAACTTAGATTGAATTGAAATGAAATGCATTCCAGGTGACTACCTCATGAAGCTGGTTGAGAGAATGCCAAGAGTGTGCAAAGCTGTCATCAAGGCAAAGTGTGGCTACAAAATCTAAAATATATTTTGATTTTTTTAACACTTTTTTGGTTACTACATGATTCCATATGTGTTATTTGATCGTTTTGATGTCTTCACTATTATTCTAGAAAATAGTAAAAATAAAAAAATAACCTTGAATGAGTAGGTGTGTCCAAACTTTGGACTGGTACTGTATATATACAGCTGTAAGCATGGTGATTTGAGCTATCCGATTGGCCAGGGCAGTAGGCGCACTCGATTTAGCCACAGATCTCCCGATCCCCCGGGTAGGTGGAGTTTGTCTTTTCAGACAAATGAAATGGTTCAAAATGGGAACACTTTTCCTACCCGGTGCGCAGGGCTTCTGAATGAAGTGCACCTTCCCGCCAACAGAGCAACACAAAAAATGTAATCGTTTGGTGATCGACTTGCCGCGATCCACCGGTTGGTGACCGCTGGCGTATAGAAACATAACATCTCATCTCCTTTTTTCATTCTCTCTACCCCTGTCCCATCCTTCCTCTCTCTCCCCCCACCCTCCCCCAGGTGTCGGATCACATTCCCCAGGTTATGAGGTGGTGTCCCTCCTGGAGGCTCTGAACGGGCCCCTGAGCGTGTCTCCCTCTGCCCCCTCTGCAGGACCTCTCTGGGGGCCACGTCTCGGGGACACTGCCCCCCTACAGCAGTGAGACCCACCCCGCCCCGGCACGCTCCATGTCCCCCCTAGACCACTCCAACTCAAGCCAGGGACTCAAACTGAAGAAGAGCGGCTCCAAGTAAGTGGAGCAAACACCTGGAGACATAGGTTGTATCCCAAATGGCACCATATTCCCTATAAAGTGCACTAGTTTTGACCCGAGGTCTGTTCAAAAGTTGTGCACTACATGGGGAGTAGGGTGCCATTTGGGATGCAGAAACACATACAAACATACTGTACATTTGAATAGGAAATCATTTCGTATGACTTTTAAAGGTTTAGCTAATAGAAAATACACTATATACAGTTGAAGTCGAAAGTTTACATACACTTAGGTTGGAGTCATTAAAACTTGTTTTTCAACCACTCCACAAATTTCTTGTTAACAAACTATAGTTTTGGAAAGTCGGTTAGGACATCTACTTTGTGCATGACACAAGTAATTTTTCCAACAATTGTTTACAGACAGATTATTTCACTTATAATTCACTGTATCACAAATCCAGTGGGTCAGAAGTTTACGTACACTAGACTGTGCCTTTAAACAGCTTGAAAAATTCCAGAAAATTATGTCATTGCTTTAGAAACTTCTGATAGGCTATTTGACATCATTTGAGTCAGTTGGAGGTGTACCTGTGGATGTATTTCAAGGCCTACCTTCAAACTCAGTGCCTCTTTGCTTGACCTCATGGGAAAATCAAAAGAAATCAGCCAAGACCTCAGAAATAAAATGTAGACCTCCACAAGTCTGGTTCATCCTTGGGAGCAATTTCCGAACACCTGAAGATACACCTGACCACGCAGCCGTCTTACCGCTCAGGAAGGAGACGCGTTCTGTCTCCTAGAGATTAACGTACTGTGGTGCGAAAAGTGCAAATCAATCCCAAAACAACAGCAAAGGACCTTGTGAAGATGCTGGAGGAAACAGGCACAAAAGTATCTATATTCACAGTAAAACGAGTCATACATCAACATTACTTGAAAGCCCGCTCATCAAGGAAGAAGCCACTGCTCCAAATCCGCCATAAAAAAGCAGACTACCGTTTGCAACTGCACATGGGGACAAAGATCGTAATTTTGGGAGAAATGTCCTCTGGTCTGATGAAACAAAAGTAGAACTGGTTGGCCATAATGACCATCGTTATGTTTGGAGGAAAAAGTGGGAGGCTTGCAAGCCGAAGAACACCATCCCAACCGTGAAGCACGGGGGTGGCAGCATCATGTTGTGGAGGTGCTTTGCTGCAGGAGGGACTGGTGCACTTCACAAAAGAGATGGCATCATGAGGAAGTAAAATTATGTGGATATATTGAAGCAACATCTCAAGCCATCAGTCAGGAAGTTAAAGCTTTGTCGCAAATGGGTCTTCCAAATGGACAATGACCCCAAGCATACTTCCATAGTTGTGGCAAAACGGCTTAAGGACAACAAAGTCAAGGTATTGGCGTGGCTTCACAAACCCTGACCTCAATCCCATAGAAGATTTGTGGGCAGAACTGAAAAAGCGTGTGCGAGCAAAGAGGCATACAAACCTGACTCAGTTACACCAGCTCTGTCAGGAGAAATGGGCCAAAATTCACCCAACTTATTGTGGGAAGCTTGTGGAAGGCTACCCGAAACATTTGACCCAAGTTAAACAATTTAAAGGCAGTGCTACCAAATACTAATTGAGTGGATGTAAACATCTGACCCACTAGGAATGTGATAAAAGAAATAAAAGTTGAAATAAATCATTCTCTACTATTATTCTGACATTTCACATTCCTAAAATAAAGTGGTGATCCTAACTGACCTAAGACAGGGCATTTTTACTAGGATTAAATGTCAGGAATTGTGAAAAACTGAGTTTAAATGTATTTGGCTAAGGAGTATGTAAACTTCTGACTTCAACTGTATATTAAAGTATGTGGACAACCCTTCAAATGTTGTGGATTTGGTTATTTTAGCCACACCCATTAATGACAGGTGTATAAAATCGAGCACACAGCCATGCAATCTCCATAGACAAACATTGGCAGTAGAATGGCGTTACTGAAGAGCTCAGTGACTTTCAACGTGGCACTGTCATAGGATGCCACCTTTCCAACAAGTCGTTGGATTTTGACGACAAGTCGTCGTCAAATTTCTGCCCAGCTAGAGCTGCCCCGGTCAACTATAAGTGCTGTTATTGTGAAGTGGAAATGTCTATGAGCAACAACGGCTCAGCCGCGAAGTGGTAGGCCACACAAGCTCACAGAACGGGACCATTGGACGCCTTCTCTGGAGTGATGAATCACGCTTCACCATCTGGCAGTCCAACGGACAAATCTGTGTTTGGCTGATGCCAGGAGAACACTACCTGCCCGAATGCAAAGTGCCAACTGTAAAGTTTGGTGGAGGAGGAATAATGGTCTGGGGCTGTTTTTCATTGTTCCGGCTAGGCCCCTTAGCTCCAGTGAAGGAAAATCTTAACGCTACAGCATACAATTACATTGTAAACGATTCTGTGCTTCCAGTTTTGTGGCAACAGTTTGGGGAAGGCCCTTTCCTGTTTCAGCATGACAATGTTCCCGTGCACAAAGCGAGGTCCATGCAGAAATGGTTTGTTGAGATCGGTGTGGAAGAACTTGACTGGCCTGCACAGACCCCTGATCTCAACCTCATCGAACAACTTTGGTATGAATTGGAACGCCGACTGCGAGCCAGGCGTGATCGCCCAACATCAGTGCCAAACCTCACTGATGCTCTTGTGGCTGTATGGAAGCAAGCCCCCGCAGCAATGTTCCAACATCTAGTGGAAAAGCCCTCCCAGAAGAGTGGAGGCTATTATAGCAGCAAAGGGGGGACCAACTCAATATTAATGCCCATGATTTTGGAATGAGATGTTCGACGAGCAGGTGTCCACAGATGGAGACCTGCTACTATTCATGTAGTGTTTTTATGCCCGGACAAAGGGAGAGATGTGGGAGTGTTTGCTGTGGGGTTTATGATTCTGACTGTTGCACTGTGGAATGTGTCAGGTCTCTCTCCCAGAATTCTTCGGTGCTGCCAGGGGTGGAGGGAAAGAAGTCACAACACAGTGAATCAGAGGTTCAGGCCTGCCGCCGGAAACAACAACCAGAGGTACACTGACATTCTGACACGGTTTGTGTTTGCATGTTTGTCTGTGTCCGGTGTATGTTTGACCTTACTCTCTGTGTTCCAGAGTGGTGTAACTTCAGAGAGTGAGAACCTGACTCTATCCTCATCTGGAGCCATAGACCAGTCCTCCTGTACTGGGACACCTTTCTCCTCCACCATCACCTCCCCTGAAGGTTGTCCTGCTGGGGCTGTCAGGGGGTGGGGCAGTGGGCAATGGAAAATGTGTCCAATGTGTCAAATTATAAAACATATAAAACTGTTAATTGTCTCCTCCTCTCTCTCTCTCTCTCTCTCTCTCCACACAGACCCAGTGAGCAGTAGCCTGGCCCAGTCAGTCATGTCCATGGCTTTCTCCCACAGCCAGCACTCTCAGATTAGCACTGACACCCTGTCCTCCATGTCTGGTTCCTACCTGGCTGGACCGGAGGGAGAGGTGGAGGGGGGAGACACAGAGGGGGAGAAGATCCAGGACACACCCATGGAGAGCCGGGGACCCTCACAGCAGGACGGGGAGGTGAGAAACATGAGGGGGAACGGGTATGAGAGAGGAGAGAGTGGGGTACTCCTAGAAAAATGGCTTGTTGTGAAATAGAGAATATGCCCCCCCTCTCTCTGTCTCTCACTCTCTCAATTCAGTTAAATGGGGATGCATTGGCATTGGAAACATACAGTGCCTTCGGAAATATTCAGACCCCTTGACTTTTACCACATTTTGTTACGTTACAGCCTTATTCTAAAAATGATAAAATAAATGTTTTTCCTCAGCAATCTACACACAATACCCCATAATGACAAAGTGAAAACAGGTTTTTAGACATTTTTGCAATAAATTAATAAAAGAAAAATACGTATTTACATAAGTATTCCAACCCTTTGCTATGAGACTCGAAATTGAGCTCAGATGCTTCCTGCTTCCATTGCTCATCCTTGAGATGTTTCTACAATTTGATTGGAGTCCACCTGTGTTAAATTCAATTGATTGGACATGATTTGGAAAGGCACACTCCTGTCTATGTAAGGTCCCACAGTTGACAGTGTATGTCAGAGCTAAAACTAAACCATAAGGTTGAAGGAATTGTCCGTAGAGCTCCGAGACAGGATTGTGTCGAGGCACAGATCTGCGGAAGGGTACCAAAACATTTCTGCAGCATTGAAGGTCCCCAAGAACACAGTGGCCTCCACCATTCTTAAACGGAAGAAGTTTTGAACCACCAAGACTCTTCCTAGAGCTGGCCGCCCAGCCAAATTGAGCAATCAGGCCTTTATGGTAGAGTGGCCAGACAGAAGCCACTCCTCAGTAAAAGGCACATTACAGCCCGCTTGGAGTTTGCAAAAAGGCACCTAAAAACTCTCTGACCATGAAAAACAAGATGGTCTCTGGTCTGATGAAACCAAGATTGAACTCTTTGGCCTGAATGCCAAGTGTCACGTCTGGAGGAAACCTGGCACCATCCCTACGGTAAAGCATGGTGGTGGCAGCATCATGCTGTGGGGATGTCTTTCAGTGTCAGGGACTGGGAGACTAGGCGTGATCGAGGCAAAGATGAATGGTGCAAAGTACAGAGAGATCCTTGATGAAAACCTGCTCCAGAGCTCTCAGGACCTCAGACTGGGGCAAAGATTCACCTTCAAACAGGACAACGACCCCAAGCATACAGCCAATACAACGCATGAATGGCTTCGGGACAAGTCTTTGAATGTCCTTGAGTGGCCCAGCCAGAGCCCGGACTTGAACCCGATCGAACATCTCTGGAGAGACCTGAAAATAGCTGTGTAGCAACGCTCCCCATCCAACCTGACAGAGCTTGAGAGGATCTGCGGAGAAGAATGGGAGAAACTCCCAAATATAGATGTGCCAAGCTTGTAGCGTCATTCCCAGGAAGACTCAAGGCTATAATCGCTGCCAAAGGTGCTTCAACAAAGTACTGAGTGAAGAGTCTGAATACTTATGTAAATGTGATATTTTTGGGGGTATAAATTCTCAAACAAATCTATAAACCTGTTTTTTCTTTGTCATTATGGGATATGTGTAGATTGATGAGGGGAAAAAAATGAATTGATACATTTTAGAATAAGGCTGTAACGTTACAAAATGTGTAAAAAGTAAAGGGGTCTGAATACTTTCCAAAGCAAGTGAAATAAACAATACACAAAAGTGAGAAGAAACACATTTAAATGTAAACAAAAAACGATTAGAAATTTACTGTTAACATTGCACTCAAAAAGGTTTAAAAAAGATAGACATTTCAAGTGTTATATTATCAGCCATGTACAGTGTTTTAGCAATGTGCAAATAGTTGTAGTACGAATAGTGGGGGAAGATAAATAAACAGATAAATATTGGTGGTATTTAGAATGTTTGTGCTCCACTGGTTTCTATTTTCTCATGGCAATGGGCCACAAATCTTGCTGCTTTGATGGCACATTGTGGTATTTCGCCTAACAGATGTGGCAGTTTATCAATGTTGGATTTGTTTTCAAATTCTTTGTGGGTCTGTGGTAATGTGGTCATAGATTTGGCAGGAGGTTAGGAAGTGCAGCTCAGTTTCCTTTTGTGGACAGTGGGCACTTCAGAGCCAGGTCTGACTATGGCGACCTCTCTCAATAGCAAGGCTCTGCTCACTGGGTCTGTACATAGTCAAGAATTTTCTTACATTTGGGTCAGTCTGTGTGTACTCTCTATTTAGGGCCAGAGAGCATTCTCCTGTTTTTTGGTTGATTCTTTCCAGTGTCAAATAGTAATCTTTTTGCTTTCTCATAATTTGGTTGGGTCTAATTGTGTTGCTGGCCTGGGGCTCTGTGGGTTCTTTTTGTGTGTGTGAATAGAGCCCCAGAACCAGCTGGCTGAGGGGACTTCTCTAGGTCCATCTCACTGTAGATAACTTTAAACGCTGTGTCTCCTGCGTGCCGGCATAGTAACGAATACCTCGCGGCTTCCCTGTCCCATCTATTGCTGTTCACTGGACCTTTTGATCACTCAAATTCAAAGTCACCATTATTAGTCAGTTGTACAACCGAATGCCTTCAACTGAAATGTGTCTTCCGCGTTTAACCCAACCCCTTTGAATCAGAGAGGTGCGGGGGGCTACCTTAATCAACATCCACATCCACATCTTCGGCGCCCGGGGAACAGTGGGTTAACTGCCTTGTTCAGGGCCAGAACGACAGATTTTTACCTTGTCAGCTCGGGGATTCGAACTTGCAACCCTCCGGTTACAAGTCCAACGCTCTAACACTAGGCTACCTGCCGCCCCGCCCCACTCGGCTACATAGCTGATCCCTGCTGGACTATTCATTAATCACGGTACTCCATTTTGTTTATTTTTGTTTATCTGTCGGCCCCAGCCGCGCACTCAGGCCCTGTGTGTAGCTAACCAACCCTCTTTGCCCATTCATTGCCCGTTTACCTGTTGTTGTTATCTTAGCTGATTAGCCTTTGTGGTCTTACCCATTGTGTCTTAGCTAGCTCTCCCAATCAACACCTGTGTTTGCTTTATGCCTCGCTTTATGTCTCTCTCTAATGTCAATATGCCCTGTTTACTGTTGTTTAGGATAGTTATTATTGTTTTAGTTTACAGTGGAGCCCCTAGGCCCACTCTACATGCCTCAGATTCCTCCTTTGTCCCACCTCCCACACATGCGGTGACCTTACCCAGTATTACCAGCACGTCCAGAAATGCAACCACTCGTATCATCACTCGGTACCTGGGCTTACCTCCACTGTACCCTCACCCCGCCACACCCCTGTCTGCACATTACGCCCTGATTCTATTCTACCACACCCAGAAATCTGCTCCTTTTATTCTCTGTTCCCGACGCACCAGACGACCTGTTCTGATAGCCTTTAGCTGTACCCTCATCCTACTCATCCTCTGTTCCTCGGGTGATGTGGAGGTAAACCCAGGCCCTGTGTGTCCCCAGCCACTCTCATTTGTTGACTTCTGTAATTGAAAAAGCCTTGGTTTCATGCATGTTAACATCAGAAGCCTCCTCCCTAAGTTTGTTTTACTCACTGCTTTAGCACATTCCGCCAACCCTGATGTCCTTGCCGTGTCTGAATCCTGGCTTAGGAAGACCACAAACAATTAAGAGATTTCCATACCCAACTACAACATTTTCCGCCAAGATAGAACTGCCAGGAGGAGTTGCAATCTATTGCAGAGATAGCCTGCAAAGTTCTCTCATACTTTCCACGTCTGTGCCCAAACAGTTCGAACTTATAATTCTAAAAATGTATCTCTCCAGAAATAAGTCTCTCACTGTTGCCGCCTGCTATAGACCACCCTCTGCCCTCAGCTGTGCCCTGGATACCATATGTGAATTGATTGCCCCCATCTATCTTCAGAGTTCGTTCTGTTAGGTGACCTAAACTGGGATATGCTTAACACCCCGGCAGTCCTACAATCTAAGCTAGATGCCCTCAATCTCACACAAATCATCAAGGAACCCACCAGGTACAATCCTAAATCTGTAAACATAGGCACCCTCATAGATATTATCCTGACCAACTTGCCCTCCAAATACACCTCTGCTGTTTTCAATCAGGATCTCAGCAACCACTGCTTCATTGCCTGCATCCGCTATGGGCCTGCGGTCAAACGACCACCCCTTATCACTGTCTAACGCTCCCTAAAACACTTCTGCGAGCAGGCCTTTCTAATGGACCTGGCCCGGGTATCCTGGCAGGATATTGACCTCATTCCATACGTTGAGGATGCCTGGTCGTTCTTTAAAAGCAACTTCCTCACCATCTTAAATAAGCATGCCCCTTTCAAAAAATGTAGAACTAAGAACAGATACAGCCCTTGGTTCACTCCAGACCTGACTGCCCTTGACCAGCACAAGAACATACTGTGGCGGACTGCTATAGCATCAAATAGTCACCGCGATATGCAACTGTTCAGGGAAGTCAGGAACCAATACACGCAGTCAGTCAAGAAAGCAAGGCTAGCTTTTTCAAACAGAAATTTGCATCCTGTAGCTCTAACTCCAAAAAGTTTTGGGACACTGCCCACTGCACTGAGGCTAGGTAACACGGTCACCACTGATAAATCCAGGATAATCGAAAATTTCAAGAAGCATTTCTCAACGGCTGGCCATGCTTTCCTCCTGGCTAACCCAACCCCGGCCAACAGCTCCGCAGCTACTTGTCCGAGCCTTCCCAGCTTCTCCTTCACCCAAATCCAGATAGCAGATGTTCTGAAAGAACTGCAAAACCTGGACCCGTACAAATCAGCTGGGCTAGACAATCTGGACCCACTCTTTCTAAAACTATCTGCCGCCATTGTTGCAACTCCTATTACCTGTCTGCTCAACATCTCTTTTGTGTCGTCCGAGATCCCTAAAGATCGGAAAGCTGCCGCGGTCATCCCCCTCTTCAAAGGGGGTTACACTCTAGACCCAAATTGCTATAGACCTATATCCATCCTGCCCTGCCTCTCTAAAGTCTTCGAAAGCCTAGTTAATAAACAAATAATTGACCAATTCGAATCCCACCGTACCTTCTCCGCTGTGCAATCCGGTTTCCGAGCTGGTCACGGGTGCACCTCAGCCACGCTCAAGGTACTACACGATATCAGAACCGCCATCGATAAGAGACATTACTGTGCAGCCGTATTCATTGACCTGGCCAAGGCTTTCGACTCTGTCAATCACCACATCCTTATCGGCAGACTCAACAGCCTTGGTTTCTCAAATGATTGCCTCGCCTGGTTCACCAATTACTTTGCAGACAGAGTTCAGTGTGTTAAATCGGAGGGCCTGTTGTCCGGGCCTCTGGCAGTCTCTTTGGGGGTACCACAGGGTTCAATTCTTGGGCCGACTCTCTTCTCTGTATACATCAATGATGTCGCTCTTGCTGCTGGTGATTCTCTGATCCACCTCTATGCAGACGACACCATTCTGTATACTTCTGGCCCTTCTTTGGACACTGTGTTAACTAACCTCCAAAACGAGCTTCAATGCCATGCAACACTCCTTCCGTGGCCTCCAACTGCTCTTAAACGCTAGTAAAACCAAATGCATGCTTTTTAACCGTTTTCTGCCTGCACCCGCCTGCCCGACTAGCATCACTACCCTGGACGGCTCTGACCTAGAATATGTGGACAACTACAAATACCTAGGTGTCTGGCTAGACTGTAAACTCTCCTTCCAGACTCACATTAAACATCTCCAATCCAAAATCAAATCTAGAATCGGCTTTCTATTTGCAACAAAGCCTCCTTCACTCATGCTGCCAAACTTGCACTAGCAAAACTGACTATCCTACCGATCCTCGACTTTGGCGATGTCATCTACAAAACAGCTTCCAATACTCTACTCAGCAAACTGGATGCAGTCTATCACAGTGCCATCCGCTTTGTTACCAAAGCCCCTTATACCACCCACCACCGGCCCTCGCTTCATACTCGTCTCCAGACCCACTGGCTCCAGGTTATCTACAAGTCCCTGCTAGGTAAAGCCCCGCCTTATCTCAGCTCGCTGGTAACCATAGCAGCACCCACCCGTAGCACGCGCTCCAGCAGGTATATCTCACTGGTCACCCCCAAAGCCAATTCCTCCTTTGGCAGCCTTTCCTTCCAGTTATCTGCTGCCAATGACTGGAACGAACTACAAAAATCACTGAAACTGGAGACACTTATCTCCCTCACTAGCTTTAGGCACAAGCTGTCAGAGCAGCTCGCAGATCACTGCACCTGTACATAGCCCATCTGTTAATAGCCCAACCAACTACCTCATCCCCTACCGTATTCATTTATTTATCTTGCTCCTTTGCACCCCAGTATTTTTACTTTGCACATTCATCTACTGCACATCTACCATTTCAGTGTTAAATTGCTATATTGTAATTACTTCGGCACCATGGCCTATTTATTGCCTTACATTCCTTATCTTACCTCATTTGCACACATTGTATATAGATTTGTTTTTTTTCCTACTGTATTATTGGCTGTATGTTTGTTTACTCCAATGTGTAACTCTGTGTTGTTGTATGTGTCGAACTGCTTTGCTTTATTTTGGCCAGGTCGCAGTTGTAAATGAGAACTTGTTCTCAACTTGCCTACCTGGTTAAATAAAGGTGAAATAAAATAATTACAAAAAGGGCTTTGATGTGGAATGTGTGTGCACCACTTTTAGATGGTTGTAGAATTTAACAGCTCTTTTCCAGATTTGATAACTATAGTCCTAATTCTGCTCTGCATGCATTGTTTGGGGTTTTGCGTTGTACACAAATATTTTTGCAGAATTCTGTTTGCAGAGTCTCAATTGGGTGTTTGTCCCATTTTGTGAATTCTTGGTTGGCGAGTGGACCCAAGACCTCACAACCATAAAGGGCAATGGGTTCTATAACTGATTGAAGTATTTTTGGGCCAGATTCTAATTGGGATGTCAAGTTTTATGTTCATTTTGATGTCATAGAAGGCCCTTCTTGCCTTGTCGCTTAGATTATTCACAACCTTGTGGAAGTTACCTGTGTTATTGATGTTTAGGCTGAGGTAGGTATAATTATTTGTGTGCGCTAGGGCAACCGTGTCTAGATAGAATTTGTATTTGTTGTCCTGGCACCTAGACTTTTTTTGGGGCACCATTATTTTTGTCTTAACGAGATTCACTGTCAGGGCCAAAGTCTGACAGAATCTGTGCAAAAGATCTACAGTGCCGTGAAAGAATATTTGACTCCTTTCTGATTTTCTCTACCTTTGCATATTTTTTATACTGAATTTTTTATACTGAGTGATCTTCAACCAAAACCCATTATTAGATAAATGGAAACTGAGTTTACAATTAACAAACAAAAAATGTATACTTATTTTATTTATTTAATTAACAAAGTTATGCAACACCCAATTCCCTTTTGTGAAAAGATAATTGCCCCCTTACACTCAATAATTGGTTGTGCCATCTTGAGCTGCAATGACTGCAACCAAATGCTTCCTGTAGTTGTTGTTCAGTCTCTCACATCGCTGTGGAGGAATTTTGGCCCACTCTTGCATGCAGAACTGCATTAACCCAGCGACATCTGTGGGTATTCAAGCATGTACTGCACGTTTCTGCCACAACATCTTAATTGGGATTAGGTCTGGACTTTGACTAGGTCATTCCAAAACTTCAAATTTGTTGCTTTTCAACAATTTTCATGTAGAATTGATTGTGTGTTTCGGATCATTGTCTTGCTGCATGACCCAGCTGTGCTTCAGCTTCAGCTCACAGACGGATGGCCTGACATTCTCCTGTAGAATTGTCTGATACAGAGCAGAATTCATGGTTCCTTTTATTTTAATTCCTCCCAAAGGTTCTGTACAGCTGTAATCAGACAGCAAAACATTCCTCCCCATAACAGTTATATACATCCTATTTAAGACACTCCCTCTCTCCAATTCTTATAGTTTATGCCCATCAGGAAGAAGGTAACCAGATACTAACCCTGATTACTCCCTTAAGGGGAACTGACCTCACTCCTCACCTCCTGACCTTAACCCCTCCTTCACCTAATCCACAGCTATCCATCTGTCTTCCCTATATCAACTTGTCGCTCTCCTCTCCTCCATCAAACACATTCCAAAGCCTTCTGGCTTTCTACAGAGAACCCTTAACTTCTGACATAAAATGTAATATCTCAATGTTCAAAGTTTAACTTCTTAGGGCTAGGGGGCAGTATTTTGAAGTTTTTTGAACATGCCCAAAGTAAACTGGCTGTTACTCAGGCCCAGAAGCTAGGATATGCATATAATTAGTAGCTTTGGGTAGGAAACACTCTGAAGTTTCTCAAACTGTTAAAATAATGTCTGTGAGTATAACAGAACTGATATGGCAGGCAAAAACCCGAGCAAAATCCATCCGGGATGTCTGAATCAGTCATGTCACACTGTTTTAGATTGGCATGCTATTCAAAGCAGGGTATTTTAGCTCCCAGATTGCAGTTCCTATGGCTTCCACTAGATGTCAACAGTCTTTAGAAAAAGGTTGGAAGCTTCAATCATGAAAATCAAGGGAGTAAGACCACTTGTTCCTGAGTTCACGTCAAGTGTCCTGTTTTGGATTTTGCGCGTAACAGGGAATGCGCGCTCAGTTCTTTTTCTCTTCTATTCAGCACGTTATATTCCGTCTGAAATTATTATAGTGTATATTCATTTTAGGGTATCTGAGTATTGATTACAAATGCTGTTTGACTTTTTTCGATGAACTTTACGGGTACTTTTGGGATATCGTTTGTCTGCATGGATGAAAGCCTTTGGGCAGGTGGATTACTGAACAAAATGCGCCAACCAAATGGAGCTATATGGATATAAAGAGGTACTTTATCGAACAAAAAGGACCTTTTATTGTGTAACCTGGACGCTTTGATATGCCATCAGAGGAAGATCATCAAAGGTAAGCGATTTATTTTATGCTATTTTTGAGTTGTGACACCTCTGCTGGTTATGTTATTATGCTAATTGAGTTTTTGAGTGGGGCGCTGTCCTCAGACAATCAAATGTTCTGCTTTCGCCGTAAAGCCTTTTTGAAATCTAGATTAACAAGAGTCTAAGCTTTTGAAGGGTGTGCAGCATTTGTATTTTCATGAATGTTTGAAATGAGTATTTTTGTAATTTGTATTTGCCGCTGTTTCTTGGCCCAAGTAAGTTTCTTATTATTATTGGTTTCCTTTAGTAGTGGTTTCTTTGCAGCAATTCAACCATGAAGGCCTGATTCATGCAGTCTCCTCTGAACAGTTGATGTAGAGATGTGTCTGTGACTTGAACTCTGTGAAGCATTTATTTGGGCTGCAATCTGAGGTGCAGTTAAGTCTAATAAATGTATCCTCTGCAGCAGACGTAACTCTGGGTCTTCCTTTCCTGTGGCGGTCCTCATGAGAGTCAGTTTCATCATAGCGTTTGATGGTTTTTGCGACTGCACTTTCAAAGGTCTTGACATTTTCAGCATTAACTGACCTTCATGTCTTAAAGTAACAATGGATTGTCGTTTCTCTTTGCTTATTTGAGCTGTTCTTGACATAGTATGGACTTGGTCTTTTACCAAATAGTGCTATCTTCTGTATACCACCCCTACCTTGTCACAACTGATTGGCTCAAATGCATTAAGAAGGAAAGAAATTCCACAAAATAACTTTTAACAAGGCACACATGTTAATTGAAATGCATTCCAGGTGACTACCTCATGAAGCTGCTTGAGAGAATGCCAAGAGTGTGCAAAGCTGTCATCAAGGCAAAGGGTGGCTACTTTGAAGAATCTCAAATATACTTTTTCACAGGACTGTAGGTGCTGCTGTAGGCCGTCCTTGGTTGGGGACGGAAGCACCAGATCATCAGCAAACCGTAGACATTTGATTTCCGAGTCCAGTAGGGTGAGTCTGGGTGCTGCAGACTGTTCTAGTGCCCACGCCAATTCATTGATATAAATGTTGAAGAGGGTGGGCTCAAACTGCATCCCTGTCTCACCTCACAGCCCTGAGGAAAGAAATCTGTGTGTTTATTGACAATTTTAACTGTGCACTTGTTGTTTGTGTACATTGATTTCATAATATCATATGTTTTTCCTCCAACACCACTTTCCATCAATTTGTACAGCAGACTATCATGCCAAATTGAGTCAAAACTCATTTTAAATAAACAAATGAGAAAAAATTGCTTTTGTTTTGTTTGTTTGTAAGGGTGTTCAGGGTGTATATGTGGTCTGTCGTACGGTATTTTGGTAAGAGCCAATTTGACATTGTCTTAGGACATTGTTTTCACTGCTATTGATGATACTGTAGAAGATTTTGCTGTTGACGCAGATTTCACGGTAATCATTGGGGTCAAATTTGTCTCCACTTTTGTGGATTGGTTCCAAATATTGTGAAGATGCCAGAGCTGAGGATAATGTTGAAGAGTTTAAGAATAGCCTATTTAAATTCATGGTCTGTATATTTTATCATTTAGTTCAGTATACCATCAATATACAGGCCTTTTTGGGTTGGAAGGTTTGTATTTAGTCCTGTAGCTTATCCAATGTAATTGGAGAATCCAATGGGTTCTGGTAGTACTTTTTAATAACTGATTCTAAGTTTTGTAAATGATCATGTATACATTTCTGTTCTTGGTTCTTTGTTATATGGATGAAAAGTGTTTTATCCGTCTCCATTTTGGATAGGTAGCTCTTCGTGTTGTTGTTTGTGTTCCAATTTTCCCAGAAGTGATTTGATTCTATGGGTTCTTCCTTCACATTGAGCTGTTTTCTGACATGCTGTTCCTTATTATTTCTTATTGTATTACTGTACTGTTTTAGTGTTTCCTCATAGTGAAGGAACTACCCATAGAGCCAAAAGAACATAACTTCTCAGTCGCTGTGTCAGAAGAGCAGGATTCAGACCCGCCAACCACTCTTTATGCTACTGCTACTCTCTGTTCATCATATATGCATAGTCACTTTAACCATATCTACATGTACATACTACCTCAATCAGCCTGACTAACTGGTGTCTGTATGTAGCCTCGCTACTTTTATAACCTCGCTACTGTTTTTCACTATCTTTTTACTGTTGTTTTCATTTCTTTACTTACCTATTGTTCACCTAATACCTTTTTTGCACTATTGGTTAGAGCCTGTAAGTAAGCATTTCACTGTAAGGTCTACACCTGTTGTATTCGGTGCACGTGATAAATAAACTTTGATTTAATTTGACTTGATTTTATTTGAGAGGTACATATACTGTATAGTACCTAAACTATAGGAAAGGCTATAGATTCTTAAAAAATAAAATCTAATATACAATACAATACAACATGAATCTGTCTCTCTCCTTCTCACAGGGAAATGATGTCACAGAGGAACACTGCCCCTCCCCTTCCCACAAGCAGGGTAAATATGACCTCTCACCTCTGACCCCTCTCTCTGCTTTACCCTTCTCACTACCTGGCCATGCTGGAAAGGACAGAATTACAGGGCAGTCTAAGCACTAATACAATGTTACCCACTAATCCTAACTTAAAGCCTCACCCTAACTAACTCCTTGCCTAAGCCCTACATTGGGGAACAAATATCACCTGTACACTGCACTGTAAACCCCAATGTCATCACCCCCCAGCCAAAAGACTGCTTAAATAGTTTGTTAAATAGTTCACCAAATAGCTATCCGAACTATCTGCATTGACTCTTTGTGCACAAACTTTTTTTACTCATCACATAAGCTGCTGCTACTGTTTATCTGTAACTTTATTCCTAATTGTATGCACATACAGTATCTACCTCAATTACCTCGTACCCCTGCACATGGACTCGGTACTGGTACCCAGTGTATGTAGCCAAGTTATCGTTACTCATTGTGGATTTATTATGATTTTATTATTACGTGTTTTACTTTTTTATAAAAAAAATATTTTCTTTCTCTGCAGTGTTGGTAAGTAAGCATTTCACTAGTTAGTCTACACCTGTTGTTTATGAAGCATGAAAAATAAAATTTGATTTGATTACTCAAAACGTTTGACTAAACCTGTTGCACTTAATACAGTTGAAGTCGGAAGTTTACATACACCTTTAAACTCAGTTTTTCACAATTCCTGACATTTAATCCTCGTAAAAATTCCCTGTCTTAGGTCAGTTAGGATCCCCACTTTATTTTAAGAATGTGACGTGAAATGGAAGACCCATTTGCGATCAAGCTTTCACTTCCTGACTGATGTCTTGAGATGTTGCTTCAATATATACACATAATTTCCCTTCCTCATGATGCCATCTATTTTGTGAAGTGCCCCAGCAGTCCCTCCTGCAGCAAAGCACCTCCACATGATGCTGCCACCCCCGTGCCTCACGGTTGGGATGGTGTCAAGTTCTATTTTTGTTTCATCAGACCAGAGGACATTTCTCCAGAAAGTATGATCTTTGTCTCCATGTGCAGTTGCAAACCGTAGTCTGGTTTTTTTATGACGGTTTTGGAGCAGTGGCTTCTTCCTTGCTGAGCGGCCTTTCAGGTTATGTCAATATAGGACTCGTTTTACTGTGGATATAGATACTTTTGTACCTGTTTTCTTCCAGCATCTTCACAAGGTCCTTTGCTGTTGTTCTGGGATTTATTTGCACTTTTCGCACCACAATACATTAATCTCTAGGAGACAGAACGCGTCTCCTTCCTGAGCGGTATGACGGCTGCATGGTCCCATGGTGTTTATACTTCCGTACTATTGTTTGTACAGATGAACATAGTACCTTCAGGTGTTTGGAAATTGCTCCCAAACTTGTGGAGGTCTACAAATCTTTTTCTGATGTCTTGGCTGATTTCCTTTGATTTTCTCATGATGTCAAGCAAAGAGGCACTGAGTTTGAAGGTAGGCCTTGAAATACATCCACAGGTACACCTCCGGTTGACTCAAATTATGTCAATTAGCCTATCAGAAACTTCTAAAGCCAGGACATCATTTTCTGGAATTTTCCAAGCTGTTAAAAGGCACAGTCAACTTAGTGTATGTAAACTTCTGACCCACTGGAATTGTGAATAATAAGTGAAATAATCTGTCTGCAAACAATTGTTAGAAAATTACTTGTCATGCACAAAGTAGATGTCCTAACTGACTTTCCAAAACTATAGTTTGTTAACAAGAAATTTGTGGAGTTATTGAAAAACGAGTTTTAATGACTCCAACCTAAGTGTATGTAAACTTCCGACTTCAACTGTATATCTGAGTACATTTGCTTAAAGTGATTTTGTAGTCATTACTCAAACTGATAGAGTCGCTGTTGCCCTGTAGGGGGCTCCTGATTGTAGTTGTATCAGCTTGATATTTTTGAGTAATGCCCCCACTAAGCCCCACCTCCAATATAATTTCCCAGTGTGCCTTGACTTTTTCGAGTGAATTGTAGCGTTACCACGCATGGCTGTATTTGTTAGTGACAGAGACATGGTTGTTGAATTCGTTCATTATCAGTCCTGTGGCCTTCACCAAGTGAGTTCCTAGGTGAATATTATCATTATAATTTCATATCTCATAAGGCCTTATTTTGAGGCCTAGCTTTACCCTAATACAGTGGCCTGAAATTGATAGTTTACAGGCCACATCATTTAATGTTTTGTATTTATCTTTGTGTAGCATAAGATAGATGAATCAATCAATCACAAAATGTACATGCAAAAACACAGATATTAAAAACAATTCAAAAAAATTTACCTGCAGTAGAGCATGCTGGGAAAAAAGTTCATTTGTTATCATAACTTGGTGTGACTTCTCATTTAGCTTTGAGTCAGTACCACATACATTTTAAGAAGTAATTACTTTTCATTGACTTTGAATTCAAATTACTAGAAGTATTTAAGTAAAAAATGCCTCTGGGTTTACTCGTTCATCAATTCTTACAATATTTCCACTTTTGTCCTTTCTAACATGGCCTTTTAGTGACTGACTACCCTGTTACAGTACCCTATCCTGTAAACTACCATAAACTCATTATTAGTGAGATGGCATGGTGTTTTAAGGGGTGCCATGCTAGATTCTCTCTGTAAATGATAATATTAGTGAGATGGCATGGTGTTTTAAGGGGTGCCATGCTAGATTCTCTCTGTAAATGATAATGTGGGCTAAAATACTGGTCACACTTTATTTGGCTAGTCCAGACTTTCCATCTGTAGATGCTCGAACAATGGTCATACTATCAACAAACTACCTGTTGATAAGCAACTGCTTGCTATGGCTACGGTTAGGGTTAGAGCTAGGGTTAGTACATAGTGAGTCGATAGTTTGTAGAGCATCTACATATGGACTATCCGAAAAAAGTGTTACAACACTGACGATCGGTGAAACCATCACTAATCATCCATTTGCGCATTTGGTTCAGTTTGCTCTGTGTGTGTGTGCGTATGTCGTTGGTTTGCCAATGCTTGTGTATGTTTGCCTGCTGTGCTCTGCATGCACTGCTTAGATTCCACACCCTGATATGGAATTGGTGTGTACAGTATATTTGTGTGTGTGTATATATCTGTGTCTCTCCCTCTCTCTCTTTGTGCGTATATGTTTGCAGTCATATACCTTGTCCTCCTTCTCTTCCTCATCCTCTCTTCCTCTCCTCCTCCTCTTCCCCTCTCTTCCTCCTCTCCTCCTACCTCTTCTCCTCCTAATCCTCCTCTCTTCCTTCTCCTTCTCCTCCTCATCTTCTCCTCCTCCTCTTCCTCTCCTCTTCTTCTCCTCCTTTTCATTCTTCTCCTCCTCTCCTTCTCCACCCCTCCTTCTCCTCTGCTTTCCCTCCTCTATTCCACCACTCAAAAGTCAGATAAATTGGGCTTGAATCTCTAACCCTGCCTCTCAGTGTCCCCAGAGTTTGAGTGTGTGTGAATGTGAATGTGTGAATGCGTGACCTCAGAGTTTGTGTGTGTTTGTTTGTCCAGAGTTTAAGTGTGTGTCTGTGTGTGTGTGTGTGTTATTTATGAATGTGTGTTTAAATACTTGTATGTCTGCATGTTTGTGTGTCTTTTGTGTGTGTTTGTTTGTGACATCTCCAGGCCAATAAACAAACAATGAATCAATTAGTTATAAGGAAACCAAAGGAATCCTGTCTCTATATATGTTCATGTGCGTGTGATGTATATGTATGTTTGAACGCGTGTGTCACTGCTTCTCCTTGTGCATCCTCTGAGCCTGAGCCACATGCTAACCATCATCACATGATCTCACCCATGCCCTCTTTTACACACACGCACACGCGCGCGCACACACACACACACACACACACACACACACACACACACACACACACACACACACACACACACACACACACACACACACACACACACACACACACACACACACACACACACACACACACACACACACACACACACACACACACACACTAGCATAGTCATCTAAAAGCTACTGACCCCCATCTACACCCCCCTCTCCCTCCCCCCTGCTGTGCCTGGCTACTGTTGTTTGACCTTTGCCCCCGCTTGCAGGTGGGCGGAGCAGGTGTCCAGAGTTGGCCAATAACAATCATGCCCTCTGCGACACGCCCTGTTTGGGGGGGCTGGACAATGAGCAGGTTCCCAACAGCCTATTCGCCGGTGAGTGGCAACCTACTGAACATGGACCAATCAGAGCTGAGACTGGGCATGGGGCAGGGGAGAGAGGAGGATGTCAGTGAAAGGAAATAAGAAGGGAGAGGGAGAGGGAGAGGAGAAACAGTGGAACAGAAGTCAGGGTAGAGAGACAATGGAGAGGGTGGAGAGAGAGGGAGACAGAGTTTTTAGTCAAAACTGAGGTTCCTATGTTTCTAGCTGAGATTTGAATTACTATAAATGGAGAAAGTAAAGAGGGGAGAGAATTGGATTATATACCCCATAAAATGCCTGTCTACTAGTCTCAATTGGCTCAGTAAATAGATTCAGTGACATTGAAGGAAGAAAATATTGACCCAAAATAAATTAGGCTGTAATTGGTGATCCATCCATACCAAACACAAGACAGTGTATCATTCTAAGCAGTTAGAACAGGAGGCTTCTTTCTTCTCATCATCCTCCCATCCTTCACTGTCGTGGTTGTTGTTCGTTCTTGTTGTTTTTCTCAGTAGTGGGTAGTTGTGCACTCTCTTCCTCTCCCCCCAGCAAAAAGCTCCTGTGTGTGAGAAAGTGTGTGTGTCTTTACATTTGTGTGTGAGAGTGTGTATGTGAGAGGGCGTGTGTGTGTGAGAGCGTGGGTGTGTGGTTATTCTCTCTGCTCCATCCCAGAGTTCCAAGTTCATGTTCAGTGTCTGCCAGCTCCGAGCCGCTTTGCTTATCGTCTGCGACTCATCCCTCCCTCCATCCATCTCTCCCTCCCTCCATCCATCTCTACCGCTCCTTTGCTTCTCCCTCCCTTGCTAGATGTCCTCTCTCTGCTGTGTTGAAGCAGGTTACAGTGAGGGAAGGGAGTGAAAGGCTTTGTTTCTCTATGCAAAAGAGCAAGAGAAAACCCAGTGCAGTGTGTCAAGATCCAGGTGCTGGTTTTGGCAAGAACAACTAGTATCCAAAAACAGGTGTAAAAACTGCCCCTTAGCTTTGTTTCTGTAGCACTCTAACATGGGTGCTGTTTCTGTTTCTGTGGCCACCAACTCTCAAACTACTAGTCCCTGTTTTCCGGCCTTTTTATTAAAAAGCTCAGGCCGTAGAGTGAACACAGAGATTTAGACATCTGGCTACTTGAGAGCATTCCCTATTTTAACGGATGTCTGTTCTATCAATGAAGAGATCAGGTACCATGTCTTTAACTCTCAAAAAAAGTCAATCTTTAAGGAATCTGCATTTAAAAAGAACAACTAAATAATTGCAGACGAAGCCTTAGCTCCTCCCATTCCTGTAACTCCCAACGCATTGCCCCTACTGCCCCCTCACCTCGCTCCCCTTGTACCCCCCTCCCCCCACTCTTTGTGGTTGTTGTCAGATGAATTCTCTGTGCCGTAAATGTGTTCTATTCTCGCTCTTTGTTTCTCTCCTTTATCCATCATTTAATATTTTCTGTCTCCTCTCCTCTCTCTCTCTTTTGGATGGACAGATGCGGACTCGTGCCCTGTGCACATTGAGGAATAGGTATGGCTATAGCTGTGGCTAGCTGATAGGTTAGAGATTGTTCACTAAACTTCGCGCTTTCAGCTAAAACTGAAAGCGCGAAGCACCGCATTTAGTCATGGCAAGGTGACTGGAAACATGACAGAATACAAACAGTGTAGTTATTCCCTCCGGCAAGGCAATCAAACAAGCAAAGCGTCAGTATAGCGACAAAGTAGAGTTGCAATTCAACGGCTCAAACACGAGACGTATGTGGCAGGGTCTACAGACAATCACGGATTACAAAAAGAAAACCAGAGTCCTGACCTCAACCCGATTGAGATGCTATGGCATGACCTCAAGAGTGCAGGTCACACTAGACATCACAAGAATATTGCTGAACTGAAACAGTTTTGTAAAGAGGAATGGTCCAATATTCCTCCTGACCGTTGTGCAGGTCTGATCTGCAACTACAGAAAACGTTTGGTTGATGTTATTGCTTCCAAATGAGGGTCAAACAGTTATTGAATCCAAGGGTTCACATACTTTTTCCACCCTGCACTGTGAATGTTTACACGTTGTGTTCAATAAAGACATGAAAACGTATAATTGTTTGTGTGTTATTAGTTTAAGCAGGCTGTGTTTATCTATTGTTGTGACCTAGATGAAGATCAGATCAAATTTTATGACCAATTTATGCAGGAATCCTGGTATTTCCAAAGTGTTCACATACTTTTTCTTGCCACTGTACATGTTATTCAATCATTGCACCCACACTGCTCGCGCACGTCAACTAGCGTCTGCTTAGCCAGGTGCTAAAATAGAACTTGGTTCTATTTGTGAGGCTTGTAGCGCTCCCAATTCCCGCCTCTCCTATCTCCTCATTGGTTTTTAGGAGCATATACCCACGTGGGTGATTGAAAGATGAACTGAGGTCCACACTCCAGTCCAGTTGGTTGTGGTAATGTACCTTAAAGTTGGTTGCCAACCGCCATATAATGTCCAAAGAAGAAGCCTAAGGAGTAGAGATTACTCGAAACGAACTCGGTTTACCCTTTTATCTGTGGATTAAATCACGGAATAGAGGACCTTGTGCTTTTCAGGTAAAATAACAACCCAATGTTTATATCCCAGGACAAATTAGCTAGCAACAGCAAGCTAGCTAGCTAAATTGACATAAATGTTGAAGGCTTTTTTGACCTGTCCCCAAATTAATATAGTTCAGAGTTCGTTTTGATATTTCAACCTGCGTGTCCTGATCACGTCTGGTGTGGGCGGACAAAATTAACATGCATGCGATGGCGCACGCGGACGCACACACGCAAGCGGTCTGGTCAGCATGTTAGACTGGCCAGCCACCGACTTTAGACTACAATTATCGCCCACTAGGTGGAGATAGACCAGCGAGCACAGTCCTCAACACAAGGGCCTTGCATGTTGTTTTTATCTTACATCCTTTATTTTCTCTCTCTCTCTCTCTCTCTCTCTCTCTCTCTCTCTCTCTCTCTCAGGTCTGGTGTATTTGGGAGGCTATAGGCCAGTGTTGGAGCCCCTCTCCCACCACGCCTCCACCAGTAATATCAACCTGGAGGAGCAGGTGGTGGAGACAATGGACAACCAGAGTCCCAAACACATACCTCGCACACCACGCCGCTGACCACACACACGCGTGTCCAATTTCGATCTCATTGCTATAATAGCACATACTGATATTTGATTCATTTTAGGCAACCTCATGATTGCGCAGTAGACCTTCCTTACTGCATCTCCTCACCTGATTAACCAACTCCCATGTCTCTCATCCATCCTGAGGCAGTGTCCTCACTCAACCATCCTACACTTCTCTTCACTCTGGACTAAAGAGGAGGAGCATTTATCTCAGTTGCTA